>FR989947.1:6111428-6814579 GCA_905404155.3 Plebejus argus | reverse complement strand
GGCGGAGCTTGGTCCCCAGTTGGTGTGGCCTCTGCAGCCTGTTGCGTCCTTGTCCTGACACTTCCCTCGAAGTCTTCTCCCGGAGTCACTGGCACTGCGCCGTTGTCCTCACGCTCCCCTTGAACTCCTCTCTCGGAGTCGATGGCAGCAGCTCGCTGTGCCCTTGTCCTGACACTCCCCTTGAAGTCCTCTCTCGGAGTCAATGGCATCTCCAAATCTCACTTCCGACACCAGTTGTTACGTGCTGAGGTTCGATGATTCGGAGAAAAAGACCTGGTGACTCTCTTGAAGACTTTTATTTACACTACACTTTACACAACTCACTTGGTCCAAACACTATGCACTAACTCACACTAGATCACTATGTCTAAACACTAAGCACTAGGTCCAAACACTATGCACTAAGTTCAAACACTAAGCACTATCACTGGTTCACTCACTAAGTCACTTGTTTCTCACTTCCGAAGTCGCTTTGATTATCGCTCACTCGAAAACATTCGAAGACTGACTCCGCGGCTCGTCTACCTGCCGTATTTATACGGGTCGAGGCGAGCTCTAGACCGTACGAGAAAATTCCACAATTCGCATCAACATGTAAACAACCGTGGGAAAATTCGAGAGTGTACGCGCAAGTAAACAAAAACATGCAAGTAGCGGCATCTGGTATTGAATAGGGGATTTACGCTGTCTGTGATGGTTTCGCCTGGTTGCCGCTAGATGACACTACGTGTCCGCATTCGTAACATTATTAAGCTTCCTTTTTCATTGATATGAGGAACAAAGGAGATAATATGTTTTTTAATCAACAATTAACAGAGAATTGCCATAAATTGAAACCTTTTAAAAGGCCGGCAAAGCATTATGCAGCTATTCTGATGTTGCGATTATCCATGGGCGACGGTAGTTACTTGCCATCAGGTGACCCGTTTGCTCGTTTGCCCCCTTATTTTATAAAAAAAATAATATATCACCTGAGTATTATGGCCGTTAGTTAAGATATCGAAACACCAATGTATTATGTTCCTAATGTTCTGGTCGCATTACCGAATCACATACGTGGCTTAATATTAGCTGTACTTACTAATAAAATACTTACTGTCTGTATTGTATTAGTAAGTTACACAAAGTTTTGGCCTCGCCTGGTATGTTGTGAAAGTAAAAAAATTACAACATGCCAGGCAAGGAAATCTTTTTTGTCAAGACAGACTCGGACAAGATTATGCGTAAGTTCCAAAATATACCCCAGTATACTGACTAGCGCTTATGACGTATACAATCGACGGCACACTGTTGATTAGTTTGAAATATACGCCAGTGCATTGACTTATAATAATATGAGAGTTGGGATGCCATTTTAATACGTCACACTTGTCTCACCAGTACCATAATATATGTCATATGGCGTCGTAACATGACGTATTGTGCACTGGCCAGTGTACTGGGTTAAATTTCAGAACTCACCCTAAGAATACACACAGGATTTTTTATTAGTTTGGTATAATATGTGTAAAGAAACAAATATGTCTTGTCAATATGCCTTCTCAGAGTAAGACATAACATATTTGTTTCTTTCCGCTTTGACCAAAATATCCGAAGCAGAAGGAATTTGTAGTAACAATAATTTTACAGTTTTTTATTCCTATGATTATCACCGACCACTGAAGTCTTTTTTGTTATTTATAAATATAGATTTTTATAGAAATGAAGATTTCTTGTGTTTTAATCGTCCGCCACAGATATTTAACTCCAATATCAAAATCGGATTAATATTGGTTCCATCTAGAATACAATTTTCTTTATTATATTCTCTCTTGCTATTAAAATATTTAGACAGCAGATAACGATATTTTTTTTCTGTGGTGGATATTATACACATACGGACTAGAATAATAATTAGGTATTTAATGTAATAATGTATGAAACCAACATTTTTTTACCAATAGTAATAACACCGTTATGCCTTAAATTTGATTTGCCTTGTATACCATAGATTATAAACAATATACCAAGTAAAGGTAGCACCACGATATTAGCGACCACGTCGCGTCGTGTCGCGCGATCAACGAATACTATACTCACAAGGATGCGATTTTTCTCGCTACACTAGCGCCACATATTTAGCGGATTTTTAAGGAAACGTTTTGTTGTTTGAAAATGTACGATAATTTTATGTATGTAGATTTCTTAAGCAGCTGTTATAAATTAAAATCATTTTTTTAAATGGCATCTTACCCGCTCAAGAAAAATATTCCATATTTACTTGTTGCTTATCAAAAAACACAATATTATGTCTCTGTTGGATACAAGAAAATTCTTGGAAATTGTTAATTTAAACAACTTCGTACAAAATACTAATTTATTCTGTACTGTTACAAACAGGGATCGATTACAGATTGCAAAGATATTAGAGGATAACAAAAATGGAACGATGCTAGGCTACGGGCGATTGTAGGGCGAAAAGAGGACGGGCTTCTTGACAAATGAGTCCCCTCCTCCGTCCTCGATGACGTAGCTGGTGACGTGAGGCAGTGGGGCTCGCCGACCCTTTTATTGGAGCGCCTGATCACTTGTAATAGCAATTGCTCGCTGCTGGCGCTGCCCATGTTGAAGCCAGGCTTTAACATAACTCCCCCCCTGAAATCCCTGCGGGTGTTTCAGTCCCTGGATCAGCTGCTAGCAGGGGGCACAATCGTGTGAGTGTCCTCCGCACGACTCCTCTCTGAGTGGCGACATCGGCCACTCTGACAACTCCGTCGACACCGGGGTGAAGCTCGCGAACACGACCCAGGCGCCAGTGTAGTGGAGGGCTGTTGTCTTCGTGAAGAAGGACGAGGTCTCCTACGCTGAGGTTGCCCTTGCTGTCTCGCCACTTGACACGCTGTTGAAGTTCATTGACGTACTCTCGCTGCCATCGACTCCAGAAGTGTCTTCGAGCTTGCTCGATGCGGGCGTAGCGCTTGAAGCTGGAGCTGCCGTCGTCGTTGGCTGGATCCGGCAGCGATGTCAGCGGCCGACCAACCAGAAAATGCCCTGGAGAGAGAGATTGGAAGTCGTGAGGAGAGGAAGAGATAGGACACAAGGGGCGGCTATTCAAAATAGCTTCCACCTGTGCGAACAGAGTAGACAACTCTTCGTATGTAAAATTTAAATTAGCCATCATCCTTTTTATATGGTGCTTCGCAGACTTGATACCAGCTTCCCATAGACCACCGAAGTGAGGGGCGTAAGAAGGTATGAAATTAAACTTGATCCCTTCATTCGCGGCAAACTCAGATATAGTGTTTGAATTGTCTTTTAAAAATTACCAATGTCTTTGGCGGCGGCGACAAAATTACGGCCATTGTCGGAATAAATTTCTAATGGCTTTCCGCGTCTAGAAATAAATCGACGTAAAGTCATTATGAACGCGTCCTTGGATAATTCTGTTACCGCCTCCAAGTGAACACACTTGAAACGAAAACACACGAGCAGACACAGGTAGCATTTTAGAGTTTTAGCACCGCGACCCTTTTTATTTAAAATAGTGAAAGGACCAGCGAAGTCAGCACCTGTGGTTTCGAAGGGGAATGATGGAGTCGTACGCTGCGACGGCAGATGTCCCATCATTGGTGAGTACGTGCGACCTTGAAACCTTTTGCATCGTACACAGGTTCGCGTGGTACTCCGGGCTAGACACCTCCCCCCAATGGGCCACACATATTCTCGAACTGAATATAATAGTAGCTGTGGGCCGGCGTGCATTTGCCTAATATGTTCGTATCTAAAGATAAGTGAGGTTAAATGATGTTTAGAATGTAATATGATGGGATGCCGCTTGTCGTAACTGTAGTCCGAGTGGGCTAGTCTGCCACCAACACGCATGACGCTATTCTTATCTAGAAAAGGACTTAGTGACAATAAATTACTTTTAGTAGAAATAGACTTCTGTTTATTTAAAGCATCGTATTCGATAGAAAATGATTGCAATTGAGAAAATTTACATAGAAAATTAAATGATTTAGTTAACTCGTTCACGGTTAGGGCTCCGTTCATTTTAGTTTTAGGAAACCTAGTGTTGTGTATAAAACGTAAAACGTAAGCGAATGAACGTTTTAGCCGCATAAAATTAGAAAACCATGAGAAATTTACAACTGGCTCGAAACTCTGCACAATATTGCACTTTATTTCTGGTAAGTCTGCCAGCTGTGAATTGACGTTTAGCATTAATTAGCGTGTTTTCAAAAATATATGGCACATTAGATTTAAATTTTCTAAGTGGAAAACAGCCTGAGCGCAAAACAGAAACAGCAGAGTTTAAAATATGACGTAATTCACTTATAGAATTAGCACCAGTTATTAAATCGTCTAGGTACAGATCATGCTGGATTACCGTACGGATTAATTCATCTGGGCATTCCTGTCCTAACTGCCAAATGCACTTCGTACTAAGATAACTAGCACTAGCAAACCATATGTGACGGTATTGAGTCTTAGTACTTGAATAGGCTTTGATTCGTCGTCCCTCCATAGTATTAATTGAAGGTCACGATCGTCTTCGTGGAGATTGACTTGCCTAAAAAATTTCTCGACATCTCCTGTAAGAACGTATAGGTACTGACGAAAACGTAGTAATATAGAAAATAGTGAATCTTGTACAGTAGGACCTATTCGTTGTAAATCGTTGATTGATAAGCCCGAGGAAGTGCGAGCGGATCCGTCGAATACCACTCGTAGCTTAGTCGACTCGCTATTTTGTTTGAGAACCGCGTGATGACACAAAAAATAGCACGGGTTCGGCTTATAATTATTTGATAGAACAGAACAATGACCTAGACTAATATACTCGTTAATAAAATTAACGTATTGGGATTTAAGCTCGGGATTAGCTCTAAATCGCTTTTCTAAATTGAAAAATCTTTTCTTAGCTAGAAAATATGAATTACCTAAACAATTAGGCGAGTCTTTGAGAGGTAAACGCACACAAAACCTGCCGGACGAATCGCGAGAAGTGTGAGTCTTAAAATGCTGCTCACATGCTTTCTCGTCCTCGCTTAAAATTGACCTTGGCGGCAGCTCTTCTAGCTCCCAAAATCGACTCAGAAGATTATTGAAGTTATCTGACTGCGCCTTAGAAAAATTGCAACTAAAATTTGAAATTCGCGAGTTTAAATAAATAGGACCGGATAGAATCCAGCCAAACTCCGAATTGATAAGACTAGGTTGTTTAGAACCGAGCGACTGTCGCTCACTACCTACGATGCTCCAAAATAGATCAGCGCCGACCAGCACATCTATCGGAGAAGGCCTATAAAAACTAGGATCGGCTAGCTGAACATCCGTAGGTATGTTAATTAGCTTAGGGTCCATCGTAAACTTGGGAATTTCGCCAGTCAGATCAGATAGCACTGGGCAAGATAGTTGCACAGTATAATCACTGTGTAATGATTTTAATTTGAAATCACAAAATTCGTTCACCCAGTGTGAAGTTGAATTGCCTATGCCTACAACGTTGATCGAGCTTGCGGGCCGTGATCGTAAACCTAACTTGTCCCTCAGACGCTTAGAAGCTAGGCTGCACTGGCTGCCACAGTCGAGTAGCACACGGACAATTTGTCTCTTATTGTTGCACGGATTAATCGCCCATACCATAGCCGTAGACAACAAAGTGTAACTATTTTGCCCTGAATTTGTCGTGCAAAGAGCAGTCGAATTAGAATTAGATACATTATTGTCTGCAGGTGACTTTACGTCTTGACCTTGACTACTATGTTCGCAAAGTAAAGTATTGTGTCGCCGTCTACAATTCCGACAAACACCGAATTTACAAGTGAAAGCTCTGTGCCCCGGACGAAGGCAATTTTGACAAAGCTTAGATTTTATGACCGAAGCTTGACGCTGCTCAATAGACATATTTTTAAATTTATCGCAATTGTAAATACGATGTTGTTTATCGCAAACAATACAATTTTTAAAAGTCGAACTGTTGTTACCTACGTTAGAAATTTGCGTTGTAAAAGAATTATTATTAATCGCCATTGAACCTAATCGTTTTTTATTATAATTACTAGATTTGTTAGAACTTGTACTCAACTTATCCTCGATACTTCGGCTGTGATTATAAGTTTCTAAGATATCAGCCCGCTGTTTCAAAAATGAATTGAATTCATCAAGTGAAGGTGACCCTGAGAGAGTATTTCTATATTCCTCCCACTTCATACTGGTTTTGCTACCTAATTTTGAGGAAACAATGTGCACTATAATTGAGTCCCAGTAAGTATGAGGTTGGTTCACCTAGGCTAGATAGGGCGCGAAGATTTTTATTCGTATTATCAATTATAGACCTAAGGGTAGATGCACTTTCATTAGATTTTATATCGAAGTTTAGCAGGGCATTTAAATGATTTTTAATCAATAGTCGCTTGTTGTCGTAGCGCTCGCGTAACAAGTCCCACGCCTTATTGTAGTTGGACTCTGTGACCTCTAAATTACTAATCACACGAGCGGCCTCACCCTCTAAGTATGAATTCAAGTAGCAAAATTTGATTGGAATAGGTATGTGCTTGTTTTCGTGAACGAGAGAACAATATAGGTCGCGAAACTCAAGCCACTTGTAGTAGCTTCCATCAAACTTGCCTATTTGTAGCGTAGGAGGCTTAAACCCTAAACTTGGGCGCTCATGGCAGCACGAAGACGTGCTTTGAGCATCACAGAGAGGAGGTGTCTTGCTACCGTTATACCTATTTTGGTACTGATGGGCTAAAGCAATTAAATGTGCAAACTCCTGCTCGATTACATCGCGCTCCTCTAACTCACTATCTATGTCTGTCGAATTTAACACTTCTATCTGAGTCTGCAACTCTTCGAACGCACTAGATAAGCTTTCAATTTTTGGTAGTTGAACATTAAGCTTAGATATCTCGAGCTCATCTAAAACGTTAACTTCCTCGAATGAAGCTAAATATTTTTTAAACTTAGTTAAACGACCCTTTACTGAGCTACGTTTAGCGTAAAGTTCCTTTAACTTAGCATCTGACATGTTTATGAATCACAAATAATTGATAACAAAGTTAATTGAAAAAATAGATAAGAAATAGTGAATGAATATTGTAATCTTACGCCACTCCAACTTATGCAACCGGTTTACCACGCGAGCCAGGCCGGCGACGCGCAGATTACCTACGTGGTCAGCTGATATCAAGTCCACCGAAGTTCCTGAAATTCGCAGTTAAAATAATGTGAATTGTAGGAAATAATCTAAACTGCGATTGTTGTATATAGTAATTTTAGTTTAAGTATTTAGTTAAGTTGGTTAAGTTTTGTAAATAGTATTGTATATAGTTAATCCTTGTAAATATAATTTGTGAAAATATGTAAAATATTGTTTAATTTTAACCCTTAGAATACACAAAACTTAATATCATTAGATTTTGTAAATAGATTAGGTGAAAAAATAACTAGGATTGTAGCACCAAATAGCTTTGATAAAAGTTTGGTGGGTAGGCTAAAGCTAACTTTAAGCCTGAATTTTAGAAATAATCGTCTAGATTTAGCTTAAATCTTATTATTTGTACGTAAATAGCTAAAACTTGAGTTGCGTGAATCGATCCCTTGTGAAATGATCTTAGATATCGATAGATATGATCCACGTTCTTTGCACTACCGCTATTCACACAGGTATGAAACTACTAGAAGAACGGGATTTTTGGAAAAATATGGAAAAGGAATAGGGACACTTAGCTGGTTGGCTGACGCTGCGGCGCGAAGAGCTGACCGGCGTGGTTCCAGAAGCTGGGTCACCTGCCGCTGGGAATAGATGAGTCGTCTGCGATCGCTGCAGACCTCACGACGGCGGATGATGCTGCTGGAGATTCCTCGGGCTGCGCTGCTGCGGCGAAGACCTCTCACCGGCGGCGATGATATCCCGAGAACAAAAGCAATCCAGTTAAGTGTCCTGTCACGGTCGCCACTTTTTCTTGTTGGATACAAGAAAATTCTTGGAAATTGTTAATTTAAACAACTTCGTACAAAATACTAATTTATTCTGTACTGTTACAAACAGGGATCGATTACAGATTGCAAAGATATTAGAGGATAACAAAAATGGAACGATGCTAGGCTACGGGCGATTGTAGGGCGAAAAGAGGACGGGCTTCTTGACAAATGAGTCCCCTCCTCCGTCCTCGATGACGTAGCTGGTGACGTGAGGCAGTGGGGCTCGCCGACCCTTTTATTGGAGCGCCTGATCACTTGTAATAGCAATTGCTCGCTGCTGGCGCTGCCCATGTTGAAGCCAGGCTTTAACAGTCTCTTTCGTAAATACGAAGAACTAGTGAGATAACATAATATTTAACCAAGTATTAACCTAGATTTCCGCCAATCTGGGTGGTTAAAATAAACAAGTTATCTTTATTATTTTTAAAATATTTATGCTAGTGACTTACAAATTTAGTTTGCAAGGATCTGACAACTTTATGAATGTTCACGAAATTGAAATGTTTAAATTATTGTTTGAAATAGTGCCAAATATGACTTAAAATTGGTTTCTACTCAGTATAGTTCGTTATTTATTTGCTAAAAAGCTTTGTGTGTGTGTGCCTAAGATTGGTTTTATATTCGTCCGCGCGACCGAGCGGTAATAGCGCCGCGGTCGCGTACTATTTACATACAATTTCTTGTGATCTCGCGTTAAAGCGTCTAAACTGCTCGGCCGCGCGGATGAATATACAGGGTGTAACAAAAATAAGTGATAATACTTTAGGGTGTGTACGTCATACGTGTTCCTTGTAGAGAGTTCACTGTAAAAGTAGCAGCGCTGAAAGACCAAATTTTTTTCACATTTGTATGGGGAAAATCGTGACGCTCGGGCCCATACAAAAGTGAAAAAAAAATCGTCTTTCAGCGCTGATACTTTCACAGTGAACTCTCTACAAGGAACACGTACACACCCTAAAGTGTTCTCACTTATTTTTGTTACACACTGTTATAGATCGAGGCTAAATACACTGACGTTTCGATTCCGTTGGTAAAAGGGTCCAAATGAGTTTTAGGCCTAGGATCCAATTGATCAGTTCGTTTTAGGCCTAGGATACACTTGTAAAAGTTTGCATATGCACTTCCTGACTAATTGTTGTGAACAACCACTCTATTTAAATGTACTATCAGAGATTCCTAGGCAGATGGGGGACCTACGTAATTTGGTCGCGTTATATCAAACCCAGCCGTCAGATCACAGTTAACATTGAATTGACATGATCCGACCACATGACGTTGGTATGTCAACTGCCAAGGAATCAATTTACCGATGGTATATGTACATCGGAAAATAATGTTTTCTTATGAATTATGATAATATAGGTCTACCATAATCTGATGGCAAATTTTGACAGCAGATTTTCAAAAAACATCCTTGATCACTGGATTGCATGTTTCACACACAGAATCAGCCGCTATAAGGAAACAAATTAAAAAAAGGATCAAAATGTTCTATTCCAATTACCCCGGTATCTCTAGTCAATTTAAATAAATAAATAAAATAAATAAATAAACGTTTATTCGTTTGCCATACAAAATCTTAGTAAACGAAAAACGCGTTCACGATCGAATGTGAAACAAAAACTCACACTCGGCACGCAGAATTCTGGTAAACCTATACAATATACATAGAATGATGTTTTCGATGGAAATTAACAACTGAGATTTACTTGAATGCTTTTGTATTGTGCGAAAGAGATAGAAAGCATCTCTTACTTTTTTTACTAATATATATTCTGTGCTTTTTTGATCAGAATAGAAAAACATGGCATGCTTTTCAATGCTATCTATTTCTATTCTAATTATTACAATAGAAAGAAATGAAAAGGTAATGCCAAAAGGTGTAACCATAATATTATCTATGTACCGTGCTAGTAAGAATTTGCCGTGGTAATATTATTATGGACAGTGCAGGAAATGGTTTAAGAAAGAGGCAGAAAGTATAATATGTGTGTGAGAAAAAAAAAATATAATCAAGTACTTATGTCTCATTAAAAAAAAATATTTTAATGTTTAGAGATTGTTTAAAGATGAAGAAAAGTATTTTTGTTTCTTTGCGAAGACAGTAAAATTAAAAAGGTTGAAAAGAGATAGCAGTAGTCCTGTCTCTTTCTAGACACTGCGTAATCCATTTTTGTTTATATAAGTATACAATCTATTTTAATAGAAACGTAAACAAAATACAAGTCCCCAATGTGTCAGGCCTTTGGTTAGAATTTAAATTGGTAGCATTATAGGGCAAATTTTTTGTTTACGCTTGTATTAAGTTGTATTTGATCATAATATTAGCATTTAAGTGTATATAGTTTTATAATTCGCGTATCGCTATGTCGTATATACGTGCTTTCATTTTTGTATTAGTTTAATGTTTGTTGTATGTTTTTCTAGATATTTAATTTGGCGTACCGATTGTATATAGTAGATAGTACAAAAAATATTAAACAAGAATTGATTACAGAATTATTTTGTTTTACTGATCGACAAAACTACTCTTCTTTTTCTTTTCTTTTTCTTCGTTTTTGGCAACTTGACACAAAAGTATGTGTATGTTGTGCCACAGACAAGATAAAAAGATAAGGAATATGGCGGGAAAACCGTATTCCTCCTATAATAATTTTCAGCATCGTTTTCATGTAATATCGTCAGGTCAAGTCTAGTCAAAGTCTAAGTAAAAGTCTGAAGTCAATACAGTCAAGGAGTCAAGTCGGTCGTTTCAGTAAAGTGGTAGACGCTTTACTGAAACTTTCAATGGAGTTTTGGAGGGAACACAAAATCGCACGTTTCTGGATAATGCATCACTTTCCTAGACTTGTGCATGATAACGAATATCTAATGGTTAATATTCTACCAATATTACACATTAAAAACCCAATTTAACACAATTTTAGGAAAATAATACAAAATCACAACATCACTCTTTCACATTCCCGGCAAAACTCCAACTACTCAGAAAACGGCGAAAATAGAATATTGTTAAGAGTGAGTTGCACCGACCTACTTTAACTTTAACCATAACAAAAACTCAAATGAACTGTCAAATCCCTAGTAAAAGTCCATTAATGCCATATTTGATGATAACCTTAACTTTAACCAAGCCTGTGGTGAGTGAGTTGCATCAACCTACTTTAACTATAACTGTAACTTTAACCATAGCAAAATGTGAAATGAACTGTCAAATCCCTAGCAAAAGTCGCCATATTTGACGATAACCTTAATCTTTTAACTACGCTTCTGGTGCATTCACCCTAAGAATTTTAACTAATTAGTATAATTACATTACAATAATAATATGTTAAATACTTAAATGAAAGTAAAAAGTTTATTCCAAACTTCTTTGAAAAATTTCGACTATCGGCAGACATTGGAACATAACTGAAAAAATATAACCATAATATGTATTAATTAATATTAAACTTGTGTGGCTTGAGTTTTAATTTTCTACACAGGAACCGTACATTCGCAGTGACAAAATCTTGAGCATACTATAATTTAATGTGTGGGTACTGGGTAGTTATATTATAAAAGTTACATGCGGACTTTAGTATTTTTTTTTAAGTTCTCTATACTTACCCAGTGTAACTCTCACAGTAAACACGAATAATTTAACGACAACCCTCAAGCTATCCATTGCAATGCGTATCAAACATACATTTACATTTTACTTAGATAATATAATATTGTTATATTATGTAGGTATGTTTTAACTGAGAAAAGCAATTGCCTTATCAACTTATTTACAGTTATCAACTATAAGTACACCGAACACATAGGAAATTGACCTATTGTCAGCGTTCTGTGACCTACCTACCTAGATAAAATAATATGTGGCAGATTAATAAATAAGTAACGCAGTTGTTAGACATCTGAATTATATCTTTGGAGTTGGACGTCTCTCAGTCCACCAGCTGTGATCACGGCCACTGGAGGGCTTCCGAAACGTCGGCAATAAGAAAAGGGCTCTGCGACAGAATCAGTAAGTGATTAAAATAAAATAATATTATTATTCTTTGTAAATATAATATATTAATATACTTAATATTATACAATACTTAGTCGCATTTGTATCTGATAACTAGCTGTTGCCCGCGACTTCGTCCGCGTTAGTATAGTAGATCACGTCCCAAGTATTATTTTTCAAAATTATTCAATGTACAGAATTGACTTTCTTACGATTTTGTTACAATATGTATAGATAACTTAGTTTGTTCCTACAAAGGATAATTAAGACGCAATACAAACTCCACGATACCTTTTAATTATGAACAAAAGTTTCATGAGGAATAAGGGGGGAGGGGGGTTAACGACACTGGAAAACCGTATGTGTAGTTTAGTTTTTAACTTTGTTCTTAAAAAAGATGTATAACGCCGCAACACCGCTTTGTTTGAAGCTAAATTTGGGGAGGTGGGGGGGGGGGGGCCACATCCCCAAATTTAGCCCCCCCCCCCAAGAAAAGACCGATGCCAAAGCTCCCAGCATGTTAATCAAACGACACTCGAAATTTGTATAGAAAAGATAGACAAAAGCTCATAGCATGGCAAGGAGTGAAGATAGATACAAAGTGTGAAGGAGAAATTTGTAGGAAATTTTATGGGCTTTCATCACGTACAGGACATTTTTTCTCTACAACGCACCGTTTTAGCGATATGAGCAAAAAACTAAAAATATTAAAACTTGAGCTCCTCCCCCCCCCCTAGGTGATATCGTCATAATATATAGCCTATGTGTTGACCCGACCTCTATATAATATTCGTGCAAAATTTGAAGTAAATCCATTCAGTACTTTCTGAGTTTATCCCGGACATACATACAGACAAACAGACAAACAGACAATCAGACAAACAGACAAACAGACAAACAGACAAAAATTCTAAAAACTATATTTTTGGCTTCCATATCGATTGTAGATCACGTCCCAAGTATTATTTTTCAAAAATATTCAATGTACAGAATTGACTTTCCTACGATTTTATTATATGTATCTGATAATAAATAACTATAAGGTAAAATTTGTATTGATTTCCTTATTGATTTCTTCCCTGCCTATTCTCCTCTTAAGTTTCATCTCTGACGATCAAAGAAACACCACAGGTTTTTTAAGATTTGTTCAGCAGATATTAAATTAAACAGTTTTCTGTAAGATACGTTTCTCTTTCCTGAAACCATCTTTTTATGTAATTTTCTATATCACCAGACTGGAATATCCCCAGGAACGTTGTTTTTGAACGGTTTAGATCGGTAGCCGATCGGCCGATTTTCTATTATTTCTGCTACGTTCGTACTCTGCAGTCTGCTTATATTTCCGTCTGGGAAAAACTGTTGCTTGGCTGACATATATGTTATAATATTTTAACCAATTCTATATCTCATTCTCTTCTTCCCCTGTGACTACTGGGCTTGAGCCCGGCTGAGCGCTATGATCTGCAGCCTTATCCCCGAAACTGATATATAAACTAACATGTAAATGAGAGATCGCTTCTATATAAGGGGGGGGGGGGGGGGCATAGGTCTTTGGGAGGGGAGGGAAGAGAAAATCCTAAACTTCGAATCTCACAATAGTATTGAAGGTGAGGTAAAAATATTATTAGCGAGCGAACTGGGATTGAATGCCTCCCCTCTCACTCCGCAACTGTCTCCACACCACGTTTAGGTAAGAAACTCTTAACTCGTGAGCAGGGGGGGGGCAGCTGCCCCCCCTAGAGAAAAACTGCCGACGCGTGCCCTCACAAAGTTCGGCTTTTAGCTAGTAAATAATATGTAGTGTAGCATTGTACCGTGTGGTGTCGGAATTGGGAGTCCTTAGGGCAGGGGCTCCCAATCGTTTTCATCCTGCGGCGCAGTTACAAGTAACAATATTTTGTCACGGCGCATAATATTAGTCATAAGCTAGTTTTGTTGGAGAATGATGGGGATTGGGGGTATCCAACCTGAAGTAGGTTGGAAAGTAAAATTCTCAAACTTGGTTTATGAATGGCTAGGTTGGAAGATAAGAATACGTTTAATTTTTCCGCACCTCATTTTCGCCGCTCTAGGCAAACGCCCGGCTCGCCCGGGTTTGCTCGATTTGGTTCGATTTGGATTTTGGTTTGCTCGCTCTATTCTAAATATTATGAAGAAACTCGTCTCGCGTCCTGACTCCTGTCTCGCAGGTAATATTTTACATAACAACCGTGTGAATAGTTACCAAACATATCAAGGACACAGCTACAACTGACGTTCTTTCGCTGAGACTGTAGTATTCGTCCGCGTACCGCATCTGTAGAAAACCACATGATTTACACTCGCGTCTCGTGGCTCGGCTCGCAGCGCGTCTCGCGGCTCGCGTCGAAGTGCGAGTGGTGTAAACACTTAAAGCTAGTCTCACTCCCGCGAGCTTCTTTACAGCTTCCGACGCGAACCGCACTTGTCAGGTAGGCGCACTTGTCAGGTAGGCGCACTTGTCAGGTAGGCGCACTTGTCAGGTAGGCGCACTTGTCAGGTAGGCGCACTTGTCAGGTAGGCGCACTTGTCAGGTAGGCGCACTTGTCAGGTAGGCGCACTTGTCAGGTAGGCGCGCTTTGCGACACTCACTATACTTGATTTAGTTTGCACATCACAACATATCTTATTTGTCATTTTTTTTAATAAGAGAACAAATTTTTTAGTCATACATAATATTTATCTTTAGGTCCGTATTAAATAAAAAAAAATTACCCCTTGTCCTTTCCCGTGACTCAATGGATCTCTTTACCACATCTGTTCAACCGTTTAGTGTAAAAGGTAACAGACAGACACAATTATATATTATTGTGGATGTTATACTAATTAATACCGTAAAGGTGAGCTACGTAGCTAACTAGCTACGTATACGGTCTACGCCGTAGCACCTCAACGTAACAGCCTACGGCTAAAACAATAAAAACGTATTATTTAAGAATGCTCCAACTTTTTAATTAGCAGGTCTAATTCTGTCAGTACGAATATCGACGTTAACGACATTAAAATAAGATTCATATTAGCGCGTCTTGTACAGTGGCGGTTACGACGCTCGCCGCGTTTTTGATATGGCGAAAATGTATGAAAAAATTTGAGAAATTTTCTTATTTTTCTTATAACTGGAAAAGTTGATTATTTTTATATAAAATTTTTAGCGGACTTTATAGAGGACTAAATAGGCAACAATTTTTTTGTATATTTATTTTCCTCAGTTCAGTGTATTTAGATGTTAAGGTACCTAATCAGACCCCATTATTTTCATATTTTGCGATTATTGTGATGGTTAAAACGTATTTTATGTGAAAATTTTGTATGCGGCTATAGAATTTTTATGGTACAGTCGTGGTGATGAATATATTATCTTTCATTTGAAACCAAAATATCCTCGCAGTTTGACTCTAATTCTTTAATAGGGTACCGGAAAATCGCTGATATTTGTAATAGCGTCCTTAAGATAAAATCTACCTAATTATAGGTCTAACAGAATTTGATGGCAAAAAATGAGAAAAAGAAATTGACGCTACCAATACTGGAGACATTGGAGCAATACTTTTTTTTCCTTATAGCGGCTGATTCTGTGTGTGATACATGCAAAATGTAAAAAAATATCCAATGATCAAGGACATTTTTTGAAAATCTCCCATCCAAATTTGGGTGGAAGATTTTCAAAAAATATCTTTGATCCTGGTAGACATAGGTCTCTGGTCTACTATATATAGGATATACTTATAGAAGTAACTAATAGTTACTAATATACCTAACAATTGTGAAAATACGTGTCTACTGTCCGTCTGTTGTTCTCTTCTCACGCTTAAACGGCTGAACGGATTAAGATGAAATTTTGTGTGGAGCATCTTTGATAAGGCCCGTTATGACCCGTGAAAAAACATGCGATAGACAAAAAGAAAATTATTTTACTGCAAACTTAAAATAAATTAAACTATCATAATAGTCAATAAAGGAACTGTACTTAAATAGGCGATCTTGCTGCTAGTAGCGGTTTAAATAAATAAATAAATAAATAACGTTTATTCAACAAAAGTTTGAACATTACACAAAATACCTACATTTAACATAAAAAGAGAAATACGACACAATATTATCAATCACGATTTTTAAAACAATACAAGTACAAAAGACAGACAAATACTGTGGAGGTAACTAGATAAAACACAAACAACAAATTCAAAAAACAAACTAACAAAACAGAAAAAATACAATAATGTTAAATAAACAAAGCATTTAGAGATAAATTGGTAGGTAGTGCAATGCTCAAACCGTCGAAAAGGAATCCACTCAGGTTCATGGCTGTGGGTAAGGGTTTCTTCCAAACTTTTATACAGGGCTAGCTTTTATTACAGTAAAATGTACGGTGTCGCGTGATAATAAACGAAATTGTCAATTTAAAAGAGCAACCATTTAGAAATGGCGTCGACTGCAATCGCCAATGAACGTGACGACAATAGGGCTGCGGTTAGGGGACTGTATCGATTTGATTAATATACTGATATCACTGTGTGGCGAAATTTAAAACAGGGTAGACACAAGGAGTTGGGTCGACCGAGTAAATACCAGGGCCAGACAGAAACCTGACGTGAAATTCGTTTTGTACTGCCAAGTAACAACTTACCACTCGCCAGCGAAAGCTAAATTACAAAATATGTGCAGCGCCAATAAAATTATATAAGTAGGTAAGTTGCCAGACTCGTATGTGACACGATTGTTGTATCAGGAGATCCGACTTCTTGTTTTAACCAACCAGCGTAACATGCACATACAAAAATCTGCAAATATGCAACCGAACGTAGAATAGTCTAGATACTTTCGGTTGAATATTTGTATAAATATTTAACTATCGAGTATCGTCCATCATAAGTTTGAAGCTGTTTGAATAAAATCATTTAAGTTTGTAACGTCGCGGTAATTTAAATATACTTATCGTCAACCGCGTTTGCATTCACCACAAAGAATTATTCAAATACAACAATAGCGTTACTTTTACGTTGACGCAACAATATCGAATATAAATCGAACCGCAAACAATGCTATGTAACCGTTCAGAGCTATATTACCTTCGATAAAACCGTAACACTAAAGACATAAGGGCCATAATAACCGAGGTAAAATTGTGTAGGTAATGCAATAATTCGATATCATTAGCGACGACAAACCGCGCCATGGGTGGCCGCCATGTTTTCCCGCGCTTCCGTATGCCATTTCCTGATGTTGCATTTTTAATCTTTGCATTTGCACAAGTCAACGGTCAAAATGCCAGGTTTTGTGAATTAATTGAAAATTTTGTATGTAACGTTCAGGTATAGTTATTTATTTACCTGCTATTCTAAGGTGAGATGTTAACATGTCGTTAACATCTATATAATATATAGTATATACTGCGTGACTGGTGCAGAGACATGTTCAATACTCGAGGACGTGATATTTGGCTATTATATTAGATGAAAAAAAATTATATAAAAAAAATAATATCAATTGATCACTGAGTAAATGTAGCATACAAATTAAGTATAAAATTGCCCTTGCGGTAAAATTACTATCAATATAGCGCCTTATAGTTAAATAAAGATAGATAATTATTTACCCAACGCATGGACACCGCGCGCGGGAAGAGTAGTTGTGTGGTGTTTCTTTGGTAGCGCACGCCTCTGCACCGGCCGCATAGTATGCCTACTTGCCTAGCCGCGTAATTTACTTAGTATCCATGATTCATTTATTTTTGGGAAATTCGGAAAAAATTATGTACCTAATTTTATTACATAATTATAATGAGAATCGAGTACAGAGTACTCTCCTTAAGTATCGGTAATGTCTCACCAGTCATGCTGTATAATAATAGATAACATCTATATATTATGTCTATTACATTTTTAATTGCCACAATATTAAACTTATTCTATTAGGTTCCTTTTTCTATTTAAAGACTTTGTAGAGTCTGTCGCACTCAGAGACATTTAATGATAATAAAACTTTAATTTAATGAAGATTTAAACAGAAGATGTATAATGGGGCTTATCGTATGTTAAAATCAGTTTAGCAATTTAGTATTCGTCTCTGAGTGTAGCAGTTAAAGGTCAACGTGACTTACAAGACAAATGAAAAAACATTCACACGCCGCGGTATCCACATTGCATTTCATAAAGCAGATATCTACAATGAAAATCCCGTATATTACCACAAAATGCGTGGGATCCAACAAAGCTGTGCAAAGTTAAACGGCGCAAATAAACAAACATAAAACGTGAATCGAATCGATCACTTTTTGGCGCGAAGTAAAAAAAATGGCTCGCATTGATCTGTCAACTTTGACGTTTAATGTCAAGTGCGCAAGTTTTTTTAATGCGCAACTTGTGCCGAGACGAATTACGCGACTCCGTGAGAAGCCAAGGTATGAATGAGCATTGTAATGACCAGTGTAAATAGCCTTATTTGTGAGGAGTTTAGGACTTTATTTGAACAAGTAGGGTGACCATAGTGAAATTATCCTTCGGACTTTTAAAGCTTTTATAGTCGATTTAAAAATTTTTGATAGGAGTTTATCTGTTCAACGGCGTTTTGAATTGGTTAAGGTTTTAAAGTTAATCAATCAAAGCGCAGAAAATAAGTACCTAATCCACTGCAAAAACATAGAAACCTCAGAAACTTAGGCGCTCTTAAACCTTTTAGGTGCTTTGTTTATATAATATTTTATAACAGAATATTTAATATACTTACCTAATACATTTGTTGAATTTAATTAACGTATCGAAATCATACCTAGTCTAAATATGATAAATGCAAATAAGCAGTAGATAAGACGTATAATCACAAGAGAAAACGTTCCGTCTCACAGAATTATTATTGTAGATGCGTATTTTAACGTGTAAGTATTATTGCTATTTCACGCATAAATACCCATCTTTCATCAAGCAGTCCTGCTATGTCCCGCGTAGCCTATGGGTACCCTACCTTTTGTACAGTAGTAACTTTGTAAAAAATATCGTAGGCGTGACACTGGCCACCTGACCGAAATTCCCACAGCAACCTGATTTATTGCCATGAGACTGAACTGTATTCACGCCTAATATCGTTTAGGATTCAGAATTATTTGCCTTGAGTCTTAGGCTAGTTAGAAAAAAAAAACGTACTGCATAAGTACTACGATCTTTCTGTTTGTCTCCTCTACACTCTTCAGCCGCTGAAATGATTTAGATGTGTAGATTTTCGCTTGATCATTAGGGTAGTCCGCAGCCACGTTACATTTATTGTGCCACATCAACCTCTTTAATGTGTTCTGTGCTACATCATAATTCATATTTTAATATTATATTATGATCTGTTATAGCCTGTAATAGGTCCTTTTAAGATTTTTGTTATGACGTATAAAATCCATGAACGGCCTAGGCGCCTAGTTATCTAATTTAAAATAGATGGCTGTAAGTTGCGACGTAATACACAAGATACTATTAATGATAATTTTTATGAACGCTAAGTTACTATTACAGAAGAAACATTATTATGATTTACTAAGAATAAAAATTAGAGTAAGCTTAGAGGATAGAAGATGATGCCATATTTCCAATATCTATGGATACTGATTGTTGCTGGAGGTCAGTTTTTTCACCCACACACCTGCGGAATTTGAAAAAAAGAACAACAAATGTTTACACAGCGTCATTAAAGCGACAAAGGTTTCATTCATGGCTTCGAACCTCCCTGGATATTTTTTTATTTACAGCCAGTACCTATCAAATTTTTAACAATAAATTATCTATTCAACGAATTTGTAAAAATCGTAGGCGGGTTAAATTAAAAAAAAGTTTAACCGGCGATTTAACTTTTGACAATGGCATCGATCGTGAGAATCATATTTTTATAATATTATGGTTAATTTTTTCAAGTTAGTTTTTATCATACTTTATAGATTTCATTGACGGACCTTTAACAAAAACTAATAGTTTAAAATTGCTTTTATAGTTTGATTGCAGATAATGTTATAGCGCAATGATAAAATTGCCATTGCATTTATGAAATTAGAAAAAAAATCGTATTCAAAATGCGTTTATTTCTCTTTTCTTAGGTTCATGGTTTATTTACGCAATTTATTTGCGTCGTATAGAGTTGTCACGCTGGCTGAATGACGTCTTTGCAAAGTAATTGCAATTTAAAAAGTTATCTCGCAAGTCGTAAACTCATGCTGCGTTGACTTCCGAATTCGTTATTGTTGTTTACCTTCTTCTTCATAGTTATTTAAGCTGTTTTTCAAATGATTCTTATGTCATTGGCATAAAGGTTTTATCAGAGGCAAAATAAATCTGAAACTATAGTATTCAAGGGTTTGACCATCGTGGGAAATGGTCCAATTTGTTACACAATCATTAATTTTATTCGTTTACAGCTTTCTTTATTCAAAATCCAAACTGTCTTCTTTTAAAATATATGACAATAATAATTATTGATATATTATGCTTAATTCTGATAGTTCGAAATTCGAATATTGCTCGATCGCAAACTATTGCGACTAGTTCTAGCCTGAATTTGAGGCTAGTGAAATATTATGATTTAAATTTTGAGTAGGTATTAAAATTTATGATTTATTAAATCAATGACGCAACTATAATCAGCATTTTCGATATCTTCTATAGCCTTCGATTAAGCTTATCCTTTTTGAAACTTGGACATTTTATAGCTGCACTTTTTGTCAGCAGACAATCGGAATATCTTTAGGCTAAAATAACAATACTTGTCTAACACTTATAAAATTATAATAACTAATAGCTCACTCCCTATAAAATCTTAACAATAAACTAACAATGGTTGCGCGTTTCTTAAAATTCCTTTATTATTGCAAGTGTGACACAATGACACAGAGTCAAAATATTTCTCTACTAATTGTTCAAAATGGCGGCCGGAAGTCCGTACTTCGATGACAACACGTGATATTGTCGAATGATGGATCGATTCTTTTATTAGCTACGCCATTAGAAAGCATTTTAAAGTTCTTTTTGTGCAACGGAAGCCCAAAACTCGTAGAGTGGCATAAATTAGTCAATGCCTGTAATTTTGAACAAAGAAGGCCTTGAAATAGTACTCTAGTATTTGTCTAAAGTTTTAACTAACGTCGGCACTCAGAGACGTATTTTAATAGTGATTAAACTTTAATTTCTAAAGAGCTCGACAAACAATGTATGGGGCTGTATGTCAAAATCTTAATTTTTAGGGTTCCGTACCTAAAGGGTAAAAACGGGACCCTATTACTAAGACTTCGTTGTCTGCCCGTCTGTCTGTCTGTCTGTCTGTCGCTAGATTGTATCTCAAGAACCGCTATAGCTGGACTTCTGAAATTTTGACAGATTGTGTATATCTATTGCCGCTATAACAACAAATACTAAAAACAAAATAATATATATATACATTTTTTGGCCTATTTTTGCTCCATAACGGTACGGAAACCTTCGTGCGCGAGTATGACTCGCAATGGGCCTATACTTACAGACTTTATGTTCTTGTAATAATATTCATCTCTAGACTCTAAGTGCGACAGTAAGGCCAATACAATACTATACTACTCGACTTCTAGCATTGCCACGGCTCAGCCTCCTGAGGTTAATAGTATTTTACGAACACCGTACTTTTTAAACATTAATAAGTAATAGTTAAAAAAACTAAAAACACGCTTTTTATATAAAGCGTCGGTTACAAACAAACATACAAACATAGAAAACATTCAAACATACAAACATTGAAAAGTGGAATAATTATATCAAATTAGTGTATAATTGTCATCGGTCCTCGATAAATCTACAAAGTTTGAACGAAATCTGGCTGTTTAAAGTGGGTCAAAATCGCGCCCAAAGAAGTTGGTTACAAACAAATAGTGATTAGGTGAAGCTAATAAAAAGCGTATAAAAAAAACCTACTAAGTACCTTGCCGATCAGTTACAAAAACAAACACAATAAAAAAATAATACTACTCAACCGGAGAACATTAAGCCAAAGCCTAATTGAAACCACGTCCACAGCCTTCGGCCGAAGCCGAACGCGTGTTAGGGCCTGTTTCACCACTTTCTGATAAAGTGCCGAATAGGCTATTCACAACTTTTTTGACAGATTGTCCATACTTCATCTGTCAAGTTTAGTGGTGGATAGCCTATTCGGCACTTATCAGGAAGTGGTGAAACAGGCCCTTAATGTAATAAAAACGTTTATTTTAGGACTAGATGACATGACGCCTGCAACTCCGTTGCGCCCAAAATCGTTTATCTATGCCCTTTCCCGGGACTCGAAGTATCTCCATACCCAGCAAAATCGGTTCAGCGGTTTGGGCGTAAAGAGGTAACAGGCAGACATGCAGACAGACACACTTACGCATTAAAAATATTAGTATGGGTAATAATCGCGCCGTAGTCGGCGTAGAGCTACGGCGCGCTACGCGGTGCTACGACGCCAAACACGAAACAGCTACGAAACGTTTTATTTTATTTTTCAGTTCGTATAGGTCTACGAATATGGCAAAAAGTGAGAAAATAAATTAACTCTAGCAATACAGGGGTAATAGGAATAGAACATTTTCATTCTTTTTTATTCCTTTAGTTGCTTATTTTGTGTATGAAACATGCAAATATAAAAAATTTATCCAATGATCAAGGATATTTTTTGAAAATCTGCTGTCAAAAATTGCCATCACATTCTGGTAGACCTATAAAGGCCGTCACAGACTTAGCTATAATATATATTAATATACCGTACTAAACACACTGAGACCAGAAATATATATTATAGCTGAGTGTGTGGTCACGCGAAAATTGTATAGAAAATATATATTAATATGCCTAGCTATAAATATATTAATATATATTATAGCTAAGTCTGTGACGGGCTTAATTTGCGTGTAATATTTTAGGCCAGCCGCATACATAGATACGTTTTCCGTATTCGGAAATACGAATGAATCAGTTAAAATACATTAAGAGCTACCACTAGAGAAGTATATCCATACAAACGTTGTCGCCTGTTTCCTCCCTGGATAATGCCGGTAGAGTTATAATTTTTTCCTGAATATCTATGGCCACTAATACAATGTCCCTATGTTTCCTTTTTTTTCATAATTTAATAATAATTAAAAAAGATATGAACGGTCAAAAACCCAAAAAAATGGCCAGATTTTCCGCTGTGTTCAAACATCCAGAAAACGAATTTGGCTAGATTACTTGTACAAAAAAAAACTTAGGAACACAGCTTAAGCCTTGCTTTAATTTTTAAATGAAAAATGTACTTAAATCGGTTAAGTTTTGGAGAAGAAATCAGGGGACAACAAATCGTTGATTTTCTGCAGTTGTCTCTATCGCGCTCTGCGGTATAGGCTTGAGGTAAGGGAGACAGCAATAGATATTACAAGTACTTTTTTTTCATTTCTCTAGCCCTTGGTGTATTCTCTTAAATGCACACGTTCGTTTTTATCGTACGGAACGAATTTCACACTACGTTTTCAGTGCAAGCAGGCGCGTTCGCGCGTGGAAAAAAACGAACGTTTGCACTAGTCACAAGAAATTTCGAAAAACTAATTCGGAAATCGAATACGGAAACTTAAGGACCTCTTTATCCCCCTTTTCCCCTTGGTCGTACATTTGTCATTGTAAAAAGAACTTCTAAAGTTCAGCACAAATATTCTCCCTCAACTTAATCTCAGCAGTTCGCGGCATACGCTGCCGACGGAAAAATATTTCTAAATTGTAATGTCAAAAATATGTATTTATAATAATTTCAAGAACATGTACAGAATTTTCACAAGACATAAGAAGTTTGAATCTCTTAAACTCATCTTTAAACATGCCTATATTATTATTATGCAGGTACAGAGTAATACTAATAATTCTTTTTTTTCTACTCCGTGTACCTAATAATTGATAAATTTTCGAATTATTATTTAAAGGTTGTATTGCTGAAATGATATTACTAGAACCAATAAGAGGTATAATAATTACAGAATAGGAAATTATAAACAGTTAATTACTATTAAAATATATCTTTATTTGGCATACCTGTTTAGCATTTATAAAACTTTTGCACACAAATAATTGACAATCGTTCAAAACTTCAAGTCTTTCTTAAATCTAATTTTGTACAATTTTTAATATCCCTCCTATTTAAATTATTTACAATAAATTTCGTCTAAAAATATACAATATCTATGTTATTCATCTTTTACTAAAAAATCAGTCTCATGATTTTGAAATTAACAGCAAAAATAAACACAATTTATTTTGCAAGGTCATTAAAAATTTTTAGAACATTTTACACAGCACCTAAACCTAAAATTCTTTTTAACAAAGCATTGCGGCATTCTTTTTGTTTAAAAAAGTACTTTTTTCAAAATTAAATGACATTTATATTTTTTTCTAATAGCCGTATAGGTAAGGGAATCTGACATGCGGCACGGCTGACAGAGGGACAAAAACTGGCATCATTCTTTCAGCCTGAAGGTAGTGTGTCCTCGTGTGCTTCTTCAAGTGATCCCTTCTTCCAAACTTCTTACCGCAGGTAGAACAGGGGAACGGACGGACGCCGGAGTGAATTCTCTTGTGCCTTGTCAGTTCTTCGTTCCTCGTGAAGGTTTTTCCGCAGTTCTTCTCATCACATTTGTACGGTCTTTCGCCAGTGTGGATTCTAATGTGACCTTTAAGTTGGCCGTTGTTGGAGAATCCCACTTGGCAGTGCGGGCACTTGTATTTTTTCGGGCGTTGTTTTCTCGCGTTTAACAGTTTTGCTTCGTTCTCTTGCTGCATTATTCTTGCGTATTCTAACTCCATGGCGTACCCCTGTGCTATGGATTCTAGAAGGAGAGGATCGGTTGCTGGAACTCCTAGTGATTGAGCTATATCCGTTGATATGTAGTCTGGAATATATCCATGGCTGTATAAATGAGGTAGCGCTTGCGGATTTCCAAGCGGTACTTCGGTTACCGGCTTTATTTCTTTACTTTCAGGTTCTTTCACTTCCTTCTTAACTTTTTCCGGTTCTTTCAGCAGTCTATCGCAGCATTGGGACAGACTCGCAACAGGTGAATCTGGTATATCAGTTTTTTCGAATTTTTCATCCAGGTCTGTGGTAGTAGACACTGTAGCATCTTGGTGTAGGTTTTCAGATTTTTTAAATGTTCCACGAATTTTTCTCAATCGGTTCTCTCGTTTTTCGTCGAACCTCCTTTTCTTTTCGACTACTTTTTCGTTTTTATCACTGACATCCCACGGACGGAAGATACTCTTTTGTACGGATAGCATCACGGAAGATGGTTTCACACACGAATGCAACTACAAACTGAGACCCTTTTTCGTTTCAACAACTTTTATATACATTCCTTTAACAATAAATTTAATAAAAGCCCAAAAGAGGGATCGGTGATGAACGAACGAAAGAGATGGAATATTTTTCAATTGTTGCACACTTGAAACTCGCTTATTTTTTGTAACGCAACTCCATTCAGCTGGTCGTCCAAAAAGTTTTTATTGTTGGACGTTAAGGCTGAATGTCGCTCGACGTTTGCGTGCGAGTTGCGTTGTTTTTTTTTACTGGGCTGTCATCTATTGAGATAGGGGTGTGTAATGTTATTTATGTTGATTTTTGTACGATGTCTAGAGGCGGGCATGGGGGCCGAGCGTTACACTTGAGTGGTTTCGGCCCTCGCAGCTGCTAGATTGTTTGTTTTAATGGTTTTCGCGATTGTTGCGGCGGGATTTATATGTTACATACACGCCACAATGGCGGCGCATTGTTCGATTTTTGAATTCAAATGCTGGCCATGTGTTCGGGAAACAGACGAAAGATGATGTCAAAAGAAGTTTCGTTATTATTTTTTACATTTGCTGAAGTAAAGAAATATTTTATTGTATTATTTGCAACGATATCTAAATACTTAGATACGACGTGTGCCGTCAAAACTATAGCAATGTTTTTGCATGTGTGCGTTAGATAAATAGCGACGCGCGCCACACTAATGTGTGTGTGCGTGGTACGGTCAGCAAAAAGGGTGGTCGTTATTTCACGTCACTAGTTACCAGGGACTGTAATGCCGGTATATTTTTTATACCGATATTGATTATCGGTACAAATATCGATAATATGGGAGCGAGCAACCAGTACAGGGCCTATAGCCGAAACTTTTTCGTTATCGCTTCGTTATAGAATCGCCGATCAAAATGTATGGAATTGACATAAGACGAGTCGAACGTCAACGTCATATTAACGAACGCTTATGTCAATTCCATACATTTTCATCGGCGATTCTATTACGAAGCGAAAACGAAAACATTTTGGCTATAGGCCCTGTACTTGGCTTTGGCTAAACCCCCTATGTACTGAAAATCCAATTATATATATATATATATATATATATATATATATATATATATATATATATATATATATATATATATATATATATATATATATATATATACAGTGTGAAATTTAAATGGTTGTTTTCCCGCAGTAAAATGATTCTATCTTAGTAGTACAATAGATTTGTAAAGTTTTTTTTGTTCAAATCAAAAAAAAAATCGGTCGGGTCCATAGTAACTCGCGCCTATCGGCATAAAGTTTCCATAGTACGTCATACAAAATATTTTTTATTTTCAAAAAATAACATGCATGGTTCGATAGTACTACTATAGGTAAATTTCCCTCGATTACATAGATCCCATCATGGTCACAACTTTAATGAACGTGGTACCAAATTCGAGTTAAGCACTAAGTATAGAACAAAAAAAGAATTTTGAAAATCGAGCAACAAACGAGTGATCCAGTTTTAAGAGTCCGTATACGAAATTTGCCGATTTCGCTGATTTTACAGACGTGATTTAACAGTTAAAATACAGTATTTCTATAAGTTTTAATGCTAAACATGTAAGATCATTTCAATTATAATCTAATATTGGAGCTAGATTTTTTTTAAGTATTTTTAAATAATCCAACTCAAACCCGCGACAGTTTTATAATTTTTGCTGTAAAAGATTTAGGATATCACCTGTTTATTGATTGTATTGACGTCTTAACGGTATGAAAAAAATACAATGTACTGTTGAGAAAGTCATCTATACAATGTTGGAATTACTTTTTACCACTTTAATATGAAATAGTTGAGTAAAAAAATATGTAACTCGGCAAAATTTTAGAGAAAATGGGCAAAAATTGCTGTTAATTTCGGCAACTTAGAGCTGTAATTCATAAAAAGAAAACGACAGAAATAATCTATAGATAAAATTCTATCCAATTCGATAAAAAAGAAAAAAAAACCTTTGCAATTTCATATTCATCGGCAAAATTTCGTATACGGACTCTTAAGTAATCGGATTCGTAACATTTCAAAAAAAGTACTCTTGTGAAAAGTGAAAAAAAAATTGGTCTTTCAGCGCTGCTACTTTCACAGCGAACTCTTAACAAGAAACACGTACACATCCTAAAGTATTATCACTTAGTTTTGTCAGGCCTGTCTCACTCCGCGCGTAGGTATCGAAAATATACCTACGCGCGGCTGCCCTTGCGCAGGGTATAATTCAGTGGGGCTGCGCGAGCGAGCAGCGACGGACATACTTTTTAAGTTTTGACCTGTTTTTATTAAAATGGAAAATAAAAAGAAACACCCTAAAAAGTATGGTGCTGTATTCAATTGTTTAAAAACTGATTGCGATACAAATTTATCTTTTTAGGGTTCCGTAGCCAAAATGGCAAAAAAGGAACCCTTATAGATTCGTCATGTCTGTCTGTCTGTCTGTCTGTCTGTCTGTCTGTCTGTCTGTCTGTCCGTCCGTCCGTCCGTCCGTCCGTCCGTCCGTCCGTCCGTCCGTCCGTCCGTCCGTCCGTCCGTCCGTCCGTCCGTCCGTCCGTCCGTCCGTCCGTCCGTATGTCACAGCCACTTTTCTCCGAAACTATTAGAGCTATACTATTGAAACTTGGTAAGTAGATGTAGTCTGTGAACCGCATTAAGATTTTGATGCAAAAATGGAAAAAATATTAAAAATTTTAGGGGTCCCCAATCCCCATAGGTACAACTGAAACAAAAAAAAAAATTTTTCATCTAACCTATGCGTGTGGAGTATCTATGGATAGGTCTCCAAAAATCATATTGAGGTTTCTCAAATCATTTTTTTCTAACCTGAATAGTTTGCGAGAGAGACTCTTCCAAAGTGGAAAAATGTGTGTCCCCCCCCCCTCTAATTTCTAAAGTAGAGGCATGATAATTCAAAAAAATATATATGATGTAGATTACTATAAAAACTACCAACGAAAATTGGTTTGAACGAGATCTAGCCAGTAGTTTTTTTTATACGTCATAAATAGTAAACCTTAATCTAAATTTCATTAAATCGACTGAAATATAAAAATAAATCAAAAATATTATAATTTCATAAAAATAAACCTTATTGCTGCTGCGGATTGCGGAACCCTCCATGGGCGAGTCCAACTCGCACTTGGCCGCTTTTTTTGGTTACCTAAGGACGCTGAAAAGTAAGTAATATAATATGACTCATGCAAAGTATTATTTGTACTTTGAATAGGTACCTTTTACTACATTATGTAGGTAATACATTAAACATAAATCTTATTAATATAATACTTATTAAGTATACTAGCTGTCCCGTTGTTTTGCCGTATACGCGATGGACGTTGCCATGGTGACATACTTATTTGGTCACTTCCATAAAATAATATACTTAAATGCCAATAAAGTATTTCGCCCGTATCTTTTTGATTGCTCTGTTGGCACGTCATGGGCACGTCTGTTACGCCATTTTCGTTTTTTTTACTTAATTACTCTCATTATACTGAATATAATAAGTATTTAAAGAAAGTTCCATTAATCATCACAAAAAGTTGTTTATGGTTTATAATTAAATGCGCGCAGGTATTTTTTTTGGTACATTCAGCCCTAGCTGCCCTAGCGGCACAATAGTACATTCGAGCGGGCCGCTCAATGTATAGGTTCAGTGTAATATGGATCGTTATCCGTAGGCATAAGAATGAAATTGGCTTTTAATAAATTTTTGTAGGTAAATAAACGAACAGGCGCTGAACTCTGAGTCATTCTAAATGGTACCATATGTTTATAGATTTAAAGAAGACATTTCGTTGGATACATTTTCTAAGATAAACTTCTGTACGGAGTACTATTATTTATTCTGTGGTTTTGTTGTATATTTATTACGTATTATTACGTGATTTTCAAGAAATTTAACGAATACGGTAACTTAAAACTTTACATAAATATGTAAATAAAATCGTTACAAAAATCACTACTCGTAACGTAACGGTATTCGGTTGCATGCTGAAATAACTTTCGAGTATGCTGACGGTACCTAAGTTTACCCGTTTTGATGTCCACTGTAAAATGATCCCTATTAGTATGAGCGTTGATACAACCGGGGGTCACAAGATATTGGTCATAGCCCATTGAACGTTAAAGCAAAATGTGTATCGAGAAAATATTGTCGTCCTTTTTTGACTTACAGTAATAGCATATACTACTTTCTCTTTCGTTCATTTTACGCTTTGCTAAAATTTTTCTCTTAAAATGGCCGACAATAAATTAAATAATTAATTAAATCATAGTACTAACGTGTGAAATGTTACACCTTTGGCTTTATTTGTGTTTCTGGTGTTATTATTACAATTTCGGAAGGCACACGACGGCATTCTGAAGCGAAATGTGGTGAAAAACAACGCAGTAAACAATTAATTGAGCACGTCTGACTGTCACCGCGTCCTAAGGCTCACTGGTCACAGATGAGTGAGCTCACTCATCTCGAGAGTGACACATTTTCGCGCTGACGATTGTATGGAATGCCTTTTCTAACGTTATAGTTCTTTGATTATTTGTATACTTACTCATATTGAGAAAACTAGAGTCGCATTTACACTCTACCAGGAAAGCGGATACACTAATTATTTATTATTACATTTTCATTAGGTAGTTTTTAATGTTTATTAGATAAAAAATCGGAACAAAAAAATATTTATTGAGAAGATGTTGAAAATACTGAAAGGAGTTCGAGCATGATTTTGCATAGACATATATATTACTCAGGACCGGGTCAATCGCGCGTTGCAATGATGCAGATTCGTAGGGGTCAAAACGCTCCGTTTGACTCCTACGTGACTTAGTCGTCTGTGGTCCACAGAACAAATCAGGTGGGTCATCGTATGCCTTACAGTGCCATAAAAATGCCTAATTGTGTAGTAAAAGGCTGCAAAAATTATATTAAAAAAGTTAAAAAAGCACATGGAATATCTTATCATCGGTAAGTATCACAAACTGTTTGTTTATGTAAAGAAATAATTAATTTATAATTTTACTACCGATGTCCGCCATTATCCGCCATGGCTACTGTTTTACCGAGTAATGACGCAACCCCTACGTTCCACTTGGCGTTGAAAACGATCAAAACGCTAAACATAGGAGGCATTTTCAGCGTTTTGATCGTTTTCAACGCCAGGTGGAACGCGGGGTTCGTCGGTAAAACAGCATTCGCACGCGGCCGAATATTGTGTCGCACTACGTAGTTCAATCGATTTTTCATAGATGGCTCTCTATTTCCTTGTATGAAAAACCTATTAGCAAAATGTTCTCGTAGGCATATCCTGACATATAAATCGATGTGATTTTGATAAAACTTTACCATCAGTCATTTTATCGCAAAATTAAAACCCCATATACATAAAAATTCGACCGGTTTCTACAAATTACGGTTTATTTTTATTCGAGAAGGCTTTTTAAAAAAATATCTTATTCATTAAACTTGTTTTGCGTGTTATTTATTTAACATTCAATTAAATATTACGAATTTTTTGTGGTTTCAAATTGACAGTTCGAATTATTTTGAAGCGAAAACGCGAAATGACGTCACTCGTGTCGTTATAAATACAATTTTGATGAATTCAAATAAAGAATCTTCGCAGAAATGATGCAGGTACCTACCTGCATCATTTAATTTCATAACTAAAATAAAACAAGATCTTTAAGTTTATTTTCTTACTGAGCTTATTTTCACGCCGTCGGGACTAAATCAACGTAGAAAAGATATACAAAATAAAGTAAGTTCTAATTCAGACTGCATTATTTACTGAGTATTTTATAAAAAGTAGTATTTTTGTAAACGACCGTGCGTAGACGCTAAAATGTTTTCTAAGTAAACTAAGTATGTCTAACTAAGCATAGGACTCATTTTATGGATCTATTTTACTCTGCTTTTGTCCCTAGTCTCGACACTATGGAATTCGCACCCACAATTATACTATAAAATCTTTTATTTCGGTTACGAGAGGCTTTTTACAATGTTTCTCTGCGCCAACGTCTTACATCCAAGAAGATGTATCATCCGACAGGTATAATAAAATTAATTCTATTGAAATCCTCCAAAAGTGGAGGCGAAATCGAATATCAAAACTTTATTCATGTCCATTTATAACGGTTGCATAACACCATCCAAAATTATTTTACCTTTTATATAACCTTAATTCTGACGGCGTAAGGATCAATCTAGAAGTTTCGTGGTAAAATAAACAAGATGGCGGATGATCCATCAAGCGGGACACGAATTTTGACAGATCGCGCCAATTCCAAAATTCGTTCGGAAACTCGCAATCAAGAGTATTTGTTTGATGAGATCGATCCGAGCGATCAATTTTATCTGTGACGGCTTTTTGTGAATCCAGGAAACTTGTGTTTTTTGGGCGTGTTATTTCGTGTTTTGTAAAGCACTTCTGGAATAATGCTATACAGTGCTCCCAAAGTGATAATGCGCATAGAAATTTTCGAAAATATTCGGCAACGGTCGTATTTCCCGAGCGACGGTAGATGATATTGCATTTCCTAATTGCATAGATACACGTATTAGTCAAAGTTCGTCGTGATATTCCTGTAGATATTGTAACATTATTACTTTGGGAGTACTGTATTTCGCTCGAAATGAATAAACTTTGGACAAAGAGTTCACTTTAAAAAGGCTTAGAAAATTTTTGAGCTAAAAATTTTAATGCTGTTTTAATATTTTGTGACATCGTTCGCTTAGAATGAAAGGATTATTGAGACCCATACATTTTTCATGATGATATTATGTAAATGCTCCTATAAGCTCTATGTAATAATGAAGATATTATTTTTTCCCTAGAAGAGAATCATACAACTTGCATAGTTATTATTAATTACTCGATGTAGTCTCCTTTTTTATAGCGCAAATTTTATTTTATAGATCTGTAACTGTCTATTTTTACGTGTTATACTTATAATATATTATGTTTTAGTGGTTTTAGCGTGGGATAAAGCTATAATTATAGAGCTAGAGACATACATACTTTTTTGCGTTTGTATAACACTACAGACATTATTCTGTCTGTGCTTAATATAAAAATTATTAAAGAATTTGTTGGTTATATGATAGTTAGGTACTTAAAAATACAAATTCTAACTAGAGCTTGCATATCATCGATATTTAAATACTCTAAGCTTGCGTAGTATTAAAACCATGCATCACAAAAAATATATTTGAAAAAATTGTCCCAACGCGCAACGTTGCAACTTCAAACGGTTAAATTGAAGCGGACTATAGAGTACCTAACCTACGTTTTTCCGTCTCAGGAGAAAGTTCCATTTTCATCCATACTAATATTATTATATAAATGCGAAAGTGTGTATGCCTAACAGCCTAAACTGCTGAACCGATTTTGCTGAAATTTGGCATGCAGATACTTTGAGTCACGGGAAAGGACATAGGATTATTTTTATTCCGGAAAAATGTACGGTTCCCGCACGATAAACGAATTTAGGCGAATTGCGGGCGTCATCTAGTAGAACATTAAAAGTATTCGCGAATCCATACTAATATTATAAATGTGAAAGTGTGTCTATCCGTCTGTCTGTTACCTCTTCACGCCCAAACCGCTGAACCGATTTTGCTATTAAGCATGGAGATACTTTGAGTCCCGGGAAAGGACACAATATGATAAGTACTTTTTGTTCCGAAAAAATGTACGGTTCCCGTGCGATAAACGAGTTTTGGCACAACGGAGTTGCGGGCGTCATCAGTCATCACATTAAAAGTATTCGCGACTGAAAAATAACTTATCATTGTATAAATCACTTTTTACAGACGTATCAAATTTAACCTTTTAACGTATACAGGGTGTTTCACGGAATCGCTGGCGTCTCGTCGTCTGGGAGTATGAATGGAGGCTCAATACATTCACACAATGCGTTTGAAGATTTATGAGCGGTTTTGTTCTAGCACTCGAGAATTGGTTGTGGTCAAACAGACCACACAGGACACTGTATAGAGTGATGTTTTATACTTTCGATTTTATGAAAACGGTGAGTAAATTTGGGTATAGAATTTTGTAGTGATTCTTGCATTTTAAATGGTAAATGCTAATAAAATGGCTTATTTCAAAACCTATATATATTTAAATCGTTGAATGCAAGTTGATCAAATACCGAGGTGTCGGCTCTATATATCTCTATAATAGAGAAAAGTTACGAGGTAATATATTATCAACGCCTTTGCTCATATTATATTCAGAGATATTTAAAATTTAATTACAGCTAACTTTCTTTTCTTTTAATGTATCAAAATTTAGAGCACGCTGTATACAACGTACCAATTGATAGTTCCAACGACAGGCGTAGTAATTCGGCCACAGTAGAGTCTATTCTGAAATACTCTACCTCGGAGCCTATAAAAATGACCTGTTTTTGGAGGCAAAATAGATTGAAATTGAGCGTTACGCAAATGCGAAAAAATCCCAAATTGTGTTGTCACGCTTCTAAACGAACACACTGACATATTATGAAGATTTATACGATTTTTATAAAGAAATTAGAACGTTAAAGTATATTAAATCGTATAATAAATTTTCATGAATGAGTTTTGTGAATGAATTCAGAATGAATGGACCACCAATGATATTTTCATAAAAAATGTGTCAATTAATATATTATTTAGGTGGAGTATCCGAACGGCGAACAAAATGGCGTATCTAGGCTTTACGATGTTGTTCGCGGAAATTCCGTGGTTAAAATATATTCTGCGATAAGACAGACGTACCCCATGTCCTTTCCCGGGATTAAATATGTCTATATACCTTTTAAACATGAACAGTGAAAGTACTTAACATTCGGAAGGACAGTGTGTCTAACATTAGCTATGTCCACATTATGCAATTTCATCTTGAATTTTCGTCATCTTCTTTTTATTCAGCTTTCGTTTGGCATATTCAATAATTGAATGCGTCAAAATCCACCCGCGTTGAAAGAAAAGTGTTAAAGCGAGCGCTACGATTTCAACGCGCGTCACGGGCATGCCTCACGTTCGCTGTTGACTGCGCTATAACGCATGCCCTTGACGAACACAAAAAGGCACAATGTGGACAAAGCCATTCGCAAGCACGATTTTTTTAATAAAGTAATCATGCAAAAAACTTAATTGTTTTATACGATCACTCAGATCCGTATTTGAAAATCAGTACATTTAAAATATACTAATATTATTATAAATTCAAATATATTATTATGTTCTTCACGATAATTAAAGCAGTTGTATCGTGTATTTTAAGTTTGCATAGGTAGAATATAATATCATTCTATGCAAACTTAAAAAAACATTTAACTTTAATGCCATGTGAACATATTGTGATACAGACTACAGAGAAACTATAAACAAAAGTTTAAAATAAATTATAAAATTAAGTAATATATCTGCTGTATCTCAGTGAACAACGTTATTTTCTTTGGAGAATAAATCTCTTTAAAAGCCAATCTTTAAGTCCCGTGAAAAGGCAAAAGGTAATTTTGGCGCAACAAAATTGCGGGAAATCTATATTTAAGTATTATATAAAAATAGATTTCCAATTGTATTAGTAACGCTGTAACTCGATAACGACTGAATCGATTCTCAAAATAATCCTTGAAGTCAGGGAAGGTTTTAACTTTTAAGTGACACGAAGTTCACCGGGACAGCTACCAGTTGTCTAATGTTGATTAAAAAGCAAACTCCGAAGTTTTCTTAGCCACATACAATTTGTTTTAAAAATAAAAACAAAAATCGACATTCAAAAATCGTAACTAATTGTCCCCAACCGCAGTCCCGTGTTATGTGGGGTCAAAGGGGAGGGGCCTAGCCCCCTTGCGAGGGGAGTATGTGAAACTGGTTGCCCCCACGGTCGCAATGCTTCTCTAGAGAGATGAAATTTAATAAAAAATGTCATTTATTTATGCTGAAATGCCAATTTAACTATGGGCTATGTTAACTTAAAATATGTCATATTATTTATTTATTTATTTCGATTCACCAACAGAACATCATCTCACACATTAAAAAAAGTACAAACAATAGTAGCTTATAGCTTAAATGACTTGACAGGTGAAATACAGCATGTAATTTTCATTAATTAAGGAAAATGAGAGAGATATTTATTCGATCAAGGATCAACTGAACCAGTTTTGATGAAAAACAGTATAGCAGGACATATTATAAAGTTAAAAGTAAATTAGATATAAGTAATTGATAATTTATTAATGTTTGGTCTATCGCTGACGCGCCACGCGAACCGAGACCATAGATATATTAAAAGATTTTATTTTTAGGTTAGGATCAAAAACTTTTGATTTTCTTTAATGAAATAAGGGGGCAAACGAGCAAACGGGTCACCTGATGGAAAGCAACTTCCGTCGCCCATGGACACTCGCAGCATCAGAAGAGCTGCAGGTGCGTTGCCGGCCTTTTAAGAGGGAATAGGGTCATAGGGGAGGGTATGGGAAGGGAAGGATTAAGGAAGGGTAGGGAAGGAAATAGGGTGGAGGATTAGGCCTCCGGTAAACTCACTCACTCGGCGAAACATAGTGCAAGCGCTGTTTCACGCCGGTTTTCTGTGAGAACGTGGTATTTCTCCGGTCGAGCCGTCCCATTCGTGCCGAAGCATGGCTCTCCCACGTATATATAATTTTCAAGAAGATTTATTTAATGTAGAGCTGGAATCACAGAATATTAATTTTAGTAATAATTAATTGGACTTTTTAACATTACCCAGCCAGAGTTGGGTTATGGGTAGACCTAGGTGAGTATGGGTAAACCCCGAGTTAAAATTTATTTTTCTTATTATTCGGACTTTACCCAAAAGACTTGGGTAATACTAAGTCAACCCGGGTAAACCTAGGCTTACTCCACCTTCTAGCATTACCCGTAACATATTGATATAATTATTTATATTTTACACTAGATGACCGCATGAACTTCGTATCACTTTTTTCGTACCTACCTTCCCTTCCCTAACCTTAAACTTAACCGTAACCTTCAACTTCAACTAAAATCAGCCAAATCGATTCAGCCGTTCTCGAGTCGTAGCGAGACTAACATGATTGAAATTTCATTTTTATTTATAAATATATTTTATTTTATATATTTTAGATTTGAATATAAAAACAATGTCAAGCTACCAATACAAGTAGGTAATATTCAATTATCACTTGTTTATAAATTTGCACTAAAACTTTATTTTATTTTAAAATATCGCTCAAATCTATTGCCATTAAGCTTTTTAAATCACAATATGTCAACACAACAAATTACTGTTGATTGATCTGCCAAGTTTATGAAAACATAAGCTCTTTACCCTTCACAGGTAACAGTTAAGCCGGGTAACTTAGAAGAGACATTATTGTCATACTCATTAAAAATTGGTAGATACAGCTGTAGCATAGACCATACACAGACCGTCATAGTTGGCCTGTTTACATCATTAAAATCCACTGATCCAATCCACCACTGGATTGCTACTGGAATAATGTGAACCGGTACTGGAATGTACCGAATTAAGTACACTTTTTCAGTCCACGCGTTTACATTATTTCAGTAGCAATCCCGCGATGGTTTTAATCACTGGATTGGAATAATGTAAACCGGCCAAAAACGGTTATTTTATTTTATAAAAAATGTCTAGAAGAAATCGCTTTAAGCATACGAAACTATTTACTAAAAGTTTAGTAAATAGTTCCATTGTATGTTTATTGTAATGTGATAGTTTTAAATTTGTGATGGATGAAATGGAGAATTTCCCATATTTACTTCATTTTAATTTAATAATTTAGCCCGGCCGCACATATTGAACGACATTTCTGATCAGAAACAGTTGAACGTCCGCGCTGTCTCTTACATTTTGTACTGAGCCGAGTGAGCTCGAACTCGCCGGAAGGACATTTCGGATAATGTACGGGGTGGCGGTCCGGCGGAGTTCAACTGTTTCTGATCAGAATTCGGACAATGTGCGTCCGGGATAACTAGTCCCATAGTAAACAGATATTATAAAATATGTGAAAGTAAATGTCTGTCCCTCTGTACCTACCTATCTTTACGCTTAAGCCGTTAAAGTATTTTTTAAAAGTGCTGACAAAAAATATACCTACGTTAGAAATAGCTCTATGGAACAAGCTATAAAGTCGGAGTATTCAGGGGTATCCAAGATAAAGAAGCTATATAAATTCGATAATTCATCATTTTCATACATATTACTTACTAAGAGTACTTAGAAACATAAAATATCTACGATATAACTTGATAAAGCTACGTAAGAGAAAGTAGATGGCCAATCGCAACAAAATGTACAGTTTCGGCGGAAATTATAGTCTGTCAAAAAAGTGAAGAAATTAAAAAGTGGCAACATCGTAGTGTCATCCCTTTCAAATCAATCTAAGAAAAAAGGGATGACACTACAATGTTGCCACTTTTTAATTTCTTCACTTTTTTGACAGACTATAAACTTGAAAAGTCGCTTGCGGCTTGCAGCATATTGCATCGCAAAGGGTTAATATATATTTTTTATTATAAATGGCTATGCGAAATATAAAAGCCACATCTGTATTGTACGAAGTGACACTTCTGCTTCGCTGCATAATATACTCTGAGTGAGTGTAGTTGACAAGGTGTGGAGTTAGCGCCGACCAAACAAACACACTGCAAAGGTGCCGCGCCCCGCCCATGATGAGTATAACTTTTAGATAATCTTGATACTTTAAATAGAAACTAGACGCTTCAGCTTTACACACGTAAAAAAGGTACGGCTGGAACCGTACATATTGCCGTAAAAAGTAGCCTATGTCCTTCTGCGTTGTCCACTCAACGATGGCAAATTAAAAATTGTTCCAGTAGTTCGTGAGATTTTCAGTCCGTTAAAATCTCTACAGCTTATAATATTAGAATTAGTATAGATAAATATTTGCCTTAAAATACGCAGCAATTTGTTTATTCCAAGAAACGATTCTTACGTGAGTTTCTATAATTAATTATTAACATCTAATGGTACGTTTAAAACTACGCTTGCCGAACCTCGGCAAGTGTCCACAAGGCACAAGCGTCCACAAATCCCGAACGTGTGAACGCATCGTGAACGTTTGCCGCAAATGCCCTTTTATCGTCCAAAAACCGACACTACTCCTATAAGCGTCCGCAAGCCACGCCAGATACTCTCTTTCCACGCTTGTGCTTGTGTAGCCCTCGGCAAGCGTAGAAACGTAGCTAAATCGCTCCAGCGAGCAAAAACTTTATATTTCAAACTGTTCCCAATTTTTTGACGGACTTCCAAAAAAGGAAGTTCCATATATGCACAACTATCAAAACCAACAAGTCGTTCTAAAGGTATTGTCAAATCGGCAAATCAAAGCAAATAGAGCCGACAGACGCGCCGACGTGCCGACAGTCAGACTTCTGCATTGTTAGCTGACAGTTTACAATATTTACAATATCATTGTCAGCCGTAATAGTCGGCGGCAGCTAGTCTAGTGAACTCAAGAGTCAAGACTCAAGAGTCAAAACCATTGACATAAGAAACCCATATCTTTGGTCAAAACCAAAATGAAACAGCCAAGTTCAATATTGCAAATTGCAATCGACAACGGATTTTGTTTCAAAATCCGGCTGTAAGGCTGGTTTACATTCTTCCAATCCAGTAATCCAATTCCACATCATAAAACAGATTTTGATCGAACTGTCGCGGTCGCACTCAGAGACGAATATGTTAAGAATTTGACAGATAATATACTAATGTACGGGGCTTATGTCAAAATCTTCGGTTAATTAAAAAGTTGAGTAATCAAAATTCGTCTCAGAGTGGGGCATGTTAGCATGGTATTAGTTTGAGCCCTGGATCAACACAATTAGTTAATTTAACCCCAAAAAAAGTACAGTGTTCCGATATCCATACAATATTATAAATGCGAAAGTGTATCTGTCTGACTGTCTGTTACCTTGTCACGGCCAAACCGCAGAACCGATTTTGCTGAAATTTGGCATGGAGATACTTTGAATCCCGGGAAAGGATGATAAGGTGATAGGATAAGTACTTTTTATCCTGAAAAAATGTACGGCTCCCACGCGATAAACGAGTTTTGGCGCAACGGAGTTGCGGGCGTCATCTAGTTAAACAATACACGTACATAACAAGGCTAAAGTAAAAGCTACGCCTTATTCCAACGTTAGAAAAAAACAAATGGAAAGTCATATCTTTTTTTTAAATCAAGCACACAAACGCCGATGGTTTGCCAAACAAAAATTGTCCACATCACTCCAAATACTATTAAAAAAAACTGTTGCAGAATGATGCGACACCGAAAAGGCTATTGTAGCGGTCATCTCAAAGAGTCGGCATCTTTGCAGTGCTGGAATGGCCTTGATTTACAATGTTAAATTTCATTGACACAAAGATGTTAGGCGTATCAATCGCCACCGCTAACAGGTTAATTTATTTGGTCTTGTTGTAAGTAGGTGCGAAAATTAAAAAAAAGTTTGCACCTACTTGTATTAAAGTTTTTTGTGTGGATGAATAAGATCACTTGTAAGATATTTCATTTAAAATAAGTAGGGCGAGTAGTAAAATAATTTGCTTTAAGATTTGCAAGGATTAAACGCAATTTTGATATTTACCACGTCTTACTAAGTGAGGAATACAATTGGCAGCATGAGCAGATCACGCGTAGTCACGTCAGTGCCGTAAATAGCATTTTTTGCGCCCTGTGCGAGCTTCTATAACTGCGCCTTTTTTTTTTGTAGATATTATAGGTACCCAGAGCAATGTATAGGCCTCTCTGGTATGGCCATTCTTGCGCCCCCCAGAGTCTACGCAGTACGCCCTGTGCCTAGGCACCGGTGGCACCGCCAGCTATTTACGGCACTGAGTCACGTATCATAATGTATAATAGCTAAAGTGAGTGTGGCACTCCCCGGCAAGTGCGCTATATACCTAAAATTCCATACTGCTGATTAAAGAGTGGGTTGCACCAACTTACTTTAACTATAACTTTAACCATAACAAGAAGTCAAATGAACTGTCAAATCCCTAGTAAAAGTCCATCATGGACGCCATATTTGATGATAAACTTAACTTTATTGCAGAGGTTACACGATCAATTTTTCATCAATCTGATCCATCAATCTGGTCCAGATTGACGAAAAATTGATCGTCTAACCCACGGATTGATGGATTGATCATTTTTTTAATATGGACTTTTTCATAACCATCAATATTCCGTCAATCAGATTGATGGATCAGATTGATGAAAAATTGATCGTGTAACCTCTGCCTAACGTTTGGCTTATCTGAATTTAGTCTTAAAATAATCTTGGAAGTGCAGGGAACTGGGAAGGCTTATGCAAGGTGTAACAAAAGTAAGTGATAACACTTTAGGGTGTGTACGTGTTACTTGTAGAGAGTTCACTGTGAAAGTAGCAGGGCTGAAAGACCAAATTTTTTTTTCACTTTTGTATGAGGAAACTCGTGAGTCGTGACGCTCGGGCCCTTGCCCATACAAAAGTTAAAAAAATCGTCTTTCAGCGCTGCACTTTCACCGTGAACTCTCTACAAGGAACACGTACACACCCTAAAGTATTATCACTTATTTTTGTTACACACTGTATAGGCACTGTGGTATAGGCAAGTGACATGAAGTTCACCAGGACGTCTTGGCTTTTTTCTGAGTAATGTTTTGAGAAAAAAGTAATGGTTTATTCCTATTTGAGTACATACGTAAAATAATTGTTATTAGAGCTAGACCTTAGCCTTAGTTATGATTTTTACATCTCGCGGTATAGCGATTAGCGGCCAAACCGCTCGTACGCGCGGACCCATATAAATGGATTTGTTCTTTTTTTTCTCAATTTCGAATTTCGATTGATACAGTGGCGCGGGCGCGGTTTTTGGCGCAAAGGTTGTCCAACTGTCAGTTATGGTTTGTCATAGACAATAGAGCATTGTCAACCATCTTGCACGTGGCTTCACGCGTCGCTTCACCTATTCGTTATTTAAACATTTATCTTTCGTCGTTGGTCGCGAATAAAACCACAGGCATCAAAATCAAAGGCGCTATCCGATTTTATTTGCTGAAAGAAAAAGAAACAATATCTCCAGTAACGCAATGTTTTAAGAAAGGATAAAGAACTTCTTACTATTAGGCCGCTTTAGTTTTTCTGCATGTACGCCAGAAATCATTATTTTCAATGCATGCTTATCCTATCAACCCCCGAACGGCCCAAGTGGGCCGCGATAACAATAGATAGACAATAGATTTCCAAGAATCTGCGATCGACGGATTATCGATTTTCTATATAAAATAAAAACGAATTTTCCATTTTGTTAGTCTCGCTAAAACTCGAGAACGGCTGAACCGATTTTACTGTTTAAAATATATTAGTGGAAGTCCAGGGAAGGTTTATATTACGAGGGAAGTGATACGAAGTTGACTGGGTCATCTATTGGGTCATACTTTTTGAAAATCTTCTGTCAAAATTTGTCATCTGATTCTGGTAGACCTATAGTTATAATTATTATAGTGGAGCTGTGGAGCACAATTAAAAACAGCCAATTATTATGACAATAATAATAAATAATAACGAAGCTGAAATAATTAATATCCAAATAATGCACTTATAACAGTACTCAAGAAGATTAGCAAACAATAACAAAACATTTGAACACAAAGATAAGAAAATCCGCTTACAAACGAAATCCGTAAATATTCCAAATTCAAACCGAAGTGTCAAACACTTAAGTCGACATAATGCGTTCAGAAATCTAACCCAATTTACCAAACGCAACGCAAAAAATCTATTCAATTCAATTGTGAATAAACCAATACCAATTGCCATACGTCTCTTCCTTAATACATTATAATATTAGAGCTCATTTTCATTTGTACACGGAATATTTAAGTCGGTCCTATCTTTCAATACCGTTGACTTATGTCATTGAAAAGTTTGTATTGTTACCGAAGCCACAATACTAATGCACTCATGATCTTTTCAACATTGTCATTTATACTAAGTACGTTAGCGTAAGTTTGTGTTGCAAAACCTTTGTACTGTAATACCAAGCCACAACGTTTATTTTCGTGCAAATTTTTGTTTTAACGCTGTCAATTTTATGTTGGTTTCTGAACGTAATTGAATATTTGACTTTGTTAATCTGTGACGGGGCTGTGCGGAGCGAATTTTGATGTTTCAATACTTCTCACAGCGTGATTTTGCGGAGAAAGTACAATAGATTATCTGTTTAGTACATCAAAATACGTTAACATGTAAGTTTTTGCCTGCAAGATTTTAACGGTACCGTTTTCGTCTTTCGATGAGTTATGACTTCGCATACATACTTAGTTTTAAACGTAATAATTGGGATAACTCATAGCCTACTTACTTCCATACTTCTAATATATAAAATTAGTTCTTCTCTAGAACTTCTCCAAAACGGCTCCACCGATTTTAATGAAATTTTGCACGTATAAAGTACATTAATTTTTAGGGTTCCGTACCCAAAGGGTAAAAACGGGACTCTTTTACTAAGACTTCGTTGTCTGTCCGTCTCTCTGTCTGTCTGTCTGTCGCCAGGCTGTATCCCAAGAACCGCTATAGCTAGACTTTTGAAATTTTCACAGATCATTTATATATCTGTTGTCGCTATAACAACAAATACTAAAAACAAAATAATATTAATATTTAAGGGGGGCTGCCGTACAACAAACGTGATTTTTTTCGGCCTTTTTTGCTCGATATCCAATAATGGCAAAAGGTAGGCACTTGAAATTTTCGCAAAGGCCATATAATATGTGTAAGTACTTTAATAATTAATAACAATATTTAAATAAAATAAAAATTTAAGGGGGGCTCCCATACAAAAAACACAATTTTTGGTCTATTTTTGCTCTTTAACCGTACGGAACCCTTCGTGCACGAGTCCGACTCGCACTTAGCCGATTTTATTTGGTAATAATTATTATATCGTTTGCCGGGACAGCTATTAATAATTATAATAGATGCGAAAGTATGTTTGTATGTATCTGTTACCTCTTTACGTTTAAGATCGACTTTGATAAAATTCAGCATTTAAATATAAACATACTCCGAGGACTCGGAAATGACAAATTATAATTTTCTTCGCGGAAAAATGCACAGTTCAAAAATTAATTTCAAATCAAATTCGACCTAGTTAAATAAATACGAAACAGACTTCTAAAAGTATCGGAGACAAACAATTAGAACCACAGACAATATTTGATTTATTCACCAAAATTAAATTACAATAAAACCCAAAATCCCATAAACTCATTCACCCAAACCACACATCTGTTCCGCCACTCCCATACATTTATGGGGTAGAGATTTCGCCAAAAAAATCACCATAATGACGATATCGGTTTCGGGGATTTTAGCGAACAGATTAGGGTTACATTTACTTTCTAATATATCATATTATGCAGTAAAATATCGAATTTAATTTTCCTGTTACTGATTTTTCCTGTTAATTATTTGCTAATTAATTAAGTAATTAATATTTTGTTTGCTAGCTTTTAATTGGTTTGAGAGTTGAGACTAACCAATTAAAAGCTAGATAAATACTAGATGACGCCCGCAACTCCGTTGCGCCAAAATTAGTTTATGGCGCAGAAACCGTACATTTTTCCGCGATAAAAGTATCTTAAGTACTTTTCCGGGACTCAAATTAGTATCTCCGTACCTTTCAGCATAATCGGTTCAGCGGTTTTGGTTTGAAGAGGTAACAGACAGACAGACACACTTTCGCATTTATAATATTAGTATGAATGCATTAAAAAACTAAATAACTGCAGTATTATATCTTTTAAAATTCATAATCACAAATGATAGACTTGTAAAATGCGGATAGGTTTTATTAAACGTCGGCTCTAACAGTATATTCATAAGATGAAAATTCAAAATGGCCTCGTTAGTAAAATGAAATGGAAAATCTAGTGAGGATTTTATTATGGCAACTTAATTCCATACTATTTATTTATTATTAACTAGCAAGTGTATATTCTGTCTGTGTGTTACCTCCTTAAGCCTAAACCACTGAACCGATTTTGCTGAAAGTTATAGAGTTATGGACTATAGAGATACATTGAGTCCCGGGAAAGGATATAAAATATTTTTATCCCGGAAAAATATATGGTTCCCGCGCGATTAACGAATTTTGGTGCAACGCGGAGTTGCGGGCATCATAATCTAGTCTCTAGTTATTAATAGAAGTAGTCTATAAAGTAGCGCCATCTATATTTTAAGTTGGGTAATAATCTTATAATGGACGCCATCTATTGGTTACAAATGAAACTAAGTTTAACACGCACTAATAACAGATGGCGTTACAGTCATTTTAATAAGTATTCTGAATACTTATTAGATTAATACACAAAAATTTTATGCCTTCAGCATGAAACCATTTTTTATGTCACAGGTAAAATTGCAACTTTCAGATTCAGGTTCAAAGGGAAATACCTACATAATATTATTATTACTGCAAGGTTTCACGCTAGAAGGCAGCACTAGCACGGACAGTAAACAAGAGTTTTGTTGGACGTTTGACAATATAATAATTATTATCTGACAATATTCTAATATGACGTGTGCAGTCGGATTGTGTGACGCCATCTATTGGTTACAAACGAAACTAAGTTTAACACGCACTAATAACAGATGGCGTTACAGTTATTTCTAATAAGTATTCTGAATACTTATTAGAATAATACACAAAAATTGTATGCCTTCAGCATGAAACCATTTTTTATGTGACAGGTAAAATTGCAACTTTCAGATTCAGGTTCAAAGTGAAATACATATTACTGCAAGGTTTCTCGCTAGAGGGCAGCACTAACACAGAAACAAGAGTTTTTGTTGGACGTTTGACAACGTTTCTGACAATATTCTAATTTATTATGACGTACTGTGTGCAGTGTGATTTTGGTCGGATTATTTACTGTATGTGCTAGTAGCGCCCTCTGCTTTGACCCTTGCGTAATATTCCATTTAATTGGCCGTTTTTTACTCTGGACAGAGTACTGTTAGAACCACGTTAGAACTTTTCTAATCCTATAAGAACTTGTTTGCTACGTCGTAGCACCGCTACGGCGTAGAGCGATGCTACGTAAGATTCTACGAAAACCGTAGAGAGTGCTACGCAATATTTTACTAAGAAAATAATTATCTTTTTTTTTGTTTTTTGAGATAATTTTATAAATACAATATAACTGTTATCGATTAGGTGTGTTTACCAACTTTGTTACGTAGTAATAATATATTTATTGTGTATCTTTTAGACTTGAAATATTCATGGAAGTACAGAGAAGGTTTATATTTGGAGGAAAGTGATACGAAGTTCACCGGGTCACCTAGTCCGATATGAATTTTTGAACCAACGAAACTAGTAGCAAGTGACATGCATAGATGATGACGATTAATCTATTGATTACATATCAAGTAATGAGTCATGTAGGTCTTTATAAGGAACCCACGCGCCGCGCTGTCGCCCAGTGTTTATGGAAGAACTAAAATTTTTGCTTAGTTACTACTATAGGTCTACCAGAATCTGATGGCAAAAAGTGAGAAAATAAATCGACTCTAGCAATACCGGGTTAATTGGAATAAAACATTTTGATCCTTTATTTTCCTTATAGCGGCTGATTCTGTGTGTGAAACATGCAAATATATTTTATCCAATGATCATACTTTTTGAAAATCTGCTGTCAAAATTTGCCATCTTCTGGTAGTCAGTCCTGTAGTAAACCCAGCTACGCGTTGCTGTTATATAGATGCCATTTGTAAAATAAGTAATAGTTAAAAAACTAAAAACACGCTTTTTATATAAAGGGTTACAAACAAACATACAAACATAGAAATTGAAAAATGGAATAATTATATCAAATTAGTGTATTGTCATCGGTCCTCGATAAATCTACAAAGTTTGAACGAAATCTGGCCGTTTAAAGTGGGTCAAAATCGCGCCCAAAGAAGTCGGTTACAAACATGTTACAAACAAATATACAGGTGAAGCTAATAAAAAGCGTATAAAAACATAATGACCTCATTACTGATTTTCTACTACCGTTACCTCATTAATTTGCAATAAAATAATATTGTGACTATAAATTATTGAGATGTAAGCTATCCTATCCATTAAGTTGAATCAAATTGCACACGGTGTAAAAATCAAATTATTTTAAATCGTTTCAGTAATCCGTCGCAACTAGTAGCTAGTGACATACTGTCGCGGACAAACAACGTGACACCAAATTTTTATATATAGAAAAGATCTATAATAAATGGACTATTATTATCAATGCGAAAGTGTTCTGATGTACATCCTTACACGTAACTCTCTTGCGCCGAAATTCAGTTGTCGCGCTGAAACCGTGCATTTTACCGGAAGAAGATCTATCCTGTTTTTTCATGGGACTCAAAATATGTGCACACCGATCAAAATCGGTTCAGCGGTTTAAGCGTGAAGAGGTGACAGACAGACACACTTTCGTATTTATAATTATTTTCGTATAAATAGAATAGATGGATTTGTATTTATCATAATTCTATTGCTAGTTCCAAGTATTTCAATACACAATAAACGCTTGAAATGCGTAGAGGGTGCTCAATTCTGCCGTCGAACATCAGTTTGTCTCGTCTAAGGCCGTTTGTCCACCGACACCGTGACGTCACCGACAACCATTGGTCGCCTTAGGGGGTGGCGAACGGGGCAATCGCTCGGGCCTCGCTCTTGCAGGGGCCTCGCGTCAAGCAAAAGATCATAAAGTGGCATTATATTTGAATTTTTGGCGTTGAGGATCTAGTGTTGGCGGCGGTGGATAGACGGCCAAAGGGCCTTGCAATGTCGACGCCCCTGCCAACAACAATTCAAATAAAATGGCACTTTATGACCTAGGCTATAGGTTTCATTTTGCTCTACGCCACTACAGAGCAGCGGCCGTATGGGTCGCTAGATCAATTTTGATCGACAATGAAACATATAGCCTAGGTCAAGGGTCACCAAATAGCGGACCGCGGTCCGCATCCGGACCGCCGACCCATTGTATGCGGACCAAACAATATTTTCGAAAATGATTTTCGTTAAAAATAGATTTCGGCCTCGACAGTATACTGATGATGATGAACATCTCCACGATTTTAATGTCAATAGCTTGCACCAATTTCACTCCAAACAACAGAGAGCTAATTAGTTAATTAGCTACAAAAAAATACTTTTCTCATTGATATGCTAGCAGTTAATAATTTCCGTAATAGCCTTAGTTTAATAAATATTTTTTTAAGAAAATGTGCGGACCGTGAAGGTCATTTCATTTCTTAAAACGGACCCCGAGCAAAATTAATTAGTGACCCCTAACCTAGGTCATAAAGTGGCATTTTATTTGGATTTTTGTCGGTGACGTGGCCGTTGAACAAACGGTCTATTAATACTACTTTGTCGTACTGAACAACTCGATTCGTCGAGTTAATTTATACATCTCTATCGCTTAGGAGAAAAATCGTCGGAAAATTCTTTATTCATGACGTTTTGTTTAGATTTCTTAGATTTAATGTGTTTTTATTAAGAGCTTTATTTAACTTGCTCTGTGTGTATGTAATTGTATGTATCTTGGGGCGGAATCTTGGAACTCAATTTTGAAGTAGATATCTTCAACCGATTGAGCTAAAATTTTGCGTACACGTTTAGTTTGGATGACAATGCACGATAATATGGTATTATGACATCGCTCTAAATCCAATATGGCCGAAATGGTTATTTTCTAATGCACTCCTACAATATGGATATTTTTATTTATTTGAGTTGATGTATACCGTTGCTATTATTTTTAACTAGCCGTGGGCCTCGATGTATAATAAAACGGCTGGAGCTGCCACTGGTGCTGTGCATTTTGCCAAATGCCAGTGCAAATAGCCAATGTCCTTCCCTATGGTCTATTCTCTCCTAAAATCTGCTCCAAAAGTCCAAAACCCATTGAAAATACTTTAGAGTTTAGGGTGTGAATCATACACACCCTAAAATACTTTAGAATTTAGGGTGTGTATGATTCCCCTGTATCGAGTTCGCTGTAAAAGTAGCAGCGCTAAAAGAGTTAATTTTTTAACTGTCTGATTGATCTGTTTGATTTCATATCACTTTGATTTGTTTTACCCCGTATAAAACAGCCGTTTTTCCTTGTCATCCTATTTCTTTGTATATTTTATTAACGCAATAATATGACGCAAACGCTATATCGACGCTGGTATTAAGGGACAGAGCGCGTAAATGAGGGATTTTAAATGAAAGTACGTGAGCGGCGTCCCGAACACAACGATTTGATGGATTCATTGTGAAGTATTGGCTTAATGCCGCAACCGTGCGTAGCATTACCACGTAGCGATGACGTAGTAGTAGGGGAGCCCAAGAGGAGGTTTCGCGATATCCACACTAATATTATAAATGCGAAAGTTTATCTGTCTGTCACCTCTTCAAGCTCAAACCGCTGAACTGATTTTTCTGTGTATGGAGATACTTTGAGACCCGCTCACGAAATCTGTCAATTCAGTACTTTGGAAATGCATCTACGCGTCGCGTTGTGGTCTGAATTGACCTTATGGGCGCTTTTTCAATCATGCGTGTTATCACCCGCGCGCGGTTTAAGTCCGCATGCGGGTGATAACATGCTCCTGGAATGGCGCGTGTTGCCCGTATGATAGGAAAAACATCTATAAAATGATGATGCCGGTAAATTTCATAGGGACCAGATCCGTAAGCGAGCCTTTTTCTAGACCGACACGCATGATAGAGGCGCTTTAACTACACGAATAGTTGAGTCCCTAGACGTTTTCCTTGTCGCCTCTTTATAGAATCGCCGATCAAAATGAGTCGAATGTCGTCTTTATTTTATCGAACGCTTGTGTCAATTTTATACAATTTAATCGGCGATTCTATGAAGAAGCGATAAATAAAAAATGTATTGGCTAAAGAGCCTGGGCTCCCCTACTGTAGCAAGTTAGCTTCGGCGTAGCGACGACGTATAATATGTAAAGGGAATTTGTAACGACCTCTACGAGGACTTACATTTTTATTTCATTACATTATTGTTTGCTTAGGATTTGTTTTCATGGTTTTGATTAGTTCGTTCGTTGAATCAACATATTAATAATTGTAGATAAATGTTTTTAGGTTCTTCGTAGGTCCTGCAATCTATATCTATACTGCGTGACTGGTGAGACATGTTCAATACTCGAGGACGTGATATTTGGCTATTATATTAGTTGGAAAAAAATAGTATAAAAAATAATATCAATTGATCACTAAGTAAATGTAGCTTAAAGTTAAATAATCATTTACCCAATGCATGGACACCGCGAGCGGGAGGGGTAGTTGTGTAGTGGTCTCTTTTTAACCAATAAAGAATTCTCATAGTCCTTCCATGACTTTTCAGCGACAATTCCTATCAAATTCAAAGTGAAAATCCCGATAAAGGACATGACTAGTCACGGTATTTCTAGGTCAAAGGTGACGCGATAGTCACGTCAGTTAATATCACGTAAATATGCGAATTATAGCGGGACGCCGACGTGTCTGTATCTCGCTGATTCTGGGCCACTGCTAAAATGTCACGCGCATTATAAAATCACGCGAAAATCAACTCTAATTCCTAGAAATATAAGTTAATAGAGCTGCAATTATAAATTGCTACACAAAATTCACCTGCAAGCTGAAATATGTCTTGTATAATTGCGTTAAGGTTGTATCTGTTTTGGGGGGTAGTTTAAGGCTGGAACCGCGCGCAGTCGCCCGTCAGTCGAATAGTGGGCGCCACTGTGTTCGGACGTGTTCCTCCGGTCACCGCACCCCGTGATAGTCAATTCCATATTATCCATCCATTAAAATATAGCATTCTGCCCGGCGACTCCGTCAAAATGGGCCCATGAATGAGTCAGCGGCGCTCAACCTTTGGCGCGTGTTACGTAACAAAATCGATATCCTGGGCGTATAAATAGCGAGGTTGAGAACAGCTGGCTGTGGGCCAGCCATGATGCAACCTTCGGTGAGTACAATCGTATTACTGAAGACCTTTGAAGCCTTTTTTACGATAATTATTACGATTACAACGTTTTGTCGGTATAAAATGTCGTAAAAATATAATTTTGTACTTATCGACTACCTATCACAATATACTACGGTATACTTCAGCTATATCGCACTGACTATTAATATATAGTTTTAAATATATTACATAAAACCTCTACCAAATAAATACTCATAAATTATATCTACGAACCGCTTAGCTACGGAATAGTAACAATTTTATTTTGTGACTTACTACTATGTGATTTGATTTCTATCTTTGCCTCTATAAAGTAACATTAGCGGGTCGGTAGTAGTAACCAATCAATACAAGACTTTTAATCATATTACAACCCATTTATATAATTTAACCGACTTAAATAAAATAAGGGTATCTATATTCGTTCAAGTATATTTTTCTAGAATAAGATTTAAAATTGTCCACAAACTAAATTTTGGATTCACGCTTGATTTTATTAAGGTTGAGATTTCAGACAGTCTAATCAATATAAAATTGTAATGAAAACCACTCTCTACCTCCTTGCTTATACTCTACGAAAATTAAGCTAATTACAATATAACCCGTAAGTCGTAACACCACTACAATTCCGTAATTCCCTAATAAAGGTATTACAATAATTAATTACCCGAAAAGGTTGAGTACCTCTTAATAAACGACGAAAATAGCCCGTTGTGAAAATTGCACGATGCTGTTAAAGGGGGATTAATGGGGGAGTGGGAGAGAACGATTAATTTGTTGATGAGAGAGTGAGAAAACAATATTTCACCTTGGGTTTAAGTTAAGAAGAAAAATTATAGCTAGGTATAATTTTGTTACGGGACTTTTGACGCCCAACGTTATAGAGAAGTAACAGAGATCTTCATTGTGACTGTTCAATTCGGACTGAATCCCGTAATTCAAATAAGATTTTTTTAATTTCGCAGAATAATAAAAAATTAAACCTTGTTAGATTCATATTTCATAGGTATAATATTCATATTTAGCTACCTAATTTTTATCAGTTTTATTCTACCCAAAACTGATAAAAATTAGGTAGCTAAATGTAAAAAACATCTAGTTAAGTCAATAAAATAATATCATAATGTTAAAAAATCGAATCAAACACACTATTTTCCAATAATAAACATCAAAATATGAAACTTAAGAATAAATGGCAAAAACTTTGGATCACCACTTAAAAAAAGACGAAGGAGAATGACAGCTAGCGACTTATCGCATTTTTTCCTCGTGAAAAGGATACTGAAGAGCTATTAGAAGCGAAGTTATGAAAATGCTCTAAATCGACGAGCTGTCACTCGAAGAACCGCACAATAACTCGAAGCGAGAGGAAAAATATGATTTATGAGGAAATAAGTGCTTATTGGTTCGCTTTTAGCGGCGTTTTATGATGATCGGCTTTTGGATTTCAACTTTAAAGGTATTATAAAGTAGTAAATACCTGTATCGTCTTAGGCCTTTTTTTCGAAGTTTTACGTTGGTTTTACGCGCATTTTTTGTCGCTTCCATTTAAATATTGTAGAATCGTTGTCGAACAAAATTGTCAATTTGACAGGTATTTAGGACATGTTCGCACGTATTAAATAAAATACTACGTTTTTGCACAGCCGATCCGAATTCAAAAGAAGAGAAATGAATTATCCGAAGCCGGATTTAGTGCTTATGTTATCATACAAATATTTGAACGTCTCAGCTTTCGCAGGTTATTTTTAACAGGTTCCGATAAGGTTCAGTATCGGACTTAGTACAAGAGGGTGTCTACAAATTACGTATTGGGGAGGGGTTCATAGTCATACACTGATCTCTATTTGTATTAATAGAGATCAGTGGGTTCATACCAAACCCCACTGAATCCCATAAGGGGATAATTTATATTAATTATACATACTTATATGATATTATCACAGCTGCAGTGAGTATAAAATAATCAAACATTCATATTCATAATTTAATTATTACAAAGTACAATTTGTATTCCAACATAATGAGGATTTTATGGCGCCATGTAGCCGTAGGGTCTATCGTGTCAATTGTCGTGTCGATGTCTGTCATAATATGTCTATCTGACACGACAATTTGACACGAAATACCCTACCGTCCCTCTACTGGGTAACGAAGATATTAATATGACAGTTGAAATGTCAAAAATGGATGGATGGACGTACCGTCGCGTACTCTCAACTTTTACTCTTACGTCCCGGCCGCACCTGCGTCTATCGTCCGAAGCTTCGTGCAATGAGACGATACTATTAGACGATACACGCAGATCGTCCAATAGTATCGGCTTTAGCGCGAAGCACCACGCATATGCGGCCGCGGCATGAAGCTAGAAACAAATTATCGGATGTTTTCATAAGTCATAGCGGAGGGATGCACAATGTGCACGGTGTATCCTCGGACGTCCGCGGATGCAAAAACATCCGGCCAGCCAGATTCTGTTCGGACGTCCGAACGCTCAAGGTCGCGTCCGCGACTTATGTCCGACAATGTGCATAGTTTAGTGTATAAGATAGAGATAAGACGCAACCGATGAAAACGTCCGATGAAAACGTCCGATAATTTGTTCCCAGCTTTATTCGAGTATTTTATGTGACAGATTTTTTATCCTTGTATCTCTGTAAATAACAACTTTACCGCTAAAGCCTTTTAGGTAATCTCACCTGCTTTACCGTACTTAGGTAATGGTTGCTCCAAACTAACACATTAATTCACTGACGTCATACCTTAGGCTGAGTGTACATAAGCTACGATTTTATATATGTAACTAGATCAGGGGTTCCCAAACTTATTTTGTCCACTACTCACTTTTAGAAAAGATTATGTTTCAGCGCCCCCCTTGTTTCAATGTAAAATACTTACAGATTAAATAAATCACCTTCTAACCACCACCAAAGCTTCTACACAATGCCCCCATTTTTTTCTGGGTGCCACGTGGGCCCACGCCGCCCCCTTTTAGACCTACCGCGCCCACATCGCCCACTTTGGGAGAGGCTAAACTAGATGATACCCGCAACCCCGTGGCGCCCAAATTCGAACCGTGCATTTTTCCGGTATAAAAAGTATCCCATATCCTTTCCCGGGATACGTAAGTATTCTATAGGTACCAAATTAAAAATAAAATCGGTCAAGTGCGAGTTGGACTTGCACACGAAGGGTTCCGTACCGTTATAGAGCAAAAATAGGCCAAAAATTGTGTTTTTTCTATGGGAGCCCCCCTTAAATTTTTATTTTATTTAAATAATATTATTATTAATTATTAAAGTATACATCCCACCAAAACATTTCATGTAAAGGTTGCCGAGATGACCACATAAGGCTTACCCTGTGAAAAAGATATGAGATCTCATGTGGAGCCAAGCTTCTGAATCTACATACATGGCCTAACTCTACTGACCCTAACTTAAACAAATTCTATATTTCAGTAAATATGTATGGCCCAGCTGTTTCGCTACCGTCGCGGAGGTGATGCGAATATTTAGTTTCTGATCTGAAGTTAGTAACGAACAGCAACAAACTATTAACTGTTTTATAAGTAACGGGATGTTAAATTGTAAGGGGGTGTAAAAGCAAAAACGTTTATTTTTAATTTAAGTTCTTAATAAATAAGGCGTTAAAGTAAATAACGTTTATTGTTTACCTTTTTTCTTCATGGGGAGTCTAATAATAAAAACATTTCCCCAGTATTTCCGGACCAATACAACCGACAAACCTTCACGAAGAGAGCGTATTTCCCCTCAAAAGGCCGGCAACGCACCTGCAGCTCTTCTGATGTTGCGAGCGTCGAGCTCGTTTGCCTCTTTTGTTTTATAAAAAAAAACATCATGCAGACGGTAGACCAAGATGTGTTTATTGTTAACCTAGGTTGTTTAAAATTTCATTGACCGTCTGTCGTTTACGTTTCGAGCAATAACTTGGTTATTTCTCGTCAATGTACACTCATCTTTACCGTAAACGCGGCCACGGACTGAAACATGAAGAGACTTGGAACGATGGCTTATAAAGCCTCTACGCGGTAAAATGTTATGAGCGGTAAATGTTATTTATAGAGTTACGTACAAAAATCGGGATTCTGCTGTCCGTTTGTCTGTCTGTCTGCTTTTAGCATAGAAAGGGTTTCTTCATTAATAGACTAAGGGCCTGTTTCACCACTGCCTGATAAAGTGTCGAATAGGCTATTCACAACTTTTTTGACAGATTTTCTATATTCTATCTGTCAAGTTAAGTGGTGGATAGCCTATCCGGCACTTATCAGGAGTGGTGAAACAGGCCCTAAGTGACGAATTGACTAAGAAAACCTGTCATTATTTCCCTAAAATATGCCAGTGTTTCCAATAGTTCGCATTTCAAGTACGGAAATGTGTATAATAATTATGCTCTTAAAACTAGGTAATTGAAATTTTTATAAACCAAAAGGTTGCTTTAGCGACCGCGACCGACAAAACCTCAAATAAAATGCCACTTTATGATATAGGCTATAGGTTTCATTTTGCTCTACGCCACTCCAAAGCAGCGGCAGCATGGACCAATAGACCAATGTCGGTACAAAATGAAAAATAAAGCCCTTGTCATAAAGTGGCATTTTCTTTAAATGTTTGTCTGTCGTGGTCCCTTGCCGCAAGGATCGTAAAGTCATCTTGAGTACGCAAATATAGCCTTTATTAGAAGAAGCATCAATATTACCATTTCTTTACATCTTATCTTATTTATTAACCGACTTCAAAAAAGGAGGTTATCAATCTGACGCGTATGTATGTAATATTTTCAGAACTGCCCAGCTGCAGCGTCTGAAAAAATGTGCCAAATTTCTAAAGTGTATGCAATATGCATGTATGTAAGTAAGTATGTATGTTTTTAGGTTTGTGTGCACATAATAATATCTCTGAAACTACCATTCCGATTTCAGTAATTCTTTTTTTGTTGTAAGTACTAGGTATTGTTTAACTGGGAATAGTGCAAGTTTAATGAAAATCGGTTCAGTAGCTTTGGAGATAGGGAGTTTTAATTCTCAATTACGTACAATTTTGAAGTCGGTTTTATCTTTTTAAAATACAGTTTTAAATCTATAGAATAAAATGCAAATATGCATCGCATCGTAATGTCATTTTTATTATGAATTTCGTCGCAGATGTTTGCGATGCGAATTCGGAGTTATGTGTGAAAACCCTTAGTTGTTTAGTGGGAAAAAACACACAGCCCTAGTGCCTATTAGAAGTTGTGGCCGGCTCCATCCGCGTAAGAACGGTATCCCGCAATAGTCGTATATTTTCACGCAAGAAATATGTCCACTATTTTCTAAAATCAAAATCAAAATAATATGTATTTCTAAATAGGTTTAACTGTCACACTTTTAGAACGTCTACATGAAGCCTACCTACAGGTTAGGGAACTGACTCGGCGAGAAGAACCGGCATAATAAACTCGCAACTGCTCAGTAGTCGGTCAGTATTCTGATTGTATCCCAAATTTTATCAAAATCGGCGCTATCAGCTATGGTTCCGTAGCCTATTCGATGCAAAGTGCAAACAAACATGCCTCTTTAGAATTAATAAGTATGGATGACAAATCATTACCCTTCTACATCTAGTCGCAGTCGGTTGAATACAAGCACAAATGATGTTAAACGAAAAACTATTCGAAAATATTTTTACAAATACTTTTTACGTCGACCATGTTTCTGTAACGAAATTTTCGTTATTGTTCAAATATTTCCGTTGTGGGATTGTTTTTGTGGAAAATAAATTGGTTTCTGATTGGCGTTCACTTTGTGCGCGGTTTTCAGACTTTTTACGGAAACGCTTATGACGTTTGGACTCAATTTATAATAATAATAACTCCCACACCGGTTTCGGTGACGGTAGCCGGTTTCATTGCAACAAAGCCAGTTACGCAGAAGTAATATAGCATATTATATAGCAACTTTGTTAAACTTTTGTATGGGAAAATTCATGAGACTGAGGCGCACTGTATGGGCCAGCCATACAAATCACAAAAAAATTTGCTCGTGAAACGCTGCTACTTTCACAGTGAACTCTACAGGGTGCAATTAAACCTTCCTGCCAAATTTTTCCAGGGCTAAGGTATCATTAGGAGAGTCCATTTAACCAAAAAAATTGGGTGCTATTTTTTTAATGATATATTTTATCCCATTTAAAATCATTGCAGAACGATCACTCGCGGTGGTGGGTATGAGCGGGGGTGATGCGGGGAGAGGCGCGCGGGGCAAGTCACGCGCGGGCGACGCGTGTAGTGTCCATTAATTGTAGTGTTTTTTAGGATAACTTTCGGAAGCTATTTCTCAACATTTTAGTACTGAGTGATTATAAAAGAAAAAATACGTGTATTTTTATTTTTAATAAGGATCAATATATTATCAAAATTTGGCAGGATGGATTAATTTTGCACCCTGAATTGGGACTCATACACACCCTAAAGTATTAATACTTAGTTTTGTTACATCTATATCTATATATCTATATAATCTTTAAATATAAAACTCAAAGGTGACTGACTGACATGGTGATTTATCAACGCACAGCCCAAACCACTGGATCGATCGGGCTGAAATTTGGCATGCAGGTAGATGTTATGACGTAGGCATCCGCTATGAAAGGATTTTGATAAATTCTAACCCCAAGGGGTTCAAATAGGGGATGAAAGTTTGTATAAAATAATACTTCTTAACGCGAAGCCGCGGGCAAAAGCTCGTCATATATAAAACTCAAAGGTGACTGAATGACATGGTGATCTATCAACGCACAGCCCAAACCACTGCACGGATCGGGCTGAAATTTGGTATGCAGGTAGATGTTACAACGTAGGCATCCGCTAAGAAAGGAATTTGATAAATTCCCACCCCAAGGGGTTCAAATAGGGGATGAAAGTTTGTATATAATAATACTTCTTAACGCGAGCGAAGCCGCGGGCAAAAGCTCGTCTTGTATATAGTAGCGCCTTCTGCTTTAGTGTTTTAGTGTGCAATTCAAAGATGTCTCGCTTTGGTAAGAAAAATAAAATCACGATAGCACATTGCTATAAACTATCATCAATAACGACTATGAGCAATCGCGAAATTCATCTGATAACCTCCTTGACATTTCATTCTCAACCTTAATGATATGAAATTTGAGTTCACTTTCCTTTCGCAAGTGCACGATGACCCTTAACTCCAACAAAGCATCTTCAACCTTGACGCCATAGTAACTGAACTCAAAATCCAATAGCGGTGATATGATAACCCTTGACGGGCGTAGCATTTTCAGCTTTAGTGCTATTGAAATAAGATTTATAATCGCGTAACGGTGATATGACGCCGGCTCGATCGATACGTTGCCGTGTCAGCGCATTTACTATAGAGTTCCGCGTTTTTACAAACAAACAGGACTAGCGGGAACCATTAATGGTAATGTGTTTGCAGCAATATGAATGGTGTTGTTCTGCGGGGCTAAAATTGTCACATTTAGCAATAATTCCTCTCAATCAATTCACAAAATGAATTGTCAAAACTGTCAAATTCACGAATGTCAAATTAGTACGAATTTAGACATCTCAATTGCCAAGACAGTGTCAATTTTGCGATTTAAAAAAAAGAATTCATATTATGATTCATAATATGATTCTCCAAAGCGACCATTTTAGCCCCGCTGATGAGGCAGAATTATTTGGGTTAAGCAGGAATATCTAACAGCTCTGTAGTTGAAACTGCATCTTCGATTGTCAATTAAATGGATGCTGTGCTACTGCTAGTATATTATAATGCTACCAAATTAAAAGTGGCAGGAAGTAGTAGTGAGTCTACGGCATGGTACGTCTCTTCGTAGCATGGTCTACGTCTCTGTAGCACAGTCTACGTCTCGTCGTAGCACAGTCTACGTCTCGTCGTAGCACAGTCTACGTCTCTGTAGCACAGTCTACGTCTCTGTAGCACAGTCTACGTCTTCGTAGCACAGTCTACGTCTTCGTAGCACAGTCTACGTCTTCGTAGCACGGTCTACGTCTTCGTAGCACGGTTTACGTCTTCGTAGCACGGTCTACGTCTTCGTAGCACGGTCTACGTCTTCGTAGCACGGTCTACGTCTTCCTAGCACGGTCTACGTCTTCGTAGCACGGTCTACGTCTTCGTAGCACGGTCTACGTCTTCGTAGCACGGTCTACGTCTTCGTAGCACGGTCTACGTCTTCGTAGCACGGTCTACGTCTTCGTAGCACGGTCTACGTCTTCGTAGCACGGTCTACGTCTTCGTAGCACGGTCTACGTCTTCGTAGCACGGTCTACGTCTTCGTAGCACGGTCTACGTCTTCGTAGCACGGTCTACGTCTTCGTAGCACGGTCTACGTCTTCGTAGCACGGTCTACGTCTTCGTAGCACGGTCTACGTCTTCGTAGCACGGTCTACGTCTTCGTAGCACGGTCTACGTCTTCGTAGCACAGTCTACGACACTGTAGCACGGTCTACGACTTTTCGTTGCTATCTCGACTCGAACGAAAACAAGAAATTAATTACTCTATTTTATATTGGTATGAGATCCAGCAGTTTGTAAAGAAAAATAAATAATTAGAATATCAAACGATTTCAAACCGTTTTTGAAGTTTGCGAAGACATTATCCTTTAGCATACATAACATTAAAGACAAAATATATAAGAATCCCTGTCGTACGCAAAGATCTTAAAACTCACGATATGGCACGACGTATATTTATTTTCAAATAAGAAAATCAATCGCTCCCATGTAGGTTTCAGTGACGGTGGCCGGTTTAAATGAAGCTAGGCCAGCAACAAAAGGAGTTATTTTATAATTCCCAAATGTGTGCGCAAAACAATAGAGCACCGTCTCTTAAAACTTGGACCGCCGTAAAACGTTATTAGAAAGGCAGCTGTTTTACATTATGTCATTCCAAAATAGCTCCAAATTATGCCAAAATAGTTCCAAATAATTCCAAAAACAATCCTATGTCATGTCTCTACGTCTATACTCTACGGTCGTAAGCAAATGTTTCTCCAGGAATGTTCCCCTTGAGGACTCAATCCGATTATGAAACTCAATCCGTTTATTGGTATTTTTAAATCCCAAACAAAATTTTATTGTTTGAAGAGAACAATTAAAGGCTTAAGGCTTATGATGATAGCTTATTGGTTGTTTTAATTGAAAATTAAAAGAGGATAAATTAATAGAAGATGAAAGTTTGTATAAAATTTTGTCAATTTTAAATCGATCGGGCTGAAACTTTGACACCTAATTAATAATAATACATAATCCTTAATGTCTGCCATAGACGCTACGGTCTACCGAAGAGGTCCACCTGCGCAGGTAGACCGGACCGTGTGTGGGAATAGACCTGTGCAGTTTTTGAGCCTGCGCAGGCGACCGACGCCCACACACATTCCGGTCTACCTGCGCAGGCATACCTGCACAGGTGGACCTTTCCGGTAGACCGTAGCGTGTATATACATAACGCGAGCGAAGCCGCGGGCAAAAGCTAGCTTGCTAGCAATAGCTTATGTGACTTTTTCGACATAGCTGTGTAAATATTTTTATTAGTGTGGGAGTAGATATGAAATCTTATATTTTAATTAAAATATATTATGGACAATTTATTTTCTACGAAGAAAGTTGTATATTATCTAATATCATGAAACCTGTGCAACGATAAAACTTTACGATCAAAAGTTCCTAAAGTTTGAGAAGCAGCGGTTGTATTATCAGATATTTATTGTTTGAAAGTTTGAAACACACGTTGATATTAGCCATAAATAGATAAGACATAAAATAATAGTTTGACATATTTTGTGCATACTATGTTACTGAATAGTTGATCCGTCAAGCTTTGTTTTGCCGTACCGGTGTGTGGAACACGTTTTTGTCTAGCTGTTCTTATTTTATTTGTCGTCGTGATATATTATGGTAATAAAAAAAACTACTTTGTTAGCGCGATACAAGACTGTGTGCTTTTTAAAATACTACAGCGCTATTTTGAACGAAAGAATTATTCTGTGTAGGATTCGAAATATAAAAATACTGGCTAGTGGTTAGTGTTCAAGTGTTCAAGAATAGACATAATAGACATAATAGGCCAGTCATTTAAGCCAAAACCCGAAAGAAATTTGTAACTTGATAAAATTTTAGGGGGTTGTTAAAGAAGGTAACATAACTTACCGTGTGATTTTGCAGCGTTCTGGGGTGTACGGAAAGGGTTGAAAAGGGGTGAAAAAGGTTTTTTGTTAATAACATTGCGTAAAAAATTAGTAACACGCTGCAAATTTGGAATTAGGTTGTTCTTACCGTTTTGTAACGTGTATTAAATTTGCAGCGTTTTGCAACATACGGAACATTGTTTATTATTAAAAAACAATAAAATTTGTTAATAACAGGGGTAAAAAAATTAGTCACATACATTTGATGATTACGTAACTTTAATTTGATTTTTGTCATTTTACACATTTTCTGTCAAACTCTTGATTAAATTAAAGTTAAGGCATGATTAAGCCGGTCATTAGACGATCAATAACTATATTGTCAATATCACTCTTCAATTTTATTGAACAGGTTATTTGACAATTAGATTGAAGGCGCGCGATGTTCAATATAAATCCTAGACGATCATTACGCAATACGTGATATTGCGCCATAAAATTGCTCGTCTAGGGCCCGCTCAATGTCTTTAACCCAGACAAAAGAGATATTATAAATTTATGAATATATCCCTCTCTCTTTCCTGCAGAGAATGCGTCGCCCCCGCCGGCATCGGTGGTTAACGGTATCCGTCTTCTTCATCGCGTACACCGTCTTCCACGCCGTGCTTGGCAAGGCCTCTGAACCTGCCGACCCTGTGGTAGAGGTGACAGCGGGACCGGTGGTAAAGAGCACGGGGGCTGATGTTAAAGGTATGCTTTATCTTGGTTTCACTTGCACAAATTGTGAGACGTCACCAAGCGACCCTACGCTGCAGTTGGAAGCGACACTTCATGTTCCATCCATAGCATGTTTTGTGTCGCGATTCCCGTAGCGTCGCTGCTGCGTAGTGCGGCTACATCCCATATTATTTCATACAAAAATACGTGGTTGTGAACGAATATAGGCTGATATGATGATGATGATGATGATGATGATGATAAAGTAACGCGTCGCTTTTGTCTCCTCTTATAGTTTAGTTTATGTAGTAGCTATTTAGTAATCTGTAGTGTAGTTAGGCCTAGTGCCTACTCGCGCTGTCTTGGTTATTAGTTAAGACAAGACTGTGTTATTAAAATATATTATTGAGTATTTATGAAATAATAGTCACAAGTGGGCCTGAAGATTTTGCTTTATATTTGATTCCTAAACGACTGAATAATATGCAGTCATTTGCCCAAAAATTTAATATAAATAGATTTTTACCACAAATCATATTTAATATTATTTTTCATTATTTATTTTTCCAAACTTAATAAAATTATATAAGCACAAAGATAATAAAGTTAAACGAATGTTTCCACTAAGTTTTTTCTATAAAATAACTTTGTTAACAGAAACAGAACTACCCGAGGAAGAAAAAGAAGTAGCGAACGGTGGAGAGAGAAAGAAAGCGCTCAAAGGTTTCGATGAGGAAGAAGATGAAGGGGAAAAGAAGAAACAGAAAGACGCTGGTTATGAAGACGTAAGTAAAGAAATGTGTTACTCGGGGACTGCCGCGGTAAAGCTATTGCATAGCATTTTTTATCAACTTATGCAATTATAATTCGCATACGTCTGCCGTGTTTAACACCGTGCCGAAGTCTGGCAACGCCGCACCGCTGTGTCGGAGTGGGGGGGTGTTAGGTTTATTTTCGTTACAGAATTTCTTGATTCGATCGCCGCACTCAAAGCCCGCGAATTATGCATTAGGTAGCTTGAAAATTAAAACATTCTAATACACTAACTTCATAAAATGTAGAGGATAAAGCTTTATAATGTAAGTTAATTTTTTAAAATTTATTTTATGTTGCCGAAGTACGTTTGTCCAAGAGGCACAAAATTTCATTAAAATCAGTTCAGCAATTACAACGTAAAGACAGACAGACAGGTAACAGACAGACAACATTTAGAATATTATGGTTTATAATGACTGACAGACAGACTGACAGCGAACCATTACAATTAGAATATGGACAACAAAACTATTTTGGCGTATAATAGAACAGCGACAATTTGCCTGAAAATTAATTTGTCCTCGAAGGTAATATACAACTAATTGAATACAATCATAATAATAATTAATCATTTCCTAAATTCGTTCAAATTCAGGGTTATGACGTCAGAACTACTATTAATAATTGTAAGGAAATGAGTAATGACACATCTGATTTACTTAAATAAATAGGCCGCGCATAACTTTAAGGATCGATTTATATGCGCAAACTAGCGGTTTGGCCGCGAATTTGGCCATACGTGGGAGAGCCATGCTTCGGCACGAATGGGCCGGCTTGACCGGAGAAATACCACTATAGATAAGATGGGATGCTAGTAGCTATGTGATGAAGGTGATTTAATGCACTATCAGCTGAGGTCCATAAGAAATGAAAATCCAGACTTACTGATCCAGCACACTATATTGTCCAAGCACATACACTAGGTTCATATCTATAGTTCTAAAGAAGGTGCAGAACAGGAGATGAAAAGCACAGTATGATATAGCACTAAATGATATGAGTTCAAGCATAGAATAGTGATTTAGCGAAATATTTTAAGCTGCGGCGAACAAGCGAGTGACGTACGCTCCGCGTCAGTATCTGGGAGTGACTGCACAAACTATAAAGAATGCTAACGCATCAGACGGAACTCTTCCATAGTGAAAAAACGTGCCTTATAACCACTCATATTGATTTTGACATTTTGTTTTTTTTATAATGGGACTGGAGGTGTTTTTTTAAATTTCTTGGACTGGAGTTTAGAGTTTGGCAAAAGTATTTTGCCCCAAAAGCCAAAAGGCTGCCATAATAAAAAGAAGAAGAAGGATGCAGCTTTGCAAATTATATACTTAAATATTTATAATATAATAAATAGGTACCAATAATAATCACTAGGTACTTGTTTCGAGGAAAGGTTTTGATAAATTAAATTCAAGTTATTTTAATTATTAAGTTTTTTATTTTCAATTTCTTTTTATACAGAGTGTAACAAAACTAAGTAATAATACTTTAGGGTGTGTACGTGTTTCTTGTAGAGAGTTCACTGTGAAAGTAGCAGCGCTGAAAGACAATTTTTTTTTCAGTTTTGTATGGGGAAACTCGTGACCCTCGGGCCCTTGGCCCTTGCCCATACAAAAGTGAAAAAAGATTAGTATTTCAGCGCTGCTACTTTCACAGTGAACTCTATACAAGGAACACGTAGACACCCTAAAGTATTATCACTTAGTTTTGTTACACCCTGTATTTAACAAATCAAAATCAAAATATATTTATTTCTAAATAGGTTAACAAAGTTAATACTTTAGAACGTCTACATGAGGCCTACCACCGGTTCGGGAACTAACCCGCTAGAAGAACCGGCGTAAGAAACTCGCATGGGGCCATCTTTTACTAAAAAGATGGAAAATTACAATAGTCACTTAAACTAATTTACAAAAAGTATGTTAGAATGTGTCATATTTATTATAGAAGCAGCTTACAAAACAAGTTTATAATCTAGCCGCTAGATTATAAACTTGTTCTTAGCGTTACTCCTAAAAACACAGTAGTGTCAACAAGATTCATTTTCTCATCATTTAATAACAAATTGGTTTGCACTTGCTTAACATTTGGCAAGGTAAATCTTAAACATTTTGTTTTATTGGAATTGAGAAGTAAGTTCTGTACTATCAGAGAAGTTGATTCCTATGCAGATGGGGGACCTACGTAGTTTGGTTGCGTTACGTCAAATCCAGCCGACAGATCAAAAATATCATTAAATTGATAAGATTCGACCAATTGACGTTTTCAACTGCCTAGGAATAAATTTCCTCGATGGTACATTAAACCAATTTACTATTTTTGAGAGAGCAATTTGACTGTTGCCGTCATCTGTTTCACTTTAAAAATGTGAAGTTTGTGAAATTATAAAAAAGATCACATATAAATAATTTTCAAAGCAAACCTAATGGTAATCTGTACTATTCCTTACTAATATTATAATCTATATTATTCTATACTAATCTTATATAGTTATTTATTAAGTTTTTTATTTTTTAATTTCGTTTTATATTTAACAAAAGCTTTATTTTGCATATTTGGCAAAGATTTATTCTCTAACCTAATAACATCCGTTCCCTTCAAGATCTTATTTATGACATTACACCAATTAAAAACTGTTAATCTTAAAGTTAACACCATAAAATGCTCAGCTAGGGCTTCCCTGTGCTCATCACACCCCATGGAAGCAAACAAATTTCTGGATTGTAGGATGTTTTTTAAATTTTTAATTACACCTTTATCATGAGCTCGCTCTTCCAGGTATTTGTTTGCCTCCAAATTAATTATGCCAAAGGCTCTCACGGCACTCTCAGCAGGATAGGTCAATTTATTACTGATTTTATTATATTCCTTATGTTTTATCAACATGTTTACCTCATTAATTGATGTATTAGATTCATTTTCTTTATTAAATACAGTACGTTCGCAGTTTTTGCACCTTATTTTCGGCATTATTTTTTTGAGGACCCATCCTGCTGTGTATGCACGTGAGTGCACAGCTAACCTTTCCTGTTTAGCTGACTTGGTTTGACTTTGGCTTGGGGTAGAGTGTATATTGCTACTTGGGAAGTTAGAGGATTCAAGTGACTTATATAAATTTACATCATCTTTTTGAGCTTCAAACAAGGTTTTCCATTTCAAAAGTTGGTCACCTGAATCCTCTTCACAATTATAACTATCCGAATGGAATTTTATAAATCTTGTTATTAATAAGGAACGGAATGTATTTTTAAAAGTATGGGTACTTGGATTATTATTCCTAAAATTATACGCCCGCACTTGACCAAAAAAATTTTCTATAGGGTCTGAGTTGAAATAGCGCGGGCGCATAATTTTAATGCCTTTAGTTTTAAAAAAAATATTAATTCTTTGAAAACTTTCCAAGGTTGTCACCCAATTTTTTACCGTAGGTACAGTCAATTCTTTGCCAAATTTGTCTACAAATCGTATTCCTTTGAGTTTTTTAATGGCCGTATTCCAAAACTCATGGTGTATTGATTTTTCTGTCACAGCGTGTCTCAAAGGTTTTCCTCTATTTTTCTTCCCTCCCAGGCTCGCTCCATTGACAGAATCGAATAAGTCATCAAAAAATTAAACAATCTCCGCTGTATTTTGTAGAGTTTTGCTCACTCTTTCTCCATTAGTATAGTGTGCTGAAAAAAAGAAAAGGAAAGATGTTTATTTTTAATATACAACAAATATTTTAAAATAATGTAGGTACACACAGCAAACGCCAATATCAAAATACTCCCATTATTTTGATAATTAATGAAATATAGTTCAGCTTCATGACACACCTACTACAGGTACATGTCCTACTCTAATGATGTACTTGTTGATAACCCACCCCTCAAATACATCGTTGATACCACAAGATGTGTTGATCTTGCTATAGGTTTCATATTATTTTGAATCCGAGGCAATTTTAAGTGAATATATTTATACAAGTTAAGATAAGTAGTGAGTTTTTAATATTTAAGCAATTATTTACAATTATCAACTTACAAAATTGTGCTGTATAAGATAATGTGGCTGCAACTGTTTTACTCAAAGCACGTACGCAGTTCTTGACCTGAAAAATTAAAATCTTTTTTAATAGTCCCATCCACAAAATATAATAAAATGACACTGTATTAATTGAAATTTGAAAAGTATATAATACCTTCATTTTCTTTATTTTGTCAGGTATAACATGTTCGTCGTTTAATTTGTACAACAACCTCATCTCGGCATGGTTGCAGTCAGTTTTATAGACATCCATAATGTCCTCCCACTTGGCTATTTTACCCTCAAATTTAATATTTTTTGTTAAAAAATTATTTCTTATGCCCTTTATGAGGTGTGGAGGGTCATAAAAGACACTCAATGTGTGGTTATTTACCACAATGACGTCATCTGAAATTATAAAAAGATCACATTTAAATAAAGAGGACAATTATTAAGTATGTATTTAGTACATAAAATATAACATTTACAATATATTAAGGGAAAAGTTAAGTCGATGTGCTAGATGATTGAGTTTGTTATTGGTTATATCATATAAATATATAGGTTAAACTAAGTATAAATATAATATTCTATTTTATGTCTCGTGTAGGTATAAAATACTGACCTAAAGTTTTTCCTCCTTTAATTTGATCCCTTCGTGTATCTTCTTTCAGACTTTTCACTGCCGATTGAAATGCAGAGCCCTGATCACATACCAGAGCTATTGGTAGTAATCCTGACTGCCCAACAGCACAGATGACATTTTTGATAATGATTTTAAGAGTTTGACTGGACGTTGCTCCTTTGCAAAAGTAGAAAACTAAGGGTTGCTGCCATTTATAGACAGCACCCCTTAGCATAAAAACTAAAGCATGGTCAGCAAAATCATTTGTGCGTTCGTTGAGTTCCACAAACCCATCTATAACATCTTTATGCTTGTCATAATTCAATTCTGTTTCCAACGCCACTTCATCAAATAATACTGAGCAGTACTTTTTATTATCTTGCCACGAGTCAACCTGAAATAAAGTGTTTATTATAAAGTATTTGTAAAAATAGAAATAATTAATATTTAAACTCATAAAAGAAATACTGAAATTAACACATTACCTCTTTTTTCACAGCTTCCATAATGTGGCTATTAACACCCGATTCAATATTTAATTTTGCTATCATTTTATTTAACATGTGCTTCGATGGCAAAATAAATATTTTATGCAAAAATTTGTAGCATTTAGGGCTTTGTTTCATAATAGCCAATGATATTAATTTTTCCTCATCTGTAAAACGACTTCCCTTAATTTTTTTTGGGCATTGCTTTATTTGCATCCACATCATTTTTTTTGCCAGCGGGTTCATGTTGGCTGTTAACTTTTCAAAAGACATTTCTTTCGAGAATTTCAAAGCTCGTCTTGCTCTCACACTGAATCGTAGTTGCTTACGAGACTTGGCAAATTCGTGGTATAGTCTGGCACAATTGGGTGTAAGGTTATGCTTTCGGGCAATAATACGTCGTCTTGATGTTGGTGTTGACGGACACAATATAGGAGCAATTTTTGATCCTGAAAACAACAATATGTATTAGAGAAATATTTAACATTTGTATAGTTAACTATAAATTTATATGAATATATTATATTATATACATTTGTATGGGACCACCAGTGAGGTACACCCCCTTTCAAACAAAAAAATAATTATCCAAATCAATTCAGGCATCTGCGAGTAACAGCTGAACATATCTTTTTTAAGTCGGTTAAAAAGACTTTTACTTCTCACAGTATGGATAAGAATAAGAAGATATTGAAAAGGCTCACCACTGGTTGTTCGCTTTTTAGAATGGTGTGTGATGAAATCAAACGGTTTAAAAGTAATGGCAGAGCAGGCTCCCTTAATGTTTCCTATAAATAAACATTTAAACATTATACATAGTTAAAAAAGTCTGCATGATGTTCCACACCAAACTATTGTATAACTTATTTTGATCTTTTGTGAATCTTATTTTTTTAAATATTGAAGTAAAGTGCCAAACCTTACCGTCATTCAACTTTTCATTTTCAACTTGCAAAATATTAGAAGCACTTGCACAGGCTGCTTCCACATTATCTGAAAAATTAAAATTATTTACTTTTCCAGTGTGTAAAATCAAAAATGCGTGTTTGTGAAGAGAAATAAAGATAATAGTGAGGGAGCCCTAGAACAAATTTGTTTTTATTACTAACAAGCTAATTTTCTTGGAAATCTATTGTTATTCTATTGTTATTGTTGTCGCATGTGACCGCTTGGGGCTTGAGAGGCCAAATAAATGATATCACCATGATTTTCCATATACATTTTTAAGAATTTACATACATACCTCATAAATCCCATGATATTATACCTCAATCGTGGTAATCGCAGACACAATTTTTTTCCTAAAGATTTTTCCTATCATTTAGATAATTATCTTTAGATTAAACACTAAACCAACCTGTTAGTAATAAATATTTTAGGATCACCAAATCAACATCTTTTGTCCTTTATAACTCTGTTAGCTACCACTTTCGAGAATTTTGGCAAAGAAAATTGTTGGGCGTCTTATCAAAATAAAGCCACTCACGGAAAATTAGCTTGTTAGTAATAAAAAAAAAAATGTTCTAGGGCTCCTTAACTATAACTATTAATAATTTGAAGTTTTTCATACGACAAAACCAAAAACTCATTGTCCCGCTCACAACATGACTTAACAAAATCTATATTTTGATAAGTTACTACCCGTCGATGGTGAAAAAAACAACTTATCTATTGTTATCGTGGCCACATGCGACCGCTTGGGGCTTGATGAATTAAACCAGAAATTATGTGTTACAGTTTATTAACACAACTTACCTATTTCTAGTTTACTGCGCTTTTCTGCTATCACAACTTTACTGTAGGAATGGTCGACATGTGGTCTTTTTTTATTGTAATAATCGTGATCTTCATATCCTGAAAAAAATAATACAATTTTTGTAAAAACACGAAAACAAATGACATATTGTCCTTCGACCGTGGACTCTTGGAAATCTATTGTTATTCTATTGTGTCGCGTTCACCGGTGAGCTTATGGGGGTTGATGGGTTAATGATAATTATTAAGTACTTACTGGGCTTCGGTACATCGTGACCAACATTAGGCGAACCACTTGAGATTTCTTCTGGCTTAAATAATGTTGGATAAGCGCCGACACGTAACCGAGACCTAATTTTAGTAACAGCCAAAAACCTTTCTTCAAAATGTTTTTGGCAAACAAACTGTTTAAGCAAGTCTTGCTTGCTCAGGCTTCGCAAATGTTCACTATTTATGCACTCAAGCCACTTTTGGAGTCCTGTCTCAAAACATGGAAATCGATAGAAATTGACGTCCTTTCGTCTACTATCACAATTCACAACACAGCACTTATAGTACATCTTGAAAAGTTGTACAGTATCACTATTTTGAAAACTAGGAGGATAAGTTACGGAAATAAATCAACGCAAAACTTCACTCGCAAGCTCGCAAAACAGCAATGGCCCATGGGGATAATATGGCGAGACAAGATGGCGGGGGCGGCGCGGTGGGTGGACGAGAAAGGGGAAGGTAAAGTAAGAGAAGGGCAGGGTAACTGTCATTATCAATATGAGTACCACAGATAATTAAGGTCAAAAAAATATGCATGAAGATTAACGGCCGTGAGTGACTGGTAAGGTTCTAGAAATCATGCGCGCGCGCCCCTCGCACTCCGGCGGGACCGGTTATATTAACTATCGATAGTGATAGTGCGAGGCACTGATCGATAAACCACTATCGATAATTGGCCGTATCGATATCGACCATCTGGTATACACTTATTTTAACTGACAAATAAAATATAATATAGTGGTAAATATGTAAAATATATGTATAAATAAAATATTAAAATATGTATACGTAAAATTGTAAAAATTAATTGGTAAGTGTATATGTATGTGCTTGTAAAAATAAAATCTAAAAATGTAAATAAAGAAATAGTAAACATAAAATGTAAAATGAATAAAGGTAGGCCACACCACCCCCCACCAGAGTCCCTCAGGGACGATAATATTCAGGGAACTTAATAACACGCCCTGAACGAGTTGTTTTAGGCGGTGGAGGACTTTCAGGTGCGAGAGTGTCTTTGACGTTGTCCAGTGTGAAAGCTGGTTTAAGCCGGTCAATAGACACTGACACCTCCTTATTGTTGAGGAGAATTTTAAAAACTTTGTCCCCTCTGGAAAGCACTTTGTGTGGACCGGAGTAAGCAGGAGTAAGTGACCCACGAGTAGTGTCATCGCGAAGGAAGACTTGACTACAGGTGTCCAATTCCTTATATATAAATACTCTCGGGCTACAATGGCGTGAAGCAGGGATGGGCCGTAGTTTATCAATAATGCCCTTAAGCCTCGCGGAGAAATCTGAGATATCAGATGTCGTGGTGGTATTAGACTGCCAAAACTCACCAGGAAGTCTCAGTGGCTCTCCGTAGACAAGCTCGGCTGACGAGCTTTGTAAGTCCTCTTTAAAGGCGCTGCGTATTCCCAACAGGACCAACGGCAACGACTCAGTCCATCTGTCATTTGCATGACAGACGATAGCCGCTTTTAGTTGACGATGAAACCGTTCAACTAAACCGTTGCAGGCCGGATGATATGCTGTCGTCCTTTTATGCTCGAATCCAGCTATCCTAGATAAGCACTGAAACAGGGCCGACTCAAACTGACGGCCCCGGTCAGTAGTAATGCTTGTAGGACAGCCGAACCGAGCAATCCAGGTAGACAGCAGGGCTTTTGCAACGGTTTCTGCCGTGATGTCTTCTATCGGTACTGCCTCCGGCCAGCGAGTAAAGCGATCTACTGCGGTGAGGCAATACCGATAGCTGTTGGAAACAGGCAGAGGACCAATCAGATCTATATGGATCTGTTTAAACCTTGCTCGCGGTAAATTAAAAGTGCCCAACGATGAAGTCACGTGTCGGTTGACTTTAGATCGTTGGCACGACAAACATGTGCGAGTCCACGCCATGCAATCTTTTTTAACACCCGGCCAAACGAACCGGTCTGTTACTAGTTTTGCAGAGGCTTTGCAACCTGGGTGGCTTAAAGAATGCAAACTATCAAAAATCTGCTTACGCAGCAACTTGGGTACGAAAGGCCTGGTAGCCAGTGTACTGACGTCGCAGTACAAAAGGTCTTGGCTTCCAGGGACATGGAGTTTCTGCAGCTTTAAGGAGGTACTGCCGTTTAGCAGCTGTTGAAGCTCCTGGTCGGAGGCTTGATGCCGGGCTATAGTCTCGAGGCTGACTGGTGCTGCTAGTTCCTCAATTCGCGACAATGTATCCGCCACAACATTGTCCTTGCCACTAATATGACGGATATCTGTCGTGAATTGAGAAATGAAGTCCAGGTGCCTATACTGACGGGGCGAACAGTTGGTCTTTCTTTCATGAAAGGCAAAACTTATCGGTTTGTGGTCAGTATAGACAGTAAAGTGACGAGCCTCGAGCATGTGACGGAAGTATTTAATAGCCTCGTATATGGCCAATAACTCCCTATCATATGGAGAGTACTTGGCTTGAGAGGGGCTAAGCTTCCTAGAAAAGAAAGCCAAGGGCTCCCAGTTATCATTACGAAACTGCTGGAGCACTGCACCAATTGCTTTGTCTGACGCATCCGTGACAACTGCTAGTTTTGCAGAGCAATCCGGATGAGCCAGCATGGTTGCGTTGGACAAGCTCTCCTTACAAGCCTGGAAGGCAAATAAAGCATCACCGGTAAGGTGAATTGGCTGTGATCCTTTCACTGCTCCTGTCAATAGAGCATGCAGAGGAGCTTGAATTTGGGCTGCTCGGGGAATGAACCTCCTATAGAAATTGAGCATGCCCAAAAATCCTCGCAGTTGCTTGACAGTTGTCGGTGGCGGGAAGTCAATGATTGCCTGCACCTTAGATTCCAGAGGTCTGCATCCATCAGCTGAAATTTGGTACCCTAAAAACGTTACCTGTGAAGCGCCTAAGACACACTTGGCCGTATTGACCAACATGCCATATTGCTTAAGCCTGGTGAAGACTGTGCGCAGGTGCTCCTCATGCTCTGCTTCGCTCTTGGAGTAGATAATGAAGTCATCTAAGTAAGCGTACACAAAGTCGAGTCCTCTGGTGAGTTCGTCTACAAACCTTTGAAACGTTTGGCCTGCATTACGTAGACCAAACGTCATATATGGGAACTCAAAAAGGCCGAAAGGGGTAGTGATGGCGGTCTTGGGAATGTCGTCGGGACTGACAGGTATCTGATTATAGGCTTTTTCAAGGTCAAGAGTGCTAAACACCTTACAACCGGCAATATTATAGGCAAAATCTTGAATATGCTTAATCGGATACCTGTCAGGCACTGTACGAGCATTCAGGCTGCGATAATCCCCGCAGGGACGCCATCCACTGCCCTTTTTCGGTGCCAAATGAAGTGGTGAAGACCAGGGACTCTCCGACGGTCTAGCTGTACCATTAGCTACCATTATCCGGAATTCTTCCTGGGCTATTTTTAATTTATCCGGCGCTAAACGACGGGGTGGTAAAGATACTGGAGGGCCTGGTGTCGTTCTAATATGGTGGACAGTGTTATGTGGTGTAATGTTGTGCCTACCAGCTGGTCGAGTAATTTCGGGAAATTCATTTAGGATCCTATGATACCGAGACTCGCCAGTTACTACCTTTACGGAGTGCACGTCATTACAATCAGCTACAGCAGCTAATGAAGTAATAGAAGTTAAATTATCAATTAAGCGTCTATTACGACAATCTACAACAAGGTTATAAAAATTTAAAAAATCTACACCAATAATTGGTTTAGTTACATCGGCAACTACAAAACGCCATACAAAAGATCTACGTAAACCAAAATCTAAATTTAAATTTACAAAACCATAAGTAGCTATATTGGTACCATTTGCAGCACATAAACTATATCCAGTCCGAGAACGACGATCGCAGAGCTTCGACCGAGGGTAAACGCAGAGGTCGCTTCCAGTATCGACCAGAAACTGCGTCTTCGTAGTGCGGTCGGTTACGAACAGGCGACCAGTAGACGTTGTTGGGCAATCGTCAGTCGCCATTATCGACTGCCCATCGCGTTTTCCGCCGACTTGTAGTCACATGGCCGGATACACCTGCTGGCCTTGTCTCCAAACTTGCCATGGTACCAGCAGAGGGGGTATTTCCGGTAGTTCGACTGGGATCGTTGCCTCGAAGAGCTCCTCTGCCTGCCTTGATGTCCACGCGTTCTGGATCTGCTCCTACCAGATGACGCCTGGAACTGCTGGAACTGCTTCCGGAGTTCTGCAATTTCCCTCGCAAGATCGCTGAGGACTGAACCCGGGGCTTCTCGGTTCACTGCAGCCACACTTGGCGAAGAACAGGCCAAGTCGTTGACGCGGTCAGCTAAGTCGCAGAGATCTTCGAGTGAAGTCGATGCTGGTTGACCAGCGAGCACCATCTGCACGCCACGAGGAAGGCGGCTGGTCCAAATAGATTTGATGAACTCATCTGGTACTCCGGGGCCTGCCAAATCCTTGAGATGCCGGAAGAAATGGGACGGCTTGCGGTCACCGAGCTCTTCATGCATCAGCAGCTTCTTGATTTTTGTCTCGTTGGAAATGCCCAATCTACTAATAAGCTCTGATTTCAGCTTCTCATACTTCTTGGTTGCAGGCGGGTTAATTATGATGTCCTTAACCTCTCGGGAATATTGGTTGTCGAGCTGGGCAATGACGTAATGAAATTTCGTGGAGTCGTTGGTAATTCCAGAAATATTAAACTGTCCCTCGACTTGAGCGAACCAAATTTCCGGTTCGTCAGCCCAGAACGGTGGCACTCTTACGCCGACCTTAAAAACATTTGTCGATAATGTTGGTTCTATCGACACTGTCCCCGCACTATTCTCTGATGACGCGCCTGCGCTAGGCTCGAGTGCATCTTCAAACTCCGATGTCTTGCTCATGTTTAGAGGTCACCAGTATAGATAAGATGGGATGCTAGTAGCTATGTGATGAAGGTGATTTAATGCACTATCAGCTGAGGTCCATAAGAAATGAAAATCCAGACTTACTGATCCAGCACACTATATTGTCCAAGCACATACACTAGGTTCATATCTATAGTTCTAAAGAAGGTGCAGAACAGGAGATGAAAAGCACAGTATGATATAGCACTAAATGATATGAGTTCAAGCATAGAATAGTGATTTAGCGAAATATTTTAAGCTGCGGCGAACAAGCGAGTGACGTACGCTCCGCGTCAGTATCTGGGAGTGACTGGTAAGGTTCTAGAAATCATGCGCGCGCGCCCCTCGCACTCCGGCGGGACCGGTTATATTAACTATCGATAGTGATAGTGCGAGGCACTGATCGATAAACCACTATCGATAATTGGCCGTATCGATATCGACCATCTGGTATACACTTATTTTAACTGACAAATAAAATATAATATAGTGGTAAATATGTAAAATATATGTATAAATAAAATATTAAAATATGTATACGTAAAATTGTAAAAATTAATTGGTAAGTGTATATGTATGTGCTTGTAAAAATAAAATCTAAAAATGTAAATAAAGAAATAGTAAACATAAAATGTAAAATGAATAAAGGTAGGCCACACCACGTTCTCACAGAAAACCGGCGTGAAACAGCGCTTGCGCTGTGTTTCGTCGAGTGAGTGAGTTTACCAAAGGCCCAATCCCCTACCCTATTTCCTTCCCTACCCTCCCCTAATCCTTCCCTTCCCATCCCTACTTTCTCCTATTACCCTATTCCCTATTAAAACGCGGGCAACGCACCTGCAGCTCTTCTGATGCTGCGAGTGTCCATAGGTGACGGAAGTTGCTTTCCATCAGGTGACCCGTTTGCTCGTTTGCCCCCTTATTTCATAAAAAATAAATCACAAGCAACGGTGTGTAAATAGCACAGTGCACCGCGCTAGTTGAATAAATCGTTGCATACATTTACTTTTTTTACTATAAAATTTACTATAAATGTTTCCAGAATAAAGAAACAGTAGAGATACGGAATGAAGAAGAAAGGGAAGAAGAAGAAGAAGACGCCATACCGACCGTCCACCCGCTGAGGAACTGCACACCACCAGCTATTGAACAGGTAAAGAACAAGTTGTTTCTACAACGCGTGTTTTACTTTTATGAAAGTAGTAAAAAAACCTTTGTTTCTTGCTATGAGTGCGTTTTTTTGGTGAAGTGTCTTCAATATCTGTAGATAATGTAATGATGTTAGTGCAAAAATATAATTATAGTTTAATTCAAAGAAAACATTACATTTATTGTAATTGGGGTAACCCGTTTTAATTAACTTTAAATAAATAAATACTCAAACTATAAGATTGCATCAAATCCTGACCGCCATAAAGAATTTAATGTAATGTGTAAACACCTCACAACTGATTTAAATTTATAATTTCATCAATTAATTTATATTAGCTGTATTTATCAACAATCTGAATAAATATATTTTCTATCCAGTTCCCTCGTCCCCTGATGGGTCAGACGGCTCGGAAGCACGGCGGGCTGATCATCCACGTGTTGGTCGCTGTGTTCACCTTCATCGGCTTGGCCATTGTGTGTGATGAGTACTTCGTCTCCAGCCTCGATAGGATCTGTGAAGGTAGGATCATCACCTTCATCACTATCTTTATGAAGATCATCATCATTTACGTGCCAATCATGGTGTGTATCTTCATCGGCTTGGCCATTGTGTGTGATGAGTACTTCGTCTCCAGCCTCGATAGGATCTGTGAAGGTAGGATCATCACCTTCATCACTATCTTTATGAAGATCATCATCATTTACGTGCCAATCATGGTGTGTATCTTCATCGGCTTGGCCATTGTGTGTGATGAGTACTTCGTCTCCAGCCTCGATAGGATCTGTGAAGGTAGGATCATCACCTTCATCACTATCTTTATGAAGATCATCATCATTTACGTGCCAATCATGGTGTGTATCTTCATCGGCTTGGCCATTGTGTGTGATGAGTACTTCGTCTCCAGCCTCGATAGGATCTGTGAAGGTAGGATCATCACCTTCATCACTATCTTTATGAAGATCATCATCATTTACGTGCCAATCATGGTGTGTATCTTCATCGGCTTGGACATTGTGTGCGATGAGTACTTCGTCTCCAGTCTCGACAGGATCTGCGAAAGTGGGATCATCAATCACTTCCATTTTTATTACGATTTTTGTCATTTTCATCAGCTACGATCATATCGTCAGTAAGTTCGGCATGATCTCCAAAAAATTACACGCTGCAGCAATCGCAAAATTGAGCATACTTTGTATAATTTCAGAACTTCAGCTGGCTCCAGACGTGGCTGGCGCGACTTTCATGGCCGCCGGCAGTTCTGCGCCGGAGTTGGCTACCGTCGTTATTGGCGTGTTCTGCGCACAAGATGATATTGGTAAGTTATTTTAAATATTAGATCAAAATATTATATCAATAAAAAATTTTTTGAGATGTTTAATGACTAACTTTATCAAAAGTGATGTTTTGCAACGTTCAATTCAAGTTCATCTTGAGTTGTCATTGTAAGTCCGGTTTCAGAGGTTTTTAGGGTTCCGTAGTCAACATTATAAGGGTTCCTCCCTTATAGTTTCGGTCTGTCCGTCCGTCTGTCCGTCTGTCCGTCTGTCTGTCTGTCTGTCCGCGGTTTTGCTCAGAGACTATAGGACCTACAAAGCTGTAATTTGGCATGAATACACATATTGATAATGCCGACAAAATGGTAGATAAAATATTTAAAAAATATTTTTTTATGGTACCTACCTCCCCTACACATCAGGCGGGGTTGAATTTTTTTTTCGCGCCCACGATGGGTTGGTTTAGATCATTTTCCGATTTAGGGATCCATTTGTGAAATATTAAGTTTTAAAGTGGAAAAAATCGTTAGAGTCCAGTGTCCCCCCCTTCTACCAGCTAAACGGTTGCTTCTGAAAATGTGAAAAAATTCACGGGAGTAGGAAAATATATTGAATTTAAAAGAAAAACTATGACGGCTAAGAAGACTTCATAAGTTATTGAGTAATAGTCGATCAACTAAAAAAAATGTATTCGGCGAAGTATAAAGGAACTTTTCGTTCACATTCCTTTGAAAGTAACTGAGATGATGTTGTTAGTGGTGTAAAACATGTTATAAATGTACATTCCTTGACCATACAAAAATTTTCAAAAACTAGCGGTACTACAGTACAGAACCCTATATTGCGCGTGGCCCGACACGCACTTGGCCGATTTTTTTAGTCATAAATTTATCTATAAACTGGCGCTTTCGATTGATTAACGTCATAAATTACACGACTTAAATGTTTATTACATAAAAATTGATTAAAAACTGCTAATTGGGCATTAGACCGTTTCCACCAGAACCGTGTGGTAACATCAATCTTCCCATTTCATTTGATGAATCTGTTTCAAATGTTGTATTTGAAACAGATTCTAATGAAACTTTCTTATTCTTAATTTCATCTTTCCAGGTGTATCCGGCGTCATTGGTTCTGCTGTTTTCAACATCATGTTCGTGATCTCGGTCTGCGCGCTCTGCGCCGGCACCGTCTCCCATCTCAACTGGTGGCCTCTCTGTCGCGACTGCTTCTTCTACGCCATCTCTATTCTCGTCATGCTGTGTACTATCGCCAATGGATATGTGTCCTGGTAGGTCCTTACTACACTGCTTCTTCTTTTGTCATCTTTATTTTTACCAATTTGCAGGACACATACTCATTACTAGTAACTCATAACAATAGACAATTAGTAATTACTATTCTGGTAAGTATTTGTCATCCAAACTGGGTGTTAATAGGACTCTATCATGTCTTGTGACTAATTCAACTACTACACCATCTGCATCTTGGTTTTGATATATACTATCGTCCATAAGTATAATAATATGTCCTGTTGCTTTTACCCATTATATTACCAACTCATTCGATACTTTACCGACCGATATAATATTATTATGCTTGTTAATCATGATTTTGCTCTTCGTCACTTTTGACATTTATTTTTTCTCTTTGTTTCCTTATTATATTTCTCTCTATTCCTTTTATGAGCCTAATTTAATAATTTTTTTAGATTTGCTTTTTCTTGAAAGCAACTTTCGTCTCATGGACACTCGCCGCGGCCTTTTATGAGGGAATTAGAGTAGGGAAGGGTAAGGAAGAGAATAGGGTAGGGGATTGGGTCTCTTCTTTATCTTTTCTTTTCTCTCTTTCTCTATTCTATCCCTCTCTCTTGCAGGCCGGAAGCCCTATTCATGCTGATCATGTACGGCGTGTACTGCGTGGCTCTGCGTTTCAACGCGGCGTTGGAGCGTTGGGCGCTGACGCTGCCGCTGCCGTTTAAACTGCCGACACGAGAGGAGCAGGCCGCATTGGTCACTTACAAGTGAGTTTAACCTTGAATCTTAGTTTCAGGCTCAATTTATACGGACCTACGTCATGTGGTCGGCTTATGTCAATTCAATGTTAGATGCGATCGGTGGAATGGGTTTGACGTAACGCGATCATACTACATAGACCAAATTGCTTAGGCCCGCAAATTACCTAGGAATCTTCTCTGATAGTACATACCGACGCACTTAGAAAACTTCGATAGTGTGATGCAGGAATGTGGCGCTAATTGTGGGTACCACCGCACTATTTTGCACCCTTTTTCGTCTCTCAAAGAATCTCCATACCAAACAGCAAAATCAGTTCAGTGGTTTGGGCGTGAAGAGGTAACAGACGGACACACTTTCGCATTTATAATATTAGTATGGAAGTACGGATGGATGGATGTTAAACCGTTAACAGGTTTCGTTTTTCACGTTTGATATAAATCAGGTCGGTTTTCAGTAAGTGGGTCAAACGCAGGTCAGCTAGTGTACCGCTAAGCGGATTAACTTGACCTGAGACCTCTCACACGTCCGTGTCAATCATTCTTTACACGTACATTTTTAAATACAATAGACCCGGCGGAGTTTGTTTTGTCATATACAGAATGTAACAAAATAAAGTGATAGTAGCTTAGGGATATGTATGTGCCCCTTGTATAGAGTTCATTGTGAAAGTAGTAGCGCTGAAAGAGTAAATTTTTCTTTAACTTTTGTATGGGAAAACCTGCCTGATACAAATCATAAAAAACTCTTCCAGTGCTGCTACTTTCACAGTGAACTCTCTACGAGAAACACGTGTACACCCTAAAGTTTAATCACTTAGAGTGGGTTGCACCGGCTTACTTCAACTATGACTTTAACCATAACAAAATGTGAAATGAACTGTCAAATCCCTAGCAGAAGTCGCCATATTTGACGATAACCTTAACCTTAACTTTAACTACGCTTCTGGTGCAATTCACCCTTAGAGTGGGTTGCACCAACTTACTTTAACTATAACTTTAACTATAACAAAAAGTCAAATGAACTCTCAAATCCCTAATAAAAGTCCATCATGGACGCCATATTTGACGATAACCTTAACCTTAAATTAAACTACGGCTCTAGTGCAACCCACCCTTAGTTTTATTACATCCTGTATATCTGCCATTTGTACAACGTGGTGCTTTTCTAGGGGCGGAGTCCCCGCGCCGGTGGTGCCCAACCCCCCCACCGCCGAGACCGAGTACTCCCAGATGGACGGCAACACCGACCAGCCGCAGCAGACATGTGAGTAGCTAAAGCTCTGGTTTCCTCCAAAAGCGGCGCCGGTAAGTGACACCGTTCTCTAAGAAACAGCGCCATATTGCTTACGCGGACAACGTTCTAGTGACGTAATTCACTGCTGTATCACGGCCGCTACACGACGGTACCGCTCTTGGAGGAAAACAGAGCTTAAGAGAATTACGCTCCTAAAGTTATTTTTAATTCTTTTTTTTATTCAATACTTTAGAAACACATCTACGCGTCGCGTTGCAGTCTGAATTGACCCTAACGCCTCTAGTCCACCGACGCAACGCGACGCTGCGAACTGCGAAACAGCGGCGAACCGATTTTCTGTCTCATCCGCCACATGACAGTGCGTTATATTGCATCTCGCTCTATTCCTGTTTCGCATTGGTTTCGCAGAGCTGTTTTCGCGTTTCGCAGCGTCGGTGGACTAGAGGCGTAAAACTTTTATGCCCGATGTTTTGACAAATGTTTATTTTACCAATCATGATTAGTAAAATTTTGAATCTTTAAATCTTTGTCTAAAACTTTTCTTTGTTGTAGCTTACAACCCGACTGGCGCGTACGACAACGTGGGCTACAACGCGGACCCCCTCAACGCGTGGGACCCCAACACCACTTGGGACCCCACGCGCGCCTGGGACGACACCTCCATGGTATGTCACCTACACGATCTCCATGCAGACTAGTATTATAAATGATATTGAATGTACTGTAACTTCTTGGTGGAAATTCATGTTTCACAGTAATACACACTTTTCCATGCACTTTTTCCACATTTATTAATTTAATTTACTACAATTATATCTCACACGACCGGTTTCGTTAACATCATCATCAGGTGTACTGCCTGTAGTATTATAAATGCAAAAGGGTGTATGTGTGTATGTTAAATTTTGACGCTTATAGTCTAAGATCCGTGTGTAAAGATACGGGAAAATAAGATAGTTACCGTTGGTAATAACAGCTAATATCAGATGGCCGATGGGTGAAGGTCCACTACTTTCACCCATCATTAGCTGTTATTAGCTGTTATTACCAAGGGTAACTATCTTATTTTCCCGTATCTCAAGATATTTTTACACCGAATTTCATCTCAATTCTCAGGTGTTATAGTAGCAGATCCATGTATAAGAGGATCAATAACAAACAAATAATGTAATAATCTACTCTTGTATTCAGCAACAGCCGCCCCCGCAACCCCCGCAACAACAACAACAACCGGAACAACAGATCTCCCCGCAACAGCAGCAAGCCCAGGCGGCGCCGCAGGTGAGTAGCAAACTTTATATTCTGTTTTTGAAAAGGTGAAACGTCAGATTGAGTGAAACGTCAGAATTGAGACTATATTTTTTAATTTTAGTCCTAATAAGAACACCTTAATAAAGGCAGAAAGAAAAACTAAAAAGAAATTCTAGTTATTATTACAGTATCTCACAAAAACACTGTACTCACAGATATGTAGCCCGTGTGCTTATCCGAGCTCTAGATTACCACCTCCGCTAACCATTTCATATTATTACATACGTAGGATCAAACATACCCTCTTCCGTACATAGGAATTAAAATAATTTTTATTCAGTTAATTTTTTACAAAAAAAAAACTGAACGTCGGAACTATGGTGCCTACTGCCTACTACCGTTTCGGGAACTCAGACCAAATAAAAACTCAAGACAGAGCGCTGCGAACAACAAAGTGAAGCAGGTTTTTTAAGCATGTGTGCGCGCCGCGCACTGTATGGGCTAGTGTTGCAATGTTATTCAAATTACCCTAAAATCGATGAAATAAATATAATAATATAATATTTATACCCTTTCATAACACAGCTCGGCATTTTGAAGTGTTTACAAATTATTTTCTAAACGCGTGCTGTCACGAGTCGCGATATATACGACGAAAACTGGCGTACTTTCGTTTGCGTATGTGGGCGTAAGCGTGTACATACACAGTTGATGGCGTACTTTCGATCGGCTTCACTTTGTTGTTCGCAGCGCTCTGTCTTGAGTTTTTATTTGGTCTGAGTTCGGGAACTATTAATTACGCGGCGATAAGAACTGGCGTAAGAAACTCGCACGTTCACGCAAAACCTTTTTAGTATTTTTCGCGATGAACTAACAAACACACAGCCTTTGTAAATATTGTCGTATTTCAACAGCAGGCCCCAGCAGCGCCGGCGTACTACAAGGCGAAGGAGTACAACCCCGAGACCGCCGTGAACCCTCTCGTCAAACCCGTCAATGCCAGTAAGTACATGTTATGACGGTTTCCGTGCATTTGCCAAACCTTTGCGCAGTATGTTATTGTGCCTCTGCCATTAATCAAACTTAACCTGTGACCGAACTTAACATATTGTGATCGAATTTAGCCTGTGTCTTTACTTAACATATTATTGTGATCGAATTTAGCCTGTGTGTGACTTACCCTATTTCTGAACTTACCCTGTTTCCGACATTACCCTGTGTCCGAACTTACCCTGTTTCCGACTTTACCCTGTGTCTGGACTTACCCTGATTACATGTATGCTATTTTTCGCAGATCACCTGCAGCTCGCGTGCTGGTACGTGGCGTACCCGATCCACTGGTCGTGCCTCCACACGATGCCGGACTGCCGGGGCCGCTGGTACCCCGTCACCTTCGTCATCTCCATGCTCTGGATCTCCTTCTACTCCTACTTCATGGTGTGGATGATCACTATTATTGGTGAGTTTTTTTATGTATGAAGAAATGGAACTTCAAATGTGATTTTAGTATTTATGCGTCTTTTTGACGCTCGACCGATATAACAAGTCATTACGAAAAATTTGCCAATGTTAGAGCCTAGAGGGCCCCTAGACGATTAATTTTATTGTGCAGTATCATTGAACAATATTATTAAACAATTTATTTGACATTAAGATTAAACGGCTGGCGTGTTCAATATCAGCCCTATTATACGGTCAATAATATTGCAAAATACTTCGTCTAACTAAGGGCCTGCTTAGACATCGATTGGCATTCTATACACTCTTTTTCGTTGCTGCTCTATCATGGTTATGCATGATGACCCAATTTCGGCACACAACTTTTGATTTGCATTTAGATCAAAATAAATTTAAATAGCTACCATGTTATTTAGATTTTTTTTGAGACAGCCGTTTATACTTTAGGCGTAAAGGATATTTGTCTGAGGTCTATTTTGACAAATACTTAAAGTTTCGTGTATATTTTAGGCTACACCCTGGGCATCCCGGATACGGTGATGGGTCTGACTTTCGTGGCGGCCGGCGTCTCCGTGCCCGACGCGCTTTCCTCTCTCGCTGTTATTAAGGAAGGGTAAGCGTTGATCATCTGTCATCACTCATCACGCAATAATAATAACATAAAAATATTATTATGCTAACAAGTAATACGGATAAAAACAAGAATATTGAAGACAGCTTATTTGTGAGTAAATATTTGTTTTACAAAACAAATAAAGTATGCAGTTCGCGCCGGATAGACGTCTCCTATTATAATAATCCTTACCAATTTATTAGGTTGCTAATATATGTGTAACATTTTACAAAATTATAATAAATGCATCTGGCCTTTTTTCATCTAGACAAGCGGTAGCGTGTCAAGTCAAGTTCAACTTTTTTTACTCTCGCCTTTTTATGATAGCTCCTCCTTTTAGCTAACTGTACCTTTTACTTTCTTCAGATACGGTGACATGGCGGTGTCGAACGCCGTAGGTTCTAACGTGTTCGACATCCTGGTGTGTCTCGGGCTGCCGTGGTTCATACAGACCGCCATCATTCAACCTGGCAGCCACGTCAACGTTATCAGCAAAGGTAGCACGTGTGAACATTTCTATTATAAGTGCGCAATTTATTTATTTAAACAAATAGATACCGAAATATTTAAGTATTTCTGCCTGAAGTTACAGACATCATTTGGAATTTCATAAATAAGCTTAGGATAGTATAATATGATATAGTACCCTATATCCTGTGAATACCTGTTATTAAACAATATTTTTGTTTAAAAAATTAACTTTAGGGGTAATCGGGGCAAGTCCGTATACAGGGTAAGCCCGGCGAACGAAATTCTTGCAAAAATATCAACTTGTATCCGCACTTACCCTATATCCGAATTTACCCTGTTCAGCTCTAACAAAAGTAACATTACTAAATATTTCAGGGCTAATCTACTCCACTCTATCCCTGTTCTCCACGGTGATATTCCTGGTGGTGGCGACCCACGCTAACGGCTGGAAGCTGGACCGCAAGTTCGGTGCTGTGCTCATGGTGTGGTACCTGCTCTTCATCACGCTGGCCAGCCTTTACGAGCTGAACATCTTCGGGAATTACCACCCGCCGGACTGTGAGTCGTTCTATTAAATACTCGACACGAGAAACTATAACAGTTCCATGTAACAGAACTTCCAACTGTTGCTGGTTTATTGCAGTTATAAACCATTTTGATTTTAAAATATTTTTGGCAGCTATATTTTGACAGTTAGTTTTTTTTTAAATATGTCCGAAATTAAATAGTGGGTAGTATTTAGTTTATGTATGTTATGAAGATTAATCAAGGTAAATACGGATACGGGTTAATTACGATGTCATCATGTCACCGTGTTTTTTGTTCGTCTGGTGGTGTGCGGAGGCACGACAAAACGGCGTATCGCGCCGACACTCGGCAAGAAAATACTCGTTTTGGCTTAAATTTTAATTATCCGGACTTACCCTGATTAGCTCTAAAATAACTTTTCTCACTATAACTTACAATTTACTTAAAACAAAAGTTTTATTAATCCATAATAATAAGACTAGTCACAGAAATTATCTACCAAAGATGTGTGAAATATGTGTTTTAAATATTAACCTTAGAAAATAAGCCTTCCTATCATTATTTATTCTGTTAACAAAAGAACCAAAGTTAATAAATACTAACCACTTTAGGCCAGATTAATCTTATGAGCATAAAACATCGATTTTTGTAATTGTAATAGTCAATAGTTTAGAAGAAACTTTGATCTCAGGTTTATAAATAATACTCAAGCATTTACAATTACATTAAGTATATTATGAGCTGCTGATATAATATGAGGAGGCACGGCAGTGCAGCCGCCAAGTTTTTTTTATGATAAATTATTTTTAGCTCTGTTAAGAACTTATGAGTTATGACTTATGAAGTTATGACAGTTAAACTGAAAGCATACTATGGGCTCTAAACATTTATAAGTATTTATGTATTATGTAAAAAGTATTAAGTACTTTAATGCACTACGTAGGGCTACGGCATATGCACAGGCCTCTTAAAGTAATTAACGTGTTAGAAATTTTTCTGTTTTTGTCCGCGTTAGAAATTTATTTATTTTTTATCATACTATATTTTTATTTCCTCCTTCCCTCTAATGTTTTTTTATTTTACTTGTGATGATGCCTAAGTAAATTCACAATACATTTCTCCAAGCCCTTTTAAACAAGTATTATTGAAGAAAAAAATCTCATTTATTACTAAATTTAGTCACATATTTTATTTTCAATAAACTCTTTCAAGTATTAACGCACAAATAACTTTGAGTTTCAAGAAAGTATAATATAGTAATAATTGTTTTCAGGGTTTTTATTTTGAAGCATATGAGTGTCATTCTTACTTAATAATTTAGTAAATATATGCCCCTACCTAAGTAATAAGGAGATTTGAATGTCAAAACTGAGATTAATTAAATAACCACCTAACAAAACAAAACCTATCCACTTTTTACCAACTCTTCCAGTTAAAATATAAGTTAACCCCTTCCATAAATCAAACTTATGATCCGATAATAAACACGCTAAACAACGAATGAGATGGCGAATTTAGTAGCTTTAGATTTTTTGTGGCGAGATCAGGGTAAACCAGCAAAGCCACTCCCCCGACAATGTACATTGTACGGCCATTAATATTCATATCCCTTTTCGATTCATTTTAGCAATATTCTGAGTGTGCTACCGACTTGAAACGTATTAAACGCAATATAGTTATATGAAGGCATTTTAATTTGGTCAAGTTATATATGTATTTTTTTATTTAAATTAAATGAATTGAAACGAACCAAGTTCGATCATGTGTGTGCTACACCGCCGGACATTAGTATTATTAATAATATCGGTAAGTAATAATAATTTTGTCCGGCGAACCGTGCCTCACCTCACATGAACCCAAGTTCGTGGCCCGGGCCCGAACCAAGTTCGATTTTCTGTTTGTAAGTAGTTTAATAAATAATCGGCCAAGTGCGAGTCGAACTCGCGCACGAAGGGTTCCGTACCGGTATAGAGCAAAAGTAGACAAAAAAATGTGTTTTTTGTATGGGAGCCTCCCTTAAAAATAAATTTTATTTTATTTTTAGTATTTGTTGTTATAGCGGCAACAGATATACACAATCTGTGAAAATTTCAGAAGTCTAGCTATAGCGGTTCTTGAGATACAGCCTGGAGACATACAGACAGACGGACAGACGGACAGACATCGAAGTCTTAGTAATAGGGTCCCGTTTTTACCCTTTGGGTACGGAACCCTAAAAATGGTCGAAGAAACACTGTATGAGCGAAACGTTTTCCCTTGAAATTACATTTCGTCATGTTTTCCACACCTTATTTAAATTCTACCTCATTCACAACTTCCACGTAATAGAATATTCTTATATTTATTTGTAATACGTTACAAATATGTTATTTTCGACGGTAACAATTCAAATTATATTATGTAGGTACTTACCTAAATTTAAAAATGTATATTTTTATTAGACTAAGAATTTTGTCTCTGATTGTGGTTTGTAGTTTAATTACTATTAATAAGGTTTATTTAGGTAGTAGAATTATTTTAAAAGTATTATCAGTAGTGACAATAATTATGATAATTTTTAATATTTCGATAAAAGAACCAACCAACAAAAATTGCTGTTTTTTGTCACGAATATATTATACAGTGTAATAACTTCGTTGAAGAAGTTTTAATATATTTATTAATTTCGTACCTTTTGTGTGCAGTCTTTCTCTAAAATGATACTTCAAACAGTATTGAATTGTATCACCTATCTACTAATTTATGATTACATCTGATTACATCGTTTTAAAGTGTGTATACCTACTGTTAAAACGAGGCACAACATTTTATACTTTCAACATTTTATATGAAGTTTTGTGTCTCGATTCGCCGTCTTTAATAATTTAGTAAAATACTATATTATTTGAAACATCGAGCATATAACCATAAAAGTATCGGCTAATCAGAGCGCAATTAGTTCTAGAACGTTTTGAGCAGAATTTTTTTCATTACAAAACACAAAACATACCTACTGCTTTTATGGGTATGTGCTCGATTCAACACTAATAATGTAGTGCAAAATATATAATTATAATTAGAGAAATGTATATTTATGAAATATAGTACATATTATTATAGTCATTATTCTAATTTAAAAATGCTTCAAAGAGTTCTATGCATTTAGTATGTAAGCTATTATTTATTCTTACATTAAATTCAACACAATCTCATTTCAATTCCTCCATAAATTAATTTGCGAAATATCAATTTTTTTTTAATTTTAGGATCTTCAAAAATTTTATATTTCATCAATTTATTCCTAACTACCAGCACGGTGAGGTGATTTTAGATTTGTTTCTCTTTTTCGAAGAATGACAAAAGAACCTATTTTGTCGATTAGTCTATGATTGTATTTACTTTGAATCAACACTTTTTATTTTTGAGGTTGGAAAAAGTAAATAGAAACAAATCTGTAATCGCCATGTTATTAAGTTTACAGAAAAACCTCTTAAACTTTTAACTTGCTTTTTATAACATATCTAATGTCATTGAATATATTTTCATTACGAGCTCTATCAAAATACTTATTACATTTTTAAAAGGCTTATAAATGTGACTTTAAAACAGTAAGTATCAGCTTAAAAAAGCGTTATCTTGATGTGTCGTATCACAAGTCACGCGTATTTTATATATTTTACAATTAAAAATGTCAATTTACGGTTAATAATATTAACCAAAAAAATGTGATAATTTTCTTGGCTTTTTCCTCAATAAACAAGTAAATCACTAGTTTTAGGATCTGTTCCTTATACTCGATGTAACAATATCCATAATAGTAGCCTTCCCAAAACGACGTCCCGTCTTTAGTGCGTACCTACTCATTTTATATTGACAAATAAAAAAAAATCTTATTCAAGTCTAAGTTAATTCTTTATCGCCTACATTAAATCTGCTAATTATTATTATAATACAAAAAGTGAGTATTATTTGAATTGATATTGTGTTTTGTGTTTGAAATATTATATTAAATTGTTGAAAGCGCATACTGTATTTATGAGGATTGCTTAGACCTTTAATTAAGATATCTTAAAACAAACTATCTATACCCTCATGCCTTTATAAACCGTAGTATTTTAGACGTCGATACAAAAATAGTAATTATCATTTATCCTTAAAATTTATTATTTTTAAATGTGTGGGTTAAAATGCATTACGTAAATCAATGTTTTTAAAAACAAATTCTTAAATCGTAAATGGTCCTTTCAAGACACATGTCCATGTAATACTACCTTGTTGTAAAACCTAGAAGTATGTAGTGTTTGCACTATACATTCTAAGCTCTTTAAAAATGACAAGCCTTTTTTAATTATAAAACGAACTTGGCTTGATGTGCTACCGCGTGTCTAGATTAAATCATTTATTTTCGCGAAAACCCCATATTATAATACCTAATAAATAATAAGTATCTCCTGCCCTACCAAAGCCATATTATATAATTGTACTTAAAATGTTTAGCGAGTTTTTGTAGTGTAGATTTTTCAGTTAGTAAATAAGGTTCGTTTTGTTTTAGGTATAAAAAAACCTTTATATTCATTACAAACTAATCCACAAATTCATATTAATCGGTCCCTATCGAATAAATCAAAATATTAGGGTTAATCAGGGTAACTTCAGATACAGGGTAATTCCGGATGGTGTGAAATTGGATTTTACCCTGTAGGGACCGTGCAGAGCGACGACACTGCCACAAGTGGCGAATAGCCGAAACTTTTACTAAAATTTTACTGTCGAGCTCTAGTGAAGCTACGGAAAATTAGAAGATTTCTTAACAAATTCCGAGTATTTTCAAGAATTGAAATGTATTGTTGTATTCCCGGACTTAAAAGAAATATAAAGGCAAATCGAACAATGTAAAATTTTATTATTTTTCTGCCAAAATATTCGCATGGTTTTGCTTATTGAAAAACGAAAGAAATGGATAAAAGGCGGTAAAAATATACGTAAGTATTTAAAAAGTTCCATGAGTGTTATGCGTAGACTAGTAAAAACACTAAATTTTGTAGATTATAACCGTAAATTCATTTTTTATGAACACAATATGAACATAACCTATAACCATTGCTTTCTTTCAGTAAACATCCAAACTGGCTTCCATCTTAATTGATATACATACATAGGCACGGCTCATTTAATTGGCATAAAGTTGCATCAAAAGTAAGGATAATTTGGAGAAGTCCTGCCAGGAATTCAACACTGAGGATAGTATTGAACTTGAACCATCTTGTCAAAGTGTTGGTTCTCAAAAGGATGATTCTTCAAGTAAGAAAAAGATTAGTAGTGCAGTCTTTGTGTGTTATTTGAAGAATACATACCTAAATGGTGTTTACACTTATGAGATCCAGACTGAAATTAGTTAAAAATAGTGACAGACAAAAGTTGTGAAGATGGTATCGATCGAATCGCAGAAGGTTGAAATAAAAGCATTTATTTTAGTGAACTTGTTTTATTTTATTAATCCACAAGCATTTTCAGTAATTAATATAAGTATTTTTGCATAGCTTTATTATTTTATTGCAATATTTATCAAGTTTTTACTTTCTATGCTGATGGATGCTATTAATTACTTTTTCAGATATTTTCTTAGTTAACTAGATAAGCTTTATACATTTTTATTCACTCTTCCATTCTTTGTTTACGGGTAGAAACTGTAGAAAGTAGAAACCCTTAATATTATATTTAATATTATAAAAATATACTTAATATTATAAATGCGAAAGTGTGTCTGTCTGTTAGTACTTCACGCCCAAACCGCTAAACCAATTTTGCTGAAATTTGGTATGGATTTACTTTGAGCCCCGGGAAAGGACATAGGATACTTTTTATCCCGGGAAAATGTACGGTTCTCGCGCGATAAATGATTTTTGGCGCAACGGAGTTGCGGGCGTCATCTAGTCTTTAACTTTAATATTTCGATCGCGGATTCCTGGAAATCTGTCGTTGTTCTCGCGGCCGCATGTGGCCACTTGGGAGTGTAAGTATTATATCATTTTATAGTGTAAAACATAAAAAAACACTCATAAACTAGCCAGGGTCAAGGAGAATGCGAAGTCAAAGTCACTCACAAGTTACGTCTTTTACTCGCATCGCGGCGCTGCTGTCGAATTACGACGCCCTCTATAGTTTCTGCACGGTCCCTGTAATCCGAACTTACCCTGATTAGCAATAGCAACAAACTTAACGCCTTTTCTATGACTTTACTTCGACTCGCGTAAGTACTTAGGATTATTCAATTTACAACCCCATAGAATTTCCAATTAATTATAATATTATTATTGTTGTAATTCAAGTGCTAGTTTTTAGAGGCAGTCGAGCACAAACTTGCTAGATTCTTGAATAAGTCGCTAGATGGCGCTATTTACAAGATTTTATGATAATCAATAATGATCCTTGTGTAGTTGTCGGGATTTATCAGAGGTAAGAAAACTATGTAGCAGTAGATCGCAATTCGCAACCAAAAACTGGCACTCTATACCGATATTAATAATTTATGTTACGTATTTTGTACCTACTACGTCTAAAGTCAGGTTTTCCAAATTTAAAAAGTAATGCAATCTTTACTTGAATGTTTTAAGGACGCTATTACAAATATCAGCGATTTTCCGGTACCCTATTAAAGAATTAGGAGTCAAACTGCGAGGATATTTTGGTTTCAAATGAAATATAATATATTCATCTTCACGACTGTACCATAAAAATTCTATAGCCGCATACAAAATTTTCACATAAAATACGTTTTAACCATCACAATAATCGCAAAATATTAAGGTCTAAATACACTGAACTGAGGAAAATAAATATACAAAAAAATTGTTGCTTATTTAGTCTTCTTTTTCTCAAAATCTTTTTTTTTGCACACAGGCGCCAGTAGCCCTGTTGACTAGGTACCTTTTCAAATCTGAAACCATATCAATAGCCGTTGGTAAGCCTGACATTTTCCACAATTTCAGGTTTCTGTTAATTTTTCAGCTCACATGTTGATGAAATAATTATTGTTAATTGGTGTAAGTTATATGATGATGTTAAATAAATAGCTAAAAATATATCCTGTTGTTTTTTTAATTACTTACATAGCTAAAGAGTACACGCAGTACAAAATTTTCTAAAGGTAATCACGCTCAAAAAGTGTTTTTTTCTCTTTTTTTCCACAGAGAACACAATACTTTAAACATTATCATCTTGCACATACATCTCGTTTTATTATGATTTTCATATTTTTGTGATTTTTTCAAAATTATTGTATACAGCGTCTACTCTTTCTTGACAAGCTTATTACGACTGTTATTGGATGATCCATTGAGGTATAATAATGGAGGGTATATTTTGACAGTTGATAGTGTATTTAATGCAAACACCTTCATACGTTATCCTAATGATCCTGGTACTTTACTATAAAACAAATGGGCTACCCCCAAAGAGAATATATTAATCACTACGTCTACCCCTATTATTTTGTCAATTCACAAGAATTAAAACAAAATATTGAGGGTAGGTAACTTACAAGAAAAATATTAGAATTAGTAGGTAGTTCGAAAAAATTGAACGAAAACACTCTGTACCAGGAGCGCATAACTGATAACTGATAAAAATTCATATTTATTTTAATGCACAAAATTTGTGCACCCGTCGATCGTGGAAAAACGAGACACAATAGCGTATCTTTTGTTATCGCGGTTGCATGCGACCGCTTGGGGCTTGATGAGATGAATTAAAATAAATAAATTCAGTGTCATATGATTTTAAACTTTATCTTCATTATTGTAATACATAGTATCGCTTGAAAAGTCTACGGCCGCCCGTGGCTGCTCATGGCCGCTGCCATTCCGGTGTAGCGCAGCCCTTAGGGTCTATTGTGTCAAACCGCTTTCATATGTAACAATGTAGCTGTCATAATATGCTACGATACAACGATATCTAAATACTTAGATACGACGTGTGCCGTCAAAACTATAGCAATGTTTTTGCATGTGTGCGTTAGATAAATAGCGACGCGCGCCACACTAATGTGTGTGTGCGTGGTACGGTCAGCAAAAAAGGGTGGTCGTTATTTCACGTCACTAGTTACCAGGGACTGTAATGCCGGTATATTTTTTATACCGATATTGATTATCGGTACAAATATCGATAATATGGGAGCGAGCAACCAGTACAGGGCCTATAGCCGAAATTTTTTCGTTATCGCTTCGTTATAGAATCGCCGATCAAAATGTATGGAATTGACATAAGACGAGTTGAACGTCAACGTCATATTAACGAACGCTTATGTCAATTCCATACATTTTCATCGGCGATTCTATTACGAAGCGAAAACGAAAACATTTTGGCTATAGGCCCTGTACTTGGCTTTGGCTAAACCCCCTATGTACTGAAAATCCAATTATATATATATACGGTGTGAAATTTAAATGGTTGTGTTTATATATATATATATATATACTAGCTGTCCCGGCAAACGTTGTTTTGCCATTTAAAGTATATTTTCTACATCATCAGTTAATACATGTTTTACCCCCTCTTTTTTCCCCTAAGAGGGTGTGGGGGGGAAGGTCATACACCAGATGTTAAGTTGAAAAACACAGTTAATACCTAATATGAAGTAAGTCCACTAAAGAAAAAAGTTGTATACAAAATCTGACCCCTCTTTGGTCCCCAGAGAGGGTTGAGAGGGGAGGGGGGGGGGATTTTTATACACCAGATGTTGAGTTGGAAGAAGACAAATATAATATATCTGTGAAAACCGTATGCAAATCGGATCAGTAGTTTTCGTGTTAAAGAAAAAAGTTTGATACAAAATCTGACCCCCTCTTTTGTCCCCTTAGAGGGGTGGGGGGAAAAAATTTTATACACCAGATGTTGAGTTGGAAGAAGACAAATATATCTGCGAAAACTGTATGCAAATCGGATCAGTAGTTTTCGTGTTAAAGAAAAAAGTTTGATACAAAATCTGACCCCCTCTTTTGTCCCCTTAGAGGGGTGGGGGGAAAAAATTTTATACACCAGATGTTAAGTTGGAAGAAGATAAATATATCTGCGAAAACCACATTCAAATCGGATCAGTATTTTTCGTGTGATGCTGGAACAAACATACAGACAGAAAGAGTGACAGACAGACAGACAGACAAAAAACTAACCACATTTTTGGCTTCTATAGCGATGTAGTGACAAAGGTGTAATTTCGAGTGTCATTTCATATCTTCTAAGTATAGAATTTTCATTTCTACAACAGAATATTGTCTTCCCCGCACGCGCTTTGGTGACGCCCACTATCGTAATATTTTAATTTCGCCATAATTTCAAAACCAAACGTCCAATTTTAATCATTCAAAGACCAAATATTATCTACATAAACTGTACTTAGTGATAAAATAATTTATTTTGATAAGGATTAATAGCGTCAGTAAAATATATCCGTTTTAATGTAGTCCAAAAAAAAATTAGGATTTTTAAATAAATAAATGGTTATTGTGCCTCACTCGACATAGATAGGTATAGTGTGTCGCGGACTTTTTTGTAGATATTTATAAGATCTACAATTACTTAGAACATTTTATGGTTCTATCTTTTATAGTTTAGGCAGCGTACGCAAAATAAGTAACTTTTCTAGCTGATTTTTTACACCTTGCGTCCGAAAAACTCAAATATCTTACGGAACCCTACTTTTTTCCAAAATGAAATGTAGCCTATGTTCAGCAGAAATAATGTAAGATTCCAATAGCAAAAGAATTTTTCAAATCGGTCCAGTAGTTTCGGAGCCTATTCGACTCAAACAAACAAACAAACAAACAAACAAAAAATCAAATCTTTCCTCTTTATAATAGTAGTGTAGATATACGGTGTGAAATTTAAATGGTTGTGTTCCCGCAGTAAAATGATTCTATCTTAGTAGTACAATAGATTTGTAAAGTTTTTTTTGTTCAAATCAAAAAAAAAAATCGGTCGGGTCCATAGTAACTCGCGCCTATCGGCATAAAGTTTCCATAGTACGTCATACAAAATATTTTTTATTTTCAAAAAATAACATGCATGGTTCGATAGTACTACTATAGGTAAATTTCCCTCGATTACATAGATCCCATCATGGTCACAACTTTAATGAACGTGGTACCAAATTCGAGTTAAGCACTATAGAACAAAAAAAGAATTTTGAAAATCGAGCAACAAACGAGTGATCCAGTTTTAAGAGTCCGTATACGAAATTTGCCGATTTCGCTGATTTTACAGACGTGATTTAACAGTTAAAATACAGTATTTCTATAAGTTTTAATGCTAAACATGTAAGATCATTTCAATTATAATCTAATATTGGAGCTAGATTTTTTTTAAGTATTTTTAAATAATCCAACTCAAACCCGCGACAGTTTTATAATTTTTGCTGTAAAAGATTTAGGATATCACCTGTTTATTGATTGTATTGACGTCTTAACGGTATGAAAAAAATACAATGTACTGTTGAGAAAGTCGTCTATACAATGTTGGAATTACTTTTTACCACTTTAATATGAAATAGTTGAGTAAAAAAATATGTAACTCGGCAAAATTTTAGAGAAAATGGGCAAAAATTGCTGTTAATTTCGGCAACTTAGAGCTTGTAATTCATAAAAAGAAAACGACAGAAATAATCTATAGATAAAATTCTATCCAATTCGATAAAAAAGAAAAAAAAAACCTTTGCAATTTCATATTCATCGGCAAAATTTCGTATACGGACTCTTAAGTAATCGGATTCGTAACATTTAAAAAAAAGTACTCTTGTGAAAAGTGAAAAAAAAAATTGGTCTTTCAGCGCTGCTACTTTCATAGCGAACTCTTTACAAGAAACACGTACACATCCTAAAGTATTATCACTTAGTTTTGTTGTATATTTATTACGTATTATTACGTGATTTTCAAGAAATTTAACGAATACGGTAACTTAAAACTTTACATAAATACGTAAATAAAATCGTTACAAAAATCACTACTCGTAACGTAACGGTATTCGGTTGCATGCTGAAATAACTTTCGAGTATGCTGACGGTACCTAAGTTTACCCGTTTTGATGTCCACTGTAAAATGATCCCTATTAGTATGAGCGTTGATACAACCGGGGGTCACAAGATATTGGTCATAGCCCATTGAACGTTAAAGCAAAATGTGTATCGAGAAAATATTGTCGTCCTTTTTTGACTTACAGTAATAGCATATACTACTTTCTCTTTCGTTCATTTTACGCTTTGCTAAAATTTTTCTCTTAAAATGGCCGACAATAAATTAAATAATTAATTAAATCATAGTTCTAACGTGTGAAATGTTACACCTTTGGCTTTATTTGTGTTTCTGGTGTTATTATTACAATTTCGGAAGGCACACTGTCGCATAGCGACATCTATTAGGCCTATTTGTAAACTTTACGTTTTACGCCTAACAGATTTAGAGCTGAAGATAACTTGAAATGAGGTCAGTAGCGCCATCTCTTGGGTAATGGTGCAACTACTACAGTTTTATCGATATCCTTTTTATGCTATATTTTCCCCTTTTATTTAATTATTTCTGGATTAAATAAAAGGATTAATTATTTTCAATAACATCTGAAGTTATTTTCTTAAAACATATAATATTACATTAACTCGGAGTAAACTTAGACTTTCTATCTTTATTCCTTTAACACTTATTAACTGGCAACATTAAAAAAAATATGTCGTCCCGGAACTATAAAAACCGGGCGACATCTTGTAAAAATCCTTTTTATTCCACTTCAAAATCATCCCCAATATTGGTGAGTGTTATATGTTATGTGTCGTGTTTGTAGAATTTTTCTAGTTATTTGTCGTTTAATTCATTTTACTATTTAACTGTAATTCTGCATTTTGTTTTTGTTTTTATTGTGGCGAAAATCAAGTATTTTGTCTAAATTGTAAATTTCTTTGTCTTTTGTGACAGGCCACGTGTTCACTTTCTTTTACTTGTTTTATTTGATTCTATTTTAAAATATTAAACATGCAAACTAGATTTTCTTGCCGTGGTCATAATATTATTATTTTGGTATTCTATCTGTCATAACAAAATTGGCAATGACCTAGTTTTCGTTGTCAAAAGTTCGTTAACCTTTTTACAACTACTGTAGTATTTTTACTTTTTGTGTCTAAATTATTACTGTTTTTTTATGAGTAAGTAACGTTTGTGATGGACCCACAACCACGTGCTCTCCGGTCTTCGGGAAACACGTGCTTGGCGGGCCATCAGCAGCGTGAACACTCCTCCTAAGGCTCTGGTCCGTAACGTTCCAGGGGAACTCTGTTTGGAACTCTGTTTGGAACTCTGTTTGGAACTCTGTTTGGAACCCTGTTTGGGCTACGAGAGCTCGGCCTACCGTCGCCTTGAGACGACCACGTGCACTGCTGCCAATGCCGTCTGACTGACGCCCCTACTGGAACACACCCTGGACCTGCAACCTCTACGGGAGCTAGGCCAATAACAGCCGGCCTCAACCACTGCGCGCTGTCGAGAACAAATTGGAGACCTGCGGAGCTGGAGTCCCGCTCGTTGCTGATTTGTGCGAGTTAAGTGCCGTCTTTCCCCGCGACCCGTGTATTAGAGATCTAGAAATTGTCTGAGGCTAATTTTCGTTCCCCGCGTACCCGCTCTCCGCTGTCTAGGCTATTTTTTTTATTACTTAAATAAATTTGTTAATTGTTAAATAGTATTTTTATTCATCTCTCTCTACTAAATTTATTGCTCCCGTGCCCGGGCTACGGGACGGACGGCATTCTGAAGCGAAATGTGGTGAAAAACAACGCAGTAAACAATTAATTGAGCATGTCTGACTGTCACCGCGTCCTAAGGCTCACTGGTCACAGATGAGTGAGCTCACTCATCTCGAGAGTGACACATTTTCGCGCTGACGATTGTATGGAATGCCTTTTCTAACGTTATAGTTCTTTGCTACGATATAGCTGTCATAATATTATTGTCTATTTGACACGACAGACCCTAAGGCTACACAGCGGCACCTGGTGGCAAACGGAATACCAAAAAAACCCTCATTAGTCATTACTCTGGTCATGGCTCATGGGTAGTAAGAAAAAAACCAGTAATGTTTATTATCATTTATTAATTTACAGTAAGTGAACAGTGAAGTACAATTCTGGCGGGGGACGTCGGGTTCACGAGAAACGAAAAGGCGAATTTAGGAATACTGAGATCCACATTATCACTAGAAACCGGTTAATATGGCCATACTCCAGTCACACGTCCGCCCGCCCCAGTGACCGCTAACAACGCGGGTGCCGCTAACGTACTCTCGCATTGGTTATATCGAACTATGTGTAATGGTCAATTTATACTAGCGCAGAGTCGAAGGGGTCTGCACCGAAGCGTCTTACCAAAAACTGAACATAGCAAATTCAACCTTAACTTCAGAGCGTAACGCATACATTACTTCTGCGATTCTGAGCGAGACCAATCAGCGTTTCAGACGCGCGAAGTCGCGAGAATGTGCGCGTATTTTTAAAATCTCAGAAGTAATGTGTGCATTACGCTCTGACGTTAAGGTTGAATTTTTAGTTCAATTTTGTTAAGTCGCTTCGATGCGCTTCGACTCTGCGCTTGTATAAATTGACCCTAATAAGAAAGGGCCAGGCCACAACATTGCGTTCATAAAGAGTGATGCGTTTTAGATATCGAATGAATTTTTCTACGGTGCGATATCGCATCGAATTTCTGTGCGACGTTTTTGCGATACAACGCTGCGACGCAGTATTGTGGCCTGGTCCAAATATTTTAAGAGTAGCCCCACACCCCTTTCTAATCGTTACATAATACTTGAATGCTCTATAGGGTCCATCCACATATTACGTCACACAAAATTTAGATATTTTTAAACCCCTTCCCTTTTAAATAAAAGAAACTTGGTATGTTTCTTTTGGACCTTAAATAATTTTACTGATAGCGTTTTCGGCATCTTCATTAATTTAAACTTCGGATGTTTCCGCATCCTGTCGGCCCACCCTACCCCGGGGCAGTGCAGATGCCGAAAACAATAATTTGTAATGATACAATAATTTTTACATTCTAAAAAAGCTAGCACGATTTCTTACTTTACAATTTTTGACATCTCATTCCGTTATGTAAAATCAGGTACACATGTTTGGAGCTTTTAAAAAACAAAATTTTGAAAAATAAACAAATTACATTGCGCTCCTTACGGCACTTTAAAGATCAATGAAGTCAGCAGTTAAAAGTTTTTGACCTCAGCGCCTTAGGGAGCGCAAATCGCAATCAATCTTTATCTTAGTACATTTTTATAATCATAAAACCTAAAAGACAGCAAATCATATACCCAGCAACCTCCGTAAATTGATTTTACATTACAAACATTTTTAGTTTTACACATTTTTCATACGATTCAACCAATGCAAAAGCACTTTCACTATGGAAGCATTAGTCCTCAGTTAATTCATATAAAAATATTAGTAAGTGTATGGGCAGTTGAACCGCGCCACCCGCGTGCTACATTAGCGTGTGTTAAAAATATAACAATAAAATGAACACCATATCGTATTTACAATTTTTATTCTGCAGTACTTAAAATATAAGATACATATGTACCTTCCGTCGGGACACCCCCATATATTATTTACAATTTAGGGTTTTACTATCGAGACGACGCGGGGCTCCCGACGGCATGGATTCTCTAACCTAGAATTTTTTTTTCGTTTTTTTTTTACATTTTTCATTTTTAATACAGAAACATATCATCGTAATCAGTAATTATAAATAATGTTTTATCCGATACACGCGCCGATTTTAACACGTTTTAGACCGTCTACAAAAAAATATAAGCCTCTGCCTGTACATCACTTTGATTTTCGAGTGATCGTACAAAACGCTTATTAATTAATATTATTACTAGTTAATTTATTACAATTAAATGCTAACTAACACGGTTGAGATGTGGGTAGCGCACAATGTGTCAAAATTTTGAATTTCGAACTTGACTTCTTTAGCAGCTAAACTATTCTTCCTGTCTCTTATGTCATTAAGTAATTTTCTTAACAATTATTAATTTACATTGAAAAAATTTACCTGACAAGTAAAAAGGAATATTATCGAAAGCAACCAATATTCTACTGAAAGCCAATGTTTTTACTTGAGTCGTTTACGGAATAGATCATATTTTTTTGACGTTTAATGTGCAGCTCCCAACTCAACCAATAAACTAAGTAAATATGAGAGCAACATATACTTGATAACTAAATTAACACCCGGCTTTACGTTGCCAACTAAGGGAGTTTTAGTCACACAGATTTGCTCATGCACGCGATTAGGATATATTACTGCAATTTTCTCACGTTAAAGGCAGCTCCAGCACAGACCGTAAACAAAAAGTTGTGTTCGACGTTTGACAACGTATCTGTCAATATTCTGATATGACGTGTGCAACATGTCAGATTTTGGTACGGTTTTTTACTAGTAGCGTCCTCTACGACCGACCTTTGCATAATATTCCCATTGACATAATTCACATTGGATATGACAAGTCAAATTCGTTGTTAATATTGCCAACGATGTACGTGAACAAATAAGTATGACACTAAAACGCCCTGAATGTGGCTTTCCGATCCTTACCTTTGAAAGCCACCGCGACCGACAAAATGCAAACAAAATGCCACTTTATGACCTAGGCTATTGATTTCATTTTCTACCGGCATTGGTCTAACGACCGATGCCGCCGCTGCTTTGGAGTGGCGTAGAGCAAAATGAAACCTATAGCCTATATCATAAAGTGGCATTTTATTTGAGGTTTGTCGGTCGCGGTCCCTGGCGGCAAAGATCGGAAAGTCATCTAAGGCTGGTTTAAGTGTCACGCTATCAGCGCCGATTTTAAAGTTTTTTTTTTAATAGCTTGTCCATCGTCGCAGACATTTCATACGTGATCCAAAAACCAGCCAACCGGGCAAATAGTTAAATAATAATCAATTTCTCACTAAGCGACGGTCTACAATTACATTTTAAATTAAAAAAAATGAATCGAATATATTACAATGGTTAAAAATGACGTGAACGCATGGGTCACAGAGTAAAATCGTCAAAATTGCTACGTAGATCGGCGATCGAGACGAAAATGCGGTGATCAATCGCACCTGGGCACTTAGGCATTGCATTCGATAGCTAAACTATCGAATGCAATGGCAACACCAAAAAATTTATGGGGATTTGGCATGAGATATTAATGTGTTAAAAAAGTTGCATACATTTTTAATCAGCTGTCAAAATTATCGAATGCACGCCCAAGTGTCCTGGTGCATTTTAGCAATAATTTTGGGGCATTTTCGCCGTCGAATCGCAGTACGTAGCTTCCAAATCTACCGCATTCACTAGACGAACGAAAAGGCCTCTGTAAACGAAAATTGTCCATCTGCCGTCCTTGTGTGAGTACAAAACGACACACGCAACGATATTCGACGCTCGACGACAACTTCCAAGTTAGAACCGGCTGCAACACGGCGTCGGTGGTACTTCGAAGCGCTTCGAAGTTCCGTAGTCGCACTTCGAAGCGATGAGCCGCTCCGTAGTGCACGTCACGCCTCGGAGCCGTATATTGCTTCAAAACGAGTACTTCGAAGCGGTGTGCTGCGAAGTGGAGCACTTTTCGAAATGTAGCAGTACGCTTCGAAGTGTTGAAGTGTAATTCGAAGTGCAGAAGTGCGCTTCGAAGTGCGCTCCGAAGTGTTAAAGTGCGCTTCGAAGTGCAAAAGTGCTCTTCGAAATGCAGAAGTACGCTTTGAAGTCCCGAAGTACGCTTCGAAGTGCAGAAGTACGCTTCGAAGTGCCGAAGTACGCTTCGAAGTACGGCGCCCGACGCACACTGACCGCACGCACACAACCACGCATACACACTCGCACACATTCATACACAAACAAACATACAATGTTATCGCGTTCGCTTTTTCGTCGGGCTACCCGTGGCTGCCGAACGTCGTAATCTCTTTCACTGAAATTCAAAGAAAAAAACACATTACACACACACACACACACAATAAACAAAAGCCAACACAACAACACTTGACATTGTAACTGTAAAACTTTTTCGTCTTTATTTTTTTTTTCTCCAAAATGATACTAAATACGCGGAAAAGAAAGCAATGGCAAAATATATGAATAGTATGCTATTCTATTTAACAATAAAAATAACCAACATTTAAATAACAAAACTAGTTTAAACCTTAATCGACAAACCTAATATTTTACATTCTACGTCTGCTAATATAATTTTTATTACTTGTTTACTCTACTTTTTGTAACCAATGTAAACAACAAAAAATAAACACGCATAAAAAATATTGTTTAGTTACGTTTAAATTTTTACAATGGTAATAACGTAAAAACAGGACAAATTTCACTTCGATTTTGAGTTGGTACATCCAAAATTGACATTTATCTTTTTAATTTAAGATATTATGTTTTCCTTCTTCAAGTGAGAATCTTCGGATCCTTTCAACAAATGTTTGCTTTTCTTTTTCCCTTTCACCTATAACCATTTTTCCAATTTGTGCACAATAGTTTTGTGTCCACGAGTCGCCTAGAATATAGTATGCTCTAAAGCAGCGATTCTCAAACATTTCGGTAGTGGAACCCTTTTAAGAAGATATTTATGCAGCAGCAGCAAGACAGCAATAATTTGAGAATGGCTGCTCTACGGTATCATTGTAACATTTAAGTTAATGCTTCCAAAAAAATTTCTTGAGATGTCTACTTCTGTCTACCTGCACTCTTAGCTTTAGACCGTAGACGGGGGAGCTCCTACAAAAAAGGCAAGTAACTACTTTAGGGTGTGTAAGGGAGAAGGGAATGAATGCCAAAAAAACTCATTCGATTGTTGAGTCTCACAACGGTTTCGTAGTAGGCCTACTGTCTCGACAGGCTGTTACCTCGTTGTTGGGCGGCGGCTGCGGCGGCTGCTGCGCGGCGCGTCGCTGCACGGACGGTGAGCGGCGATCGGCGGCGCCGGCGGCCTCCATCACTTGCTGCTTGCGTTGCCGCAGCAGCGTCCAGTCGAACGTGTAGTCGTACTGGTAGTTCATCGTGCGGAACAGGATGCGGAACAGCTGGAAACAAAAGGAGATTGACCGTTTTGGACCAAGTGCTGCCCAGTTATGGTTTTACTTCTATTTTTATCCTTACATTAATAGACATTAAAAAAAAATATTAAAAAAAAAAACATCCACGGAATTACAAAATACCTACAAACTTATATTATGGCATTTTAGTGTTTTAAGTGTTGATATTTAATATATTTCTTTAATGTTTACGTTAAAAAATATTATTCTGTGACATATTTTATTCCTGGGCCCGGTTCCGACATCGCTAGTCTCGATAACCAGTTTTTTTTTTACTAGGAATTTTTTTCGACAATGATGAGGATGACGATTGATTAGATTAACTCGTACATGAGGCATTAATCTAATCAATCGTCATTCTCATCCTCATAGGGGATCATTTATTATGTTTGTCATATCATATGAACTATGATATGAATCATATCTATAATTATGTGGATAACGATTAATTGTTTTGTTGTTTTATGTCATATGAATATGACAAACATAATAAATGATCCCCTATGATACGGCATACATTGTTATATATGTATTGTATAATTATGTTGTTAAATACTATGATATTATAAATACTATATATCTACAATTACTATCGACAATGATGTGGATAATGATTGATTATTTTGTTGATTGATGTCAATCATATTATGACAAAAATAATATATCCCCTTTGATATGATAAACATAATAATGTATGCCATGTCATAGGGAATAAATGTTTGTCATATGATATGACATCATTCAACAAAATAATCAATCGTCATCCACATCATTGTCGAATAAAATTATTTATATCATAGTTCATAGGTAGCGAATAAATGAAAGATTAATAATATGTTTGATTGGTAATAATTAAATCCATTGTTTATAATCCCTGCCGTCTTTTTTTTAATAAATCACCAGTAGATTATAATGATTTTGTCAATGTAAAAACTATAAAATAAATAATTTTTTTCTCGATACTCCTCGGATAGATTTTGAAGCGCTCTGGGTTACGGACTAGTATTATAGTAAAGAACATTATGCAGTAGGTTTCAATGCTGGGCAGCACTTGGTCCAACGTCCATACTAAAATGGTCAATGTCCTTTGTTTTTGTTAAGAATCTCTAGGGGCGTCGAGAGTGAAATTTAACCCGTCGACCGTGGAAAAACGAGACACAATAGCTTATCTATTGTTATCGCAGTTGCATGCGACCGCTTGGGGCTTGATGAATTAAAGGTCACGAAAGAAGATGGAAATAAGAAGTTTTACTTCAGACACTTCCACGACAAGTATAACACGTGCACAACATGTTACAAAAGTGAGAAATGTAACAGGTATAGGTCGCTTTTAGCATCTTACTGAGAGCGATTTTGACTTTTGATTGCTTTCTTTTAATTTATTATTAAATTAAAAGTTAATAACTAATAAAACATTTTGCGTTTATTTCAGTCAAACTTTTCATGAAATTAGTAATTACACTACTTCAACATTTAGATCAAAATTCAATGTTAATGAATCGTTGCTGAGTTTCTTTACATTTACATCAACTAAAAACCGGTTAAGGAATATGAGACTCACCTGTCTGAGGTACATGTAATCGGGTGCCTCATCGAACGTCAGTCCTCGAGTGTAGTTGAGGTACATCGCAAACTCAGCGGGGAATCCCTGGAAATTATAGAGATATATTAAGATAGTGAACACAATAGAACAGGCAGCAATATACTAATTGCAACGATATCACTATACATATAACATATTTTATAAATTCCGCAGATATGTACCCTGATTCTACTAATTTTATACAGGGTGTGATAAAACAAAGTAATAATACTTTAGTGTGTGTATGTGTCCCTTGTATAGAGATGACTGTAAAAGTAGCAGTACTTGACATACACACTGTAAAGTACTATCACTTGGTACCTAATGTTATACCCTGTAATCTGTATAACATTAATACAGCTTCAATGCAGTCCTATCATAGTAAAATAATATAAGTACTTCAAACAAATGATTTATGGCGTTTTTCCCAATCAATACGCGTTTGCCGTATCAATACGAATCCATCCATACCAATATTATAAATGCGATAGTATGTCTGTCTGTCTGTTACCTCTTCACGCCCAAACCGCTGAACCGATTTTGCTGAAATTCGATATGGAGATACTTTGAGTCCCGGGAAAGAACATAGGATACTTTTTATCCCTCGCGGTAAACGAATTTTGGCGCAACGCAGTTGCGGGCGTCATCAAGTCGTGTAGTAAAAGCTAAGACAGCACTGGAACCATTTCAAAGTTGCATTCATGTAACTTTGTAACTTTAACATTTTCCTAATTTGATATTGTATACCCTGTGCGTTTTAAGATGATATGCCTGACACAAAATAATTGACAATAGTTACCTAAAAAAATTAATCGATAGTTTAAAAATATCGAATTACTTCGTAAAGGAATTGCAATCGAAATAATCGATTTCGTACTGACGTTTCAGAGTGGCGCCGGCGATTTAAGATGGCCGCCCTTTTTATCGATTTGATTTCGATTCAACAATGTCAATCTCTATCGGCATAAGTTCCGTTTCATGCATCTGACATTTTTCAAATATTTTCGTAACAATAATTTTATACTCCTATTTCACAGTTAATATTTATAATTTTATACTTAATTAATTAGCATTTAGTTATAGTTAATAAATTAGCATTTAGTAACTTTTCATTTTTATTCATTTACAATTATAGGAATTAGGAAACATTGGTTTTTGTAGATGGAATATTATAATTTATTACATTTTGTTTTTTTTTGTTTTCTTGTAAAAAAAATCCGTAACAAGGAATATAAGAACTGTCAGCCATATCATCTTAGAACGTACAAACTATAGCGAACGCAAAATTTCAAACTTTCTATCCGTCTGTTATTTGAGTGTCTCAGAATCGTGGCCAACATCCCAGCAATGGGAGTAATTACTGTCCCATCAGGGGATTGTCCTCAATGTCACAGCAGTGTGACACATAAGTGGGTTGTCCCAACATTAGTCGGGTGTTCCTTGTCCCAGCGGCGGGATGCTGCAATACTCTACCTTACAGAGCACTTCAACGGGTGTGGACATCTTCTTTTCGCTGATCCTCTCATACTTCTGCTTTTTGGTCAGAGCTTTCAGCCCTTGCCATGGTAGAGAACCTCTGAAAGATTGAAAAATATATTTTAGCATCCCGCGGTATCTGTACTTTTTCTGTATCCGTACTGCGATGAAGCTAGCTTCACCTGTATGTTTTATTGCCATTCAAATTTAATTATCATGGAGGCGGAATTTTTATAAATATTTTTTTAGCGAATCATGCAACAAGAGCTGTGAAATTTTATGTTTCTTGCTCTTAGTGCAATGCAACAAAACTCTCATACCAAGAAACCCTCATTCTCTTCAACTTGTGCACCTTTCTATCAGTCAATCAGCTTTGCCTCCTATATGTAGACTTAGGGCCAGGGCCCAGGCCACAACACTGCGTTGCGGCGTCGCATCGTAAAAATCTACGACGCCGCAGAACGCATCGTGGAAATTTACGATGCGACAAGGACATTTTCCACTGAAATTTTGCGCTCCGACATCGCATCGCATTTCTGTGCGATGTTGTTTTTGCGATACGACGTCGCAACGCAGTGTTGTGGCCTGGCCCTTACTTCTCAGTCTTTTGAAGGATTAAACAAAACACTGTGTGTATGATTAGAATCTTCCTTGTCGTTTTTTAACATATCGGAGAAGGATGTTCTCTCCAGCGGGCATGGACATATAAAAAAGGCGGACGGAGTCCCACCATACACAAAACTGTGTCCTCTAGAGTCGGCCAGCTGACTGTATGTACATTGTACACGGTCCGCACGCACACATTCTTACGCTAGTCCATACCTGTGCATGGCCGACTCTGAAGACACAGTTTTGTATATAGTAAGACTCCGTCCGCCTTTTTTCTACGTTTATGCCAGCGGGGATAAAATGGTAACATTTAGCAATTCCTCTCATTCAATTTACAAAATGAATTGTTAAAACTGTCAAACTCACGAATGTCAAATTAGTACGAATTTAGACATCTGAATTGCAAACAGAGTGTCAATTTTGTGATTTTTAAAAAATGAATCATAATATTATGATTCTCCAAAGCGACCATTTTAGCCCCGCTGTCCAATATGTTCTGCATAAGTTAAACGTTCCGACGCGACATATTTTTACTAGCAAGGTACACAATAAATGAAAATTGTTTTATTTCTGAATAAATATGAATCAAATAGTTTCAGAATGTCGGACTACATGTTCCCTAATCCCTACCACCAGTTCGGGAACTAAGCCGGCGAACAGAATCGGGGTAAGAAACTCGGAAGATAATAAATTAATTTGGTATTTACCTGTTGAAGTACATAAGCACGTATCCGAGCGACTCCATGTCGTCGCGTCGCGACTGCTCGATACCGAGATGCGCGTTGATGGACGCGTACCGGGCCGTGCCTGAAAACATCACGTTATTAAACATTTACGCCGTGTTCACACCAAACTAACACACTGTGAGCCCCAGTGTAAATGTCAAAATAAGTAATAATTAAAAAAACTAAAAACACGCTTTTTATATAAAGCGTCGGTTACAAACAAACATACAAACATACAAATTGAAAAATGGAATAATTATATCAAATTAGTGTATTGTCATCGGTCCTCGATACATCTACAAAGTTTGAACGAAATCTGGCCGTTTAAAGTGGGTCAAAATCGCGCTCAAAGAAGTCGGTTACAAACAAATATACAGGTGAAGCTAATAAAAAGCGTATAATAAACAGTATTTTTCGTTCACAATACGCTGACTATAATAATAATAATAGCTCCCACACCGATTACGGTGACGGTGGCCGGTTTCATTGAAACCAGGCCAGCTACGCAGGAGTAATTTTATGGTGCCCAAGTGTGTGCGCAGTACACAAGAGCACTCTCTATTCCTTTACTCTCATAACCCAGTGGGACGGCAGACCGACACGACCGGCGAGAGATCAGGATCAGGACCGACTTTTTACATGCCCATCTGACGCATGGATCATCTTACTTGTCAGACAATCAGGTGATCAGCCTGCATTATCCTAACCAAACTTGGAAATAACATTTTTCCAACGCGGGAATCGAACCCACGACCTCCGAGTCAAGAGCCGCGCTCTATACCACTAGACCACGGAGGCGTCACGCTGGTCGCTGACTATACGCTATAGCTGACATAGCTACGTAGCCATCAGCGTCCGCGGAGCGTATAGTGACGTGCTATATTAATCGGCGGCCGAATGTCAGCGCCTACGTCTAGCGTAATAAGTTAATAACTAATAACGTATTATCGGTAAGGTGAGAACGAAAAGTCGCGGTAGTGTATTCCGCTTATTCCGTGGCTCTGCCTTAAGCGGAAGAGCAGGAACACCGTTGGGGTTTTAGTGGGTATGCCCGGGCGCGGCCCTCCGTCCCCAGAGAGTCCCACATACCCCGGTGGCCCTCCTCAGACTGCCGAGGATCCGTAAACACAACGAAAAAGTAAATATACAGCATACCGATACTTAAGGAGAGTATTCAGTACTCGATTCTCATTATAATTATGTAATAAAATTGGGTACTTAATTTTTTACCAAATTTCCCTATAAACAAATGAATCATGGACACTTAGTAAATTACTATGCGGCCGGCGCGGCGGCATGCGCCCCACGCCGCGCGCGGTGTCCATGCGTTGGGTAAATAATTATTTAACTTTATGCTACATTTACTCAGTGATCAATTGATATTATTTTTTTATATTATTTTTTTCAACTAATATAATAGCCAAATATCACGTCCTCGAGTATTGAATATGTCTCACCAGTCATGCTGTATATGAAAAAGTTTATTGTTTTTTCAACTCAATTTAGGCGGCTGACAGTCAGTTTGGTTTGAAGTTTGAACACAGCCAATGTGTTTACCCGAGTACAGCGAATCAAGAAGGAGGGTTATAATTTTGACCTGTATGCGTGTTTGTAGCTAATGGCTATAGGTGGTCATCTGTTCTCTAACTTCTAAACATTGTAATTAGACAACAGTGCCAGACTGACCGTGAACCCTAGACTTAGGTATGTTACGAACACTCAAAGACACTGGTGCCAACTGCCATCTGGCGTCAACTATAAAAAAAACAACGCGAATCCCCCTACTCGATACTAGATGGCGTTAGGTGCGCGAGTACATTCGCCAATTTTGTAGAAACCTTCAACACTTGTTTACGCGAGTCAGGATCTTTCTGGAACAGTCTGGGACTCGCCCATATAAATAGCCACAGGGAGCCAGTGAATCAGTCCAATTTGAGCTATCGTCAAGGCCATTTACCACTTATTTTTGTTACGCCCTGTAGCGAAGCCACTTTAACCAACTCACCAGTCAAGTTCTTATCCTCGCGGTACACGATATGCACGCGCGTGCGTAGATCACGGAACTTCTTGGCGAGGCCGAAGTCTATCATGTACAGCTTGTTGCAGTGCCGGCCGATGCCCATGAGGAAATTGTCCGGTTTGATGTCGCGGTGGATGAAACTCTTGCAGTGGAGGAACTCCACGCGAGCGAGCATTTGGTCTGGAATTGAAGGTGGAATTTATATATTTATGAATTTAAAAAAACATTCTGCGGGTCTAAAATGGTCGCTTTGGAGAATCATGATATGAATCATAATATGATTCATGTTTTTTACATCGCTAAATTCAATTCTGCTTGCAATTCATGTCTGTATTTTCGTACTGATTTGATATAATTGTCAGTTTCACAGTTTTGACAATTCATTTGCTGAATTTATTGTGAGGAATTGCTAAATTTCTCTCGATCAATTCTCTCCTCTCAAACAAAAAAATTGTGACCATTTTAGCCCCGCTGATGTACTATCAAAGAATTATAATTTATAACCTACCTTAATAGCCAGAAGATTGTTTGCAAAGAAGAGAAATAACAAATTAATAAAACTTTCAAAGACAAACGCCACATTGTAAAATGACACCTAGGTGGCCATAATAGGCAGTTAAGACGAGACACTAGAGCCATTTTTCCACAGAAACATTGTCCCCTGTTTCCTCCCTGGATAATGCAAGTAGAGTTATAATTTTTTTCCTGAATATCTATGGCCACTATTAGCATGTCCCTATGTTTTTTTCTTTTCATAATTTAATTGCTTAAAAAGAGTAGCTGAATATTTAAAAACCCAAAAAATGGGCAGTTTTTCTGCTGTGTTCAAACCTCCAGAAAACAAATTTGGCTAATGGCTAAATTATACAAAAAAAATATTAAAACATAGCCCATGCCTTGCTTTAATTTTTTAATGAAAAAAGTACTGTTTTGGAGAAGAAATCAGAGGACAACGACTCGTCGATTTTCTGTTCTTTTATTAGAATTTTTGTCGTGTTGTCACTTGTCTCTATCGCGCTCTGCGGGGGGAGGCTTGAGGTTAGGCCTTAGGGAGACAGCAATAGATTTTACAAATACACTTGTTTTTCATTTCTCTAGCCCTTGGTGTGTCCTCTAAATATATGATTTAATTGTCCGCCCGAACGCAAATGTAACGATTTACTTAAAAAGGCTCGGCCGCACCGCCGTTACTTACATACTACTGCTTGTAATCTCGCGATGTCGCCGCCAAGCCGTTTGGGCGGACGCATATAAAGTGTCTAAACACACTGGGCCGAAAAAACGCGGCCGAAGTTCGGCATGATTACGCCTGCAATGTATTTTAAATTGCCGATGACACACATGTCGAAAAGTGTGCGCCGCACCGTCTGCGTTAACGCGCGTTGAAGTGAACGTTCAATGTTTTTCGCACACATCGCGGCGCGGCGCGGCGCGGCGCCACGCGGCGCGGTGCGGTCTGCCCGAATTACACGGATCTTTTGTGCGCCGGATTTTTACTACATATAATTACATAGGTTCTATTTCCACAGACCAAAAAGTGCGTCACGGATAGTCTCGTCGTCTGTGCAGCACCTTATGTATGCGTAGCGCATTGCTGGCGTAATCATGCCGAACTTCGGCCGCGTACTTTCGGCCTAGTGTCTTTAGACACAAATTGAGCCTTAGCCGTTACGTAACAAGGTTCCAATTAAAATAAACCATAAAGTTTCACCTCACAGCTGCTACCAGCAGCGTTATCTAAACTTTCGCTTTTGCCTGACCTCAATAAAATACGCGCCAAAAACAATGTAATTTATAAACGACTAGATAACTCCCGTACTTAGTTGCGCTAAAATTCATTTGTCGCGCGGGAACCGTACATTTTTGCGGGATAAAAAGTATGCTATGTACTTTTTCGGGACTCAAATTATCTCCATAGTCATGCAACACATATTTTGTATGTATATGTTCAGTACTAGTGTTTGCTTAAGTGAGTAACAAACATCCGTCCATGATGTTTACAATTTACATCCATCCATCCATCCATTCAAAAACATTCATATTTATAAGCAAGTACATAAAGTATTATGTGTACAGTGTATTAAGTATTTGCTTGGAAAGGACATAGGATAGTTTTCATTTTAGAAAAACGTACGGTTCGCGCCCGATAAACGAACTTTGACGCAATGCAGTCGCGGGCATCTACTACAAAAAGAAATGAAGCAATAACTTCATACAGACCTGCTAACATGAGCACCGTTTTGATGGTGAACTGACGGGAGCAGAAGTTGAAGAGATCCTCCAGAGATGGGCCGAGAAGATCCATCACCAGGATATTGTGGTCCCGCTCGTAGCCAAACCATCTGGTGAAAGAAGTTACATTAAAAAAAACTTGAAAGGTGTCACTTAGGGACACCCGAATGGAACAAAGTTATTTCTTATGTTCAAAAAACCTGTTTACATATACTCTAAAAAACGCCATCTAGTTGAGGCACAGGAATACTATCAACGCCCTCTGCACCTACTATGCAGGTACTAATAAAAAGTGTCGAGGTCAATTAATATCGTTCTGTCTAGCATCCTTTACACCGAACGCGCAATAAGGAACTTCGTTCTAATAATAACAACACCAGGATATTGTGGTCCCGCTCGTAGCCAAACCATCAGATGGTTTGGCTTGTTACCAGATTCTGGTTGGAACTTGGATGGTTACCAGACTGGTAACAGAAGTTTAATTAAAACGCCTTCGTGGTCCAGTGGTTTAGACTCTAAACCACTGGACCACGAAGGGAGAGTCAAGAGCCACGCTCTAAACTTTAGAGCGTGGCTCTTGACTCTCCCCGGGTTCGATCCCCGCGTTGGAAACATGTTATTTCCATAGTTTGGTTAGGACAATGCAGGCGGATCAACTGATTGTCAGACAAGTAAGATGATCAATGAAGCAAAGTTGTTGGGGTTTGACAAGCGATACATAAATTGTTTTTAGAAATATCATTAGACACCAGCATTGAGACAATTCATTCAAAAACAAAACAATACTCTCTTAAGTATATTAAAAATGACACTTCTTAAGAGTTCCACTACCAAAAAAGATGTTTGAAAGCCGCTGGTGTACACAAAACAATGTATGCTAATGTTTTGTAGTAACTTGACTCCAGTGCAGTCAACATGCTATGGACCCTTACACACTGCGACTTTTATCAGCGATGCTGTCACGATGCAGCATCGATGCAGTCGCAAATGGTCCACCTTTACACACTTGCACTACTTTAAGCAATAAGCATCGATACAGTCGCGATACTGTCGCGACACAGTAGCGATGCTGTCACGATGCAGAAGCAAAATCAATGCAAAAATCTGTTCATTGCTGGTGTCGCGATGGTGTCGCGCGTGTGTATCGATGCTAACGCGCAACGTATCGATACTAACGCGCGACAGGCGACAGCATCGATGCAAAAATTGCTGTTGTCGCGCGTTTCAAAAAGGCGAGACTGCATCGCTGTTAAAAGTCGCAGAGTGTAAAGGGCCTTAGAGTTATCTTGTTAACTAGTTATTACTTACAGGTCTATTTACACAAAAATCATTATAGGAGCAAGTGTACATTACTGTTACAAACCTTATGTTTTTCTGGACATCTAACCAACAATATGTTAGTCAATATAATATGCCATTATCAATGTGATACAGCTAACATACTGTTGCAAGAAGTATGATATGCAAGGAGTATGATATTCCTTTGTCTCTACAATTGTAAACAGTCGCCTCAACCTACATAATGCAGTGTAATGGCCTCAATATTTCCCAACTAATCTTAGAATTGTTTATAGTATAAACCACTACCAAAATGACCACCACTAGATACTTTCTGTATATAATATGAATATTATGGTCGACATGATTGTTGCTTTAACAGGAGTACAAATTTTGATGTCACATTTTAATGGACCCCCCAAAAAATTGTTTTGGCTTTGAATGAATTGTCTCCATGCTGATGTGTGATGACATTTTTAGGGTTCCATACCCAAAGGGTAAAAACGGGACCCCATTTATGTATCGCTAGTGAAGCCCCTACAAGGCCTTTGCGTAGCCCCAGGGCTCTGTGCAAGCTTTGAGAATGGCTGAAATAGGCCAAATGAAATGCTGAAATTATAACCTAATATGGGGCACTCCGATGCCCCCTTGGAGCATCTTGTACACTCTGCTCTCATATAGAAGCTGTGGGTGTCTCGCCTTCACAGATTCAACCTTAACCGCCACTTCCTGTAACAAGAAAAAAAGTTATGAAATTCTTTTCTTGAAAATTCAAATATTTTTAGAAGAATGCAAAAAAAAATTGTGATGTCAAAGTAGTGTTAGGAATAAAATGAGTGTTTAATGCACTGATTAAGGATATTATAGTGCAGCACGGTCAGCGCATGAGTACCGAAAACTATTCCACCTCAATTTTTTTATGCGATCCTCTTCAAATTGCTCTCCTGATGATATAAATGCATGTTGCCATGGCGCAACCCGGTGCCATATTGTTTAAACAAAAATTGTTTAAACAATTTCAAGGAATTGTTATTTTTCAACCGGACAAATTTTTATTATAATCTTTATTAAAATACCAATAAAAAAGGTCCTATGACTTTTTACGATAAAGTTAATATTTTTAGAGATATGAATTTTTAAAGGTTCGAAAAATCTCAAATTTGGGTACTTTCTACCCATGAAAAATATATTAAAAAATAATAATAATGTCTGAGTAATATAGTTTTTTAATTCTCTATACAATAGTTAATAATATTGTTAATAGAGATTTAAAAAAAAATATTGTTTATATCTTTTTTTCATCTTAGCAAAAGTAGACAAAAAAATTGTGTTTTTTGTATGGAAGCCCCCCCTTAAATATTTACTTTATTTTAATTTTATTTCACAGATTATGTATTTCTGTTGCCGCTATACGTGCTGCACTAATATAATGTGTATTTTAGTTCTCAAATGACATAATTTTTTTTTAAGTTTTTTAAGCACAGGGTAACCAAAACAAAAATATTTTCTAGGTGGTAGTTTGAGCTCAGATTGTAGTTTGTACTACCAATGGGTTATTACTTATTTTGTTTAATATATTTTATATGTATTACAACATTCTCATGGCCCAGGCGCCAGCAACAGTCAAACTTTCGTCATTTTATAAAAGCTGAAGGTTTGTAAAAAAGGCTGAGTACCATGACTGACCTAGAGGGTTGCAGAGATTTTATAGATCATCCATTATTATCAGATGATTTGTCTATTTATCTTTCGATCGCATGTTCTTGGAAATCTATTGTTATTCTATTGTTGTCGCGGTCACCGGTGTCCTTATGGGGCTTGATAGGTTAATAAATAAATCACATCTTCAATAAAGTAATATACAAAACATTTGCAAAATCATTTGACATTTACCAAAGGTACAAAATATTGGTGCAACTTCAGAATTAAATTAAATAATTAAAAAGTTATCCAAGATGGCGGATTGCCTAAAGCATGTTTTTTAGTTTTCGAAACTAATAAATATATATATATATATGTCACCGTAAGATTGTAAACACCGCGAGATTGTAATATGACTATGTGATGGATTGTAAACAAGCAGTTTTCCAGTGATTTTAAATTTTAAATTATTTGTTGATTAAATGACGCCCGCACTCCGCAACTCCGTTCGCCAAAATTTGTAAACAAATTTTGGCGAACGGAGTTGCGGAGTGTGGGCGTCATCTAGTCAACAAATAATTATATTTCTTTAAACTTGAATAACAAACAACAAACAATTACACATTTTATTTAAAAAATTGGTGATATAGCAAAATTAAAAGAAATTCATCATATTTTGTTGTTATAACAAAACATTGGACATGACTAAATAGCATTTTTGTTACGATTGCTTAATACACCTCAAGGTCATTGTTAAATTACTGTGTGTTAAACATTATTTTTACTAGACTTTACGAAGATTTATGCTCAAGTAAAATATAAGTCACAACTTTAAATTCTTGTTTTTATCTCTTATCGTTGGTAGGGCTGCCATCAACTAAATTGGCATGATTGGTCATGGGTGGTCAAGCACAACAAAAATCCCAGACATTTTGCCAAATGTGGTTATTTCCCTGGACACCTCTTAAAAAGTACTTATTTACGATTACATCTTGCAAATTTTTGCTTAAGTCAAATTTATTTTCTAACAAGAATTTGTAATAATCAGTAATCCGATTAACTTAAATCCTTGAAATCGTACTTGATTTTGATTAGAGAATAGACGGATTGCAGCCCTACTCATTGGTATAGAAATGTGCTAATTTTGAAGGGATATATTTATTATTTAGCTTTTAGTTGTATATAAAATATTTACATAAATGTGACACTACAAATATTATGATTACATAGCCATTGCCATTTCCATACCATTTTTATGGTTCCGTACCCAAAGGGTAAAAATGGGACCCAGTATTATCGAGACTTCGTTGTCTGTGCGTCTATCTGTCTGTCTGTCTCCAGGCTGTAACTAAAGAACGGTAATAGCTAGAGAGTTGAAATTTTCACAGATTATGTATTTCTGTTGCCGCTATAACAACAAATACTAAAAACAAAATAAAATTGATATTTAAGGGGGGCTCCCATACAACAAACGTGATTTTTTTGGCTTTTTTTGCTCTATATCAATAATGGCAACAGATAGGTGCTTGAATTTTTCACACAATCCTTAGTTTTATGTGTACTTTAATATTTCATAATAATATTAATATAAAATAAAAAATTAAGAGGGGCTCCCATACAAAAAACACAAATTTCGGCCAAATTTTGCTCTATAATGGTACGGAACTCTTTGTGCACGAGTCCGACTCGCACTTGGCCAATTATGTTAGGTACAGCTTGGCAAAAAGGGTTTGTTTAAATGAGTGAGACTATTTTCTAAAGGTCTTTACAACTGTCCGCCATGTTTATTTATACTAAAGCAAAAATATAATTATAATAATATTAATTTACTGTTATTCACAAATGGTAGCATTTCGGACATAGTCAGAAAATATTTTTTATGGTAAAAAAGTATGCCATGTTTCAGGCATAATAGAACAAAGAAATAAAATAATATAAATTCATGAAAATGTTAATGTTATATTGCTTCTCGCCTTAATTTTTATTAAAATTCGTAATTTCATAAAATTATATATCCTTTTGCCTTGAGTCAATAAAAGTGCATAATATAACAATAATTATTATTGAACTTCCTCTTATAAATATTTTTACAGCTGACAATGTCTTATGAAGTGACTTTTCCATTGACACAAAAGACAGGAGCAGTGAGCTGCTCAAACATTTTTCGGCTGCTCCGAAATAAAACCACATAAGATTAGACAGAGATAGAGAGAGAGACAAGATCAGAGAACATAGCTGAAGTAGTTATTCCATTACACTAAATTTAGAAGTTCTAAATAGGATTCTAAAAAGAAGACAAATTAGAAGCTACTTATTCCACTTGTCCTAATTTAGTAACTAAATCAGTTGCACAGATTAAAAATCAGTTGTGACGACGCGGCGATTTTGGCCAGACGTCTTCATAATGGCTCCAGTTCTGTCAAACCAACAAAAAATTGGTCTTCTCATAGGCTTAGCTGTTGGCTTAATGAAAATCAAAATAAATAAAAGGCGAGACTTTCTGAACTACTTGGAACCAGCAGACTTTAGAAATTAATTATGAATGGATTCCAAATCGTATAACATAAAATATATTGACTTTAATACAATAAAAGGTTGAAACCATCTGGCAACACTGATTTAGTCAGTTAGAAGCCACATTTTTGCCGATTTAGTACACTAATTAGGATCCGAGCTTTCTAAATGTTATTCCACTTCACTAAATTTAGTGACTAAATCATTTAGATTTCTAAATTTAGTGTAACTACTTAAGTCAGTAATGATTTGTTATGGTAAAATCTATAGTAATGCTTACAGGCGTCTGTAATAGCCTTGCTTACATACTTTGGGTGTTATTTTAGCTACTTTAGCAAAATTTAGTAACAATAATTATTATCCTATTATTATTCTTGATAATTATTGTTTTTATCACTTGTAACATTCTGCATGTCCAATATAGAAATTTTAATTAAATGTTTTATATCATAATTATTGATGTATCTTGTTATTCAGTAATTACTAGATAGCTAAATAATAAAGTCTGTAGTAGGTGACAAGAGGAAAATATATTCAAAATGGCATAAAAAGCAATTTTGAGTTGACCTTGTGAAATACAAAAATTAGGAGAAACATGGGTACAAATTTTCATTTTGTTGGCTGCACAGCTAGGTACCTTTGTGTTTTTCGTTCTACATAATTTATCAATGTTATTCTAGGTATTACGATTCACTTATTCATGTTTTATCGGAAGTCGTACCAAGTGCTTATCTTGTGAAATCGAATCGATCGCGAGAGTAAACAAATACGTGATGTTCTTAATTTAAATATCACAATCAAAAACTTACCTCGCCATGTGCAATGTTGATCCCCAAATAAATATCACCAAACGATCCACCACCGATCTTCCGAATAATTCGATACTTTTCCGCGATGATAATTTCTCGACGAAAAGCGAGCAATTGCTGGAAACCCGACATCTTGAACCTCGCTTTTTGTTAAACGAAAATCAGTTACCACCTAAACTTGCACGAACATGAAATCAAGGACCAAAATTATAAATGCATAGCACAAGTCACAACTGGCTGAATGGCTGTGCCAGGTTGATAGTCTGCCCTAGATGTCTATTTTAGAATTTTGCAATCACCATAAAATACAACAGTACAAACGTTTGGATATTAAAACGTGAACACTTTTTGTTGTTTTCACCAAACTATAATTAGATTTAACTCGTTAAAAGGAAAGAAACAAAACGTAAGTTTTGTAAATGGCCTCCGCCCAAGCCCAAACGGTGCGCTCCAGTCCAGTCACAGATTAGAGTATTACAGCGCTTTCACACGAGACACGACACGAGACGATTTAGGAACTGCACGACAGACGTCACAGGCTGTCGTTTGCACGTTTTCACACGAGCGACGATTTCGCGACGACACCGCAGCCACCACAGATTAGAGATTTCTGCTGCGACGACACCACTTATAGCTGGTTTACACGTAATATGGCTGGCTTACACGTATTAGTTGACTAAATTTTAACTTATTTTAAGTTGTTAATTGCACGTAAACACAAAATTTAGTAGCAAGTTAAAATTATAAATTATTAAATAAATAAAACACTTCTTTCTTCCTGACTTTTTATTTCAAAATTTTCAAACTCCGGCTCCAAAATACTGCAGACTAAGCGCCACGCATTTTTCCTCATTATTTTATCTTTATAAATTTATAATATGTTCACTGTGTGTTCACTACTTTTGTCCCATAAACACGGATTATTTTCCACTACCTCTATTAAGGTATAAATATAATAATATTTAAACTTTTCCATTATTAGCAGCACACCGCCATACAAATTTTAAATTTCAAAACAAAATTAAAAGTAAACAAAAGACCCACAGATAACTGTCATAATATATTTGTAAATTTTTTATCTATGCTAAAAAACGTGACGACATAGCGGATTGTCGTCTCAAAAACGTGTGTCGTGCTGTGCCGTGTGAAAACGGTGCATAGAAATGTATGGCGCGCTGAATCGTCACCGCTTTTTGTCGTCTCGTGTCGTGTCTCGTGTGAAAACGCTCTTATAGAGTAGAAGTCCAGTTCACACACCAAATCACACACAGACCACAGATTACTGATTAGGGGACACCACTGATCTCTATTATAATTTATACAAGTACGCTGGATTGCTGAGACAGACCTGCTTTGCTTTACATGAATGTGGCGAGAGAAGGAACTAAACGCTTCTATCAAATCTATCATACACAAACGTCATTTTTGACACGTGTTTGACAGTTCTCCTTTACCAGCAGCGCCTATTGACACGTTGGACCATTGAGGTAATAATACGTGTGCTGTACTGTGCGTTGGACACATTCATATAAAGCCTTGTCGGACTATACACATAACACACCTGCTTTTTGTGCCTATTAATTGAACTTTGAAGCAGAATCAGCGCCCCCATTATTGAGGTAAAGAACTAAATTTGACGTAACCACAACCAATAACAACAGCTGTCATCACTAGCACGGAATATATAACACTACACTAATATTCCGTGATCACTATTCACTAATCACTAGTATTAGGTCCAACTTCCAAGTACTGATTCCGATTTCCGCTTCAAATAGGCGCAAGAAATAGCTGTCATTTCAAAGGGTACAGCGATCCAGCGTACTTGTATACTAATAGAGATCAGTGGACTCTACACACACCGTACGCTGTAGGCTTCTACCACAGATTAAGGATATATAGGTAGATGTAGTCTTAGCCCGTGGCCATTTTGTGCTTATTTTCATACAAGTAGTGTGCGTTTATTTTCTTGAATATTTCTATTTGTCGATCATTTCGAAGCACATTTAAATCCAGAAAAGAAAGTCATTTAGTTTATGATATCGATAAACTATAGTTCAAGTAATGAGAATCCGTAAACACACGTAAAAAGCTATGCAACTTTTGTAGTCAAATTAGTAATTAATGTGACATTTTTAGCACTAATGCCTTACATAGCACGAATAAGGGATTATTAAACTTAAATATTATCCTTTTTAGCTTACAACAATACTAATTGAAAAGTCCAAAAAACGTTGTTCAAAACTTACGTATTTAATGTTAAATCCACGTGTTTGAGGCATTCTTTGGCCATTCTTATGGTTTATAATTTAGCGGAACCATAGAACTCAACAATATCTAGCATAAAATGTTCAATAAAAACCTTTATTATCACTTTTATTACATGAAATATGCATACCGACTCCTTTGTTATGTCCTAGTAAGTAGGACATAACATTACACGCTTTTGACGCTTGTACACTGATATAAGGCTCTCTCCTGCTATAGTATCTCAATGGCTTCTACAGACGGAGCGGAGGAACCCGGTCCATGCAGAAGTTAGGCATTGGTAAGCGTAGATGACATTGATAGCTGTCAAATTGGTGCGTAGCTGTGATTTGTGAAGGCCGTATAGACGATCGGTTATACGGCCTTTTATAAACTCTAAAAGGCCGTTTATGGACCGTGCAGAGCGACGACACTGCCACAAGTGGCGAATAGCCGAAACTTTTACTAAAATTTTACTGTCAAGCTCTAGTGAAGCTACGGAAAATTAGAAGATTTCTTAACAAATTCCGAGTATTTTCAAGAATTGAAATGTATTGTTGTATTCCCGGACTTAAAAGAAATATAAAGGCAAATCGAACAATGTAAAATTTTATTATTTTTCTGCCAAAATATTCGCATGGTTTTGCTTATTGAAAAACGAAAGAAATGGATAAAAGGCGGTAAAAATATACGTAAGTATTTAAAAAGTTCCATGAGTGTTATGCGTAGACTAGTAAAAACACTAAATTTTGTAGATTATAACCGTAAATTCATTTTTTATGAACACAATATGAACATAACCTATAACCATTGCTTTCTTTCAGTAAACATCTAAACTGGCTTCCATCTTAATTGATATACATACATAGGCACGGCTCATTTAATTGGCATAAAGTTGCATCAAAAGTAAGGATAATTTGGAGAAGTCCTGCCAGGAATTCAACACTGAGGATAGTATTGAACTTGAACCATCTTGTCAAAGTGTTGGTTCTCAAAAGGATGATTCTTCAAGTAAGAAAAAGATTAGTAGTGCAGTCTTTGTGTGTTATTTGAAGAATACATACCTAAATGGTGTTTACACTTATGAGATCCAGACTGAAATTAGTTAAAAATAGTGACAGACAAAAGTTGTGAAGATGGTATCGATCGAATCGCAGAAGGTTGAAATAAAAGCATTTATTTTAGTGAACTTGTTTTATTTTATTAATCCACAAGCATTTTCAGTAATTAATATAAGTATTTTTGCATAGCTTCATTATTTTATTGCAATATTTATCAAGTTTTTACTTTCTATGCTGATGGATGCTATTAATTACTTTTTCAGATATTTTCTTAGTTAACTAGATAAGCTTTATACATTTTTATTCACTCTTCCATTCTTTGTATACGGGTAGAAAGTAGAAACCCTTAATATTATATTTAATATTATAAAAATATACTTAATATTATAAATGCGAAAGTGTGTCTGTCTGTTAGTACTTCACGCCCAAACCGCTAAACCAATTTTGCTGAAATTTGGTATGGATTTACTTTGAGCCCCGGGAAAGGACATAGGATACTTTTTATCCCGGGAAAATGTACGGTTCTCGCGCGATAAATGATTTTTGGCGCAACGGAGTTGCGGGCGTCATCTAGTCTTTAACTTTAATATTTCGATCGCGGATTCTTGGAAATCTGTCGTTGTTCTCGCGGCCGCATGTGGCCACTTGGGAGTGTAAGTATTATATCATTTTATAGTGTAAAACATAAAAAAACACTCATAAACTAGCCAGGGTCAAGGAGAATGCGAAGTCAAAGTCACTCACAAGTTACGTCTTTTACTCGCATCGCGGCGCTGCTGTCGAATTACGACGCCCTCTATAGTTTCTGCACGGTCCCTATAGACGATCGATTCCAACCACCAACAGAGGTCACCTTGGTTGGGTCAACAAAGTTGAATCTCTGTCTACACGTGACCTCTGTTGGTGGTTGGAACCGATCGTCTATACGGCCTTTAAACTCTGAAAACAATTTTACAAATGTCATTCTGGTTTGAATGGACCGTGTGTACTGTGTAGTGGACGAGGAACCATATATATTTTGTTATAGCAACACTTATTCGATCGATTATTTTGGCGGTTAGTGTAAATCGTTATCAGACAGATATATTTACAATATACTTCTCTCAAGTCTCATCCCCTCTCAAAAATTGTAAAAGGAGCACTTCACATTTGTGATTTGAGGGTCATTTAGCTCCAATTTTAACTCACAATATTATCGCATTATCTAGAACAGCAGTACTCAACCCTTTTCGGGTCACGAAAACGTTGCAGTCTTGAACAAGTAGTGCACTATTTTTGTTAGGCTCTACAAAATATTCAATTTCCCACTGATCTTCAATCATCTTCATCGATCGAAATCAATCTATAGTGCGTCAAAAAAGTGACATCGTAGTGTAATCCCTTTTTTCTAGATTGATTTGAAAGGGATCACACTACGATGTTGCCACTTTTTAATTTCTTCACTTTTTTGACGCACTTCGATTTTAGGTTCACGCGGGCCACTGATAAGGTCCCGGCAGGCCGCAGGTTGAGTATAGCTGATCTAGAACTAGAAAGGAGACGAAATAAAACCTCATTTTCGTGGTATAAATATATTTTTAATATAATAAATTCGTACACAACGACTTAAATCATAAACTTAATTATAAAATATGGAATACAAATAATTTTATAAAATACTAGCGTTGGTAGTTGGTACTTGGCATCTTAAAAGCATAATAATATTATGCAAAATATTGTTATTATGCCTTCTAATAATTTGAACCAACAGTAACAGTTACATCCTTTTAATGAATATTGTTTTGGCTGATGTATAAAATTATTACAACAAATAAATAAAATGAATGTCACAAACTAGAACTAAGTGTTACACAATATTGTATGATAAAATACATTCTTTCAGTCATTAGTATTAAGAGATAAGATAAATGTATAGTCTGTCAAGAAAGTGAAGAAATAAAAAAGTGCATCGTAGTGTCACCCCTTTCAAATCATATGATATTGAATGTACTGTCACTTCTTGGTGGAAATTCATGTTCAATTAAATAATTATACACTTTTCTTGCACTTATTCCACTTTATTTTAATAGATTTATTACAGAATTATAATATACACGACCGAGGTAATTTTAAATTTTTAAATTTTTTTTTGTAAACAATAAATGGGTTGTCAGCATCATGAAATTTTTCTACCATTCAGTTCTATTTGAGACCAAAAAGTAATATTTTCTACCAAAAATCACAAATTAAATTTTTAAATGCATTTCCTATGCATGTGTATATTATAATTCTTTATGTGTATATTATAATTCTGTAATAAATCTATTAAAATAAAGTGGAATAAGTGCAAGAAAAGTGTATAATTATTTAATTGAACCTTTCAAATCAATCTAAGAAAATAGGGATGACACTACAATGCTGCCACTTTTTAATTTATTCACTTTTTTGACAGACTGTAAATTATTTTTCTTAACATATATCCTACTTACTCTAGTTTATGACACGTCATCATAAATAAAAGCAATAAACTGGCAGCACTAAAATTGCCAAAAAATATTTATCTGTGAAAATCATAGATATTTCTTATATTTTTCCAATATTTTTCAGTGGGTGCCAACAATCCTATTTTAATTATTGTGTGTTTGTGTAACAAATGCAAATCTTTAGAAAAATTAGGCTTTTAACTTATATTTTATTTGAATGTGTTTATTGTCAACACAAAAATTTTAAAAGGCCTATGGAATCTTAAAATACCGTTTTACTTTTGGTACATTTAAAGGTAATTTCATAATGCACTATTTCAGGATCCGGCTTAAAAATCTTCTCTAGAATTTTACTATTGAGTTCTTCTTCTTCTTTTTAAAATTGGCTCCTCAGTGAATCTACTATTGAGTTAATACTTTATTACTTAGATATAATATATAACATAATATCTTCATTGAATTTACTAATATCTGGTCGATGGATAAAGTGAAATACTGTTGTAGGAGCGGGTTACGGGATAGCAATATTTTCGTGTGCGAGAGAGATAGAAGTAGCAATGAAAGATTATTTCTCTCTGTTAAAAAATACATTTTTTTTTTTAATTTGAATGTTGAAGTAGTAATCTATTGTGTTTCTATCATCACTACTACAATATTTTAGGCTTTACTGACCACTAATTCTGTGAAAGCACCATCTAGAATCTAGATTCTAGTGTCAAATTTACAAGTGTTTTTGAGTATATTTAGGCTCTCAGAAAAACTAAGAGGTGTGCGGCCATTACATCGGACTTTGGCCATACGCGCTGTCACTTGTCAGCATTTACAAAATGCTTTATGACTTTTGACGATGCACGCTACAGCGGTATACATGGTACACCATACAAATCAAAGCAACGAAATTCTGACGTGCGGGCCGTACGGTCCAAGCCCGATGCAGACGCAATAATATTTTATAGTGACTATTTTGCCGGATCCTACCAATACCATAGAGAATAGAATTCAAAGAGTACAATCTCAAAAAGTTTCCTCAGAGTGGTGCTGTAGTCGCGATTTTTTTTGGGTTATGTTGTACTTCTAAAGGTTTACTTTGCGATCTTTATCGCAGGCGACCGCGACCGACAAAAATCAAACAAAATGCAGCTTTATGACTTGAGGTATGTTTTATTTTGCTCTACGCGACTACATAGCAGCGACGGCATGGGTTGGTAGACCAATGTCGGCAGAAAATCAAATGAAGTGGCATTTAATTTTAATTTCTGTCGGTCGCGGTCGCCTGTCGCGTTAATCGAAACGTTTTTTTTTTACTTTGCGAAGTTACACTTTATGCTTGAAACCAGTTATTTCGTTTAACAATTACTTATCTTTATGACCACATTATAGCTCAACATCAACTTTAATTTAATGAAGATTTTGACTATGCCATACCTCATAACTCATTCGTCATTAAATTAAAGTTGCATAATCATCCGTTGATCTTTTGAAGACAGTCCTCTATGGTATTCTCTCTTCTCTCTGGTTTGTGCTTATGGTGCGGGCATACACTTGAGCCTTTCAAAGGCTGCCTTCTCTAGGCTCTCTCGGTGGTCGGGGTGAGCTATACGGATGAGCTCGTACGCTCTCTGACGGAGAGTCTTACCGAAGAGATTGGCTATACCCTGCTCTGTTACTACGTAGTTGATGTGGGCTCGAGTTGTGACCACTCCGGCACCTGAAATAGAAAATACAGTTAAAGACATGACGAAGAATGTTTAAAACAAGTAATACTAAGAGCTAACCCATCGCTTTCGGTTTTAAAGATCATCAAACCCCATAAGAGTGAAAGAGAAATATGTAATATACTTTTTCTAATGTTGTCCCAGTTTTGGAGTCCGAACTACATAATATTGCTGTCAATTTAGCAAGTAACCTAAGTTAGCAAGTCCAAGCTCATAGTAACTGAGAATATGAGTCTTAACATTAAAAGTAACCATTTTAAAACTGTAACAAAAAGAAAATTGTCGCATATTGGCGACCTTGGATTAATAACTCGTATATTGCAAAAATTTTAGCTATTGGGCATAGCACGAAAGATTTCTAGAGTTCCCTATGCTAAGCCTGAAGCATACAAAAACTTTACCTGGCTTGAGAGTAGGCACGATCTTGCTTTCGCCTCGCTTCGTGGCCGACACCATAGCTATGATGGGTTTGCCTCGCCCGTCCAGGGACTCCGCCGAGCCGCGGATAAAGTCCACCTGCCCGCCGAAACCGGAGTACATGCGGGTTCCTGTGGGATGAAATAAAATAGGCATATATCATCGTGACACATGACAGCAGTTTGACACGATAGACCCTAAAGTTACATGATGACATCTGGTGCTTATTGCATGCTGTGAGCAACTGCAAATAGGAATTGTATCTATCTTGTATTTTTAATGCCCAAAGCAAATTATTATTTCTGATACAAAACTGTTTTTGATCTATAAACTTTTAAAAAATCAACTAAAAAGTTTAAACGTCAAAATAATGACAACACAACTTTTTAAATTTTGTTTTAAAAACTTCATACGTCAAAATCAAACGTGTGACGTTTTAACTTTTTATAAATTGTGACCATAGACAATAAAGTAAATTTTCATCAAAGTTACTTAATTGGGGGCTGTGCTTGTCCACCTCCATCATCATCATCATCACTCACCGATGGAGTCGGCGCACACCTGGCCGGTGATGTCGATCTCCATGCACGAGTTGATGGCCGTCATGCGCGGTAGCTGCGAGATGATGTGCGTGTTGTTCACGTAGTCCACCTCCATCATTTCTGGAAAACCATAGAGAATGTTACTATACTCTGTTTCAATAAAGGTTTTCTACAAAAAAAATTGTCACTAGGTGGAGCTATGTAGCCGTAGGGACCTTCGCGTCAATAATTATTATATCAAACAGACATATTATCATAGCTATATCATGACACGACAAATTCCTATGGCTACATAGCTCCACCTGGTGACGAATAAAATATCTAAGATCCAAATTCATTTTGATGATGTACACGAAATGACAATTAAGGCAAAAATTTTCCCTTTATTGAGGTTAGAGTAAAGGTTAAGTAGTAAGAGTTACATAATTATAATAATTGTTATTAGTATTGAATGAATGAGTATTTTTATATTTACCGATGAAAGGATTGTTGTCAACGAAGTCGTACAGATCACGGTTGCCGACCAGAAAACTGGCAACAATGCGACCCTTGTGAGTCTTTTTCCTGTATCAAAAAAATCAAATTAAAAAAAAACTTGGACGCACCCTTTACAGCTCGACAACGTGGCGAGAAAAGGAACTAACGCTGTTTTCATACAAAAACGTCATTTTTGACAGTTCCAGTTCCTTTACCAGCAGCGCCCATTGACATATTCATTTAAATTTTAAAACCTTGGAGCACTTTAACCAAGTATCTGAAATTGAGGATTCTTTAAAGCGGCAACACTGACATAAAAAAATATTGTGACAATATTATGTATAAGATTATGTAAGATGACATTGACTCACATGTTGTTGGTGACACAGCCGCGCTTGACGAGGTCGATGACGCCGATGCTGAACATCTCCGAGTGGATGCCGAGGTCCTTGTGGTTGGTGAGCGAAGCCAGCACTGCGTCAGGGATGCTGCCGATACCTGGGGCATAGACAATCGTTGAAGTCCATAGACAAGTTATGAAACTTTTTGGCAAAATTGTTTGCTATGAGTTCTTCTGTGATTTGTTCTTAAAGATTTGATATTAATGACTTAGTTAGCTAGACTCTCCAATATTTGCCTTTGGGGTTGCCCAGCTTGGCCTTTTAATCTGCCAAAAGAGCAGGGTTCGTAGCAACCTTGGGACTACCAGCTAAAACTTACCCATTTGCAGCGTAGCGCCATCTTCAACCAGGTTGTCAGCGATCAGCTGGCCGATCTTGGCCTCGTCCGGGTTGCCAGGCTTAGCACCGTGCTCTGCCAAAGGTGTGTGATCCTCCACGGCGTAATCCACGTGGGAAATGTGGATGATTGCGTCACCGAATGTGCGAGGCATGTGCCGGTTTATTTGAGCTGGGGAATAAAGAGGAGTTTATTTTTATTTCTGCAATGTGACTATTAAATAAATTTGCGTATGCCAATAAAAAAATGGTGGTCAAAACATTCCAAGCATGATCGAAATCATCGATTAGGATAATTAAAGCCCCAAATTTTAGTGCCTGGATAAATGACAGTTTGATTAACATACTAGCTTTTCTCTATGGTTTTGTCAACAGAAACAGTGTTTCTCGGATAAAAACTTTAACCCTGTATTTAACCACCTTTGAATGGAAATTTTCAAAGATTTCTATGTTTGGTTGGACGTAGAATGTAGATCATGACTGATCTACGCCCAACTTTCAAATACTTAGATAATATAAGATACTGTGAATTACCAATAATGACTTTGGAGTTGACTAGCGCTGCTCTAACACAGTCCACTGAAGTTCCAAGACTGCAGTAGCCGTGCTGGTCTGGGGGGGAAACCTGTAGAAAAATAATGACTAGGTTAATCCCATTAACAGAAGATACCGTGATAAAACGGGCATTTGGTTACTCGCTTAACGGTAAACCAAGTGGTTTACTGTTCAGCTGCACCATAACCAACCAAGCAGTGAACTATTTGCGCCTGTCTGGATTATTTCTGATGGCTGTAAAAAGTTTCACATCTTTTCTTTCATTGTGCGCTTTTATAATTCTAGTCGTCACGTTATCGCGGACGCCGACTTTCACGATCAAACGTCGGGTACGTTAAATGCCCTTTTGATTTTACGCACCGCGGACGTTTTGTGCGGTTCAGAAGAGTGTAGACGTCTTGATGTCCTCTAACGTGCACGTTAAAAAGTTATCGTCGACGGAAATTTAAAAGCGCCTTCTTATATTTCCATACATTTTACTTCCCCATGTTATCGTTTTACCGCGAACGTTCACGATATTACCGTCACGTCCAAAACTATTAAAGCGTACTTACATACAAAGGACGAAAGGCATAGTAATAACGATTTTTTAGCCAGTATTGTCGCAAATGGGCCACCTATGCCCGTTTTCGCCCACGCCTAGCAATCCATCGTCATGTATTTCGGCAGAAACATTTTTGCAGATCAACGCACCTGGATGAGGGTGATATCGGGCTGGATGATTTTCCTGTGGAACAGCTTGGGGATGTCCTGCAGGAAAATCGGGATGACGTCGGATCTGCCCTCAGCAACCGGTTTCCTGACGTTCGCCGCCATGAATAGGGAACACGACCTGAAATGGGGGTTGAAATTACGAATAAAATAATAAAAACTAAGGAAACGTAACTCCCATACTTCAACCGTTTTGAATTTGGTTCTTTTTCGCACACTAAAATATGACAATGGCTACGAAACATGGTGGGGATCATGTCCTCTGTGACCCCCCCCCCCCGATGCTATATACAGCGAAGTTATCAAGGAAGAAAGGATAGGCAGACAGAGCAAAACTTTGCATTTTTGTCACGTAACAGTAAAACGTTTATGCATGCCCTAGATGCCTCTCGAATATTCAGAATTCTTTATTTGCGTAATATGGATGCCTAATGCCTATCCATATAGGTGTCATACATACATATTTTATTAAGTTAATAACTACTTAATACTTATATAACTTTTAAGTACCTATAGAGTAACTTTGCAGATATTTGTCCAAGGTTCAATTAAGGTTTCAGTATACAACTTATAGAATATTTTAAATAAGAGTGAATCTATCAATTAAAATTTATATTCTTCGATGAATGAAATAAAGAAAAAAATTATTGAAGACATTTTCATCAAAGATCTTGGATATTTATCCAATTTTAATTTTTTTGTCCTTTGCTCTTTCATGTAGTCTCCTATCCCTGAGTGCTTATTCAAAATGAATTCGCTAGCTTCGATAGCGAAATTAGCCCCGCGTTCCATTTGTTGTTAACGCCTCTAGTCCACCGACGACGCTGCGAACTGCGAAACGGCGGCGAACCGAACGCAAAGCAGGAATAGGGCGAGATGCAATATAACGCATTGTCGTGTGGCGGATGAGACAGAAAATCGGTTCACCGCTGTATGCCGCTGTTTCGCAGTTCGTAGCGTCGTCGGTGGACTAGAGGCGTAAAAACGATCAAAACGTTCAAAATGCCTCCTATTTTGAGCGTTTTCATCGTTTTTAACATCAAATGGAACGCGAGGTTACATGTCAAAATTGTGTGGGATTCGACCGAATCGCAAACGCCATCGCTTCGAAATCGCGCGAAATCCCATACATTTTTGACAATAATTAACTTCGCTACCGAAACAAGTCAATGTATTTTTTACTAAGCACTTCATTTATTTTACAATTATTTAAATGAAGTTGCTTGAAAACACGAAATAAACAGCTTAGCAACATGACGTCAATGTAAAGATATTGCTATCGTGACATTCGCGATAGCCACAAGTATTATAATATTGTATTGTGTTTGAGTCGTGCGCACATAACACTGCGATGGCCACTGTGCTAGAGTACTAGCTCGGTTTCAATACCTATAGGTATAATGCTACCGATATAATGCTACCAATTTAAATGTCATGTATTAACCACCCCAAAAAAGGCCTTATTCGGAGAAAATTGTGACTTGTGCTTTAGTGTTGCGTTTTTGTGAATAAAAATTATAGTGAAATTCCTTAAAGTGGTTCGTTTTCCATACAAAAAAACAATCGACATTAATTAGCTAATTTAATACTATTACTACATAAATTTATATGCACATCTATTTATTTTGCAATACCATTCCCGCGAAATATATTTCAAATACTTTATTTCACACAGACAGAAGTCACATTTTTATTGTTTTTTTTATAAAAAGTGTCATTTGTGGCTTATGTCACTTTTTATAAAAAAAAATCAATAAAAATGTGACTTCTGTGTGAAATAAAGTATTTTAAATATATATTTCGCGGGAATAGTATTGAAAAATAAATAGATTTGCATTGTGCGTACCTATAAATTTATGTAGAGTAATAGTATGAAATTAGCTAATTAATGTCGATTGTTTTTTTGTATGGAAAACGAACCACCTTAATTTATTTTAGCAAGTACTTGAACTGAAGCTGTGAACTATATCCATATTAAATATCTCCCCTCTCTAATTTTATGTATTTTGTAAATATTGTATTCCGGTGGAATGGTTGAACTATTGCCACAAAAAGCAGATTTCAAAATGGCTACCTTAGAGCAATGATATATTATGAAAAGCTCTAAGTAGAACATCATAGTCGAGTGTTTCAAAATATTAAGTTTTTTTTTCAATTCAGATGTTGTAAAATAGCCAAATATCTGATTTAGAAAAACATAATATTTGACAGTTTTCTATAGACTCACTTACGGTGGTTTATACGGTTAGTGGTTACGAAGTACTACTCAAATGTAGGTATTTGTGTAGTTCTTAGTGTACCTAAGTTAGTTAAAAGTAGTGTTTGCTACCTAAATAAACGATTTCTATTCAGTAATCTATTCAAATGTATTAGAGTTCAATAATTTTGGGTGTATTATCAGCTTCTTTTAAAACATCATTCACTCAATGTTGTCTTTTATTCGCAGGCATAATAATGATGATGATGGTCATAGTCACATTGACTTCAACACATAGGGTTAACTTATATAAGGTGTTCTTCACCTGTCATAGGATATAAACTGATAAGTTAAAGTGCCATAAAATCCTTGATAAGTCGACGATAAAAATTTTGAGGAAATTGGTGACTTTAAAAACGTTTCTTTACACCTTTACAAAGAAAAATAAAAAAAAAAAACAAATTAAAAAACAGTTAGGTTGAAATTTCAAAAATTAACTTCTAATTTTGAAATTTCAACCTATTAACTGTTTTTTTTTAATTTGTTTTTTTTTTTTTAATTTTGTGATAGCTGGTAGTCAAGGCTTTAAGTGTTGTTACATAGTTTATTGTGTACTAAGCGACTCGCCTTGTTTTTACACAGATGCAAAGCCATTAAAAAAATACTCTACTAGTTGTCCCGGTGAACTTCGTGTCACTTTAAAACCTTCCCTGGACTTCTACGAATATTTAAGACTAAGATCAGCCCAATCCGTTTTCGAGTTTTAGCGCGACTTGTTAAACTAATATGTATTCTGTGGCGCGACTAACACATTCGAAAATCCATTTTTATACATAAGAAGAAGAAGACTAGGGTAAATTGTCCTTTCGTCAACACATAACAGTCATCCTATTGTTGCAACTTTAAGAGTGGGTTGCACCGGCTTACTTTAACTATAGCTTTAACCATATCAAAATGTGAAATGAACTGTCAAATCCCTAGCAAGTCGCCATATTTGACGATAACCTTAACCTTAACTTGAACTACGCTTCTGGTGCAATTCAATCTTAGTTTTTTGTATAAAAAATTGTTTTGTTTTGTTAGTATACAGGATGTAACAAAAATTAAGTGATAAATGATAATATTTTAAACTTTAGAGTTTAGGGTGTGTATCATGTATGGGTCCACTATACATAGAGTTCGCTGTGAAAGTAGCAATGCTGAAAGAATAACTTTTTTTTTACTTTTGTATGGAAAACGTCATTACGCTGGGGCATTACAAATGACAAAAATAATTTGCTCTTTCAACGCTGCTACTTTCACAGTGAACTCTTTACAAGGGACACATACACACCATAAAGTATTATCACTTTGTGTCATTACACTCTACAATTCAGCCTTTCCCAAAGTGGGTGATAACGCCCCCTTGTGGGCGCTGAAGGTCTAAAGAGGGCGCGGGCGGTGTGGGACCCAGAAAAAAAGGGGGCGTTGTGTAGAGGCTTGGGGGGGGGGATTTATTTCATCTGAATGCATTTGTAATATAAACAATGAGAATGATAAAACATTTTTTTCTCAAAGTGGACAGTAGACAAAATAAGTTTGGGAACCTCTGCTCTACATAGACGTAGGTTGATAAGCGTTATTGTCTCTCGATTAAAGTAATAGCACTATTATAGAGGGAGCTCAGCTGTCTGTTAGTACATTGTAAGAGTGCGTCATATGAACTATATTATGTGAAATACAAGTGAGGTAGGTACAGAATTAGAACAGAAATAAACTACCTATTTATATAATATGTATAAACTATGAAGTGATAAGAACGCATTTTATGCGAAAGTGTGTATGTCCGTCTGTTATCTCTACCACTTTAACGATTTTGATGAAATTTGGTATGCTAATACTTCGAGGCCGGGGATTCCCCGGCGGGGAAAGTACATAGGATACTTTTTATTTCATCTACTTTTACATCAAGAAACGTCACAGAACTTACATAAAATGGCACTCTGTATAAGGAACCGTAAAATGAATGCATTTTAGGAACGTGTTGCATTTTTAGCCCTGTCATGTGCTACTTTTGCATATTATGAATTTACATGTACTGTTATTTTAATTGGATTAGTATTAATTAAGATGTTTTACATTTGTTTACTATTTTTTTGGAGTCATCAACCTATGTATACTAGTAGGTAGTGTAATTACTAATTAAATACCTATAGGGTTGTGAAAATAAGTAGCCTTTAGAGCTCAACATGGCTTTAAATGAACGTGGCGAAAAAAGGAACTAGCGCTGCCATCATACAAAAACGATATTTTTGACAGTTCTCCTTTACCAGCAGCGCCCCCGCCTAAGTTCATTTAAATTTTAAAGCCTTGTCGCACTTTTGTCAAATGGCATTCCATAGTTTTGACAGTGAAGTATTATGTCAAAAATGTATGGAAATTGACATAAGGCGTCGTGAACTCGTGACATAGCTTGGCGCTTATGATGTCAAATCTCGAAGTTGCATGAATATGGCATCAACACACTTTGACATTGGCGACTGTCAAATTCACATATTATAATAAGTTTGTACAAAAAGATCCTTAAGCCTATTATGTATCTAACAAAAGTTAAACTTATCTGAACACATCTCAACTAACAATTGCTGCGGCCTTGTACGTCATTTATCAGACTCTACCGGTAAACAGATATTGATAATTCATAACCATTTAAGTATGTTAATACACTACAGAGTTACAGACTAACTATCAGCCCAGGATTTATAAATAGGCCGTGCTGCGTGCAGGCCGAGCCCTCCTGGGGGCCGAGGTATTTTTTAGGGTTCCGTACCCAAATGGTAAAAACGGGACCCTATTACTAAGACTTCGTTAATCGTTGTCTGTCCGTCTGTCTGTCTGTCGCCAGGCTGTATCTCAAGAACCGCTATAGCTAGACTTCTGAAAATTTTACAGATTGTGTATTATGTATCTGTTGCCGCTATAACAACAAATACTAAAAACAAAATACTTAATATTAGTAATATTTAAGGGGGGCTGCCATATAATAAATGTGATTTTTCGGCCTTTTTTGCTCGATATCAATAATGGCAACAGGTAGGCACTTGAAATTTTCACAAAGGCCTTAAAAGTGTGTACTTTAATAATTAATAGTAATATTTAAATAAAATTAAAATTTAAGCCCCCCCGGGCTATCATACAAAAAACACAATTTTTGGCCAATTTTTGCTCTATAACGGTACGGAACCCTTCGTGCGCCAGTCCGACTCGCACTTGGACGATTATTTTATAAAATAAGGGGGCAAACGAGCAAACGGGTCACCTGATGAAAAGCAACTTTCGTCGCCCATGGACGTCGCAATATCAGAAGAGCTGCAGGTGCGTTGCAGGCCTTTTAAGAAGAAATAGGGTAATAGGTGAGGAGGGTACAAACAGTAAAACGCACCTGAATATCCCCTCGCAGTCAGGCGCCGTATACGCAGCTTCCTTCTCCGTATGCATGTGAACCACCTTGATGTCTTTCATGCTGCCTTTCTTGCCGATTTCCGTCATGGCGTCCAGCAATGGCGCTGGAGTGGCGGCTGCACCGTGGGCGACCACGGTTTGACCTGGAACCAGAATTAAAAGCATGTTACACGGTAATGTTAAAATGCCAAAAAAAAAACATCACATGATTAATGGACGGCCCCTAAGGACTATGGGAGCCAGCAAGTGAAGCATTCGCTGTGAAGGAATTAGGGCCATCGGGTGACGAAATGTTACGATGGGGAGGGATGTTTGTTGAACAAGTATAGTATAGTGAAAAAAATCGGCCAAGTGCGAGTCGGAATCGCGCACGAAGGGTTCCGTACCATTATAGGGCAAAATTAGGCCATAAATTGTGTTATTTGTATGGGAGCCCCCTTTATTTTTTTATTCTATTTTAATATTATTATTAAATATTAAAGTACACATATAACTAAGGATTTTGTGAAAAATTCAAGTACCTACCTGTTGCCATTTTTAATATAGAGCAAAAAAGGCCAAAAAAATCACGTTTGTTGTATGGGAGCCCCCCTTAAATATTCATTTTATTTTATTTTTAGTATCTGTTGTTATAGCGGCAACAGATATACATAATCTGTGAAAATATCAAATCTCTAGCTATTACCGTTCTTAAGTTACAGCCTGGAGACAGACAGACAGACGGACAGACGGACAGACAACGAAGTCTTAGTAATAGGGTCCCGTTTTTACCCTTTGGGTACGGAACCCTAAAAACGCTAAATGCTGTCGTTTTACTGTCGTGCTCGCACTTCGCACTTGCGTAGTTACCATTTCTTCCACTTTGTGTGTCCCATGTACCCAGGACTCAAAGTATTCACACTGTTCTAGTATACGTATGGCTGAAAATACCATTTAAATTGCATTTTCACCGCTTCAATCGAATTAAAATAATCTCACATTCGCGAAATGAATTCGCGAACGCGGTCAAGGAATTATTATTCCTATCTCGTTTTCGCTATTCAGGTTTATTTATATTTTATACAAGACCGACCCCCGGTTGCGTCATATCTTGTTATTCTTTCGCCTTGGCACCAAGTCACCCTAAAATAGCGCAAATTATAATATCAAACAAGTATTATCGGAATACCAGAATTCTCAGACAGAAATAGCTGCTATAGAAACGGCTTCTAAAATTCGTGCACAATTTTAAGAACGTTAACCTTCAAGAGAGCGTATTCCCTCTTTAAAGGCACTGCACGGTGCACCTGCAAAATATCTTCTGATGTTAGTGTGCATAGGCAACGGTAGTAGCTTTCCATCAGGTGACTTCGCTCGACGTTTGTCCCCTTATTTATAAAAAAAAAGTTGGACTAAAATCAACGGGAAACGCAATTTTGTTTGCAAAAAAACGCGACGGTATTGGTAGGCCAGTGCAGTGATCAAACGGGTAGTTATTGGTATATCGCAATCAGATGGTGAGACGTTATTGGTAGATATTATACGCTTTGAGCTTTCCAATTTCAACCAGTGATCTTAAAGTACTTACACTTCGTACCCACTAATGTAGCACTTTGAGACATATACCAAATGAAAGGGCTTGAAATGTTGAACATTTTATTGTATTTTAATTTTTATAATAAAATCATAGGAAAGTCAATTCTGTACATTGAATATTTTTGAAAAAATAGTACTTGGGACGTGACCTACTATGCTAACGCGGACGAAGTCGCGGGCAACAGTTAGTTTGATATTTATGTCTGGACGTGCTACAGCTTGGGTACGGGTTCCATACAAAAATGCCCCGTCTTCTTTGTGCACGGCGGTCGGCTTTTTAGCCGCCTACGCCGCCGACCGCCTGGAGATGAGGATATTTTTACTCCCGGGAATGGACATATAGGATACTTTTTATCCCGGAAAAACATACGATTCCCGTCGTCATCTACAACACCATAAGGGTTGTAATATTATGATTTATTATATTACTTTCGATTATTTACTGCTTTTCTCTAGAGCAGCCTGTTAAAGGAAAACGTTAGTAAAATAATTTTCTGATAACCGACGTATCCCTTGCTATAATGCTATAATATTATAGTTGCTATTGTTACAATGTTTTTAACCTTTGTTTTTTAACAGCTGATTTCATTCAATCTATACCTACTTTTAACTATCCTTTATTAGCATGACGGTCCACATTTCTGATTTCATTAAAACTAGCGATAAAAAACACTTTTTCACATAAATAATTTAGCGGTGCTAATCAATCCAAAAATATTGTAATGCTATTCTAAATTTTAGTCTGTTTTTGACAGACATTTTAGGGTTCAACGGCTGAATATATTTGAATAATTCTGACCATTGGTGACTAATCTATTGAGAGTCATAATATGATTAATTTAATGTCCCCTATACCGATTTTGGTTATAGCTAGTATTATTGGAAAAGGAGAATGCCAAAATCCCATACAAAAAAAAACCGAGTTGCAGGCATAATGAGATGTGTCTCAAAAAATCAGTAATATATTGTAATATAATAATTACCATACGGGATCGTGATCCTTACTGGCAGTCAATCGAAATTGCCTGTTTTATTATTAAGGCGCCGATTTAAAAAAAAACTACTTTTTTATTTCATTTATTTTGTTATAAAAAAAATGATGTTAAAAGTATTCTTGAAATATAACTGCAGGCCAAACATCACAATTCACAATATATTAAATATTTTTTCATAAACTGACGATAATATTATATTAACAGTAAAAATATGAAATCGTCAAATTATATCGTTTCAGCGACTAGACGCGCAAAATCTTCAGGATTTCCCAAGATTATCACTTGATGATGTAACCCTTATATTATTTTGGTAGGCTTATGCGGATTTTGCGCGTCTAGTCGCTGAAACGATATACTTACATTGACGATTTCATATTTTTACTGTTAATATAATATTATCGTCAGTTTATGAAAAAATATTAAATATATTGTGATGTTTGGCATGCAGTTAAATTTCAAGAATACAGGCAATTTCGATTGACTGCCAGTAAGGATCACGATCCCGTATGGTAATTATTATATTACATAATATTACTGATTTTTTTAGATACATCTCATTATGCCTGCAACTGGGTTTTTTTTGGCAATCTCTTTTACTCTTATCTATTTTCATGTGCTTAGCACACAATAATTCTTTTATCTTATACTCTTTTATCTCAATGGGATAGACACACAACTGATGAGAGATCAGGCAGAGGACTGACTTTTTAAACGGCCATATTATCATGCATCAATTTTTGTCCATATATAGCTCTAACAGATAAACAGCTTAATTTTGCTGAGGTATGTACCATGCTTAAGCCTAAGAGGGTTAAATGTTGGCTCTTGAATCAACAGGTTTCATTATAGCACTGGGAATGCGAAAAAATGTTTAAATGTGTTTGGATCTTTGCCAATAAAACATGAAATATTAAAATTATAATATACAGAACCACTACACAATATGTACAGTATTTACGTAAAAAATCCCATGAATATTAAAAGAAATAAATATTGATGTTAATGTTTGAATAAAGAAGTTCTACAAAATTGTAAACAATCCTACAGAATACATTAAATATTCAAATGAAAATTGTTTTTTTAATTTGCACAATGGACATTGTTATTTTCTTGTCTAGTTGTCATAGTCATAATCAGTTATTTTTTCAGATTAGTCTTTCAGAATATTATAAACACCCTCCATGCAAGTTGGGTAACTTTTTAGGGTTCCGTAGCCAAAATGGCAAAAAAAGGAACCCTTATAGATTCGTCATGTCTGTCTGTCTGTCTGTCCGTCCTTATGTCACAGTCACTTTCCTCCGAAACTATTAGAGCTATACTATTGAAACTCGGTAAGTAGATGTAGTCTGTGAACCGCATTAAGATTTTGATGCAAAAATGGAAAAATTATTAAAAATTTTAGGGGTCCCTATAGGTACAACTGAAACAAAAAAAAAATTTTTCATCTAACCTATGCGTGTGGGGTATCTATGGATAAGTCTCCAAAAATCATATTAAGGTTTCTTATATCATTTTTTTCTAACCTGAATAGTTTGCGAGAGAGACTCTTCCAAAGTGGTAAAATGTGTGTCCCCCCCCTCTAATTTCTAAAGTAGGGGCATGATAATTCGAAAAAAAATGTATGTTGTAGATTACTATAAAACTACCAACGAAAATTGGTTTGAACGAGATCTAGCCAGTAGTTTTTTTTATACGTCATAAATGGTAAACCTTAATCTAAATTTCATTAAATCAACTGAAATATAAAAATAAATCAAAAACCTTTTAATTTCATAAAAATAAACCTTATTGCTGCTGCGGAACCCTTCATGGGCGAGTCCAACTCGCACTTGGCCGCTTTTTTAATACTAAATTTGTAAGTACTATGGTAATTTAGGTATTCTAATAAGTGTTTAATTTTTAAGAAATTTTTAAAGCCAAAGAATAGTAACATCTGTCATCTTGTGTGGATTTTTAATAATAAAAGGGGTCTAAAAATTAATAATTGATGAATGTGAAATCCTTTTTGGATGCTCTAAGCTTTCTGTAAATTAAGGTTAGCCTTTGACCAGCAACAGGACAATAAAGACCTGTTTACCCACTTCCTGATAAAGTGCCGGACAGGCTATCCACAACTTTTTTGATACATTCTCCATACTTTATCTGTCAAGTTAAGTGGTAGTTAGCCTATGTGACACTTATCAGGAAGAGGTGAAACAGGCCCTAAATGTATTTTACATAATTATATTATATAATATACTATTGACTTTTATATCAAAATGTAAACAATGTGTAACTCACCAAGTGATTTACGTACATAAGATAATAATTGTCATTATCTTTTTGTTTTTATTATTTTGTTTACTTCTCTTGGCCTCATTTGAACTCTTGTATAAAAGAAAAATTCATACCATTACTCTACATAGCATTGGATAACACAATTAATTGAAAAACACAACTTAAACTTGTAGTAATAGACAAACTATTCCTTATACGAGTTTCCTTGAAGCTCTAAAAAAAAATAAAAAAAAAAGGAAAATAGTAGTTTTTTCCTTAGTAACTTCTTTACCTTGTTCTTATTTTATAAATATCTTGTGTCAAGGCTAACTTGCAGCTATTCCACATAATAAGGAATCAAAAAAATTACTTTTTTTTCTCTGTGAAAGTAATAAATACAATAATTGTAACATTTATCTTATTTCTGGAAATAAAATGGACATTGTACTAATCTGTGAACATGTTCATCTTGAATCATTTAGTTTATTTGACCTTTGAACTCGCAAGTTTGTTATTACAGTATTCTTAAGCTTTTTTTTTCGGAGGGGGAAATGCGTTACGCATACCACCCAGGCGCAGGGGGCGACCCGAGCGGTGATGTGGGACTCCCGTAGCTGATGAGACCACGGTATACCCACTAAAACCCCCCCCCATCTTCCGCCACGCCGCCTTTTGACGGGGCCACGGGAACGATACACACATCCGCGACCCCGCCAGCGGTCCGAAGACTCCACGATGGGCGCACAACACGTGCGCCCTCCTCCTCGGCCCCCACCAGGGCTGTAGCAGACGCCCCCCGAGTCTGCTACTTGGAGGCCATGTGGCAGATCAGGTCTGTGGCTCTGCCACCGACCACACCTCAGCCGCAGAGGATAGGGCAAGCGGCGCACCGCAATACCTACTTGCCTCTTCCTCTGCGGCCCCACCAATGCCGTTCAAACAGAACGGCAGCTCGCAGGGGGGGTAGGGAGAGCGGCAGCCTACCACAATGCCTCTCCCCCCGCGATCCGTCTTCGGCCGCAGAGGATAGGGCAAGCGGCGCACCGTAATACCTACTTGCCTCTTCCTCTGCGGCCCCACCTCGGTGCGCATCCGCAGCGGACTCCTCCAGTCCGCTGGGAGCGCCCTCCTCGGGCCAGGCGGCGACACCGGCCGGCCCTGGTTGCCTCTTCGCTTCACCGCGGTTGTCCAAGCCACGGTTACTAGAGCCCCACCGCCACGACAAGGCGAGCAACCATCGGGGGGACAGTATTCTTAAGCTCTCTTATTCCTTACTCAGTATTCTTAAACACAGCTAGTAATAAGAGGAAACAATTAAAATATAAAATAATGATAGAAACGCAAACATTAACATAATTGTGGGAGTGGTAAACAAGATATAATAATAAATATATAAGAAAAAATGTGCTAACATAACCAGATTGAATATAATCTGGTTATGTTAGCACATTTTTTCTGTAGGTAATTTGAGATATTTTTATTCTTATTTCATATGCTAGATATTAATCAGTAACTAACGCTTCTTTAATTACAAAAGTAAAATACATACCAGACTTCAGACATTTCTCAAACGCCGCCTTAGCGGTGATCGTTTCTGGTTTCCGATCTAGCGGCTGTGATAATGATTGGGTATACGTAAAATAGGTTCTATTAGAACGAGCTACTTGCAAAGCGGCACTTAATTTATTGATATGCTTCGTCGCGCTAGGCCTTAGAACGCTAGGCACTACGAATTTGCCTATAACCGACATCTTAACGACCGCGACTCAGTGTCCGATATAAGTTATAACTACGAATATATTTTCAACACCGACGCGGAGCCCGCTTTAAACTAGGCCGAAGTCCAATAAATGACTGGCAGACTGCGTATTTCAGATAAACTATCGTTTTTATTGCTATCGCCAGCTATGAACGCTGATGAACGCGAGTCGCGAAACAGCCACAGATTAGAGTATGGAAACAGCTGACAGCAGTTTTTTTGACGTTTAATGACAGCTGACATTTGACAATGATAAAACGTCATACGTCACCAGTGACAGATTATCACAGTATAGCAATATAATATCCCTACAGTAACGAAACGCCTTTGATGTCGCACGATGCCGCCACCGGTGTAAGTACCAATCAGATATGCCAGGGTTGCCACTTGCCACGAAACGGGAAATAAAATAAAAATAAAATATTGTGCTTGTAATTAATCAGCGTGTTATATTTACATAATATTATGTCGTACTGCCAGATATTTACGTGAAACTTTATTTTTAGATGATTTGAGTTCTTTACTAGATGATGCGCGCAACTCCGTTGTGCCAAAACTCGTTAATCGCACGGGAACCGTACATTTTTCCAGGACAAAAAGTATCCTTTGTCCTTTCCCGGGACTCAAAGTATCTCCATGCCAAATTTCAGCAAAATCGGTTCAGCGGTTTGGGCGTGAAGAGGTAACAGACAGACAGACAGACAGACAGACAGACACACTTTCGCATTTATAATATTAGTAATTACTAATTAGTATGGATTTAAAAATTTTATTAACCTATCAAGCCCCTTAAGCTCACCGGTGAGCAAGATACAATAGAATAACAATAGATTTCCAAGAATCCACGATCGAAGGATTAAAATAATGAAGACGCATTCGGATATATAAAATATCCAACAATAATTAATCATATTATAACAATTGGTAGGTACGGTAGGCCACACGTCAGGTGTAACAGAAGCACTTCAAAACTCGCTCTTATTACTTGCGCGGTAAGGGCGGTCCAAATGTCATAATGTTACACTTGATGTGTGGCCCTGTGTACCTAGCTAGGTAGATACTAATTAGTATGTAACAGGGTATTTGACAGTTTTTTTTATTTTTATTCTATATTGTTTCTCTCCTTGTTACACTTCTTACAACGTAAACAATAAAACAGAAATGCAAATTGCAAATAAATTCCACCAAGGCCAACACAATATTAGTGTGAACTGTGAGTCGATATTATATTTTATGACAATTTAAATCCTTTTTGTTTTTTGAATCAGATTTACATATTCTGTACACTGAACACTTATTAAATCCCATTGTTTATAAGATAAGTTATCGTTTTACAACACAAAATTCGTAGACAACGCGCCAACGTCACACCTGCGCGCAAATTCGTACAAACTCCGCGAGTTTGACGGCGCGGGCCCGCGCCGCCCGCTTCCCCGCGGATACCCCTCCGTTGCTCTGCACAAGTACATTCGTTTCACTACTGTAGGGATATATATTGCTATACTGTGCAGATTATTCTTCGTCTTTCGATAATAAAAGCCGGTAACATTCCCAAAAAAAATGTTTTGTTTATGGTAATATTTCTATTCACAAAATATGACATGACAATGTTCTATTCATCCGGGTGTCCCTTGACGCCTCTCAAGTTTTTTATATTTGTTTTCGACCCGAAGGCCGAAACGTTGCGACTTGCGAGTCAAATTTATTTCACAATCCACATCAATAAAATGGAAAATGGCAACATTTTTCTTGTGACGGGTCACGTGACAGCACGTGAAATACCATAGACAAATCTCCATTCGTCAGTTTTCGGGTGAGGAGGCAGCGCAGTTTGGTGTTTTATTGAGCGGTCTCCCAAGAGAAAACTGGAAAAATGGCAAAAACCATCTCCATAAACCAGGCCACCAGGGAGCATGTCTTGGCGGTATCCCGTGATTTCATCTCCCAACCCCGCCTAAGTAAGTAAGCTGATGTTTTACGCCCTAGTTCTTACGTATTTGCAGTCTGTGATATTTGTAGGATTATTGATTTTGCTTCCCAAATTTAATCTATACATATAATAAAATCGTAGGAAAGTCAATTCTGTACATTGAATATTTTTAAAAAATAATACTTGGGACGTGATCTACAATCGACATGGAAGCCAAAAATATAGTTTTTAGAATTTTTGTCTGTTTGTCTGTTTGTCTGTATGTATGTCCGGGATAAACTCAGAAAGTACTGAATGGATTTACTTCAAATTTTGCACGAATATTATATAGAGGTCGGGTCAACACATAGGCTATATTATATTATGACGATATCACCTAGGGGGGGGGGGGGGGGGCTCAAGTTTTAATATTTTTAGTTTTTTGCTCATATCGCTAAAACGGTGCGTTGTAGAGAAAAAATGTCCTGTACGTAATGAAAGCCCATAAAATTTCCTACAAATTTGTCCTTCACACTTTGTATCTATCTTCACTCCTTGCCATGCTATGAGCTTTTGTCTATCTTTTCTATACAAATTTCGAGTGTCGTTTGTCATATTGTAATAAAATTGTAAGAAAGTCAATTCTGTACATTGAATATTTTTGAAAAATAATACTTGGGACGTGATCTACTATACTAACGCGGACGAAGTCGCGGGCAACAGCTAGTTAATACATAGATGTAGCAAGTTGTGCGATTTTCAAGGATGAACTTTGTTTGAGCTTTTCCATGATAGATTTCCAAATGTCCAACTCTAATTTTATAAAATTTTACGTCTATAGATGGTAACCTTGTGTAGATAATGAACGCTAATAGTGCTTCATGGAATTCTCCAAAAAAACAAGTCAAGATTCTAAAAATCATAGCTAGTCAAAATATCCATCATATTGATGAAAATATCTATCTCTTCATCGATACACATTACACATCTTTTAGTCAGTTATTGATTCTTATTAGATTATCTCATTTATTATACATCACGAATTCCCAAGAACTGTATTTACCTGAAGTTATTATAATCATAATGTAACAATTATTCTTTAAATATTCCGTTTAAAACTCTACCACCTTTTTAGGGTTCCGTACCCAAAGGGTAAAAACGGGACCCTATTACTAAGACTTCGATGTCTGTCCGTCTGTCTGTCTCCAGGCTGTAACTCAAGAACGGTAATAGCTAGAGAGTTGATTTTGTAGGGGTATCATTTAAGCTATCACCAATTTAATTAGTTTTGTGTTTCTTAAATAATAGGGTTTGTCCTCAAAATAGTAGATCTGTCACCAAAATGTAGTCACCAAACAATGCAAAATCAGTTCCACAATAAATCACCTAAAATCCTGAGATATAAGGGTCTAGTACCAGATAAATGTTTTTGTATGTATTATAATAGGTGTGTCGTAATAAGTATTTAAACAAACCAATTTAAAGAGATCACCAATAAATCTTATTATGTTACTAGAAAATTGCATTAAGTTCAAATAAAAAAAAAGCGGCCAAGTGCGAGTTGGACTCGCCCATGGAGGGTTCCGCAGCAGCAATAAGGTTAATTTTTATGAAATTATATTATTTTTGATTTATTTTTATATTTCAGTCGATTTAATGAAATTTAGATTAAGGTTTACTATTTATGACGTATAAAAAAAACTACTAGCTAGATCTCGTTCAAACCAATTTTCGTTGGTAGTTTTTATAGTAATATACATCATATATTTTTTTTTAGAATTATCATGCCTCTACTTTAGAAATTAGAGGGGGGGGGACAAATTTTTCCACTTTGGAAGAGTCTCTCTCGCAAACTATTCAGGTTAGAAAAAAATGATATGAGAAACCTCAATATGATTTTTGGAGACCTATCCATAGATACCACACACGCATAGGTTAGATGAAAAAAAATTTTTTTTGTTTCATTAAGGTTTACTATTTATGACGTATAAAAAAAACTACTGGCTAGATCTCGTTCAAACCAATTTTCGTTGGTAGTTTTTATAGTAATATACATCATATATTTTTTTTAGAATTATCATGCCTCTACTTTAGAAATTAGAGGGGGGGGGACACAAATTTTTCCACTTTGGAAGAGTCTCTCTCGCAAACTATTCAGGTTAGAAAAAAATGATATGAGAAACCTCAATATGATTTTTGGAGACCTATCCATAGATACCACACACGCATAGGTTAGATGAAAAAAAAAATTTTTTGTTTCATTAAGGTTTACTATTTATGACGTATAAAAAAAACTACTGGCTAGATCTCGTTCAAACCAATTTTCGTTGGTAGTTTTTATAGTAATATACATCATATATTTTTTTTAGAATTATCATGCCTCTACTTTAGAAATTAGAGGGGGGGGGGACACACATTTTTCCACTTTGGAAGAGTCTCTCTCGCAAACTATTCAGGTTAGAAAAAAATGATATGAGAAACCTCAATATGATTTTTGGAGACCTATCCATAGATACCACACACGCATAGGTTAGATGAAAAAAAAATTTTTTTGTTTCAGTTGTACCTATGGGGACCCCTAAAATTTTTAATATTTTTTCCATTTTTACATCAAAATCTTAATGCGGTTCACAGACTACATCTACTTACTAAGTTTCAATAGTATAGCTCTAATAGTTTCGGAGAAAAGTGGCTGTGACATACGGACGGACAGACAGACAGACAGACAGACAGACAGACAGACAGACAGACAGACAGACAGACAGACAGACAGACAGACAGACAGACAGACATGACGAATCTATAAGGGTTCCTTTTTTGCCATTTTGGCTACGGAACCCTAATTAGGGTTGTCGTCATCGTTTCAACCAAAAGATTCTGCTACTTAACTAGACTCCCAAGGTTCTAAATTTCCACTGGTAGTATAAATTATATTTAAATAAAATTTTTAGCAGACTACTAAATAAAACAATTAAAGTCAAAATAATCAATATTTATTGTTTAAAATGATTACCACTGAACAATCAGCGCTGGTTTAAAATAGCTGGCTTATGGCTAGCAGAATAGTAGATAAAACACTTAATTAAAGTTAAAATAATCAATATTTATTCTTAAAAATAATAACCACTGAATAATCAGCTCTGGTATAATAGCTGGCTTATGGCTAGCATAATTGTAGATAAAACACTTAATTAAAGTTAAAATAATCAATATTTATTGTTAAAAAACAATAATCACTGAATAATCAGCGCTGGTTTGGATTTCGAAGGGCGCCCCCTTTTTCTTTTCTGGCCGATAAGCACATTTTTTGCTTCTGGTGGGGGGTTGGCCAGCTTTATGGCGCCTCTTCAAGATGGGCCAGCGTAGTGGGCCATCACGATGGGCCAGCGTGGGGAGGGCGTAGTGGCGTAGGATGGCTGATGGCGCCAGCGATGGCCGTGGAATGGCGGCGGTGTCGGTTTTTCGACCGCACATCAAAGGATGATGGCCCAGCGATGGCGGTACGCCTCTACACGTTGGCGATACGACAGTCGACGCTTGACCGCGGTCGAGTGAGGACGTCGTAATTCGTATTAAAATTTACGAATTTCATTTAAAATGACGAGTACGTGGTCTCATAATGAATGAAGCTATATTAATATGATAAAGCCGAAAGTTTGTATGGATAATTGTTACTTTTGTTACTCTTTTACTCAAAACTACTGAACGGATTTTAATAAAACTATACAATTATAATTATTATAGCTTTTACATTAAAATACATAACTCCTGACTTTTTAAAGATACATGCTATTATTACATTCATCATTGTCATCATCATCATCATCACTACCATAAACCATTATTTTAATTTTAGTCTCGAAATAATTATTCGTAGATTCAAGAGAAGGTTCATAATAGGAGGGAGGTGAATGGTGATACGAAGTTCACCGGGTCATCTGGTGAAGTCATGAATTATTAAAAATGCACGTTTTGCATTGCCACAATGGCTAATGCTTACACGTCCATCTTGAACGACGTTTAGATCACTACTGAACACGGCCATCATGTAGAGGCGTTGCGACCATTGCATGGCCATCGCATGCGCCATTCGATGGGCCAGCGCTGGCCACTGTTGTAGAGGGGCCATTAAGCGTATGGCTAATCCGATAATATGTTTGCACATATATTTCTTGTAAAACGCAGGGCAGTTGCATTTCCCATGCATCCAATCAATATTGTGCGGCAGCGGTAGATCCACTCTCCATTTGCTGAACCATTGGACTTTGTATTCATCAAAATCAGTCCATGTATTTTCAAAGTTTTGTATTTGATCATTTTTTCATTAAAATTATAAATTGATGTATTAAATTGGTAACGAATACTATTAAGTTAATATCTGAACGAAATAAAATGTTACTACTGTATTGGTGACAAAATATCAAATAAAAAGGAGTCGCAGTCAGGGATCGATAATCGATTTATTTGGTGACAGATCTACCATTCTGAGCACAGAGCTATTATTTAAGTAACAAAACTGTTATTATAAGAACGAAGTTTATATTCAACTATTAAGTTAATATCTGAACGAAATAAAATGTTACTACTGTATTGGTGACAAAATATCAAATAAAAAGGAGTCGCAGTCAGGGATCGATAATCGATTTATTTGGTGACAGATCTACCATTCTGAGCACAGAGCTATTATTTAAGTAACAAAACTGTTATTATAAGAACGAAGTTTATATTCATGTAATGCAATATAATTTTATTGGTTATCGATCTCTTATTTTACACATATATTAACATTAATTTGATAATTCATACCTGGGAACAATTTTTGTTTATCTGAGAACGAAAATATTTCGTGGCGATAACAACTTGATGACAAATATAAATTTTGGTGATAGAAAAATAAATATAGTTCCCATTTTGTAGTAGGTATACATTTAAAATCTAGACAAAGAAACAAGATCTTTGATCAGCTGATTGTTATCTATGTGTTTAACATTTTGGTGATTTGAGACTGACATAGCTAACATAATTTGAAAAGTTTTAATATAATAATTATGTTTATGCTTATAAATGGGGTGTTTTGTAGTCCATTTTAACCTTTGAAAGGTTAATGTGACGTGACAACAATGGAATACAATGGCATTTCCGAGAATCTCCAATCAACGGATTAATAAATGTTATATATTCTAATTTTATTAAAATTGTAAACAAAATCCAGACCATACAGAACAAGTACTTTACATTTTAATTTTTAATTATTTTGGTATTATTCAGCTTAAGAATTTGCCAGGTCAGTTTTTTTTTCTAATGTGCAGATGCCAGATTCTATACTCAACACTTTTTTCCTAATATGTGTCACATGATTTTTAACTTACATGTTTCTATTTTCATATTTTTAGTAAATACATACAATATACATAGTCATGCAAAACAATTACTAATGTTTGGTTTTGTAGTAGATTTAGATCTGAAGAAAAAAAAACAGATTTTTGATCAGCTGATTATTATCTATGTGTAACATTTTGGTGATTTGAGACTTATACAGATATTTATTTGTAAATCTACAATACAGGTTTATGATCATATTAAACAGGTTTATTTGTAGATTGTAGTTCACTAAATAAAACAGTTTATTTATCTTATATCTACATTAAATTGTTAAAAGTAATTTTAATTATTCAACTCCCAAGCGGTTGAATTCAACCGCGTAAAGTGTAAACAATAGAATATTTCCACGAATCAATGATCAAAGGATTAAACACAAAAACAAAGTAAACAAGATCCATAGACTACAAGTAAATTACATTTTACTTTTTAATTATTGTTGTATTATTCAGCACAAGTATTTTGCCAAGTCATTTTTTTAATGTTTGAAATTCTGATCCACAGCATACAAGACTGTGTCGGGTGTAAATGGACCTCTGGTTATCCTTGATGAGGTGAAATTCCCCAAGTTCTCTGAGATCGTACAGCTCAGACTCGCCGATGGCACCCTCCGTTCCGGTCAGGTAAATATTGTTTTTTATTCCTATGTTGTGTTCCTTAACTTAATTCATAGCATTTTTTACGTTTTTTTATTATATTTAGTTGCTATACATATTATTAGGGCCGGTCAGAGAAGCGAGTGCGAGAGCTGTTGGGGGAGGCTTTGCCAAGAGGTACACAACCACGCTACCAAATAAAAATTTTAATATTTTGAAATGTATTGTTGTTCTGAATAAAGGCTAATAAGAATTAGAAGATGCCCTTTAGCAAAGCCCTCCTTGCAATAAATATTCAAGCATTCTAATAAATACGTCCATCACAGGTGCTGGAAGTTAGCGGCTCCAAAGCAGTCGTACAGGTGTTCGAGGGTACCTCGGGTATCGACGCCAAGAACACTCTCTGCGAGTTCACCGGTGACATTCTCCGCACACCAGTGTCCGAGGATATGTTGGGTAAGAACACAGTAACACGGCTGCTCTTAAAGACATTTAGCTTAACTTTAATTTAATTGAGAGTTTAACTAAAATGAGGACTAGAGGAAATGTATAGAGCTTATAGGCTCACGTATTTTAGATAGTTTTGGAGAGGAATTAACAATGCAGTAACGTCACGCGCGCGTGTTGATCGAATTTGATTTCAAGGACGTTGCCAAGTTACTACTGTTTTCAAATTGTTGTTATTTTGGCTTGTTTTCAGTCAAGAAAACATATTTTGTGTTCAGTCAAGTACAAGGTTTTAAATGACAGAACATGTCTGGCTACATTAAAACCCTTAAGCAAAGAATATATTGTCTACTTGATTTTACGTATCTGTTAATATATTGTATAGAGAAGGAAATACATAATTATTGTGTTTAAAGGAAAGTAGCATTGCTAAATATTCAATAATTTATGACCTGGGTTAATTAAACACATTATTTAGGTGTCTCCATCATCTGATTTTACTGTCCATCTCAAACAGGCCGTGTATTCAATGGGTCCGGCAAGCCCATCGACAAGGGACCCCCGATCCTCGCCGAAGACTTCCTCGACATCCAGGGCCAGCCCATCAACCCCTGGTCACGTATCTACCCTGAGGAGATGATCCAGACTGGTAAGTTTTGGAACGAAGTTCCTTATTGCGCGTTGCGATAGGACTAGGCGGCAAAATTAAGGCCAAAAAGTTGTAATGACACTTTGCTACAGACATAGATCAAGATAGATACCGCATGACTGTGTATGTACTTCGCGGGACATGTGGTATCTCTGTGCTTTTTGCTATACTTATAAACCGTGCGGTAGCGCGTGTTTCTCTCTCTATCTCTTTCTTTTTTTTTTTGTTGAGTGTATACAGGTTTTTTGTACTTACACAACTCAAGTTTTTATTTTACGGTGCTTTATTTTTTTTTTAACTTAAGGGTCAGTTTAAGACAGACAGTTGCCACATATCAGTAATGAGGAACAAAAGAAATGAAGGGTTTTTGTATGTAGCTTTACTATAAGTGTGTATCTTTTTATTCTGTGGCAACTGGCAACTATCTTTGTTGATTAGTTGTTGATAGATTAATATTTTGAAAATAGAGATAATGTCTCATCTCCAATTTCAAAATGTCCAAGGAGCTAAAATGTAAAAATGATAAAAGACACAAGACATTGTCAATAATTGTCATTAATCATTATTCATTATTGATGCAGAGACTTGGGTAGTTAGAGTCCAATTTATACTCTGCTAGCAAGTTCCGAGAAGTAGATGGCCGAGGAGCAGTCATGTTCTTTACTTCGACATTCAAATATTTCGGTCTCAATTTTAACACCTTCATGGTGGGTATCGCAGACACAATAGATTTTCAATTATTATGCAGCAGCCGGCTGCCGCTTTGGGGATTGATGGGTTAACAATTAACATTTAAAATTTTAAAAAGTTGAAACATCAAAATGGAGTTTACTTTGACATAATTTTTTAAAATTAAGTATTAAAAAGTTGAAACGTCAAAATAAACCCGCTAGTTGAATGTTCATATGATCCTCTATAACTGGAACCACATCCGCAGGTATCTCCGCTATCGACGTGATGAACTCCATCGCCCGTGGTCAGAAGATCCCCATCTTCTCCGCAGCCGGTCTGCCGCACAACGAGATCGCCGCGCAGATCTGTAGACAGGCCGGTCTGGTCAAGGTGAGTGATGATGATGATGATGATGCCTGATGTCCATCCATTGCTCAAGCCATTGAACTCAACAAACAAACAAACAGCTGACAAATAATAGCTCCCTCACCGGTTACGGTGACACCAGACCAGCTACGCAAGAGTCATTTTATAGTACCCAAGTGCGTGCGCAAGAGCACTCTCTATTCCTTTACTCTCATAACCTAGTTGGACGGCAGACCGCCACGACCGGCGAGAGATCAGGCGCAGGACCGACTTTTTACATGCCCATCCGACGCATGGATCATCTTACTTGTCAGACAATCAGGTGATCAACCTGCATTGTCCTAACAAAACTTGGAAATAACATGTTTCCAACGCGGGAATCGAACCCACGACCTCGAGGCGTTAACTTTTATTAACCTATATAAATAGTATAATAAATTATAATATTTTTAATTTAATCTAAAAAGAAAGAAGGAAAAACGAAATACATATTATTCACTTTTCAGGTCCCCGGCAAGTCCGTTCTGGATGACCACGAAGACAACTTTGCTATCGTCTTCGCTGCTATGGGTGTCAACATGGAGACAGCTCGTTTCTTCAAGCAGGACTTTGAGGAGAACGGCTCCATGGAGAATGTGTGCCTGTTCTTGAACCTGGCCAATGACCCCACCATCGAGAGGATCATCACTCCCCGTCTAGCGTTGACCGCTGCAGAGTTCTTGGCTTACCAGTGTGAGGTAAGTTTATTATTAACATAACAACTGTTGAACATAGTATTTGACATATTTGAGTTGTCTAGTGAGAAAATAATGTGAAGAGCTATGTAGAGATTCGTACAATAATAAATAATAATGTAAATTAATGTTTAGAAGACCTTTAGGTGTTTTCTTCATGGTCATTTGTTAGAACTTAGAACATATCTCAATCCCCTTAAGTTTTTGCCAAGTGATGTTTAAGCTGTTCACAATCTTTATTATAACGTAATTGATTGTAATTTTAACATTTCTTTTTGGAGCACTGAACATTTATTTATTTTCCATACTTTCCATACTACTACTATTACAGCTAATCCTGAAATAGAAACTTAACTGTTAAAACTTATTAATTAAACAGTACAAACATTATGTGTGTGAAAACAATTATTACATTGTGATGTGTTGAAAGTTGAAACCATTATTTACTCATTAAACTCTATTCCAGAAACACGTGCTGGTAATCCTGACCGACATGTCCTCATATGCTGAGGCTCTGCGTGAGGTGTCCGCCGCCCGTGAGGAGGTGCCCGGACGACGTGGTTTCCCTGGTAAATAATTACAAATGTAATATTCCTGTGTCATGAAAGTTCAACTGCAATTATTGAAGCATCAAGATTCTTGCCAAAACTTTGAGTACAGAGTAACTTTACAAGACTAGCGACCCGCCCCGGCCCACTGAAAAATATGCTTAAATCGATTCAGCAGCGAGGAGTTTCTGTAGACTTTTTCATTGTGTACAATACTTAGTACATTATTTTGATAAATCTCGTAGGGTTCAGCCTGTGTTTACAACGTAACGGGAAAAAAAAAATGTAATTATATACGACATCACATTAGAAACCCCAACAATAACAGTATTTCTCCACTATTTAATGAATGTTATTATACTTATAAACCTTCCTCTTGAATCACTCTATCTATTAAAGAAAACTGCATCAAAATCCGTTGCGTAGTTTTAAAGAATAAAGAGAACAAAGGGACATGAGGGGGAAAAAAGCGACTTTGTTTTATAATATGTAGCGAACATACATGAAATACATGTATCAGCAGAGAAATAACAATTCATTTTAATAGGCTACTTGACCTAATTTTTTTCTTCATGCTAATCGCTTCTTAATCATTAATTTTCACGAAATAAACTAATATTTTATTATTTTACACTGTGAAAACCCATAAAAATGTTGATTGAAAAATACGCCTTATAAATGGCGCCGAAAACACTGTCCGCCATAGTGTGACGTCACACTGTTTGTATTTTAGAGTCTCTTTATTTAACATTTTTTTATGTGCTAAATGTACGAGTCTAAAGGTGCCCAAAAATTATAAAAGAATTAAATAAGAAATTAGAAATCATTTGTAATGTTGAAAACTTTTGGAGAAAAGTTTTGGCCATTTCATTTCCCGTCTACAATAAATGGAGATAATATATAAAACTGGTGTTTTATTTGAATTACTCAAGAAAATATATTTTGCAAATCTTTCTAGGCTTATTCTTATTATTTATGTACAAATAAACTTACACATAACGAGCGCGATAAATAAAAGATATTAAATTACGAACATGATGACGTCACATCCAAATCGGAAGTACTGCAAAAGCGTTTTAGTCAGTACAAATCATATTTTCATAAAATCATATTTTCAAATCGACTTTATTTATCAATCACAAGCTTTTATTTGATGATAAGGGTGAAATACGGTTTCCTACGCCAAGTTCTACTAGAAATATGCATTTGTTCAATGAAATTGAATATAGGTCAAGTAGCCTATTAACTAGTTAAAATCATAAAAATGAAAAAAATAATGTATTTTTTGAATAAAAGTTATAAAATATGAAATATCTAAAAAATAATAATATTATGTCAAGCAGCCATGCCTCAAGCAGTTTAAAACTCTTGACCTTCAAACTGCTTCAGGTGTAGATGCTTTTTAAAAAAAGATTCTTTAAATTTTTTTAATCACCAGCCTAAAAATTTGTAGCTTCACTGCAACTTGCTCATCTAACTTTGCCCCCGCAGGTTACATGTACACCGATTTGGCGACCATCTACGAGCGGGCCGGACGAGTAGAGGGCCGCAACGGCTCCATCACTCAAATCCCCATCTTGACCATGCCTAACGACGACATCACGCATCCCATCCCCGATTTGACCGGGTACATTACTGAGGGACAGGTGAGAGAAAAAAAAAACAAATTTCCATAAACACAAAGGTACAAAGTTATAAAGAAACACGTCTTCAATTGCCGGCATTATTGCAGTTACTTCTCAATGCTTACCACCCCTAAATTATCACACTTAGTGGGCCCCTAGACACAGAGGCGGCGCAAGCCGTGGGCGGTGTGGGAGACCGCCCACGGCTTCGCGGTCTAAGGAGCCTCGCGCCCCTTGGACCACAAGATTTTTTAAAAAGTTTTTCCGAGTTGTGATATTCAAATATTCAAAAATAAAAACGTTTTTAAATAAAACTTTAAGTATCAAAAAACTATTTCTCTCAACAAATTCGTTCTTTAGCGTCATCCATCAGGGGGCGAAATATACCTATTTTAGGGGCCTCGCAAGATATATCTTGCGCACATAAAATTTAGGTCTCGCCCCGCCACTGCTTAGAGTCTAAGCAGAATAGAATTGTTTAATGATATTTTACAATAAAATTAATTGTCTAAGCCTTAGACAATTAATTTTATTGTAAAATATCATTAAACAATTCTATTGAATAGTTTATTTGACAATAAGATTGAAAGGCGGGCGTGTTCAATATCAACACTAGACGGTATTGCACAATACGTAATTTGCGCAATAAAATTGATCGTCTAGGGGCCCGCTAAAGATTTTTAGGACAGACTTTAGGAAGTAACTGTCATGAGTGTAAAATGGTAAATTAACTAAAATGATGCAGTGGAAATATTATACTCAGACGATAGACGATCAATTGTATTGTGCAATATCACGCTTCACTTTATTGAACAGCTTATTGCATAACAGATTGAAGGCGCGCGATGTTCAATGTTCAATAATATTACGCAATACGTTATATTGCGCAATAAAATTGCTCGTCTAGGGGCCCACTTACTGTATTATCATTTTTTATGTATGCGCCATATTCATGCTTGGGTGATATTTGGATTCTACTAACTATACTATGTTTATACAGATCTACGTGGACCGTCAGCTGCACAATCGTCAGATCTACCCGCCAATCAACGTGCTGCCCTCCCTCTCCCGTCTGATGAAGTCTGCCATCGGTGAGGGCATGACCCGCAAAGACCACTCCGATGTGTCCAACCAGCTGGTAAGTCCATGGGCGACGGTAGTTGCTTTCCGTCAGGTGACCTGTTTGCTCTTTTTCCCCCTTATTTTATAAAAATAAAAAATCGGCCAAGTGCGAGTTAGACTCGCGCACGAAGGGTTCCGTACCACTATAGAGCAAAAGTAGGAACAAAAAGTTTTTTGTATGGAACCCCCCTTAATTATTAATTTTATTTAAATTTTATTATTAATTATTAAAGTATAAATAAAACTGACTATAAACATTTCAGGTGGCTACCTGTTGTCATCATTGATACAGGGCAAAAAATGTAAAAAAATCACTTTTGTTGTATGGGAGCCCCCCTTGAATATTAAAATATTTTGTTTTTAGTATTTGTTGTTATAGCGGCAACAGAAATACATAATCTGTAAAAATTTCATCTCTCTAGCTATTACTGTTCTTGAGTTACAGCCTGGAGACAGATGGACAGACAGACAGACAGACGGACAGACATCGAAGTCTTAGTAATACCGTTTTTACCCTTTGGGTACGAAATCCTAAAAAGTTTGTTGTATGGGAGCCCCCCTTAAATATTAAAATATTTTGTTTTTAGTTATTTGTTGTTATAGCGGCAACAGAAATACATAATCTGTAAAAATTTCATCTCTCTAGCTATTACTGTTCTTGAGTTACAGCCTGGAGACAGACGGACAGACAGACAGACAGACAGACGGACAGACATCGAAGTCTTAGTAATACCATTTTTACCCTTTGGGTACGGAATCCTAAAAAGTGGTTCCCGTGGGTTAAGTAAAAATCTTGGATTTCTCAGGGTTCTACGGGTTTGAAATTGCTAAGAATTTGGTAATCATCTGTCTGAATGTGTATCACGAAATATGTTTGTCGTAGTTTTGGTGTTGCAATAAATACTAAATTTTTTTTGCACAAAAATATTGTTGACCTCATCACTTAAGCGAGTGATTTCTATTCTAATGTCTCATATTGTGTTTCAGTACGCTTGCTACGCCATCGGTAAGGACGTGCAGGCGATGAAGGCTGTGGTGGGTGAGGAGGCGTTGACCCCCGATGACCTGCTCTACCTAGAGTTCCTCACCAAGTTCGAGAAGAACTTTATCACGCAGGTGAGTGATGATGATGATAGTACTATCAGAGAAGTTGATGCCTAGGCAGTTGAAGGACCTGTCATTTGATCGGCTTATGTCAATTCAATGTTGGCTGTGATTGGTCGGACCAAATTACTTAGGTCCACCAACTGCCTAGGTGGTACACTGGTTCTGCTATATTTACATATTAATTCTTCACAGAGCAACTACGAGAACCGCACAGTATTCGAGTCCCTTGACATCGGCTGGCAGCTGCTTCGTATCTTCCCCAAGGAAATGTTGAAACGTGTCCCCGCTTCCATCCTCGCAGAATTCTACCCCAGAGACTCGCGCCACTAAGCAGACAATAGCGACATTCTGGCTAGAACACACTTAATACATCATAACCCATGTAAATGTATCGGTGTGAAGTTAGGTACAAGATACATAACCTAACTTTTGTTACAACCGTACCCCAATATTTGTAGAGTTCGCGTTGGAATGTCGGTTATATGTAAGATATTATCTTATTAGTAAGTTGTTAATAGTCTATTTAAATGTGTATTTAATGAATTTACAAAATTATAATACAAGCCAGCCATTTTCAGTGTTACTAGTGTAAATAAATGGAATTTAAATCAGTATATTGGTGCTTCAATGGTTTTGTAGAATTTATTTATCTGTTGTTTTTGTGCACAAAGTTGAATGTGTAAGGTACGGTCGGCGGATTACGAAGATGTTATCGGTCTTAACACCATTCCAACGAACACTAAAGACTTGATAATGTTTTTGTTGACGGTACACAGTGTGATATACCTTTGTCTTTCAAACCTAAAATATTCATGTTGTAATTTGTCCATTTATCAGTTAACATGTTCTCGTCAGGCATTGACAAGTTCTTGTCAAGTATTGACGAGCTCTTGTCAAGTACTGAAAATTGACAATTTACAGCGGATATGTAAATATCACTGCAGAGTTGTAACATTGAGTTACATTCCAAAATTTCCTCGTTCGCTCTTCATAATATATTGCTAAAGTGAATTAGGATACTGTTGTTTTATGGAAATAAAAACTAAGTATAGAAAGTTAATATTGTTTTATTAAGACATTGGCCTGAAACTGTAATAATCAGATAACAATAATATTAAATAATCGGTCAAGTGCGAGTTGGAATCGCGCACGAAGGGTTCCGTACCACAATGGAGCAAAAATAGACTGAAAATTGTGTTTTTTGTATGGGAGCCCTTATTTTATTTATTTAAATTTTATTATAAATTATTAAAGTGCAAATAAAATTGAGTATTTCTTGAACATTTCAAGTGCCTGTTGTTTGCCGTTATTGATATTGAGAAAAAATAGCAAAAAAATCAAGATTGTTGTATGGGAGCCCCCCTTAAATATTTAATTTATTTTTAGTATTTGTTGTTATAGTGGCAACAGATATACACAATCTGTGAAAATTTCAAGTCTAGCTATAGTTGTTCTTGAGTTACAGCCTCAAGACATACAGACAGACAGACAGACGGACAGACATCGAAGTCTTAGTAATAGGGTCCCGTTTTTACCCTTTGGGTACGGAACCTTAAAAACTAGATACGTGTGGCTCACGGAGACCGCCGCGGCAACTTATGCAGTTATAAATAAAAAAATTAACACAAACATTTCTTCATACATATTGCGCTCCTGGTATTTCATGGTTAAAAACAAATGGGCTACCCCCATTTAATTTGTCAATGGAACACAATATTGGGGCTAGTCACAAGAAAAATCTTAAAATTAGTGGGTAGGTAGAAAAAATTTAACGCAAACACCTCTTCATACGTTATGCGCTCCTAGTACTTCATAGTTAGCCCCCTATTAATTTGTAAATTCACAAGAATTTAAACAAAATATTGGGGGTAGTCACATGAAAAATCTTAGAATTAGTAACATGCTATTTTGAGCGTCATAAAAATAAAACAACATTAATTTATTTCTATGTTTATTGTTATTTTGTTACAATTTCAAATTAGTGCAAAGTAAATGCCGAGCAGTGTTAGGGTCCAGAGAATGTATAGAAGTAGTCATTGTAATTTGTATGCACATAAAATATGATAATTTAATTTTTTCCTGCGTTTTGTTAGCAAAAAGTGGCAATTTAGCGGCCAATTTTTGTAAACAATATTGGAAATTTGCTACAGCGTAATTTGCACTCAGAAATTAAATTTTGAATTGATTTTTTCATTATCAAATATCTAGTTGGCAAGCTAAAGATTAGTAGTATTAGACTACCTCTATACATTCCGTATACATATGGCCGTTGACACTGGAATGGAACTTATTGTAAAAAAAATTAGATTTACAGATTAAATATTACACTAAACACCGCTTAACCGGCAATACCAGCGATCGCCTCCGAGGCGAAGTATTTTACGTCAACATCTGGATCTACGTTCAACTTCTCCAAGACTGGCTTAACTTGGGGCTGAATGACCGCTGGGTCAAGGTACGGTGCCATTTTCTGGAGTGTCTTCGCTACATTGAATCTTACGTTGGCAACATTATCGTCAGTCATAGACAAGACGGTGGGCAGGAGGACTCGGGTTGTAATATCTTTGCCGCACACTTCGGAGAGGACATTGATGCAGAACAGGTAAGTCATTCGGTGTAGGTAGTTCTGTTCACGGGACATGGCTAATACTTTGGGTATGACATTGGTCTCGGCCCAGGCTGCTCCGTACTGCTCGACCAACTTCTTCAGGTTCAACGTGGCGGCTTCCCTTATGGCATACACATGATCTATGAGCCACGACATGCAGAGTCCGGTGAGTTTCTCATCGAAGAATTCCTGGCCGAGCTGTCCGGCTAATAAGGGCATGTGTTCTATAATGGCAAGTCGCACGCGCCATTTTGTGTCTTCAGCTAACTCCACGATGGCCGGCAGAAGAGATTGCACAAGTTGTTGGATTCCAATGACTTCATTCACACACTCAAGATTGGAGATGATGTTCAGTCTGACTTCGGGGCACTCGTCCTTCAGTTGTGTGAGGAATAGGGGCAGGAGGTTTTCGATGGTGTTCTGTCGTCCAACGATAGGGCTGAGTCCCATGATGACGGAGGCCAGAGCGGACTTCACGTGTTGGTTGGGGTCACAGACTAAATCCTTGATCTGAGGCAGGATCATGGTCATTATGATGTGTTCCTGGTGTGCCTTGTCCAAGTTCATGCAGAAGTCTTTCACCTGGAATGAGAATGAGTATAGAGTTTTAAAAACACATAAGTGTACCTATGTGAAATAGACAACAATATAAAGGGGGAAGATTTTAAGTAGACTTTTTTTATAGGTGTGTAACATCTGTCAAACTTTTGTTGCAATGATGTCGATATAATATAATCATCCTGCAAATCGCCTGATGGGCAGCAATTACTGTCACCCATAGACACCATTTGTTTTATTACACGGCGCATAAACTTGCCTTACCACATAATATTATACCTTACAAACGAACTCAACAACACGTTTAAAGCTGTTGGCAGTTTATACTACATAGTTATTATGTCTCCGATCGCGGCTTATACCAATTTCTACCTCCTTCCGAAACTTCAGCTTCTATACTAACCTTCCCAGCGGCGGCCGCGCGAACCTCCGCCTCCGTATCTTTAAGCAGTCCCTGGAAGATCTGCGCGAGGTCAGACCGCGCCAGCTCCGGACCAACAGCCAGCTGCAGCTCAACGAACCTGTAACATTACATCTTACATGTTAAACAAGATCATCTACAAAACCACTTAAAGCTGCAATAATTTTGTACTACTCGACTCGTATCAAAGAAGTTCATAGAAAAAAGTTGTAATGTCAATATTTTGACTTTTATACTATACTTTCTAAAAGTTCTAACGTCAAAATTGTGGCCAATGCCAATGGCTGCTCATCCGATAATGTACAACTACATGGCAGCACTCACTTGTCGGCCACGATGTACCGCACGCGCCAGGAGGTGTCGCCGGCGCGGGCACGAACTGTCGGCATCACCAGCTGCTCCATGTCCTCCGGCGGCAGCAGTGCGGCCACACAGGCGCACGACTCCGCGGCCAGCAGACGGACAGAATCTTGCTCATCCTAGAATGAGTCAAAAAAGAAATTCTTAATAACTTTATGGAATGTATTAACTAGTAAATGAGAATAATTAACACTAGATGACGCCCGCAAATTCGTTTATCGCCGAAGAACCGTACATTTACCGCAATACAGATATCCTATGTCCTTTCCTGACTTTTAAAGTATTTCCGTTTAAGTATGAAAGGTTAAAGGACAGACAAACATTCTTTGGCATTCCTGGGCGCCGAAGAAATCACGCCCAGGGTGCTGGTAGTGCTAGAACCTGAAGCTGAAGCACCCTAGGGGTATGTAGGACTCCCGGCGAGAGGCGCCGGGCTTACCCACTATAATCACCTGCGGTTTGCCTTCAGCCATATACGGAGGGATGTCCTGGATCTGTCTAACACAGGAATCCCTCCACGACCGGCCGGTCTACCTCATAAGGGACCGGACTTCCACCAAGTTAGAGAACGCTTCGGCAAACTGCGTTCCCGGCGCCGGGACTAGCTAAGCCGGGCAGGTTCCCATCCTTTCCCGAAGCCCCGATTTGACAGAAGTTTGGAGGTTCGCATAGCGACGCCTTCGCACTCCCGTCCTATGCCGGCGGAGCGGAACGGAGGACGGGTCATCCTCTCTATTCCGCTCAGCAGCCTCTTTCTGCGACAGGTTGGTTTCACAGAAAGAGTCCGCCGCCTGCCAGGCCTTATCGCTCTCGAACATGCAGCATAGTGCTGAAACCTTCATCCACCATCGTTCAACTAACTCACCTGGGCTAGATGCACGAACATGGGTATCAGATCGCTCTTCACATACTCCACTTCCATGACGCGGCCGAACTCGCCGAGCTTATAGGCGGCGGCGCGGCGCACCATCGGCGTGTCATCCTGGCAGAGAGACTTGAAGTGCTCCCGGAGCTCGGCCTTCACGGGGGCAGAGACGCGGGGGTAGCAGACACTAAAAATCACGTTTGGTAAGATTAGGCAGAACTAGTTTAGGTGCTTAGGTCTTCTTTAATGGCAGTCAGGTGCTTAGGTCTTTGGCGGCCACAGAGACGCGGAGAATGAGATGATGGTTACATGAAACATTAGGCTATTCGGAGAGAATATTTTCGAATACGCATAGAATATAAACTAGACTATTCGGCCTTAGATTGCAGAGACGCGACGGTAGCAAACCCAGGAATGATAATGGTTTAATAAAAATTAGGGTATGAACTGGTTTTTCTAGAAAGCAAATATACAGAGTGCAATTAAACCTTCCTGCCAAAATTTTTCCAGGGCTTAGGTATCATTAGGAGAGTCCATTTAACCGAAAAAAAATTGGGTGTTCTTTTTTTTAATGACATTTTATCCCATTTACAATCGTTGCAGAACGCAACAAAGTGCAACGAAATTGCGCCCGCAATTTCGCAAGTCCGTTTATAGCTCGAGAATAGTATATTTTGGTATAAAAAGTTTCTTCTTGTGTCCTTTCCCAGGACTCAATTGAAATTTGGTGAAGATATTTCACTAAATTTCAGCAAAATCGGTTCAGCAGTTTGGGCGTGAAGAGGTAACAGACAGACATATTTTCGCATTTATCTATAGTATCACATTATAAGTATCTCCAAGAAATGACTGCATTTTGGTTCATTAGGAAAGATTGATAAATGATCAGGTTATTATTTGAATTTATTTAGTAGTCACCATTTGTGTATTTAGTAGCCAGTATTTTGTGTACAATAAATACTTAAGTAATTTACTACAAAAGTAATAACTTTTACTGTTAGTTTTCTTTTTCATTTGCAAATAAAAGTATATTCTATCCCCACAAATGATTATAAAAATAGTGTATTTTCTGTGACCAGAGTAATTTACACAATAAGTCTGCTTCCTTCGTCCTTACCTGAACAGTCCACATACTGATGCCCTCGATGTGAACCAATCTCCGTGAGCGAGTCTCTCAACAAGTGGCACGAAATGCTGTTCCAGAGCCTGAGGGGAGTGATGAGCAGCGACGGCACGGAGAGACGCAACCGCCTTGTCTCTGACAACCGTCTCCTCGACGGTAGCGAGAGACTCTAGTGGTGGCAACAAGCAGTGAGCGTATTCCGCACCACCGACCAGGTTTATGAAGTTACCTGGAATAAGAATTGTATATTAGACAGAAGCAACTTGTTAGGCTTTATAAGCATTACATTTCTATTTCCATTAATAAGTTTTAAAATTTAAAAGAGTTATCGGTTATCGGTGAGTAGAGTTATCGGTGAAAATATTATGAATGAGGCCTTGTTTAGGAAGAAAACAAATTTAAGCAGGTTATTTTGCTACCTTTCTCTCATAGCCGTCTCCACCAAGAAAGACTACATGATAATAGTGTGAATGTGAGAGTGTTGTGAGAATAATAATATGCTGTAGGATAAGACTGTTCGGTGTGCATCCGTTGTCTGATTGCCATAACACAAGTTCAACTTAGCATGGGATTAGACGACGTGATGTACACTGTCTAATTTGTGCTATTGGGTAATAATGTATGAGTATGATAAAAAAGAATTTGAATAGCAAACTGCCGTCCTCCCTGCCTGACAATCATATACCAGCGGAGTCTCAGTAGATTTACTCTCTAACAATCAATATTTATATTTATTGATGCTGTGACTAAATAAGATAAGATTATTATGAATATAATCAAAGTGGCAGAGAGAACCACATGTAGATTGTTTATACGAAATATTCATGTTCTTTGTTCTGTCTTACAGGAAATTAGGTCATACAAAACTTACGAAGAACCTTGCAAGGACCTAAATAAAATTTATAATTACACTCCCATGAGAAATGTAAGTAATAAAGCGAGGTTTTGTATAACAAAGTCTAGTGGGTACGTAAAAATTAGTCATACTTACCGAGTTGCTCAGCAAGCGCTAGCAGGACTTCATCCTCGTCGTAAATAGTTTCAGATAGGAAGGGAATGAGCTCCGATCGTGTTCTCTCCACGCCCAAAGCGAGGGCGATGGTTGAAAGTTTCTTCACAGAATTCAAGCGTAGTTGGACATCTTCGTTCTTGAGTTCGTCTATCAATACAGCAATCGGATAAAGTGACTCATCCGTTCCGGAGTCGCTGGCTGCCATTTTATGTTTATATCGATTCCAATTTGTAAGAATACAAAATAATCACTGGAAACACCACGAATTTTAATTTTCTTTTTACAAGCAAAATGGCAGCTTGACGCTTTAACTTTTTTTTCGTTTTCTTTTTTGGTCTTTTATGTTGACATGCCCGAGTGTTTTGCCATCAACATCTCGCTTTGAAAAATTTGAAAGAAGATATTATTATGAAAAATTTTGGAAAAATTGTCGTGTTTGACATCAAGCCCGCATAGATAATTTTCTTTTGAAGTTTCATAAATATTTATCTCCCTGTAGAAAAGTAAAAAAAAACATCTAAAAATATGGGCATTGAAACAAGATCAGAGGACGATATCAGTGCAGCAGCAGCCAATATTGTCTTATGCTGCGTGTCTGGTACAAGGCTGAATGCACACGTTAAGAACTATACACAGCCAGCAGTGCACGCAAACTTTTTCATTCATGGTTTGCTGGGTCTCTTTCATTCTCAAAGTAAGCAAATATTTATTGTTGCAAAGTTCTAAAGAAAAGCTGCTTACTAACGGCTGCTAATAACTGAGATTTTGTTAGTTATTATTTAAAATGTTGTTTACTGTTTACAGGTGACAAAATAAGCCGAGATCTAAGTGACGCCTTCGTAATAAGCACAGTCGCGACTCGTTACCTCGCATTACCTTGTTTAATGGCGGATCTATACGGCGCAGACCGGAATATGAGCGCTGCACACCTGATATCCGGTTTGATACCATTTGTCCTCGCATTAGCGGGAAAAGAGCACCAAAAACTGGGGAATATTGTTATAGCTGGCAACCTTATATCGTTGTGTGTGTATTCTCACCGCCATGATAGAATATGGGGTCTGTATGCGGCTGGCGCAGGGTTTTTGGCGTACTTTTTAACACCAGATTCGGGGATTCAAATTGCGTATCCCCTATTCTTGTCGTTATTTAATTATTGCGCATCGAATATTTATAGTTGAGTTTTGAATAAATATTTATCATTAAATTGTAGTTTGAATTAACTTCCGTTTCCTTTGACAGCTGGTGTTCAATGTTGCCATCTAATTTTCGCTTTCTGCCAGTTGAAGTAAGTTTACCCCCCCCTGTATAATTCTAGAATTAAGGAATTAAAAACGAGGAAACGGGTCCAAAACATTATGACCCGTTTACTCGTTTGCCCCCTTATTTTATAAAACAAAAAACTACATACGTCTTATGTGTTACACTCACCCAATTACACTTTATATTTTAAAAGCATCATAAACCCCAGAAATTCCCTAATAAGTGAATCATTAAAGCTTTATACAAATAATTGAAATATAAGGAAACAAAGGGCATTTACCAATGATATAAAGTTTGCAGATCTGTCTTTTATGTGGCCGAATGAAAGCATCCTTTTTTTCTGGAAACTAAAATTACAAAACTACCTACCTACTTACCGATAGGTAGGCAGTAAATAGGCCTGTCTGTTATAAGTAAATACTAAATAGTTATAGCACAAATTTTTTGGTTTGTTAGGTATACCGTTTATACATAAATTATTATGAGCGACACGTATTCATATTATAATATGTAGACAAATATTATAAATATATATGTGAAAGTTTGTCTGTCTGTTACCTCTTCATGCCCAAACCGCTCCGATTTTGCTTTGACGTAAAAAGTTGTTACGTCAAAATATTGACGTGTGTACTTTTTAAATTGACTGAGGGCTGGGGTAGTTCTATCTATACATCACGATCGTTGTCCCTCCCAGACCGTGACCGTCGGTAATGCACGCGGCGGGGGGCGCGCCGCGGGTACACATTACACAAATCCCATACAAGCCTGTTATATACTTATATTACACATAAATTACTTATCTTACTCGTGCTTTGACATAAAAGTATAATTTCGACGTATTTGACAACTGAAAGCTAAGACTGCGTATCATGTCGGGCCGCAGCGTAGCGGGTCGCATTTTGTATCATTTTAGTGTTCCGGACCTGAAAGCTCCTGTAAAACAGGACCCTATTATAAGGACATTGCTGTCTGTCCGTCTGTGTATTTGTCCGTTATAATTTCAGTTGACTGTAAAAGTAGTAGCGCTAAAAGAGTTTGTTTTATATTGCTGTATTACTTTATGATTTATCGAAATTTCATGAAACGTTCAGGTACGATTATGCATATTATTCCTCAATTATTCATAGCTAAGTCAAAAGTATTAAGTAACCTATACTTAAGTCCTATAACCCAGGGACATATTATTTAATCTATGGTCATGATATCCGGTCGGTTCATTCCACAAAGGATGCTCGTTCTTTGTCTTCTATCAGTCAATCAGTCGATCCCGCATTAGAAAACTGTAATATAAAACTACTTTAACGTCTTACGGTTTTATAGTTTTTAGAGTTCCGTATATAGAGGGTAAAAACCGGACTCGATTGCTGAGATTTCGCTGCCTATTCATCTGTCTGTTGCAAGTTTGGGCCTGTAATGTGTTAGAAATAGGCCGTGTCATAATGGTAGTATAATAGCACTGTAATGGCTGCACAATGGCGGCATTATGCTATGCCGTTATGAATGTCGTTTCGGAGTCACTATGAAGTTTCTACGAATTCACAATGACGCCATTATGGTGTTAATGCTGCCATGCTGCCATAATGTAATCAAAACAGTGACTGTTATCGTCACCAAGACAGTTCAGGGACAGGGACAAGACAGAGAGGACCGGATATTTGCAGTTCACTATGATAAATTCCAATTGAGTTTCGTACGGAACCCTTCGTGCACGTCTCCTATTGACTCTTGGCCACTTTTTATAGATTCAGATTCTAAACGTTTCGGACACTTCACAGACGCCATGCCCAGTTTCTAAACCGCGATAAAGCCCATAAAACTTTTATTACAATGGCCATTCCATGTAAACACCACAAATCAATAAGAAAAATGAAAATGTTATAGGCACGCGAAAACTGTTATAAGTCGGTGTTTATAAGAACATAGTTTTACAATGAATATTGGAGTGGACTTGAGGGACGAGATTTTGTTTTTGTATGGTGGACAGTGAAATTCTTTCACCAAAAGTAAGCCATGTTATGTATGCCAAAAGTATTTAAATATTTTTAACATTTATACTTACAGCTGTAAATTTTATAAATAGTGTAGTACTTACATATTAGTTAGGTACATAATACATTACAATTTTATTCTGCTTGCATGCACATAGCAAGGAAAAATAACCGATAGATTCTATTTTCAACCGCATATTGAAAACTAGAATTTTCCGAGTTTAAAAAGTCAACACAATCCTTTGTCTGTCATAGCTCACGCGGACAAACAGAAAAGCGATCGTTTTGTACATATTGACTTATGGCTATGCGTCAGAGGGGTAGCTCTATTTTAATCCAACATATAATACAACTTTGATCCAGTAAAAGTCAAGCAAAATTTTCTATTTTCTAGCGTAAACGATAGGTTTTTGGAGTTTTTATAGCTCCTCCTATGTTAATCAAACATTAATGGATTTTCGATCCAGTTAGGATTAAGAAACATAATAGTATTCTCTACATCACATAAAAGTTAGAAAAACCTGTTAGGTATTAGAATTTTGACCAATCGACCATGAGCATAATTAGTAGTTTAACATTTTATGAGAATGACATTTTGTAGTTCCATTATAGCACGACTGCATTTAAGCCGCATCGAAGCCGCATTATGTTGATAAGTCAACTTTAATCTAGTTAAATCTAAGTCTAACTTAAGTCAATAATTACTCAAATCCGCCTGACCGCTAAATTAACTTTTGGTCTAACATTTTCTAGACTTCAGAGACAGTGAACTCTAGAATTGGGCTATTAGACCTAAGCTTACACTTAAATCTGTACATGAAAGCATATAGATGCTACTGTCCATAATATGAGACGTATAGATTGTAGAGTTCAAATTATAGAAATGGCGCTTATAGTTTCATCACACGGGCACATTGTATTAGGTAATCTATGTTATATAAAAATATCTTATATAAAAATAATATCATAAATAAAAAAATGGATTTTCAAATGTGGCTGAACGTATTGGGCTGATTTTAGTCTTAAAATATTCTTAGAAGTCCAGGGAAGGTTTTAAATTGACACGAAGTTCACCGGGACAGCTAGTATGCGGTAACAGACACCTGTCTGTTACCTATTTACGCCCAAACCGCTGAACCGATTTTGCTGAAATGTTGTATGGAGACACGTTGGGTGGGTAAGGACATACTTTATATCCCGGAAAAATGTACGATTTCTTCGCGATAAACTAATTTTGGCGCAACGCAGTTGCGGGCTTCATCTCGTTTTAGATTTTAATATAAATTCGTAAGGCCCACTTGCGCCAATCTGGGTTAAAGTTAACTCTGAGTTAAACATCATGTCATCTCTATCACTGACTTGGTGAGTGACAGATATGATATGATGTTTAACTCAGAGTTAACTTTAACCCAGATTGGCGCAAGTGGGCCTAAGTGTGTATGTGTGACTCTCAGATATGTATTTAAAGTGTAAATAACAGTAGCTATTATCGCAGAAAAGAGTGTGATTTCGACGTGAACGAATTTCTACTCCAAATACTATTTCTAAAACTCGGGTAGTTTAAAAGATCTAAGAGAGCAATAGTTAGTTAACGAAATTTAGTTTCATTTGCACCACGAAAATATTTGTATGTGAAGTGAAACAGTTTGAATAATTTATAAATAGATGCGCAATCATCCTTCACACTTAAACCACTGAACAGAATTGAATAAAATTTATTATAGGAATGCTTTAAATTGGCAAAGGACAAAGGATAGGTTTTATCACAGGAAATTGTGCGGTTCCCACGCAATAAATGAAGTTACAGGCAACATTTATAGTAGATTTTTAAGAACTTTCATACGGATTGATTTTTTTTTATGAAAAAAGGGGGCACACGAGCAATACGGGTCACCTGATGGAAAGCAACTTCCGTCGCCCATGGATACTCGCAGCATCAGAAAAGCTGCAGGTGCATTGCCGGCCTTTTACGAGGTAATAGAGTAGGGGAGGATAGGAAAGGGAATAGGGGAGGGTAGGGAAGGAAATAAGGGAGGGTAGGGAAGGGAAAAGGGATTGGGCCTCCGGTCAACTCACTCACTCGGCGAAACACAGCGCTAGCGCTGTTTCACGCCGGTTTTCTGTGAGCCCGTGGTATTTCTTCGGTCGAACCGGCCTATTCGTGCCGAAGCATGGCTCTCCCACGGTCAAAACTTCGTTTGAATATTCTTCAGCCACTTCTGTTGCTGTCATTTTCTATGTCCGAACTTCGAGTCATTCCTCTTTTGATGTGTCAAAGGAAGATTTATGGCGTAGACTCTACAACGCAAACTCGAGCTTATCACACACGTATAGAGTTGAAATTCGATTGGTAATAACGTATGTAACTACCCTCATTTTAACAAATATGGATAAAAAATGTGAATACTTTCACTCGGTTATAAAATATGTTCTAAATATTGTGGATAAATCGTGAGGACACATGTTTTAAGGGAAAACTTTATATTTATTGGTACTTTTTGATATTAGATCGCGTGCAACGAACCTCTTTGTCTTTGTTTTATTATCTGTGGACTGTTTCAGACTTTTTAAAAAACTACTTACCATAGACAAGAAATAAACTGGAAAAATACTTTTTTTCTTTGATTCATACTACCAGTCACATATGCTATTATGAGCATACGTACCAGGTAAAGAAAACATTGTATACTTAACTATAATTACACTCTACACACGTTATGTGTAAATCTTTGTAGTTTTTACTAGTAAAGGGCTAGAGCTGCTTGAAGTAAAAGAACTACATAGCTGATTGTAACCACTACACTAGACTATTGTTGTCAGAATTAATGTTTAATTATTTCAACCTCCATGCCGGAACCAGTACAGACCAGAATATGTTTTTTCGCGAGAATCCGTTTATTACTAGAGCCGTGTTAAAAACGTATAATATATAATTATTCATACAGTTATAAAATGTGCGCTCCACTGCGATAAAATAAAAAAATAAAAAAAAACATAAGTACTTTAGATGGAACACAAATATTATCATAGCACCAAGGTTTACAAATTAAAGTGCGCAATCCCTACACTAAGAATACTTGTTGTAGGGGTTGACTAAAAATTTGTTTAGGGTTGGACCTCATCTGGCAGCACGGAATCGCCTTTTTCCGTCGCCCTTTCTCTTTCTGTCGCTTAGAACTGCCATTTGCTAGACCGAGACAGAAAGCATAATGCGATAGCACGCGGCGGAATCCTCGAGGTGATCGGCTTTATGCGTTCTATCTCGGTCTAGCAAATGGTAGTTCTAAACGACAGAAAGAGAAAGGGCGACGAAAAAAGGCGATTCCGTGCTGCCAGATGTAGTTCAACCCTTATAGCGCAGCCCGCAGGATCCGTACATTTTTTTCACGATGAAAAGTATCCTATATCCTTGTCCCGGGACTCAAAATATGTTCAGCAAAATTTCATCAAAATCGGTTCAGCGGCTTGGGCGTGAAAGGGTAACAGACAGACAGACACACTTTCGCATTCATAATAATATACCAGGGATGGCGAACCTTTATGCGTATACGTGCCAATTTTGTGGAATAATATTAAATGACGTCGCAGCCGTGCCATCAAATATTCTTGACTTTGTGATCAGTGGAAAAATAATGTAAAAAAACAATATCAACTCAAAGCTCTATATTTACCAAAAATACAATTACAAGAGCAATTAAAAAATTAGTGCGACTTATCTGTTGTTGTAGATTGGACGATAAAATTGACTTATATTGGGGTTGCGCACCGGACCCAAACGCTCGCGCGCGTTTGCTTTTCAAAGATTCATAGGTATTATGCTACATCATAATCATAATTTATACTTTTTTCTTTAAACTCGTAATCAGTGACGTGCCGAAATTATTTCGTCGCGTGCCAGCAATGGCACGCGTGCCATTGGTTCGCCATCCCTGTAATATACTATGGACGTCCTCTTGTTGCGCCTCTACGCCCTCATGACGTCATGCTCACCAAAACATACAGTTTGTATTAAAATAAACTAGGTATAAGTGGTATAACCTATACCTAGTAACACTGACATATTGACATTTGACGTAATGAGGAGATATATACGCGTCAACATGACATTTGAAACCGCACACATTTATGATCCGCCATTAACCCGATTCTAGCCGTTAAACAAATTCAAGATATTTTGGAAGGATCGAGTTGACAAACTAGAACAATATGGGAGTAACGCCTCCCTGGTTTATGAAGTGTGTGCCGTTAAACGCATTCGTATAACGCCATTGTTTTCAAGTAATAAATAACGCTGTATGGAGATTTATTTGAATTTAGAATTTGTGACGCAATGTCTAATGTCTATGGTCTATTTACTCTACAGTGTACGGTGTTATAGGTCTACCAGAATCTGATGGCAAAAAGTGAGAAAAGAAATTGACTAGTAATACCGGGGTAATTGGAATAAAACATTTTGATCCTTTTTTAGGGTTCCGTACCCAAAGGGTAAAAACGGGACCCTATTACTAAGACTTCGATGTCTGTCCGTCGTCCGTCTGTCCGTCTGTCTGTATGTCTCCAGGCTGTATCTCAAGAACCGCTATAGCTACACTTCTGAAATTTTCACAGATTGTGTATATCTGTTGCCGCTATAACAACAAATACTAAAAAGAAAATAAAGTTAATTTTTAAGTGTGGCTCCCATACAAGAAACGTGATTTTTTGGCCTTTTTTGCTCGTTATCAATAATGGTAACAGCTACGCACTTGAAACTTTCACAAAATCCTTAATTGTATTTGTACTTTAATAATTATTAATAATAAAATTAAAATAATGTAAATATACATATCTAAGGGGGGCTCCCATACAAAAAACACAATTTTTGTCTCCTTTGCTCTATACCTACCGGTACGGAATCCTTCGTGCGCGAGTCCGACTCGCACTTGGCCGATTATTTGCCTTATAGCAGCTGATTCTGTGTGTGAAACATGCAAATATAAAAATTTATGATCAAGGATATTTTTTGAAAATCAGCCATCAAAATTTGCCATCAGATCCTGGTAGAATGCTGGTAGACATAATCATGGAGGTATTAAGTACTTGACATAATAATAATATACGCACTCCATAATTCAAATGTAGAGAGTTATATTTTTTATAATTCGTTTTTCAGACAGCAATTTTGAGTTCTGAGTGTATAGAACTGAAATAATATTTATACTTTCTTAAACTTTTTATTACTTTTATGATTTAATTTGGAAACGATTGCTATCTTTAAATGCTCGTGGTATAAAACAAGTCAAAATATCTTCGTTTAAAAATGGATTCTAGCTAAAAATAGATTGAAGTTAAATGGTTATTACTGAGGTATTTGTTACATAAAACATCCAGTCGATTAATGGCCGTTCCCTATATTCAATCTATCTCTAGTTTGACATACAACCGATCGCAGCTGACATAGAATTGACATAAAATATATGGAGCTAATGTCTAATGTGAGCTATTCCTATCTCAAGTAAGAGATAGATCGAATATTGGGAACGGCCGTTAGATTGTACAATTATTTACACTTGCAATAATATCGTCTGTGGAAGTTATAATGGGTTTGTTGTCGTTAGCAACTGAAAATAGACTTTTCATTAAAAAAAATCAATTTCCGCATCAAGAGACAGAAGAGACATGACCACAAACAATAGGTAGCCTTAAAAAAATAGAATTTCGAATTTTGAACACAATGACACATCCTCCAACTAAAATGGCGGATATCATTTTCCCGCTAAACAAAGGATGTTAGAACAAATAATTAATACTGGTATTGATAAAAAGATCGGTTTCCGATAATGGGTAGCGCGGGATACGACATCTGTCGTAATGGATACCTACCACTACTCAATTTGTCATAGTGTCGTGTTATGTAACAAAAAATGGCTTCTGTAAGTTCAATCACCTGAAAGTGATTGTTTTGTACTATCAAAGAAGTTGATTACTAGGCAGATGGGGGACCTAAGTAATTTGGTCGCGTTAACGGCCGTTCCCAATATTAGGAATAGCTCTCATTAGACATTAGAGACAATATATATTTTATGTCAATTCAACGTCAGCTGCGATCGGTCGTATGTCAAACCAGAGATAGATTGAATATTGGGAACGGCCGTAAGTCAAACTCATCCGACCGATCACAGCCTTGTACTATTATCTATTCTGTGTCACATGACAGCTAACATTGAATTGACATAAGCCGACCAACGAAGTAGGTCTGTCAACTGCCTAGAAATCAATTTCCTCGGGTATACTGTCTATACATGACAGTTTATAGTTAGGGTAGTTGGAATTTTTCCCATAAATAAAACAGAGATTACATAGAGACTCTATGTAATCTGATAGAGAATAGCTAAACAAAATCTGCTCATCTTTGGGATATCAGAAAAGTCTTTCATAAAATTAAATAATATTGGAAGATTAAATAATATGGGAGAACTTTGTTCGAAAGCTATCTGCTATATCTGAAAATCTGCTAATCTTTCACCTAGGAAACATTCCTACTCCTTGAAAGATAATACATTATTTTTTTGAGCTGTCCGTCAAAAATGTGACTTCTTTAAAGGGTTCCGCTACCAAAACAGTTTGAGAACCGCTGGTATACAGTTATACAGGTTTAATATTCTCCACAGAGCAGTGATCGTATTGGTATCGACTCACTATCGCAGTTGCTCTACATCATATATCAAATTCGAGAACAGACGTCGGCCATGTTTAGTGCTTATGGAAGTTGTAGACATGACGAAGAAAGCAATAACTTTTCACCAACCGCACCCTAAGGCTTGTACTAATATAAGTAATAGTTAAAAAAAACTAAAAACACGCTTTTTATACAAAGGGTTACAAACAAACATACAAACATACAAATTGAAAAATGGAATAATTATATCAAATTAGTGTATTGTCATCGGTCCTCGATAAATCTACAAAGTTTGAACGAAATCTGGCCGTTTAAAGTGGGTCAAAATCGCGCCCAAAGAAGTCGGTTACAAACATGTTACAAACAAATATACAGGTGAAGCTAATAAAAAGCGTATAATTATGTATTCTGTGCCTAAGGTTTAGTAATAAATTGACATTCAATTTGTCGTTTTTTTAATGAAGGGTCAAACGAGCAAACGGGGTGAAAGAAAGCTACTACCGTCGCCCATGGTCACTCGCAGCATCAGAAGAGTTGCACGTGCGTCGCCGGCCTTTTAAGAGGGAATACACTCTCTTCTTGAAGGTTTGCAGCTCGTATTGGTGCGGAAATGGTGCTGGCTACAGTTCGTTCCAGAGTTTTACTGTGCGCGCCAGAAAGGTACGCGAAAGACGCACGGTGGAAGGACTGCCACTGACTTTTTTCTGCTAATTCTCTTAAAAATCTTTCTTCACTTTGTGTCAGATCTAAACTTCCCAACTCTACGTTGTAACATATTGTAATATAACCTTTTCTTGACCTTCCCAAGGTCACTGGTTAGCAAATAATAGAAACAAATAGCTCCTCGGGAAGGCTTTATTTAGAAAACTGTACCAAAAATTGTCAAGTAGGCGTATGTACATTGTACATAGAAAAATAAACATATCTACACCGGTGTATTAATATAATATGTGATAATATCATGTTTATTCTGTGCCGGTGTATAGATTAACATGACTAGACAAAAAGGGAAGGACTGTCTTCTTTGTTTTATTATTTTCGTGTAGTCTTGTCACAATAATTCTAAAATACTATCTGTTTTAGACTGTTAGTCTTATTGACTTAGACTGTGAGGTCGTGGATGGATTAAATAAAAGAAAATCACTTTTATATTGCGCTTTATTTAGGTTAAGCGCATTCGGTAAGGCACGTCTTTACTCCAAGGAGGAAAGGAGAGTAGTAGTATAATATTTAACATTAAAATAAACTGTGACCTGCAGAGTCAACAAAAACGTTCCCATGCCAAATGTGAGCCTGACCATTTAAACTGAAAGGTCCCAACAATAAATTATTGTTTTATAGCTTTGGTAACATTGACTACCCTTGTTTTAAGAATTAGAAGTCGTTTATTATACTTCATACAATATCTTGACAGCAAGGTTAACATGTGGCATGCGAGACCCAAATGGTACTTGAGTTTCTCAGATCCTAAATCTTTCAATACATTAACAAAAGACAGGAATTTTTGTATTCGAATTTAAGTAAATTCGACACGCCCCCTCAAAAATTAATGTCTTTGGAATCAAACTCAAAAGTAACATAAACCTAAAATAAAATTTCCTAAATATCAAAACAAAAAAAATTAAATTAAGTACAATTAAAATTTACATTAAGTAATACCTAATTGACGTACCTTCCGTGCACTTTAACCTTCCGGGGAGATACAATATGATCCAACATTTGTTGCTAGGATGAGGGAAACCCCAGAAAAACCTCACCAGATCATTAAATAGTTAATTTCTACTAAGTATTTATTAAAACAATTTAAAATAAAAACATTATTCTTCTAAGTTTATTTTCTCTCGTAGCTCGCGGAACCTGGCTGCTGGCAGCGGCTTGGTCAGCATGTCCGCGATCTGGTTATCTGTTGAAATATATTTCAAAGTTATTGTCTTATTCACACATTGTTCTAGGGAGAAGTGATACTTAATGTCAATATGTTTGGATCTCTTGTGACTCGATGGATTATTTGCGATACTAATACATCCATTATTATCTTCATATATTAAGATAGGTTCTTTAATTTCAATATTAATACTAGTAGCTAAAGTCCTTAACCACAAAGCCTCTTTAACAGCTTCATACAGAGCCATATATTCGGCTTCTGTCGACGAGGCTGCTACTGAAACTTGCCTCTTAGAGTTCCAACATATTGTACATTTATCATACAACATAAATAAATAACCTGTTGTACTTTTTCTGTCGGAAGTATCACTTCCTCCCCAATTTGAATCGACATATCCCGTAAATAAATTATCATAACTTCCCTGTACATATTTTTTTTTCAAATTAATTGTACCTTTTAAATATCTAAGTACTCTTTTTAAACAAGTCCAAAGTTCTTTGTTATTCTTATTCATGTATCTACTCAAAATATTTACAGTTATGGATAAATCGGGTCTAGTACATACCATTAAATACATAAGGCAGCCAATAAGACTTCGACATGGCGCATCATATATCTCATTAGATTCCAATGCCTCAAAATTTAGTTTAATTTCTAAAGGTGTACTAATTGGATTACAATCCATCATATTAAACTTGTTTAATATTGCCTTTATGTATGTACTTTGATTTAATATAATAATATTGTTGTTTCGGGTTATTCTGATACCTAAGAAAAGTCTTATTTCTTTTAAGTCAACCATCGAAAATTTGTTCATCAAATATTGTTTTAAGGCGTTCATAGTATTTTTATTTGCAGTGCAAATAACTAAATCATCAACATACAAAATGACATAAATATTCTGGGACACATATCCCTTATTTAGTATGTACATACAACGATCTCCCATAGAATTTTTAAAACCTATTTCTAAAAAGGTGTTTTCAAATTTTTCGAACCAGCATCTAGCGGCTTGTTTTAGGCCATATAGAGCTTTATTAAGTTTACAGACTTCATTTTGCTTGCTCTGTACTCCCTCGGGAACTTTCATGAATATTTCTTCCTTTAAATCACCATTTAAAAATGCAGTTTTAACATCCATATGGTGAATCAATAAACTATGTTGATTTGCAAATGCTAATATGAATCTAAAAGTTGAAATTCTCGCCACCGGAGCATAGGTTTCATTATAGTCTTCAAGGTATTTTTGACTAAATCCCCTGGCAACTAATCGGGCTTTATATTTTAAAGGTTTTCCAAATTCGTCGTTTTTAATAGTAAATACCCATTTGCTATCTACGATATTTTTGCCTATTGGTCTAGGTACAAGTGTCCAAGTATTATTTATAGAAAGTGAATTTAATTCATCATTGATTGCCTTTTCCCATTGGCAAGAATCTAATCTGTCTTTTATTTCCTTATAAGAATTTGGAATAGACGATATAAAATATTGAGCTGATAACAAATAGTCACTAGGTAAATTTTCAGAATAAGAAATTGGATTTAGATTTTTAATTCGTTCACTTCTCCTCAGTTTATTATTGTTGTTATTCTGAGGAGAAATATTACAATTATCAATTTGTTCACTATTTCTATTTAATTCTGTATCATAAAAGGTAAGTGACCGCTCCTGGATTGTATTGTTTTCCAAATTACAATTGTTTCCATTGTTATCATTAAAAGGGGCACTTGAAGAACTAGGGAGGGACGTTTCTTTACCTGAATGTACATTTATTGAATTTGATTTTAATGGCCTGGACTTAAGAAAGCTTTTTTCATCTACAATAATATCTCTCACTACCAAGTACTTGTAATTTTCCACATCATAAACTCTATACCCATTTGGTTCATACCCCAATAATATGGCTTTAGATGATTTTTCATCGAATTTATTTCTACCGGTTTTTACATGCACATATACTGTTGAACCAAACACTTTTAGGTATTTAATTTGGGGTTTCTTATTGTGCCACATTTCATAAGGTGTTTTATTTACCTTCAATGATTTTGTTGGTGTCATATTTATAAGATACGTTGCAGTTAACACAGCATCGCCCCAAAACACTTTATCTAATTGGGCACCAGATATCATTGTTCGCGCCTTTTCTGTAATGGTTCTTACCATTCTTTCAGATATGCCATTTAACTGTGGAGTTCGTGGTATTGTGAGATGATAACTTATACCCTTTGAAACACAATAACTTTTCATTTCATTCGATAAATATTCCCTACCATTATCGCAATATAAATTAACTATTTTGAAGTTAAATCTAGCTTCACTTTTTGCAACAAAATCTTTAAACATTGCAAACATATCTGATTTGTGTTTTATAAGATATGTTACACAATAATGATTAATGAGTGAATTCATCTACAAATAGTACAAAATAATTATCGTTATTTACAGAAGGTGGTGTGATTGGCCCACAAATGTCAGAATGAATATTAAATAGCGGCCGGTTTAGATATTCTTTGTTTTTAATTTGATTAAATGGTAGTCGGGCTTGTTTGCCATAAATGCATGCTTCACACATGTCATCATCAGGCATAATATTTTCTAATTGGTTTATGTCATCGACAAGTTGTTTATTTTTGAGTTCGATAAATTTTGATTTGCCCATATGACCTAATCGTTGATGCCATAATTTATAATCAAGATTAGAGGCATTACTAGCACAATAATTAAACATATTTATACGTACCTTGAACTCCAAAGTAAACAGGTTGTTTACAGTCTTACCGGACATCACGGGCTTACCGTTATAGTACACCATTACCCCTTCTTCACCAAAGGTTATAGAGTATCCGGCTTGTTGCATCTTGATTACGGACAGCAAGTTGTACGGGACATCAGGACTGTACAGCACGTTTTCTATCTTCCCCTCGATGCCCAAGTTGCTCGTAACAGAGAATGATCCAATCTTCGACGCAGAGATAAATGTGCCATTTTTCGCCACTGATATTTGAATTGGTGTTTTCAGTGTGCGAAAACAGCTTGCTATATCCTCTCGATTCGTGATATGATCGGATGCTCCAGAGTCCAACAAGAATATAATCATATCTTGTTTATAATCTGTTTGTATTGTGGCTCCTGCCATGAAAGCAAAACTCGTCGTAGTCGGCGATGATTGAATTGTGTTAACGCTCGGTGTATAATAATTAGCAGTGTTGATAGTTTTGATCTTCTTATTGTTTAGTTTGTACTTCATACCCTCTAGATAATAGCGACATTCGTATCTGTAGTGTCCTTTTCTTCCACAGTGATGACATTTTATATGATTTTTCTTATTGGATTTCTTGTTGTAGTTGGATTTCGGCTTCTTATTTATTCTTCGAGAATTCTTAATAATTGATGGTATTCGTTGGAAATTTTCGTGTTGCAGATGATTGTTTTTACTTTCAGCATGAAGAATTTTTCCGCTTGTGTCTAGTTTCTCGTCGTTTAGTTTAACTTCGTGGTCGAGGAGTCGCATCTTCACGAAGTTCAGTGTAATATCGTCTTCTGAGAGTGTTTCGATTGCAGTGACAATACCGTCATAGGCAGGCGGCAGAGTCAGCAATAGTTGAGATACTTTATCTGCCTCCTTCACAGTTGCACCAGAAGTCGCTAGCTGGGATATTAAAATATCAAACTGCATAAAATGTTGATTCAAGGTGGTATCTCCTTGGAGTTTCATATTTAATAACTTCTTTCTGGTTGCGAGCTGTTTAGCCGTACTTTTTCTCTCGAAAATGTTGTCTAGCGCAGAAAGTATTTCCTGCGATGTTGACTCTGGTCCCACGTGACTGATATAAGCATCAGACAGGTATTCTATGATTACGTTTTTAGTTGTTTGTTCGGCTTTCTTCCACTTGTTGTCAGGTATTACCGGAACTGGCTTCTCAATAACGTGAATCACATCTAGTTCACTTAAAAGTCTTCGGATTCTGAATTTCCAGATGTTGTAGTTTTCTCCCATGAAAATCGGAATATTTCTCTTGGTCTTCTGTTTCTCCATATTGTTATTTTAAAAGATTAAATTTTTACAATCACTTTGAGTTCAAAAACTATTTTAACTTTTATTTAATCACTGCGTTGACTGGGCCACCATAACCTGTTAGTCTTATTGACTTAGACTGTGAGGTCGTGGATGGATTAAATAAAAGAAAATCACTTTTATATTGCGCTTTATTTAGGTTAAGCGCATTCGGTAAGGCACGTCTTTACTCCAAGGAGGAAAGGAGAGTAGTAGTATAATATTTAACATTAAAATAAACTGTGACCTGCAGAGTCAACAAAAACGTTCCCATGCCAAATGTGAGCCTGACCATTTAAACTGAAAGGTCCCAACAATAAATTATTGTTTTATAGCTTTGGTAACATTGACTACCCTTGTTTTAAGAATTAGAAGTCGTTTATTATACTTCATACAATATCTTGACAGCAAGGTTAACATGTGGCATGCGAGACCCAAATGGTACTTGAGTTTCTCAGATCCTAAATCTTTCAATACATTAACAAAAGACAGGAATTTTTGTATTCGAATTTAAGTAAATTCGACATAGACTTTCGTCATAGCTAAGCTTAGATTTTTTTCTGACCCCTATAGAGGTAAGTAAAGTACCAGAAGCTATATGTGGTTTCAGTCGCAGTTACTTTAGAAGGTATCGTTCTGAAGATGTACTTTTAATAATAAATATATAAATATATAATAAGCATAGGTAAAGCTAATTTTTTTTGTCTTATTTTCTTTCACAACTTAAAATCCTACTAATATTATAAATGCGAAAGATCATTTGTTTGTTACCTTTTCACACCCAAACCGCTGAACTGATTTTGCTGAAATTTGGTTTATACTTTCTATCCGGAATATCTAACGGAGTTGCGGGCGTCATCTAGTATTTTATAATCTCATTGATCCCTTCGTAATATATGAACTCCACGGTAACCACGTTTTCGTATCCGTTTGGATACCGTGGACTGTGAAAGTGTTAAAATCGGTTTAGACTTTAGTAGATCCAGAGAGTCCTCTCAAGCCCCAAGCGGTCGCATACGACCGCGGCGCACCATTATTGTACTGAGCTATAATAAGAGTTTCGTTTTAAATAATGTTTATGGTATCATCAATCATGCTATTATACCTACAAGTTTAACGCCTCCGTGGTCTAGTGGTATAGAGCGCGGCTCTTGACTCGGAGGTCGTGTGTTCGATTCCCGCGTTGGAAACATGTTATTTCCAAGTTTGGTTAGGACAATGCAGGCTGATCACCTGATTGTCTGACAAGTAAGATGATCCATGCGTCGGATGGGCATGTAAAAAGTCGGTCCTGCGCCTGATCTCTCACCGGTCGTGTCGGTCTGCCGTCCCACTGGGTTATGAGAGTAAAGGAATAGAGAGTGCTCTTGTGTACTGTGCACACACTTGGACACTATAAAAATACTCCTGCGTAGCTGGCCTGGTTTCAATAAAACCGGTCACCGTCACCGAAACCGGTGTGGGAGCTATTATTATTATTATTATATTATTATATTATAACTACATGACGTGGCATCTTGCGAGTGAACATCCGTTGTAGTACAATTTCAATAACCCAACAACTATTTAATATAAAATGTTGGTCGGACGTGTAGACCTAGGAAACTATAGACAGCTGGTGTAACGATAAGATTTTCGAGGCTTTTTTCTTGCTCATCCATATCCTTCTTAACTATCTATATATACCTATACGATCTGCAAACCTTCAAGAAGAGAGCGTATTCCCTCTTAAAAGGCCGGCAACGCACCTGCAGCTCTTCTGATATTGCGGGTGTCCATGGGCGACGTTAGTTGCTTACCATCAGGTGAGCGACAGGTGACCCGTTTGCTCGTTTGCCCCCTTATTCAATAAAAAAAATATAAAAATGGATTTTCAATTGTGTTAGTAACGCTAAAACTCGAAAACGGCTGAACGGATTGGGTTAATTTTAGTCTCAAAATGTTCGTAGAAGTCCAAGGAAGGTTTTTAGTGACACGAAGTTCACCGGGGCAGCTAGTTTAATATTATAAATGCGAAAGTGTGTCTGTCTGTTACCTCTTCACGCCCAAACCACTGAACCGATTTCACTAAAATTTGGTATGGAGATACTTTGAGTGCCGGGAACGGACATGGGATACTTTTTATCCCGGTCAAATGTACGGTTCCCGCGCGATAAACGAGTTTTGACGCAACGGAGTTGCGGGCGTCATCTAGTACTCTACATGACGCCCGCGACTTCGTTGCGTCCACATTTCAGCTAAATCGGTTCAGCGGTTTGGGCGTGAAGAGGTAACAGACAGACAGACATACACACTTTCGCATTTATAATACTAGTATGGATTAATGGATTATATAGAGTGTGACAAAACAAAGTACTTTAGGCCTTAGGGTGTATAATTATGAGTTCCCTGTATAGAGTTCGCTGTGAAAGTAGCAGCACTGAAGGAGCAACTTTTTTGTGATTTGTATGGGCAAGCGCCCAATAATAAAAATAGAAGTTACTCTTTCAGCGCTGCTACTTCCACAGCGAACTCTATACAGGGAACTCATACTCAGTTTTGTTACACCCTGTATAATGTTACTTGATAGTATTAACTATTAACCGTGGAGAGCCATGCTTCGGCACGAATGGGTCAGCTCGACCGGAGAAATACCACGGGCTCACAGAAAACCGGCGTGAAACAGCGCTTGCGCTGTGTTTCGCCGAGTGAGTGAGTTTACCGGAGGCCCAATCCCATACCCTATTTCCTTCCCTACCCTCCCGTACCCTATTACCTCGTAAAAGGCCGGCAACACACCTGCAGCTCTTCTGATACTGCGAGTGTCCATGGGTGACGGACGTTGCTTTCCATCAGGTGACCCGTTTGCTCGTTGTAAGTATGGCTAGTGGCGCAATTTCACTGGTCGATAGGGTCCGCATGCGGGGTGCGGGAGATTTCTGACACGCATGCCACGATCAATGAAAATGCGCCATAATTTGTAAAGGTATTGGCACTTCTATTCCCCCTAGGTCTATGTCAGCAGCTGCTAGGCTGGCTAGGACAACAGGACGTTTATTAAAAATATCTTCTAAAGACTTTTATAAGAGAGAATCTAGCTTGAAACTTAAAAGAGGAGATATTATATTCTATTAAGAGAATGTTTTGATTTCGATTCGCCTTTTCCATCTATAGGGGTTAAACAAAACTAAGTGATAATACCTTAGAGTTTAGGGTATGTGTTCGTTATATAGAGTTCACACTTCACTTTAAAAGTAGCAGCGCTGAAAAAGCATTTTTTTCACTTTTGTATGTGGAAACTCATGACGCTGAGGCCCATAATATAAATCCACAAAAAATGCTCTTTCACCCCTGCCACTTTCACAGTGAACTCTATATAGATAAGGGACACACACCCTAAAGTATTTATTACACCCTGTACAGGTTACTTGAGTGAGTTTCCTAAGGGGTAGTTATCAAGCAGGCCCATTCGTGCCAATCCCTGGCTCTACCCGTTTTAATCTATCCTCTTAACGATGTGATAATTGACAAGCAATGATCGGGGTCGGATTATCGATATCGCACCCACCAGCCTCAATTTAAGCCCCAAACTTGTCTTTCCGCCACTGATAAGACAGGGCCAGTACACACAGAGACGTGCAATGAAGATAGCGATTCAAAACTTCATTTATTTAATTTCTAATAATATTACGTAAAAGTTCGAGAAGAGAGTGCTACTAGCACATACAGTAAGCAATCCGACCACAATCCGACATGTAGCACACTCATAAGGCGTCTCCCAGACAGACGCGGGCAGCGGTGGCGGCGGCGGTGGTGGTCAGTTGGATGACTTGAGAGTTCTAGGAACGACACAGACACACGCGGTGGCGGTGGCAGTACAAACAACTGACCGCCGCCACCACCGCCACCGCTGCCCGCGTCTGTCTGGGAGACGCCTTACTCATATCAGAATATTGACAGGAACGTTGTCAAACGTCGAACAAAACTTTTTGTTTACTGTCTATGCTGGTGCTGCCTCCACTGCCTCTAACGTGAAAACGTTGTCAAAGGTAGGACAATATGTTATGTCAAATCAATGTTAAATGTGATCTGTCGGCTGGGCCACATAGCCCGAACAAATTATGTATGTACACTGGTCACTGCCTATACACTATATAGGGGAGAGCCATGCTTCGGCACGAATGGGCCGGCTCGACCGGAGAAATACCACGTCCTCACAGAAAACCGGCGTGAAACGGCGCTTGCGCTGTGTTTCGCCGAGTGAGTGAGTTTACCGGAGGCCCAATCCCCTACCCTATTCCCTTCCCTACCCTCCCCTATTCCCTTCCCTTCCCATCCCTACCCTCCCCTACTACCCTATTCCCTCTTAAAAGGCCGGCAACGCACCTGCAGCTCTTCTGATGCTGCAAGTGTCCGTGGGCGACGGAAGTTGCTTTCCATCAGGTGACCCGCCGTTAGCTCGTTTGCCCCCTTATTTCATAAAAAAAAGGGTGTAACAAAAATAAGTGATAATAATTTAGGCTGTGTACGTGTTCCTTGTAGAGAGTTCACTGTGAAAGTGAACTCCATAGTTATTGCTGGTCGTTCTTCCCTCTATACGGATTACGGGGTCATATTATTATTCAGGTAAAGAATACTTTATAAAACTTTCAGCTTTTATAAAATGGCGAAAGTCTGGCTGTCGTTGGCTCTTGGGTTATATTATAACACTCTTTATTTTCGTCAAAACAAAACATTAGATCAGAATATGTTTTATCATAAAAACATCTTGACAAAAACATCAAAGGAGTTTTATTATTATGTAATAGCAAGATGGCTTCTAATCGTGTTTCGTTCGAAGATTCCAAGTATAAGTCAGCACACAGGACTTAGGTTGTATATGTGGCGGCGTGAACGCGCGGATTGGCGTCTACACCGCGAGATCACAATTCACAAGCAATACCTATAGTACCTATATTGTAATGAATTAATGATTTATTTGAATAGCGGAACCGTACATTCTTTCGGGATAAGAAGTATCCTAGATGTCCTTTCCCGGAACTTAAAGTTGGTTCAGCAATTTGGCAAAGCAGAACAGAGAGACAGACACACTTTCGCATTTCTAACATTAGTATGGATATTGGAGTCACAACTCACAAGCATTTTTTTATTCTTTCTCATTTCTACTTTAGCTACTTGTACTATTATCTATTCTGTGCTTTAGCTACGATGGCAGAAATGCCATGTCTAACACTTCTAGTCTGTGGCTAGACAGTTATTCCCTGTTAATCATGTGTAAACTAAATCCGGGGATTGTAACAATAAATTACAGTTTATGAGAACTGTAACACATTGCCCCGCGTTTGTTATCGACTTTATCTAACGCCGCGGCCGCATATGCGTGGTGCTTCGCGCTAAAACCGATAATATTGGACGATCTGAGTGTATCGTCCAATAGTATCGTCTCATTGCGCGAAGCTTCGGACGATACACGCAGATGAGGCCGGGCCGTAAGGCTGATTTCACATAAATTCATACAATTTTATAAACAAAACCCGGCAAACGTTTTGCCATATAAATTATTTCTAGTATTAATTAAATAAAAAGTAGATATAAATCTATTCTCAGGCCTAACGAATTAACATACAAAATTTCATTAAAATTGGTTAAGCCGTTTTGGAGGAGTTCGCGCACAAACACTGTGACACGATAATTTTATAAGATTTGTGTGTTTCCGACGTTGCAGTAGGAGCCGATGGCGCAGGGGGGGGGGGGCAAGTTGACTTGTTCACTTTACCTACTACAATTCATACTTTCCTCATTATCTATATTTTATAGTTTTCGTCGGAATATTGGGAGTGGAATTGGTGAATTAATTCGAGTTTCGACGTACGGGAATGATTGTTTAAGGCTTGAACTTCAAGCAATGCAACTCAAAGATTTCATTATATTTGGCAACTTTTTTAGAATCTCTAGGGGGGGGGGGGGAGCTGCCCCTCCCTGCCGCCCCTTGGCGACGCCCTTGAATATAAGCGGTTTTAGCTTTTACTCCTAGGTAATTATGGCGTAGGCCGTAGTGGTTTTTGTTTCGCACTCGAGAGGGTGCAGAGATGGCGTAAGCCGTGGGCGATGTGGACCACCGCCTAGGCCTAGGACCTCGCGGTCCATGGGGGCTCGTGCCTAGAAGGTTACCGTGTATACGCAAAATATTTTCGTCCGTCGCGGTCGCTTTCCTCGAGAATCGGAAAGTCACCCTTAGACTCTATGTTTTAGAACCGTACATTTGCAAGTAAAGGCTAGTTCGCATCAGGCCAGTATTTTAGTCAAGAAGCGAGTATTTTAGTAGCTAAACGTGTCTGAACACTAAAAACTTAGTCATTTTGGGGTATAAGACCGAATTTAGCTACTAAAATACTCGGTACTTGACTAAAATACTGGCCTAATGCGAACTAGGCTTTAGGTAACAGTTCTAGTCCAATTTGAAGATCTAATAATATTATAACCTAACAAATAGATACATTTTAACAGGAATGTGCGTGTAACATCAAAGTCATTACTCAATCGACATAATAATCGCGCTGCATGTTGCATTTGCAGCCATAGAGCTAAGAAACAGATAGCTGAGGCAGACAGACGTGTACACACTTACTAATAAAGATGGAGGTATTACCATGTAATTAATATTCCCGTCTCGCTCTACATCATGGCGAAAATTTATGCCTGACTGATGTTTCGTTTTTCACATCTTCCGGCAATCTAGATGTGCAACATCTTGCTTTTCTCTAAGCCCTAGCCATAATATAGCTTGAAATATCAGACGCACCTGTGCGCCTTCTCGTATAACATGCTGTTATTGTTAATAATGGATTAATTTCTTAAAAGAATCCCATAAAAATGCCATTCATTGCTTCATAGCTCTTGACACAGTCTCTATCCTTGGGAGGTGCCCAAAATGAGTCAGTTACATTGACGTACCATATGTAAGGACATCGCATAGACGTAATCCATCCAGTAGACGTGAAAGTATCACATCTCTCTCGGAAATAGGAAGGATGATATAATATATCGAGATATCATGATATTTAACACTTTAAGTGTGTCTCGTGTCCGGCGCAAGTTGGCCTAATTGATTTCCTTCGTTTCAAATCTACAGTTGCGGTGATAGGAGAGTCGGTGCTTAGAATTTGCTGGTGATTAATGCGTACTGCTGTCTACATACCAAAGCCGCCGGCCCGGCGGTATAACCCGCTGGGCAAAGCCGACGGCCTCATTTTGAAACAAGCTTTGTCAAAATTGTTTCAAAATGAGGCCGTCGGCCGCAACCCGGCGGGTTATGCCGCCGGGCTGGCGGCTTTGGTGTGTAGACAGATTAAGATTTTCACATTCTAAGGCCCACTTGCGAAATGTTGTATGGAGACACGTTGGGTGGGTAAGGACATACTTTATATCCCGGAAAAATGTACGGTTTCCGCGCGATAAACTAATTTTGGCGCAACGCAGTTGCGGGCTTCATCTCGTTTTAGATTTTAATATAAATTCGTAAGGCCCACTTGCGCCAATCTGGGTTAAAGTTAACTCTGAGTTAAACATCATGTCATCTCTATCACTGACTTGGTGAGTGACAGATATGACGTCATGATGTTTAACTCAGAGTTAACTTTAGCCCAGATCGGCGCAAGTGGGCCTAAGCAATATAGACCGTCGTAGGCTTAATTTCAACATGCCAATGTTTTACCAGTGTTTTTAAAAGTCTGTGAGTTGTGACTTTGTTTGCAAATTATTTTGCAATAAGAAGCTATTATGATCACATGTCGAATTAAAGATAGTGCATTGTGATGCTCTCCTGGTGCCTTTCTCTTTTCACTATTTATTAGCTTTTTGACGTTTAGAAAGTCATCAAAAACGTAAGTAAATATGTCAGTCCTCTCAAAAAAACATAGAAACTGGTTGTAAATTATTTAAAAGCCTTGTGAGTGCGCCAATTCTGCGATTTAATATGAAGATTTACGGTTCTATGGTACGTCGATGGTATGCTAGAAACTACGCATAGATTGTGCAACTGGAACCGTGGAAGTAATTTATGGTATTTTAAAAAGCGCAGTAATTTGGTGCCATTAGTAGATTGTGCAATGTGTTTTCATACTGATAGCGACTGCGTTTTCGTCACTATGAGGCGCAGCGCAGGCGACAGACTATCCGTGACGCACTTTTAGTCTGTGGGAAATAGAACCTTTGCAATTATATGCAGTAACGCACACGACGCGCAAAAAGTCCGCATAAAATTGCATAGGTTCTATTTCCACAGACAAAAAGTGCATCACGGATAGTCTGTCGTCTGCGCTGCGGCTGACTAGTTTATCAGCCTACACGACTAGAGCGAAAAGGAGTTAATGTTCTTGGCATTCTCTGTAACGTATGTCTGGCAACTGAAAGTAGTTGCTCTAGAAAAGATTTTGACTTCTATGAGAAAGGCCTCAGCGTCATGAAATAAATAAAAAAACCCTTTCAAGGCTGTTACTTTCACAGTGAACTCTATTTAGGGGACTTCTGAAATATTCTTGCTTTTGTAGTAATATAAAGTCTTTTTGTGTAAAATAAGGGGACAAATGAGCAGGCGGGTCTCCTGATGGAAAGCAACTACCGTCGCCCGTGGACACTCGCAACATTAGAAGAGATGCAGGTGCGTTGCCGGCCTTTCGTCGCAGCCGTGATAAAATATCGCGAAAAGTTTTAAATTTAAATTTAGTATTATTCATGGAAATCCAAATTTAAAAAATGAGAGGGTCAGTTCACATTAAAACGAATCGAGGCGACGCGATGCATTTTTGAACGATTCAAAAACGTGTTGCAGCACCATCAAATTCAAAGTCATCATTTTGTGCTTCATACAAAACTACATTATGACGCCGTAACTCCGTTCCGCCAAAAATCGTTCGCACGGAAATCGTATATTTTTACGTAATAAAAAGTATTCTATGTCCTTTCCCGGGATTCTAAGTATTTCCATACCTAATTACAGCAAAAACAGTTCAGCGGTTAGGGTGTGAAGAGGTAACAGACAGACTTTGGCTTCAGACAGAATTTCGGATGGATGATGTCACAAAACTTAGGACCACCTCCCACCATGTCACACTTTGTGGACCCTTATGCCTTAATTAGATGTTACATGCTTTATGGATGAACACTAACAGACAGACAGACAGATACTTTAGCATTTATAATATTAGAATGGATGTATCATAAAGTCATCATTTTGTACTTTACACAAAACGGCACATGTACGGCAAAAACTGATCGAGCGTTTATGACGCATTTTGTATGAAACTCGCGTAAGTTAAAAAGAGATTAGCAGTTTTGGGGGTGTAGAGAATTGTTAAAATATTATGGCTATTATTAATATGAGGTACTTAGAGTTTAACAATATTTTACATGCGTAAAAATTAAACGCGGCATTTGTGAAATTTTACAGAAGAAATTCTAGAATCTATTCCATTGATAGACTAGCTGTCCCGGTGAACTTCGTGTCACTTTAAAACCTTCCCTGGACTTCTACAAATAATTTAACACTAAAATCAGCTAACTCCGTTCAGCCGTTTTCGAGTTTTAGCGCGACTAACACATTTGAAAATTCATTTTTATGTATAAGAGAAGATAGACACTACCAACAGGATATAATATTACAATTTTAGCAAAGTTTTCACGCTAGACAGCAGCACCAGCAAAGACAATAAATATTGTTTTGTTCGACGTTCGACAATGTTTTTGTAAATATTCTTTTAATATGAATATGACGTGGCCAACAAGTCGGATTGTGGTCTGATTATTTACTCTAGTAGCACTCTTTGCTCCGATCTTTGCGTAATATTCCCTAATTTCTGATTTTCATATCTATTTGACACCAAAATTCTCTGAATGCGTAAGTACTTTGTACTTATTTGGTATGATTTTATTATGACGAATCTTTATTTTTAAACTTTCCCACAATACGAATATCAGTATGGGAATTATTACAAAACAAGTATGAATGTTTTCAGAAGAGTGATTCAGTGGCCTTGGCTCGTTTGAGGAAAATTATGTACGGAGAAATTGACTATCAATTTGACAATTTTTATCCTGCATGTGGGCAGCAAGGATTTTGATAATAATGTGGGAGGATTTTTAACGATGACGTAAGCAAAAGGTAGTGTCGCGTACACTGCCTTTTTGAAATGGTGACTCAAAATTAAAACACGTTCGTCAACGTTTGTCTTCCAAACTGGGCGCATCATAGTAATGGGAATAATTAATGCTATATTCTAATAATTTCATTAACATGCTAATTTTTATGTCACAGCATGCTAAGTATTATTGCTTTGCTATTTGCTAAAAATGCGGCATTGTGAATTATCGGTTCGCATCGCACCGCTCGTGTCGAGTATTATTTCGCATCGAGTGAAAAGAAAAATAACAAGTTAGCACCGCGCTGTGAAAATGCGCGGACGTGATTTTTATCGTGATCGCATACCTACTGTTGCTACTTACGATAATATTAGCAATCGTATTTTTTAGCAAGTACAATTATTACTAAAGGGCATTTCACAATTAATTATTATTGCTAATGCTATTTTTACCAACACGCCATCATAGCTTTTTAAAGTTCCGTAGCCAAGATGGCAAAAATGGAACCTTTATAGTCTGCCTGTCTGTCTGTTTTTGTCCGTCTGTATGTCCTAGCTACTTTTCTCCGACACTACTGGCTGAACCGATTTTGCTGAAAGATATAGAGATATTTTGAGTCCCTTAATAGGCAAGTCCCAAGGACTAACCATACCTACTACTATACTTCGTGTTAATGATACTATTATGACGGGGACGATGATGATGTTGATGGTATGTATTGAAAGCTAGCGAGGCGCTAAATCGATAGCTGAGCGATTGCACACAATATCGCCAATTACTCGATTATTCGGCTAGATTCATAACTCGTGGTTATAGCACATGATATATCGATATTAGCCGTCCTAGGTCAGTGATTTTAGAGTTGACTGGGAGATTTGATTCCCACTGCTGTTTCCAAAATCCAAACTTAAAAACCCAAACAAGGCTCTTGCATACTACGCTCATTCCCGGTGTAGGGTTGCAATTGAAAAGCCCTTACTCCGTAGCTATAAGGACTGAGACCTGGGGGGTGAGACAAGATTTTTTCTTCTTCGCTTCGTTATAGAATCGATGATCAAAATGTATGGAATTGACATAAGACGAGTCGAACGTCAACGTCATATTAACGAACGCTTATGTCAATTCCATGCATTTTCATCGGCGATTCTTTATCGAAGCGAAAACTTAAACATTTCGGCACATCCCCCAGGGGGGGTGTGCCAAAATCTTTTCGTTTCGTTATGTTACGTTGGCGTTCGACTCGTTTTATGTCAATTCCATACATTTTGATCGGCGATTCTATAACGAAGCGAAAACGAAAAAGTTTCGGCTAAATGGCCTGAGTATAATTATAATTATAGTAAACAGTTCACTTAGAACTTGCATATAGCACTGAATATATTATATTAGTCCTATAGGCTATAATATAATATAATGAAGACATGTTGAGTTGAAGGGGGTAATTAACAATTTGAAAACGAATTTTTTTTGCATAAATGGAGGCTTTAGGACCGAGTACACCGTGGTCCGAAAAAGTGATTTGTAATCAAGTAAATGTGAATTCTATGTATAGCTACAATATGATGATAAGGTAGGTAAGTTACAAGATTTGTTAAAGTTGTAGATAAGAGAAAAATAGTTAATTGTTCTTATGTTTCACAATGCTAGTTAGCTTCTTTATCCACTCATATTGTCTTCATATGCGTTTCGACTATTCCACTATCCACCAAAATATTAGGTGACGCCATGTTAAAGTAAAAAATCGTGTTGGATAATATGTTTTAGATTGCTTGTTTTCTATGAGAGGCCGGACCGGCCTGTCCTGAAATGGAAAACGGCGTAAGCGACAAAATGGTTTTTGTCGCGTAATTTAATAACCATAAATATATTTCATAAAAGATATAATGTACAAGTTAAAGTGTATGTATCACTCTCCTCTGTTGGCAAAATAGGAATCCCTTTTTTTACAGAGGTCTTTTTGATTGATTATTCTGTGTTATAAACGTTGACCAATCGTGTTATGCTATGGGTAATTCAAAGACAAAGACATGATGAATACTGACAACGAACTTTAATTTCTTAGCTTTAGTCATTGCTGAGAAAAATGGACATCGCTACAGCCAAATTATCAAGGCGTCACCTTAATAATCAGATGTTATTAATGTAGATTCGATCCGATGTTATTAAGATACAATTGGAGCTCTCAGCAAATATACCGATTCACGTAATACAGTAGGTAGTTATTTCACCCCTAAGTTCTATGAAAATAGCCCTTCAATAGTCAGCATAAGGGTTATATCGGAGGTAGGTATTTTAAACGCTGAGTCGGTTCTGTTGATATAAGCATCACAATAAAATATCTATTACAGAGGGATCAGGTTTGAACACCTAACAACTATCAGGGAACTCGATCGTTTCAGGTAGAGTAAAATATTTTTCAACCTTTTACGTCATTTCTACTTTGGCCAAATACAGGCGATTATGAATTTATGGAAAATGTTCGTCAAAAATTGCCCATATTTAGGCGTTGTACTTACTCTGTATGTTTATTAGATTGTTATAATCTCTACGTCCGTCAGATTGCTAGAGGGATTGAACTTTCTGAAATATAATAATAAATAATAATACCTAATATCTATGCACGCTTCACACCACGTCAGTCCGGCACCGTGCTATAAGTAATATCTAATAATATAATATCTATGGACGCTTCACACCACGTCAGTCTGGCCCCATGCTAAGTACCTGAAGGCCTTGTGTTACGGGTACCAGACAACGGAAATATATAATATGTACAATATATACAATACTCCTTGTTGCTGCCCGTCTATTCTACGATCTTCAACTATACGCTATCTCGGAATCACGTTAGATGATAAAATGACTTTCAAATTCCATGTTGAAGAAATGTCCAAACGAGTACGGAAACTCATGAGTGTAATGCGAAATATACGCAGTGCGGTCGATGGTAATATATTAAAAATCATCTATTTTTCCTTGTGTCAGTCCCTCATCAATTACTGCATCTTGGCTTGGGGTGGGTGTTCTTCAGCAACTCTTATTCCGCTCGAGCGAGCGCAAAGAGGCGTATTAAAGGTAGCGTTGGAGAAACCTAAGAGGTACAGCACAAACAAACTTTATGAGGAGACTAGGGTTTTAAGTGTTAGAAAACTATATTATGTTAGGGTCATTGAATCAGTACACAAATCCGTTACAAAATCCAAAAATACTTATGAACAAATGTTAAGCAGACGACTTTTCAGAATTCCCAGTACCCCCGTTAAGACAACCTTTGCCTATAGATTCGGAACATTCTTATATCCCTTCATTTACAATAAACTAATAAATTTATTTGAATTAAAGCAGTATTCAGTACAAAAGGCTAAAAAAATACTATCTAAATCCATACTAACCTGGTCATACATGGAAACAGAAAATTTTATTAAAGTGTACAAATAACTCAAAAGACATACACACACACACACACACACACACACACACACACACACACACACACACACACACACACACACACACACATACACACACACACACAATTATAATATAGAATATGATATAGAATATTATAATAATTTAACCTAAGATTTTTAATTTTTGTTGTGGTATTAAGATTATATTAAGTATTATTATTATTATTTGTTAATTTCGTCTGTTTTTATTGATATTTGCACTCTTTTTATTGTAATTCGATAATAATTCCCCCATAGCACAGGCTGCGCCTAGTTTGGGGGACTGCCACTTGTTTAAAAACATTGTCAATTTTATGGAAATAAAGATTTGTATTTGTATTTGTATATTTAATGCTTTTATACTATACATATATTTAAGATTTTTATTAGGTATATCATACACAATATATTTAATACACATCTAGACCCGGGAACATTGAAAACTTTTTGTTCCGTCGCCGGCATTCGAACCCGCGACCCCCAGCTTGAGCTAAGAACGTGCTCATCAACTGAGTCACAGAGATCTTACAATTATAATAATTTTTATACCAAATGCCATAAGTAGACAAAAGCCTTCAGACCTTCAAGCCTTAAACACTAGAACTTTCAGTAGCAAACACCAAAACAAAACACTATTATCAGTACTGATAACACGACCTAGCAGCGTTATCAGCATCCTGCAGCATTTTCCCACGGTTGCACACTGCAACTATTATCTACTTATTGCGTTTTACCATAGACTAAGAAAATTTTTCCTTAGTCTATGGTTTTACATAGGGGTCATATTTTGGAAAACGCATTCTGCGTCTTATAGTAAATAAAAAAAAAGTTTTTAATAATAATAATAATAATATCTATGGACGCTTCACACCATGTCAGTCTGGCCCCGTGATAAGTAAGTACCTGAAGGACTTGTGTTACAGGTACCAGACAACGGAAATATATTTAATACTTTTATATTATACATATATTTAAGATTTTTATTATATGATTCCATGACCCAGGAACTTTAAAAACTTTTTGTTCCGTCGGCGGGATTCGAACCCGCGACCTCCGGCTTAAGCTACCAACGTGCTATCCACTGAGCCACAGAGCTCGTTAAAGTAAATTTTAGTGACCATCTTCATAGGTACTACGTTTTTTTATAAAATAAGGGGGCAAACGGACAAACGTGTCAGCTGACGGAAAGCAACTACCGTCGCTCATGGACACTCGCAACATCAGAAGAGCTGCAGGTGCGTTGCCGGCCTTTTAAGAGGGAATACGCTCTCTTCTTGAAGGTTTGCAGGTCGTTACATAGGTCTATCGTGAAATCAGAGTGCACTCAAACATATTAATCAAACGTATTCGGACATCCGAAAGCATGGACGCAGCAAAAAATACAAGAACTGATGAAGACGTTAGTTTTTTCCGAATTCTCCAAGTACGCTTCAAGCGTAGCGCGTACGTAGCGTTCGCGCGTGAAGAAAAACGAATGTTCGCGCAGGCCTCGCGGAATTCCAAATCGAAATTCCACATTCAAGGAGATCCACGGAAAACGCGCCAGATGATGAGGCCAGTCTTCAAAATAATCCATTAGTTGTAAAAGACGTGTATCTATTAGTATTTACTATTTAACGTGAACGTAAATGAAAAATGATGTTCAAAGATTTTGTTTAACAATGATGCCAAGACTGTAATGGACCGTTTTGACAGTTGTATGTTAGGGTCAATGTTTCCCACTAGTCTAAAAATAAAGAATTAAGAAATAAGAATACGCTCGAGCCTCGATTATATCAACTTTCCAAAAAAATAAGAGATAAAATTCAGCCCATCCGTTTGGATGCCTCGGAGTTCGGACAGACATATGTTTACAACACAACACAGACAGACAGACATGTTAAACTTATAAAATCCCTCTGTTTTTGTCGGGGGTTACAAACTCGTGGCTTGTGGACGATCTATGGTGCAAGTTGCGACGAATATTTTTGATAAAAACCTATACTGCGTGACTGGTGAGACATGTTCAATACTCGAGGACGTGATATTTGGCTATTATATTAGTTGGAAAAAAATAATATAAAAAAATAATATCAATTGATCACTGAGTAAATGTAGCTTAAAGTTAAATAATTATTTACCCAACGCATGGACACCGCGCGCGGGAGGGGTAGTTGTGTGGTGTTTCTTTGGTAGCGCACGCCTCTGCACCGGCCGCATAGTATGCCTACTTGCCTAGCCGCGTAATTTACTTAGTATCCATGATTCATTTATTTTTGGGAAATTCGGAAAAAAATTAAGAACCTAATTTTATTACATAATTATAATGAGATTCGAGTACAGAGTACTCTCCATAAGTATCGGTAATGTCTCACCAGTCATGTTGTATAAAAACCTTAAATATTTTTCAAACCTATTTAAGGTACTATATAGAGACTGCCCAGCCCAGGTAACCACATAAAGGGAGGTTTCACCGTTTTAAAAAAACGCTTAAACTCTATCATCGATCTTCATAGATATTAACATAGAGCTGAGTCATAGATTTAACTACAATAATATGTATAAATCATATCTTTCATCGGCCTAACACAATTTGTTTGGTTAGATCGCCAAACACCATACTGTTTATTTTTAATATCTAGTGCGGTAATAAATACAGATTCTATTTCCTCCGTTCCCCCGAAACGCATTAAAATAAATTTATATCCCACATTATAAATTTAAAACAACAAATATGCTCTACTTGTAATATGCGGTTTTCACTAGGTGTGAAAATATTCCCATGAAATATGACTTTTCGAATGAAAAGCCATTTTAGTGACGAACGCGAACGCGAACTCGAACGGTCGAATCACAGAGCTGAATGCCGCACTCACAGAGCTAATAATTATCTGCCGAATGCCGCACTCAGAGATGAATATTAATAATTAAGGCCGTCACAGACTTAGCTATAATATATGTCGGATGGACAGAGTTTAGATCAGAACCTTCAGACATTGTGGGCTTAGATGGGTATCGTACAAAAGAACAAAACTTGTAAAAATCAAGTCTTGTCTTCAAATCAGAGCACTAAATTATTATAACTCTGTACACAATCACTATTCTCTCGACACTATACTCGAACACTTCACTGTACACTACACTACACTGACACAAAGCGAAACGTAGGACAGTTTCGTAAGCACTTGTTGACTGGTCGACGGCTGGAGCGAGAGTGAACGACGCTCCACCCCACCAGAGCTTTACGACTCTGTCGAAGCGCGCCATTTCTAAGTTGCACCAATTCGCCGCTTGGTGGCGCACTTGCGCTTCGTTTCGTGTCTGGATTCATGACCGGATACGACACGGCCATCCTGCGACGACGTGCGTCCTCGCACGTTAATCTGAAACAGTATTGAAACAAGCACAGTACCTATGCGCTCGACCATTCCTGACGCTTCATAATGCTGTCAATGTATGTTGAAAGAAGTTCATAGTTTATCAATCAAACTTGTTTATTATAACCAACCATAAATTCTACTCGCAAAAGAACCTTAAAAAGAAAAATTGACAGCATTAGTCTAAAGACATCATTTGATTCTTAACTAATACTAAAACTCAAGATTAAACCTCATAATTGAAAACGGCTCAAGTCTTAGAGCATTAAACCAGACACTCAAGTACCATTGATGAGATGTATTCTCAAAAAAATCACATTTAACTTCGGTTACTCATTCGTGGTCAAGATTCACAACACACAAAGCGAGTCAGTCACATGACTCTATGGTCTTGGCTTCCAGGCTAGACCCGACCACAGCATCCAGAGCTACTGCCCTCCGCGTACCCACGGACAACCACAAGGGTCGATACCGATTTCTACTAGGCTACGGCTACAGTACAATGGTATGGTCTCCGAAGTCCGACCCAACGAACCGAGTATCCGAAAAACAACTAAAACAAATGCACTAAATATCTTCAACAACATCAATAGGTACTTCGCACTCAGGCATTTTTCTAAGAGGATCATGAGCTAATTTGTAAGTACGTTTGTTCGTCAACGACTTTTAAAGATATCGGTCATCATCTAAAAGTTCTACAATTTGAAATGGACCTATAAATTTGGCATGCAATTTGGTTTGGTTACGTTCTTCATTTTTCATCCAAACGTCCCAAACGAAATCACAACTATGGAGAGAAATGAAAACTGACTATTTACTACTTTTAATTTATCTTAGCAATTAGATTTATTCAAAAAAAAAAAAGCATCAAAAATGGTTTAAACTAATCAACTCTTCTAATAGTAATTTACTAAGTTACGACTAACTAATCATGTACCTTTTGAGAATCATGAATTTTATCAAAATAAATTCAATGACAAATCAATGACAGCCTTAGGATCCACATTCTCAGTTCATAGGTTTGCAAACCTGCGCACACACAGCAACTCATACAGAGTGCCCGAGTCACACCACGACTCAATGATCAATGCTACACGGCATGATCCGACTGTACCACCCAGGACTACCGCAATACCGCCTATCCACGGACTACCCATAGGGCAGATGCCGATTTCTACCGGACTACGGCTACAGTATCCTGGTACAGTCTCCACACTTTTGAATGTGAACCCTACACAGCTTTTGACTCTGGCAACAGTTTCTTAAGTCTCCACCTCATTATCCTCATCAATCTCAATAGGTACCTGACTTTCGGGCATCTTTGGAATACTAAAATAGCATTTTTGAGACCAAACGGCATTGTTAAAAATTCAAACTGTCCCTCTGGTGAAATGAATGCGGTACGCTCAATCGAGTCTGCCTGTTCAGGTATTAATGGAATCGACTGGCACAGTCCAATTTTCTGAAGTAATTGGCACCATATAACCTTGAAATTTGGTCAGTAATTAATTATAATCACTAATCACATTCACTGAAGATAATCACAGTCTTAAAGTAATTTTAAGATCCAATCACATAATCATTCCAGAGTATCAACTGACAATTTTGCTATCACAAGTCTGTTACAACTACACACAATAATTAAGTCTTACAATAATTGATTTCTGTCAACACACAGCCCTGTGGTCTGCAACCACATCTCATTACCCTAAACCTAGGGTTCCCTGGTTTCCAATGAAACCCGACCTCCGCCAGAGTTGACTGCTTACCGCGTACTCACGGACAACTCAAAGTTGACACCGATTTCTATCGAGCTACGGCTACACGACAACCTCTGGTACGGTCCTATCAATTTGTAAACTTAATTATCAGTCTCTATGTCATCATTACTATTTAGTTCCTCAAAATCGTCAGTTATACTCTGATTTTCGGGCATTCTGCGTAACCTATCATGACCGTATTTATATTTTCGGTTAGAATTCAACTCCCTATTATCAATACACATACGCTGTGAACCATCTTGTTTATTTACCAAGATGGCAGGGCTAGCAAATGAGGATTTACTAGGTCTTATTATGTTTGCACTTTGCCTGAAGTAATTCACTAACCCTATCTCGCATAATTTGACGCTCGATTGGGGACAATCTATAAGGGCGTCTTTGGACGATACGGTTTGGGTCTATCAATCGTATTTCTAATTCACAAGTGTTAACTCGAGTGGTTGGAAAACCAGTTATAAAAGAGCAAGAATAATTTTGCAAAACATCTAAAAGCTCGATTTTTCTATTAGAAGGAATATCTGTGTCAATACAATTTAAATCATTTACACACGGTAGGTCAGTCGAGGAATATGAGTTAACAATAATTTTGTCTCGCGTCAAAACAAAGTCAGTTTCAGTCATATTTACTCGAAAACCGTTATTAATTATTTCTTGTCCTAACAAAATATCACTGCGTATAAAATTTTTCAGGCACAACGTGAAATAATATTTCCATGGTTAAATCGTTGATTTGAACTGGACACAATAATTGAATCGTACTGTAAATGTTACTATTGCCAATACCAACTAAAGAAATTACGTTATTTAGTCGTTTACCTCATTACTAGCAATATTTTCTTTAATTAATGTACACTCGGCACCAGAATCAAATTGAAAATTAAAACACTCACAAAGCGACTTACAGGTACTAGATGGGGTTGGAGGGGGACTTCACACAGGTCGACACGCTTCACTGTTGGGGTTGCAGCAGCGCTAGATCCACCCGCAGTAAAGCGGCTGGCGATGTGGCCAAGGTTGCCACACTTGTAGCAGGTGATAGCGTTGCTGCTGGCTGGAGAACGCTGTACCGCCCCTGACGCCGAAGAAGTAGACGCAGGCTTCTTAATATCATTCTTCTGCGTGCGACAGTGTGCTTGCTTATGTCCGAGCTCACCACACGCATGACATTTGATTTGCGGAAACGTTTCTTGCTTCATACGTTTCTCGTTCGTTACGTCATGTCGGGAATCCACTGGAGCCTTGCGTTTTAAAAACGAAAAGGCCTGCAGTTCTTGTTGCAGCTGACTGCGCGTTGTTAGCTCCGTTGTAAATGCGAGTCGTTACAGGCGGCTGTCAATTTGTGCCAAATAAGCGACCACAGTTGACACTGCAATTTGTTCTACGCTCACATTCTTCCATCGGCTGAGCAGCGATATTATGAGACGACTGGCGTAGGCGGAATAGGTCTCGTTTTCTTTTGGCTTTTCGTTATTCAAATTTATGAGGGTAGCCGCTGAAGTTTCAACGGTTACAAATCTAGACGTGAATAACCCTTTAAACTGAGGCCAAGTAATTCCTGGATAGGTAATTTGTGGCAGCCATGCCGATGCGGAGCCTTTTAACGCCTTACTTAGCATCATAATCAGTTGCCCGCCTTGGACAACATCACCGTACAAACAAAGATCGGCCTTTGCGCACCATGATCGCGCATCCGCGTCTTGCCTATCCGGATTAAATTCTGGCAAAATAACGTTATTACTCACAGCTGGGGTCCTCAATGTTTATCAATTCACGGATTTGTTGATTCTGAATTTCAAAAAGTAACCGCCATTGATCTTCGTTTTTGTCAAGGTTATTTGCGTCTTTTGCACGATTTGATCCCAGTTCTGATGTCGGATGGACAGAGTTTAGATCAGAACCTTCAGACATTGTGGGCTTAGATGGGTATCGTACAAAAGAACAAAACTTGTAAAAATCAAGTCTTGTCTTCAAATCAGAGCACTAAATTATTATAACTCTGTACACAATCACTATTCTCTCGACACTATACTCGAACACTTCACTGTACACTACACTACACTGACACAAAGCGAAACGTAGGACAGTTTCGTAAGCACTTGTTGACTGGTCGACGGCTGGAGCGAGAGTGAACGACGCTCCACCCCACCAGAGCTTTACGACTCTGTCGAAGCGCGCCATTTCTAAGTTGCACCAATTCGCCGCTTGGTGGCGCACTTGCGCTTCGTTTCGTGTCTGGATTCATGACCGGATACGACATATATATTAATATACCGTACTAAACACGAGACCAGAAATACATATTATAGCTGAGTGTGTGGTCACGCGAAAATTGTATAGAAAATATACATATAGTAATATGTCTAGCTATAAACATTAATATATTATATTATAGCTAAGTCTGTGACGGCCTTTAAACTGTAATTAAATTCAGATTTTGACATAATATTTTGGGCGTCTTTCAAGTGCCCCGTAAACGATCTTTGTTTGACAAACTTGTTTGATCAAATTCACTTTTTCGTTGTAGATTGTTTGACAAACGCTTCAACAAAGCTGTACAATATCAAATTGTTTGACAAACACGTAAAATTTGACAAACAGTTTGATCGTTTACAGGGCACTTTAGGAAAGATTTGATAAGAACAACGTAATATTACGTTGTTAACGTCACACTTCACACACTTTGACGTCACAAATGTCAAAATGGCCCCAATCAACACCCAGTAGCCCCATTTTAAGCTTTCGCCTCGATATTATGTCTATGTGTCACGGGTAAAAAAATATACGACTAGAGGACGTCCGCAACTCCGTTTCGCCAAAATTCGTTTATCACGAGGGAACCGTACATTTCCGGGATAAAAGGCATCCTATGTCCTTTTCCGGGACTCAAAGTATCTCCATGCCAAATTTCAGCAAAATCAAAACAGTGGTTTTGGCGTTAAGAGGTAACAGACAAAGAGACAGACAGACACACTTTCGCATTTATAATATTAGTAAGTACATTTTGCTAATACTTTTCGCTAAAATATGTCTTGGCCTTGATCTGTCAGCTGTTTTGATATAATTACAGATTACAGTGTCGGTTAATTTCCCATTTTTCGCTAATTATAAATGTCTTGTATTATCTTTATAAATATCTTGTATGAGATTGTAAAAGCTTGTTATAAAATATATTTGTGTCTCCCAGTTGAATGTGTCAAAATATTTCGTAAATTATAGGGTTGTCAAAAATATAATCTTTGAAGTGATATCTTAAAATTTCTTTTTCTTTTGGATTATTCTGAGAGGGGTTTTCCTTATAAGGGTCAATTTAGACCGCAACGCGACGCGTAGATGCATTTCTAAATTTGTACTGATTTGACACAATATTTCAATTGCGTGAGAACTGATACATCCATATCCATATAAATTTAGAAATGTATCTACGTGTCCAGTTGCGGTCTGAATTGACCGAATCTAGAAATTCCGTAACGAAAATAAACCTAACTGGCACACCATTTAACGTCGTTTCAGTTTGGTGGACTTCAGCACGGTGTTTGCGTGCGTGCGACTAGATGTATACGAATTATAATTGCATAAGTTGATGAAAAATTCTATGCAATAGTTTACCGCGGCTTGCCCCGAATGCCACACGTATTTTTTATTTTCTCTGACGTGACAACCCTAATTGCCCTTTCGCTGTCGGCGTGTCGCGATGAGTCGGAGTCATAACAGATTGTGTGCGCGACATGAGGAGAGACAAACGTAATTAATGGACGAGTTTAAAATAGGCCTAAATGCTAGGGTTGAACATACTGACTACTGAGAAAATTTTACCCTATGACTATATTTGGCTCAGTGGTTTAAGTGCTACGTTTAGGGTAAAGCCGATATATAATATAAAAGGTCCTGTACAGGGTGAACATTTTTTCCGTTTCGAGACTTTGAAGCAATTTTTTCAATGCCAATAAATATTGTGATCTTTGAAAAAAAAAACATTGCTCTTTTTAAGTAGGACAGTAAGATTATAACAAGTCGCAATTTATCGAAAAAGACAATAATATTTTTATTTGCAAACTCATGAAACGGAATAAATATTTATCCTGTATAACATAGTTTTTGCTATCGTGTCTGTATAGAATACATTGAAATCTCTTTTCGGTTTAGTAGTGCTAAATGCTTAATTTAATTAGGTACTATCAGAGAAGTTGATTCCTAGGCAGATGGCGGACCTAAGTGATTTGGTCGAGTTACGTCAAATCCATCCGAACATTCACAGCTACATTGAATTGACATAAGCCAACCAACTGATGTAGGTCCGTCAACTGCCTAGGAATCAATTTCCTCGATGGTACATTATCCGCGAATAATTTTCCACCTTTTTTCGCGTCGGTCGTCGAACGCAAGATAGCGTCGTCTAAAAACTGTACCTACCTAATTCATCACTTAATAGGCGTAATAAAGAAAAGTTTCCACAAAACCTGCCCACTGGGAATTTCGAAGAAAAATACGCTGACATCGAACTGATTACCGAAAACAAGCCAAGACATTACTGTGATTTTACCTTGGTTTTTATATTGTGATTCTCATGACGAATTAACTATGAATGATTATTATTAGATGAAAGTTACAGGGACATAATATTATTCTTATATCTCGAACATCGGTTTGATATTAATAGTGTTAAGTCAAACTATCTCCATACCAATTTCAGCAAAATCGGTTCAACGGTTTGGGCGTGAAGAGGTAACAGACAGACAGATAGACACACTTTCGCATTTATAATATTAGTATGGATTACTCTACTGAGACTAAAGGATGATTTTGTCTTACAAAACGTAATTGGCATGTTTCAACGTTTCACATGAATGGAAATCCCATTGAGCACTTCTAGGAATCACTCAACTCATCTGCGAGTCCTCAGTTGCCGCGCACGGAGCGCCGAGAGTGGATGTGCGTTGCGAGTGCCGCGGAATTTCGCGCCAAAGTTTCCGATAGTGCTGTGAGTTGTGACATGTGTCAAAGTGATAGTGACAGTTGAATGTAAGTATTAGTTCTAAATTCAAATGTAAGTATTTTTTTGATTTTGAATTTTCGTTCCGAATACAGGTGATTTTTATTATTTGTTTTTTTTTATCGGGCTGAAAGTTTTACGATGAAACCCATTTAATATTTTGTTAAAAATTAAATAGAATAAATTGTATAAAATACTTTAATATTTGATGCCTTTGTAATAATCGCAATTTACATATAATTAAAAATTCTTTGTGTAAATTACTAATTATTAGTAGACAATTAATTTTAGAATTTATTTCAGTTTCGCGTAGGTAAGCAATATTCATAATTGTGTACTTAAGTAATTTCTAAGAACTAAATAATAAACAAAATGTACCTAATTAGTCGTTAATAAACTAATGTAAAAAAATATCTCCATTAGGCTCTAGCTTAGCAAAACATTTTTACGTTAAAACATAATAATATTCTAGTCTTAAAAAATTTTTGTAATACAAAAAAATCTCGCTGAAAGCATATTACCCGTACTTATAGCCTCTTACCAGCGACGCGCGACGGCATAAAAAGTAAACATCTTATTTTTTTTCTTTCACATCAAGCAAAGATAAAAAATTACCACGTTTATAATTTAACCCGACAAATTTTGTTACCTCAATTAACATTTCAAAAAAGTACACGTGCGTTTGTAAGGTTCTACGTGATTTAAATTTTAATTATTCATATTTTCTATATAAAATTCCAAGAGTGACCTCTTACTTTTTGACGCTAATTATAAAATACTAGAAGTTATGCCTAAACCAGTTTTCGTGTCAGATTTTCTTGTCGGGTGGGATTTGTAAATTCTTCTGCAGTAAAAACTATTCTTTTCCAGATCTCAAAGTATCCAGCACTTATCAAAATCCGTTCAATAATTTAAGCATGAAGAGATAACTGACATAGTTACATAATATTATATACTTTCGCATTTATTATATTACTATCAAGTACTAGAAATAGTATAGTTAAGTGGCTGGAAAATTTTCGAGATAAAAATGGAAATTTGTACCTTGTGTCTGACTTTAAAAAAGCCCTTTATCATAAAAAAAAAAACTCGATTGTGACGGAAATAGGTATTCGTTAACGTATCTTATAAATAAATGCTATTCGTTTACACACCGCGAAAAGCATCCGTTAGATTCTTCTGAGAAAATATTTTGATAGATGAAAACTCACAATTTTATAAATAAACTGCATTCCTGTAAAATTAACGTGTTACCTACTATGATGATGTAGCTAAAAGTTATATTGTATTTTTTAAATGCAAATATCGGTCAAGTGCGAGTCGGACACGCGCACTAAAGGTTCCGTACCGTTGTAGAGCGAAAGTAGGGAAAAATTGTGTTTTTTTGCATGGGACCCCTGTATTATTTATTTTATTTTAATTTTATTATTAAATATTAAAATACACAGATAATTGAGGATTTTGTACAAATTTCAAGTGTCTACAAATTACAATCTACATGTAGCTATTATGGGTTACGAGTTACGACTTGCGAGCCAAAAATACCAAAATAAATCGCGTTTGTCATATGGGAGCCCCCCTAAAATATTAACTTTATTTTGTTTTTAGTATTTATTGTTATATAGCAGCAACAGATAGGTAATTAGGTATACACAATCTGTGAAAATTTTAGAAGTCTCTCTATAGCGGTTCTTGAGACACATCCTGACAGACATCGAAGTCTCAGTAAAAGGGTCCCGTTTTTACCCTTTGGGTACGGAACCCTACAAATAACTTTTATTTCCTAACGATTTTAATACCAATCATAACTTTCTAATTATTTAAAAATATTATGTATAAAAATATATAAAAATTAAAACAAAAATAAAAAGTTCAGATTTTTTTTTCTATAGTTTTTTTGCATTAAGATTTTCATATTCTACTTGTACGTATAACTATACATTACAATTATTAAAGAAATAGTTATCTTTGTCAATTCTATTATTTCAAGAGAAAAGATAATAATAAAAATACTATAAAATATAAGATTCTTGGTCAAATAATAAAAAATATGACGTCTTTATTTTTTATATTATGTAATAAATTACAAGTTCTTTCTTAAAATTTTTCTTTATTCGTATGATGACAATATTACTTATATTTTAATTTTCTTTGTTAGACATAATAAATTATTGCTAGAAAAACTATAAAAATAACATTCGAAATATTCTATGAATGGTAGTTTTTATGTTGAAAATTATACTTTTGTCTTTACGCAGCGTATTACAATTAATATACATTATTTACTAGCTAAAAGCCGAGCTTTGTGAGGGTTTGCGTCGTTTTTCTGCGTGGTAATAATCTTTAAGAGGAACGCGGGTACAGAAGAATTTGAAAAATAGGTATTTTTTTTTATATTTTAATAATAACCAAACCTTGACTGACCGATGATAACACATCTACACATAAATAAAAATTGCTATGTTAAAGCACAAATCAATAGGCGTGATAGTTTTCCGTAAAGTGTACCACAAAAGTGCTCAGGTTGTGGGATATACTATAGGGCTCGCTCCGCTCACCCTGATAAAACTTGCATGGCAATATTTCTTATATTATGTTATAACATTTCTGTGCCATCTTAGACAGTTTTAGTAATCTAGTTTCTATAAAAAACAATACCTTTAATTTTTTATTTGTTTCTGTGTTTTTGTTTTTTTTTTTATTATTTTTATTTATTTAATTAGAGTTTGTCTATATTCTGTAGCATTTTGTATCGCATATAAAATATTACCAGCTAATAAATAACGAACATATTATATGGAGGAGGTCCTCCATTTTTAAAGTCGGTTAAAAATGTAACCCTGCTGTGCGTTAAAAGATGTCAGCTTTCTTCTTGTCAAATTTTGTCGAAATTGCTTTGGCATAAAAAGAAGTAAGTAACAAACTCACAAAATATATTCGCCTTTATAATATTCGTAGGATAGACAACTCAGTAGAATAGATTAACTTCTGTCTGAGAAACCTATATCAAAATATTATAATAATTTTACGGTCTTCTACGGACTAAGTCTAGAATTTTCTACATTACAAATTCCGAATTCCGAAATGCCACGTATGACGTAACTGAGTGACATAGAAACTCCGAGTTCCAGAAGATTTTTGGAATGGAAAATTTATGTCCGAAAATTTCTTCACTCGGAATTCCCCATGATAAAGTCGCAAAGAATTATGGGTAAAGTTGTTAATAAAGTACTGTTACACGGTGTTTTGTAAAGGGCCAACCTTCATATAAATCACTTGGATTCGACACCTTTCGTTGAGTTACTTTTGGCTAAATAATGAATATTATTTGCTGACTTGAGATGTCTATTGATCTTTAATGTAGGATACGTAACATCTCTAAAAACATTAATTTTATTTGCACCTACATATTTTAATGTTCTGGGGAGCTATTACGAGCTCTTATATCCAGCCAGTTTACAGGCCAGTTTACAGGCTGTTGCATAGACACGGCCTGTAAACTGGCTGGAAACTGGCTGGATATTAAGTATACCTACAAAATTAATATTAACAGCCGAACATAGAACCTAGTTTTTACAAGTCGTTTTTTTTTTATAAAACATTGCAGGTTTAACATACCTAATATTAAAAAAATAAACCTAACTTATGCACGATTGATATAATTGCAAATTATATTAATTCTTGAAGTCTATATTGTATCAGTTTTCATATTTTTATGTACATGAAAATACTGACAAATGGTAATGTTTTAAATTTAATATTATTAGGTTAATTTTATTTTATCACAGATTTCGCGACTTAAAAACGATGCAATGTAAAAATCGCCATTATACAGAGGAATGCAATATTAAAAGTTTTTTTAGCATTACTTTACAGTCTGTTTACAATGGTTTACAACTCATGTTAAAACAACGAACAAATTATTAACTGGGTCGCTAAATCTGACAAGACCATCTGCAATTAAAAAGTAACAGCCTAATAGTTTTTTTTTATTTAAGTGTGCAAAGATCCTGTGTGTCACATCCGACACCTTGATTTATTTTGATTATGATCTCAACGGAAGTAGATAAGATTTTCTTTTTCTACAAATATATTTGAAAATAAAATGTTAAAATAAATAATTTTATCGTTTTACACAAACTTAATGTACATACTTTATCTTATAATAAAAGAAGGTTCCACATTTATATATCTTGCATATTTTTTAGGTAGTGAATGGAATACTGAACTTATAAAAAAACAAAAACACTCTTCAGCTTTCACAACCCGAGGTAAATCATTTGAAGTTCTGCATACTAATAATTATACTCTTTCGCATACATATTCAAACATCTGTAAAATTTATTTCAGTGCTCATAAAAGCTATAAAAACATGCGAAGCAGACACGAGATATATTTTCGTTGTTCTTCATATCATTTCTTCTCTTGATATTCAATTAAGTATAAGACATTACAATGTTCAAATCTGTTGTGTTTATTTATTTTTATTTTTATTTAATAATTTATGTACACTTTATGTTTATTATCTGTCGTAAATTATTTGAAATTCGAACTTCCTTGTTTAAATTTATGTTCGAAAAAAAGGAGTTCGAAGTTTAAATTTATCTGTAGTCGTTGATTTGAAATTGCCGAAGTTCGCGAGCGAGCGTAGTCAATCAATTTATTCAAAACTTTGCTGTCATTAATAAAAGCTTTAGAAGTTCTTTTTCATTGTGATTTGTGACTAATAAATGCAGTTAACCTCTTTTTTGTAAGGGCCTGTAATTTCGCAGTCATCAATTACTGTGTAAGGAAATTTTGTTGCTAATTCATAAACCATGCAAATAGCATTGCTTTCTTTCCCTTATTATGTACTTACTTTAATAGTTATTAAATAATCGGCCAAGTGCGAGTCGGACTCGCGCACGAAGGGTTCCGTACCGGTATAGAGCGAAAGTAGAGTAGCAAAAAATTGTGTTTTTTGTATGGGAGCCCCCCTATATTTATTTTATTTCAATTTTATTATTAAATAGTAAAGTAAAAATACAATTAAGGATTTTGTGAAAATTTCAAGTTATTAGCTGTTACCATTATTGATTACGAGCAAAAAATACCAAAAAAATCACGTTTGTTGTATGGGAGCCCCCCTTAAATATTTAATTTATTTTGTTTTTAGTATTTGTTGTTATAGCGGCAACAGATATAAGTACTCAATCTGTGAAAATTTCAAAAGTCTAGCTGTAGCGGTTCTTGAGTTAGCGCCTGGAGACACACAGACAGACGGGCAGACGGACAGACAACGAAGTCTTATAGTAATAGGGTCCCGTTTTTACCCTTTGGGTACGGAACACTAAAAAAGATACAATTTTGCAGCAGCTCTTTCTCCTAACGGCTAACTCCTAAGAGCGCGCTAAGATGGTTAATTTTATTCTTTTTATACGCTTTTTATTAGCTTCACCTGTATATTTGTTTGTACTAATGTTTGTAACCGACTTCTTTGGGCGCGATTTTGACCCACTTTAAACGGCCAGATTTCGTTCAAACTTTGTAGATTTATCGAGGACCGATGACAATACACTAATTTGATATAATTATTCCATTTTTCAATTTGTATGTTTGTATGTTTGTTTGTAACCGACTTTTTTGGGCGCGATTTTGACCCACTTTAAACGGCCAGTTTAGTTTGGTTGTATATAAAAAAGCGTGTTTTTAGTTTTTTTAACTATTAATATTATTCAATTTATTGGCAATCAAAATATGGTAACAATTAATGTCATGTTGTTTACTAGAGAGTATAGAATATTGGGTTGGATTCGCTTTTGCAGAAAAAACATCTGACAACTTTCTTTAAAAAGTTAAATTCATAGCAAAGTATAACTTTTTTATAACTTATTTTGTTTTATATTTATTTTAATTGGCTTTTTACATAACCAAAGTTGGAAACAACTTTTCCATCGGGCATCGAACCCACGACCTCTCAAATACTAGACCTAGAAGGCAATTAAAATGTCATGGATTAAGTGCCACATCAACGTCGGGACGCCAGCCACAGTTACACAAAACACATAAAATCTTTATTAGGCATCGAAAAAATTATACCTCAACAATTTATTGTGTTTACTGCAGCTTCCTTTTATGATTATACCGTAAAGTTATATACAAAATGTGAATGCCTACGACTTTTGCCATACATACACACTAATATTTTTTTTTTTATTAAATAAGGGGGCAAACGAGCAAACGGGTCACCTGATGGTAAGCAACTACCGTCGCCCATGGACACTCGCAACATCCGAAGAGCTGCAGGTGCGTTGCCGGCCTTTTAAGAGGGAATACGCTCTTTTCTTGAAGGTTTGCAGGTCATATAGGTCCGGAAATACTGCTGGTGACAGTTCGTTCCAGAGTATACAAGGTATAGAATAACTAATTGATAATATTTTAGGGCGGGCCCTCTACATAGAGTTCACTGTAAAAATAGCAGTGCTGCAAGAGCAAATTTTTTTGTGATTTGCATGGCAAGCCTCATCGTCATGAATTTTCCATACAAAAGTTGATAACAAAACTTTTTCAGCGCTGCTACTTTCACAGCGAACTCTATACAGGGGACTCATACACACCCTAAAGTATTATCACTAATTAGTTTTGTTACACCATTTAAATGCAAAAGTTTTTCTGTCTGTATATCTGTTAACTCTTCACCTGATGGAGATTGATATTTGATGGAGATTTTTTTTATGAAATAAGGGGGCAAACGAGCAAACGGGTCACCTGATGGAAAGCAACTTCCGTCGCCCATGGACACTCGCAGCATCAGAAGAGCTGCAGGTGCGTTGCCGGCCTTTCACGAGGGAATAGGGTAATAGGGGAGGGTAGGGAAGGGAATAGGGTAGGGGATTCGGCCTCCGGTAAACTCACTCACTCGGCGAAACACAGCGCAAGCGCTGTTTCACGCCGGTTTTCTGTGAAGACGTGGTATTTCTCCGGTCGAGCCGGCCCATTGGTGCCGAAGTATGGCTCTCCCACGTCAAAATACTTTGAGTCCTGCGACGGACATAGGATACTTATTATCCCGGAAAAATGTACGGTTCCCGCGCGATAAACGAATTTCGGCGTAACGGAGTTACGGTCATCTACTTGTGTATTATAAAACTCGAAAAACCATATCCTACTTCGGCAGTCGGGTAAAAAGATAGTAAAATTGTGTTTTTACCCGACTGCCGAAAACTTTTATCGGTCAGACATATTTTTCTTAATGATCATAATATCAAATAGGCTACTTGTAAAATATAATATAATATGAAAAACTTTATGGGAATAACAAATACATAAATCAAATAATCTTTTGAACAATTAAATATAATAATTGTGTTCACCTTTTTTCACTGCTGGAAAATTCGGGGTTTATCTAGTTAGAGCTTTCGTGTCAGGGGCTTTTAATTTTTCAGTTATTGTATCTTTCTGCGTACACACGGTACATAAGCATGTATGGCTAATATAGAGTGTTCCAAAATTAACTCAAGATTTAAAGTCAGAATGCAGTAAAGTGTTGCCAGCCCCGAAAAGAAAAAAAAAATCGACAACTGCTGACAGAACAACAATATTAATAGTTAGAAAATTTCATACTAATTACCTCATTAGAAATAAAGGGTACAGGCAAAGAACAGGGAATGAAGAAGAAAATCCTAATTCAAAATTCAATTTCTTGAATGAATACATTTTGAGAAAATCAGTTTTCTTTACCATAGACAAAAACATCTTTTGGGGCCATCTGTTTACTTTTTAAAAATTAAGTGATTGGGAACAAAATGGGAACTAACCTACTACAGGCATGCCTGCAACAGAGTTTAGAAAATAATAAAAAATGTCACATTCCTTGTTCTTTGCCTTCCCACGTACCCTTCAAATTCGGCATGAAACTTTCCCCTCGGTGATCAATTATTGGCCCCCTAGAACGTGTAATTTACGGCCATCCGATTTTTTTACGAGGATATTTAAGATCACTAATAAATTTTAATAATATTAATAATAGGTTTTTATTCTTGCATTAATTTTGGTACACCCTATATTAGTAGCTTAGTAGCGTAGCGCTATGTAAAAATAGACATGGCATCGGTAAAATCGTAAATTGTATCTGTCACATTATTGTCATAGTAAATAATAATAAAGTGTTGGCCGTATGTTTGTCGACGCCCTTAATAGTCGAATGGTAGTATGTTTAGTACAGTAATGAAACGAATGAAAGACAAATATACTTACATAAAAATTAAAAATACTAAATGACGCCCGCAACTCCATTCGCCAAAGTAATCTGAGGCCGTAGACAAAGTCCCTTTCGTTAAAAACGATGACGAAATTCGTTATCAAAATGTATGGGATTTGACATTAGTCTTCGCAAGCGAAATGTCATTTAGCGATGACTTATGTCAAATCGCATACATTTTGATAACGAATTTCGTCATCGTTTTTAACTAAAGATACATTGTCTAAGGCAGCAGGTGAATATATTTTACTTGCACGAATCTTACTTGACTATTTCATTATCATCAAGTATCAACACACTTGTTAATTAACAACAAGTAGTACCAAAGATAACCAAACCATTGACTTATATTTTACTACTAGCTGTCCCGGTGAACTTCGTGTCACTCGCGGATACCGTAAATTTTGCCAGGTAAAGTATCCTTATCCTTTCCCGGGACTCGAAATATCTCCATGCCAAATTTTAGCAAAATCGATTCAGTGGTTTGGGCGTTAAGAGCCAACAGATAAATAGACACACATTCCGTTAACCGAAAATTAAGCTATTGCATAATATCTTATATCGCTGGTATTGAGTGCAGCGACCAAATTAAGAAATTCCGTAACGAATAAAACCTAACATAAGTAAAGGCTGATTTACATTGACACAGTAGCTGGCGCCAGTGTCACTGGACTCCGTCGCTGCAGTGCTGGATACTGGATGCTGGACTGGATTGAAACATGTTTACATTGATACAGTGCTGATCCAGCGACGGCAGCTACTATATCAATGTAAATCACCCCTTACATTTCGACCGGCGCAGCGATGTCAGACTTCGGCATGGTGTTTGTGTGCGTGTGACAAGACGTATGCGAATTATAATTGCATTGCCTAGAAAATGCTGTGCAACAGCTTTACCGCGGCAGTCTCCGAGTGCCACAGCTGTCCCGGCAAACGTTGTTTTGCCATATAAAGTATTTCTACTTCATCAGTTGATACAAAATCTTACCCCCTCTTTTGACCCTAAGAGGGGTGGCGGGGGGGGGGGGGGATTTTATACACCAGATGTTAAGTTGGAAAACACAGTAAATAATATGAAGTAAGTCCAAGAAAAATGTTTGAAACAAAATCTGACCCCCTTTTTGGTCCCCTTAGAGGGGTGGGGGAGGGGAATTTTATACACCAGATGTTAAGTTGGAAGCAGACAAATATATCTGCGAAAACCGTATGCAAATCGGATTAGTAGTTTTCGTGTTATAACAAAAGTTTGATACAAATTCTGACCCCTCTTTTGTCCCCTTAGAGGGGGGGGGGAATTTTTTTTATACACCAGATGTTAAGTTGGAAGAAAACAAATATATCTGCGAAAACCGCATTCAAATCGGATCAGTCGTTTTCGTGTGATGCTGGAACAAACATACAGACAGACAGACAGACAGACAGACAAAAAACTAACCACATTTTTGGCTTCTATAGCGATGTAGTAACACCCCCTGCTTATAATTTTTTGAATATCTTTAATGTACAGAATTTTCATTTCTACAGATTTATTATAAGTAATTATAAGTAATATAGATACCCTAATAATTGGCGAGATCGCGTGTAACATGGCAGCTGTTAAAGTCTCCCATCCACGTCCAAAGTCCGAGGTCCAACAGAATTCAATTTTCTTTAACGCCCCATCTAATTTCATCTTGCACTTTGGAAGGGATAGATAGTGCAGTGAAGCGTTTCAATTGATACTAAAAAGTCTCTATTTATCTGTAACTATATTATAGGTATGACGCCCGCAATACCATTGCGCCAAAATTTGTTTATCGTCCGGGAACCGTACATTTTTCCGGGATAAAAATTTCCTTTCCCGGTATTCAAAGTATCTCTATACCAAATTCCAGAAAAGTCCGTTTATAGCGGTTTACCGGGAAAGGATATAGGAGACTTTTTATCCCAAAAAGACACTTTTCTTTCAACGCGGGTGGATTTTGACGCATTCAATTATTGAATATGCCAAACGAAAGTTGAATAAAAAGAAGATGACGAAAATTTAAGATGAAATTGCATAATGTGGACATAGCTATTGACGTCCCCTCACAGGAAGTCTCACTATCTTGTCAATTTAAATAATTGATGTGGGAATATCAAAGTTTGTACAGTCACAGAAATTGGCTTGTAGACTTCAGCCGTTCTCATTTTAGTGAGACTAACCAAATTTAAAAATTATTTTTATCTATATAGGTAACTTGACTAAAGGCCCAGCTATTAAGAACACCGATATTTTGTACTGAGACAAGGAACTACACAAAGAATTGAAGCTTTTAATGTTGCGAGCTTCCTCTCTGCTTTATAGGACAATAGTGAATATGTAAATGCCTCTAATTGGCCTCGTCTGGCCTATATTTTGGCCTACATTCAGGCCTTTTCCTCTTAAATGGCCCACGCTATAATTTGTACCCTTTTTCCCCGATTACGACGAAGTCAAAAAGAAGGGTGTTGATTTTTTGATGTATATGCCCTCGTAGCGGCTAAAGGACTTCAGATTTTACTTTACATTACTTTATCCATACTTATATTTAAAAATACGAAAGTATATCTGTCTGTTACTCTTCACGCCCAAATCACTGAATCGATTTTTCTGAAATTTGGTACGGAGATACTTCGAGTCCCGGGAAAGGACATAGGGTACTTTTTATTCCGAAAAAGTGTACGGTTCCCGCGTGATAAACGAATTTTGGAACAACGGAGTTGCGGGTGTCACCTAGTAGGCTATGTTTTTTTACTGCAGCGTTATTTTGAGGACCAAAAATAGATATTAGCTAATTCTTAGACCTGCAGGACAAAGTACAAACAATCACAATAAAATTGATCCAGTTTCATCAGGCTAAATCAGCCTTTCCCAAAGTAGACGATAACGCCCCCTTGGGAGCGCTGTAGGCCTAAGGGCGTAAACTGTTACGCGGGTGCCTGTGCGGGTTCATATAAAAGTGACCCGCGCGGGTCCCCGTCGCGGAGAGGCGGGCCCCGCACCATTTTACTATGTCCGCACCGACAGGAGCACGCGCGGCATACGATTTTTTACATTTATTTTGCATGCACTATCCAAAGGCAGAAATCGTACTGTACAAATACTCAGGAACTGGTGACACTGCGTAAGTCGAGTCACCGCGACAGGCCACTTTAAACTAACTTTAAAACTAACATAATATGTGAAAACTAGGCAGTTCTGGAAATATTACGTACAAATAATATACGGGTCGAACTGATAACCTCCTTTTTGAAGTCATTTAAATAAGTACGTTGTTTAGCCGCTAAGCGAATATTTCTCGTAGACACTAATAACATGAATTTTCGATAAAAGCTATCTATCTCGGATATCGTCTCCAGGTAGGCAGGCATGTTTTCAGTCTTTGAAATCTGTTTTTCTCAGCAAAGATTGTATCGTTCCGGAAAAGCTAGCAGGATCTTATCAACTTTTAGCTAGAATCAGTGTTTTTGTAGATAGGATTTCTAGAAACTTGGAAAATGTTGCTTTATTTTTTCTCAATTGACAAAAAGTCAGGATTGTTTTATCGACAGTAGAATCAGGAGGCCAATATTCGTAAACTGTAAACATAGTCATTTCATTATAAGCCCAAACTGTCCCACTGCTGGGCCCGGCCTGGCCTTCTAAAGTCAGGAAAGAAAGTTGCCTCCCCCAAAGACTTTCTCTCTCCAGCATCTTTTCTTCAGAATCTTTATCACTTCTGCGCCACTGCTGATAATAATATGAACATTTTTTTAATGCCAAAATAAACGATAACTAAAGTCTGAAAACACAGCCCTACTAGGGTTCCGCAATCCGCATGTGGTAAATAGTAATGAAATTATCGTCCGACTAAGACGCGCCGGGTTCGAATTCGTTTAGCTCAACACGATGGATTTATAAGTGTTTTATTATGATAAAATGTTTGTGGTAAACTAGATTACTTCCTCAATCTATCTAAATAAATAAAATGGATTTTCAATTTTGTTTGTCTCGCTAAAACACCAGAACGGCTGAACTGATTTGGCTAAATTTAGTCTTGAAATATTTGTGGAAGTCCAGGGAAGGCTTATATTATGGGGGTAATGTGGTAAGCAGTTCACCGGGTCATTTAGCAACCAAAAAGTATATACTTAGAGCCTCATTCAGGGAGATATAATATTTACTTAACAATAAGTGTGTAATGGCCGCATTCAGGAACATATTTTAATGATGATTAAATTTCAATTAAGTAAAGAAGAGTTTGCTAATATGGGGCTTATAGTCATTACAGTTAAGAGGAGTCCACAACTCCACACCGCCGTTTTTTCATAAAAACGTTCTCCCCTGTTTCCTACCAGGATAATGCCGCTAGAGTTATAATTTTTTTCCTAAATATCTATGGCCACTAATACAATGTTTTCTTTTTTTCATAATTTAGTTATTAAAAAAGACGTGAACGTTCAAAAACCCAAAAATGGCCAGATTTTCCGCTGTGTTCATAGAAAATAAAACATAGGAACACAGCTCAAGCCTTTCTTTAATCTTTAATGAACAAAGTACTTAAATCGGTTAAGTTTTGGAGAAGGAATCAGAGGACAACGAATCGATGATTTTCTGTTATTTTATTAGAACTTTTGTCGTGTTGTCTCTAATCTCTATCGCGCTCTGCGGTGGGAGACTTGAGATTGGTGAGACAACAATACATTTTCAAATACCTATTTTCAATTTCTCTCGCCCTTGGTATCCTCCTAAGTATTTTATATTCGTCTCTAGAGGTAGAGGTATATGATGACAACATCATTCGCTTCTCAATTACTGGTAGCAATATAATATTTTATTGCCTTGTACTAATTTTTTCAATCGAAACTATACGTTACATAGATAATACGATGAAACTTTATCTGTAGAAATTGTATTTCACATAAATCCGTACTCCAGTCTGCCCGCTGACCTAAAACTCTACAGTTAGGAAACTGGATTTAAAGATTTTCAATTAGCAACTCGTATTTCCTAAATTTTGGAAAATCATTATATTAAAGTAAGTACGTGATTAGAAAAAAATACTATAATACTCATTACCTCACTTGTTAAAATAGGACCAGTGACTTAGCTACTGCAAGGGCACAGTTTTTGGACTGGCAAAATAATTTTACTTTCTTTTGGTTTCATCAGATGTTGAAATATCAATAAATTTCCGCCTCTTTTCCACATTTCCAGTGATTCTTTCTTTGCTCCTATTGGTTACGTTGTGATGTCACATATAACATATTCTAAAGCCTTCCTCGATAAATGGACTATCCGACACAAAAATATAATTTCTTAATTCAAACTAGCTCCTAAGATAAGCGCTTTCGAATAAATAAACGAGCTTTATTATATTTCTCCCTTTCTTAGCCCCGTACTTAACTATCAAAAACATATCAATCTTATATAATATTATAAATAAAAAGTCTTCATGTTAACCCTTTCAATGCCCTAAGGCATAAATGACAGCTATTTACGAAAAAACTCGATATAACATTGAAAAGAAATGATTGATGTATCACACTTAAAGTGTGGGATCAAAACACCCCATTGGGTAATAAAGGTAAAAGGGTTAGTCTAGACAACTTAGAAAGAAAGATGTGTACTATAAACAACGTTAAGAATATAAAATTTTTATTAAAAAAAAAATTAAAAGTCAGAAAAATGTAAATTAACGGTTGAGAAAACACAAAATATTTAATTAAGTCCTATTTAAACTTAATGATGATGTTAACATAATCTTCATACAATTTCAAAGTTATAATTAGATTAAAGTTAAATAATTATTAAATATTGCGAGAGTGCGGTCGTTATTTTTGCATTATTTTATTATGATAATTTCAGTGATACGACCCAATGTCTAAAATGTATGAATGTACTAAAGTCAATAGTCGCTTAGGAACAAAAGTAAAAATCTTGCTTAAAAGCTTTACTTAAAGCGAAAAGAAGAAAGCTTTACAAGTAAAGTTTAACTTTGAGCTTGACAGGATGAGTTAAAGCTGTTAAGCACAAAATCCGTTTAAAAAGCTCATTATTAAAGTTTGGTAGACAAATGTAATTCACTGGTTTAATACATACTAATATTATTAATGCCAAAGTGTGTCTGTGTCTTCACGTGTTGACCACTGAACCGATTTTGATGAGGTATGCAGACATTTTGAGTCCCGAGAAACGAGTTCAAACCGCTGACATTGATTTCCAGGGCAGTATCGGATTATCAAATTTTTCGCATTATAGAGTAGAGATTCGCATTATAGTATAGAGATTTTTCCAAGTTTTTTAAAGCTTCTCTGACACAATACGGATCAGAATATCAAAATTTTGACGTATAAACTTTTAAAAACTTGATTTAAAAAGATAAAACGTTGAAATTGTTATTACGAGTACAACTTTTTAAATACATATATTATTATTATGTTTTTTTCTATTAAGCTATCGTATACCTTTTATCACGGGCTTCAATTGAGCGCGGCGACCAAATCAAGAAATTCCGTAACGAAAATAAACCTAACATCCCCACTCCAAGTTCCGTGCATCGGCACGGAGTTTATGTGCGTGCGGCTAGACGTACGCGAATTATAATTGCATAAGTTGATAAAACCGCGGCAGTCCCCAAATAACATACGTAATTATTATTTCTACAGAACAAACATCTACCCACGTCTTCATAAATTCTATTTGGAAAGGTCGCAGGTAGGGTTTATTTGGCCCTAGGGATTCGAATCCTAGTCCCTTAATTCCCTAGTTCGCGTTTAAAACTCATGATAGTTGGAAATCAAATATCGACTGAACCCTTTCTAAGCAAAAACCTAATAATACCAATGTAAATCTGCAGGATTTTCTATTACCTTTAGGGCTGCCAAAACAATTGTTTATTAATTCTATCATTACTTAACTTTCATATTTTAATGAAGCGATTTCATTTAATTTAAAAAATGTGTGAGAAAATGTGTATGTTTAGACGTGGGAGAGCCATGCTTCGGCACGAATGGGCCGGCTCGACCGGAGAAATACCACGTCCTCACAGAAAACCGGCGTGAAACAGCGCTTGCGCTGTGTTTCGCCGAGTGAGTGAGTTAACGGGAGGCCCAATCTACCCTATTCCCTTCCCTACCTTCCCCTATTCCCTTCCCTTCCCATTCCTACCCTCCCCTTACCTTATTCCCTCTTAAAAGGCCGGCAACGCACCTGCAGCTCTTCTGATGCTGTGGGTGTCCATGGGCGACGGAAGTTGCTTTCCATCAGGTGACCCGTTTGCCCGTTTGCCCCCTTATTTTATAAAAAAAAAATGTGTGAAGTGTATGTCAAAGTCTTCATTAAATTAAGGTTAAATAATAATTAAATCAGTCTCAGTGCCGCTGTTAGGTCCCGGTGCCGCTGTTAGGTCCTGTCAGCACTGCGAATTTTAAACTGGTGAATTTTTTCAATCTGTCAAGTTAATATTATGTGGATAGCCTATCCGGCACTTATCAGGAAACAGGCCCTTAATATTATAACAAGACTTTAAGACCTTAAATCCAAATCTGTTCCTTCGACTCAATTCATAATAATTAATTAATAAATATTTCATTTTCATTTCATGAATCTAAAAATGTACAATATTACTACGTTTAGACCACTGTCTGTCCGTCTGTCTGTATTTTCTGTGACGATTATTAAAAATTACACAGCTATATTTTTGTTTAGTGACAGCCCTTGCGAGAGATCAGAGATGTTCCACAATCCACATAGCAAGTATTATAGTGGCGTAGTTTTGTTTGCGAAACATTGAAATTGAATCCAGTGTTCATAGTGTGATAAGGATGCGAATATATTGGAGTATTCCATACTTATTTTTTTTGCGATCCTAATCTATCCCACTGCTGGGCAAAGGCCTCCCCAAGGTCTTCCATGTGTCTCACTCCAACGCCACCGCAGGCCAGCCTGGCTTGTAGGCATCCAGTTCATCTCGCCATCTTTTTCGAGGCCGTCCAAGGTGGCGTCGTCCGTCCTCTGGTACCCACTCAGTGATGACCTTACTTATACTACTACAACTACTTATATTAAATAAAATTATACACATCAACTTTTATTTTTGCCCTTCCTCCGGGATACACAAAGCACAGATTACTGAATAGTTACTGTAACTCAAAGTAACAAACCATCAAAATCAGTTCAGCAAACGCGTGAACTTTTCGCACACGCGTAGTCAATTTATTAATTAGTTTACCAAATTCAAAAATAACATAGCAAAAAATTACAATTGAAGTTAAGATATTTATAAACAAATCATTCATTATTATTAAAGGAATTCTAGCATAATATTATTCTCCGTGATTTGTTAACAGATCATGCTCTGTAATTTACTAATTGGCGGGTAGGGAAAATTATGATATTTCAGTCAATATTTGGACTGTATTTTAAATTCTTAACCCGTGATTTTCTTGGTCGTCTGTGGCGATGTATCTTCATACCAAATTGCATCCAAATCCGTTCAGCGCGAAACATATTATACAGGTTGTAACAAAACCAAGTGATAATACTTTAGGGTGTGTATGTGTTCCTTGTATAGAGTTCACTGTGAAAGTAGCAGTGCTGAAAGACCATTTTTTTTCACTTTTGTATGGGGAAACTCGTGACGCTCGGGCCCTTCCCCATACAAAAGTGACAAAAAATTTGGCCTTTCAGCGCTGCTACTTTCACAGTGAACTCTCTATAAGGAACACATACACACCCTAAAGTATTATCACTTGGTTTTGTTACACCTTGTCTAGACACACACAGATATCTGTCTGCCTGTTACCTCTTCAAATCTGAACCACTGGACCGATTGGTATGGACTATGGAGATACTTTGAGTCCCGGGAAAGCACATAGGATACTTTTTATCCCGGAAAAAGGTACGGTTCCTGCGCGATAAACTGATTGCGAGCATCGACTAGTGCAAATCCAAGCCTTCTTTTGAAGAATAGCCTTTGGCGCAAGTTATATTCGATTTTCACTCCAATTTTAAGTTCTTTTACAACAACTTGTCACTGAAAAACCGGTTTTATCAAGATAATAACTATAATTGCAAAGATAACAACGAAACAGCATTTCCGGCATAGTTCCTACAATATAATAGTATACAGTAGAGTGTAAACCATTTTCATAAAAGACGGAGCTGTATTTCCTGATATCTTAAATTAAAAGTAAGTACATTTTCCGGGACAAAAGACATCCTATTACCTATATGACCTATATCCTTTCGCAGGACTCAAAGTATATCCAATCTCCATACCATATTTCAGCAAAATCGTTTCAGCGGTTTGGGCGTGAAGAGGTAATCAGACAGACAGATAGACACACCGCAAATTCATTACTAATTTGCCAATACAAATGAAAATATTTTTTTGTTATCATATATTGCACCTTAATTTTAAAATCTGTGCCATTTATAATCTCGCGAAAAAAAACAAACTTTCCAAATTCAAACTCATAATGCAGGTCTTATCAGCGTGACGTCATATCAGTAGCAATAAATTTTAGAGCCCGGCTGAGTTCGGCCTTATTGGTTTATTGTGTCGTAAAATTAACGTATCGCCTAATAAATATCGTTTTACTTAAGGCTATATCGGTTTTTGGCTTTTCATTAGCTATAGCCAATGAAATGCCAAAAACCGATATAGCCTTAGATAAAATCGTCCACTCTTTTCTTCAAATGAAGAAAAGAGTGGTCGATGAATTAACAATTTCAAAACTGAGGTTCTTTTGCGTAAGTGGAGGCTTTAGAACCGGAAAAACAGGTAAAGCAAGCAAGTACATAATATGGATGCTCCTGCGGTGAAGGAAAATATCGGGAGGGGACCCGCACATGGTTGGTTCCAGAGGAATCTCATAGACTAGACATGTTGCAACATACGGACATTTAAAATCTTATCTCAGGCACTACAGTATTTAAAGACTATCAGTGCCGTAAGTAAGTGCCACCGGTGCCCAGGCACAGGGCGTACACTCTGGGGGGCGCAAGAATGGCCAGACCAGGGAGGACTCTTATTTTTTTGGGTTTTCTCCCGATAACTTCCCGCTGCGCACCAGAAATGTTTCCCAATGTAGTAAAACATATCCACAGCCGAACATAATATTATAACCTTTTCCTTTTTGGAAGTCAGTCAAAAACAAGGGCACAGGGCGCGAAAAAGGCTATTTACGGCACTGAAGACTATAGTTATTTCGCTCTGAAAATACTGTATCCACAGCTGACGCAAAGACCATGTTTTTATGAACTTATAGTAACGGAGAAAACGTATGTTTTTATATCTACATGCTATCATTACTTTCGTTCTATTATTCACTTGGTCGTATTACCAATATCTTCACAGCATGCAGTATGTTTCATTTGAAACGCACCCATGACACAGAGCTATTACGTCACAAGGGAGGAGTCAAACTGATAAAGGGTCAAAAAACCTTAAAATAGATATAGGAAGGGAGCTTCCAAACTGACAAAGAAGTCAAAAAGGTTAAGGAATTCAAAAACTGAAATTTTACGTTATGGTACAGGTGCAAGATATGATGTTTCCTAGCCAGCTCACCTAACCTGGCTAGGAAACTTCCTACACCTATTTTCTTCTGATATTTTTTTCCAAAGACATTTTTAGCAAGTCCCTCAGGCTTCTTGAGATCATTAATCACAAAGTAGCGCCAAATTCGTTTATCACGTGGGATCCGTGCCTTTTTCCGGAATAAAAAGTATTCTATGTCCTTCCCCGGGACTCAAGGTTTCTCCATACTAAATTTCAGCTAAATCTGTTCAGCGGTTTGGGCGTGAAGATGTAACAGAGAGACAGACACAATTTCGCATAATAATTATAATATTAAGTATGGATATGCATAAATTGGATTAATAGAAAGACAACAAGTGAAAACAAAAGCTAAAGATGTAGGAGAAAAAATTTTCCAAAAAAATCTGCTGGTTAGGGTTCCGTTTTAGGGTACAGTAGTCAACCAAGTTTTGTTGATTACAGAGCCCTAAAACGAAACCCTAACCAGCTAATTTTTTGTATATTGGTAGGTTAATAGTTATATAATGTAAGCGTAACCAGTAACCTTGTCCTACAAATAAAACAATCCATATTTTTAGGACCATCAAGTCAAAGTATGAAATCCTTTCTATCTCTGTTAGCTACAACTTTCGAGATTTTTCGAAAATAAAAATGTTGTTCGTCTTATCAAAATGTAGCTACCTACTCACAAAAAATTAGCTTGTTAGTAATCACAAAAAAATTGTTCTAGGGCTCCCGTAATGTACTAGAAACAAGTGTTCAAATAAATTCCGTTTTTTGCTATTTTATTACTTGGGAATAGTTCTAATGAAAGCTATTAGAAGTTAAATAGTCTCAATTCTCAAATACCGATTGGAAATCTGTTAAGACAGAGATGGGAGATGTGCGAGTGAGAAACATGGTGTTTGCACTTTGCTACAAGTTCTAAAATCGATTTGGTTTTAGGCTCTCTATTTCTCTAGTTTCTACTAGGTTTTCTTGCTAGGTTTTCTTGGGTAAGAAGTTTGTAAGATAGAGGCATAGACAATTTGTCTATGATAGAGGGAGAGTTAACCGCCGGCGTAGCGTAGGAGAGGTAGTTAAAGCCTTAACTCTGAGAGGCTTTTGTTTGCGTTGAAAAATTTTCAAGGTGAAGAGAGAGTAAAGTTCGCAGCGTAGAATAGAAATATATTCCGCCTCCGGCCTCTCCTATCACTCGGCAAAAATGTACGCCTGCGCCTACTGTTTCGTTTTATTTCAACTTTTGCCGTCACTCCTGGCTATTTAGCCAAGACTTTTTCGGTATAGAATAAGACGTGTTCGTTAATATGACGTTGACGTTTGACTAGTTTTATGTCAATCCCATACATTTTGATCGGAGCGATAAAGAAAAGATCTTGGCTCACCCCCAGGAAGTGCAGTTTAATTATTATTTTTTATTTAAAATGATAACAGCTAGGTACAGAAAAGCCATAACAGAGTGCGTAGTGCGAGTTTTATTCGATCATACTCATCGAGAACGTTAACGCGAATTTGTATGGGATCAAAGCGGTATCCACGTAAGCCAGTAGGTGGCGCTACTTCGATTCCATACAAATTCGCGTTAACGTGTTCGATGCGTATGATCGAATAAAACTCGCACTACACCCTCTGAAGCAGCAGTCAGCACCGAGTGAGTTGCACGTGCGTTCTAGCCCTTATGACTTTCGATCATTGTGTGAATGTTTGTAACATTGCATTGTATGTACTATGTAGATGATTATCAATAATGTTTTGACACTGCCCAAAATGGTGTTCGTTTGTGTGGCATAATATGTTATACGTATATGGACGTATAATACATACCATAATCATTTGAATTTTATTGTTCGTGTGATATAGTGGATTTATGATTTGTATGAACCATTAGTACTTAGGATATGGGTTTGAATGCATTGATTCTGCTAAATATAGGGATGATGACAAGGTCAAAGATTAGCGGATTTTGTTAATAAAATAAAGAAATCACGGTAAAAAATAAGTGTTCCCAAAATTTCAGCTTGATAGCATTTGTATTTTTTTTGTTATGAGCCTTCAAAGTTAGATATTCAAGTCGATTTTTTTTTCAATTAAATTTCTTAATATTTGTATACCATTCGATAACTTATGCAATTAAAAGCAACTTTTGTTATGAAACCACTTTCATAAACGCAATATTTAATATAGCTATCGAACAAAGTTCTCTCCCGATGCGTACAAACTAAGAAAGAGTGACGTCAGTCTTTCGTAGCACTTTGTATGGAGCGTTTCGGGCAGGTCTATTTTTTGAGATGTTTGAATTGTCATGTCTTGGTGAATTTTTAAGCTATCAGAGTCATTCTTTCAGCAATGTTTCTATTTTTTAAGGGTCTTTCAATTACCAATAAGAAAAAAAATTAGTCATCAAGCCTATTATTACTGTTTCGATATGGTTTTGATGCAGTACCGATGCAAAAAAAGTTGTATTTTCGATAATTTTCTACCGACATGGTCTAGCGACCGCCGCTGCGGTGGCGTAGAGCAAAACGACACCTATAGCCTAGGCCGTAAAGCATTTTATTTGAATTTTTATCGGTCGTGGTTGCGTGCCGCGAGGATCGGAGTGTCACCTTAAGAATCAAAATATGGTACACAGTAAAATTTTGTTAGCAGATGTTAGCCACAACTTCATTGTTCCAAAATTCGTTTATCGCGCGAGTACATTTTTCCCGGCCTTATATTTTTTCCCGGCTATAAATTTTTTGTGTCATCAAAATCTGTTCAGCAGTTTAAGCGCGTGGTCATAGACAGACAACTATCTGAAATAGTTACTTGATTTGACTTCTGTTTTTATGACCAAAGACGTGAATTTGCAATAAAAATGTAACTCTTTTAGCGCTGCATTTTCACAGTAAACTCTATACAAGGGACACAAACCTATACAGGGTGTATAGGTTTGTGTCCCTTGTATAGTATTATCACTTTGTTTTGTAATACCCTGTAGTGTAACGTATACAGCATGACTGGTGAGACATGTTCAATACTCGAGGACGTGATATTTGGCTATTATATTAGTTGGAAAAAAATAATATAAAAAAATAATATCAATTGATCACTGAGTAATTGTAGCTTAAAGTTAAATAATTATTTATCCAACGCATGGATAAATAATTATTTATGTAATTATAAATAATTACTTAATTAGCGACATGCGCCGCGCGGCCGCATAGTAATTTACTAAGTGTCCGTGATTCATTTATTTAAAGGGAAATTTGGTCAAAAATTAAGTACCTAATTTTATTACATATTTATAATGAGAATCGAGTACTGAATACTCTCCTTAAGTATCGGTATTGTCTCACCAGTCATGCTGTATAGCAAAACAACATTTGCCGGGTCAGTATAAAAGATCTATGATAAAGTGAAGTAAAAGCATAATTTAAATATTAACGTCCTAGTATATTTCTCCATGTTAATCCCTGTCTCATTTCTAGGATAATTATTTATGCTGTGACCTAGAGCTGTATAAGATTTTAATTTGTTCTTAATGCTTAACGTCATGGATGGTTTACGACGAATTTTACATGTAGATTCTAGTTTTTATTGGGATGTCCTACTTTTTTTGCTACTTTGGTTTTATGCTTGAATGATATAATTTTATGATCTTGGCAAAATTAATTCCGGAAAATATTTGCGAGCTCCGAAAGATCCGATTTGGATTTTGGATGAGAACAAGCAAGAATTTTGCATCCTGGGATAAGACTACTGCAGTCTGGTTCAATTATTAAGGACTTTCTTAAAAAAATAACATAAAATCGAATTTTAATCCATGCTCAACAATAATATATATTTAATATTATAAATACGAAATTATTTCTGTCTGTCTATCTTTTTATTACCTCTTCACGGCCAAACCGCTGAACCGAATTTGCTGAAATTTTTTATGAGGATACTTTGAGTCCCGGGAAAAGACAAGAGAAAGTTTTCATTCCCGAAAAATCTACGGTTAAATTAATAAATGGATTTGGGATTTTGGGCGCATCGAAGTTGCGGGAGTTATCTAGCATTCAAATTGTACCGTGCCGTACCTATCTCTATGGCAGGGGTCACCAATTACTTTCGCTCGGGGTCCGTTTTAAGAAATAAAATGACCATCACGGTCCGCACATTAAAAAAAAATAAAACAAAATATGTAATTACGGAAATTACAAAGGTATTTGTATCAATGATACTATTTTTACTTCTTATAGGTTCGCCGAATATGCTATGGGCCCCTAGCTGAATACGCCACTGCCTAGTCTCCCTGTAGTTGGCGGTATGCTAATCGACAAAGTTTCGAACTAGGTAGATTAATCTGTCAACTTTCGGGGACTTGCTTAATTGTTCTCAATTCGCCTGCGTAGTTTTTGAATTGGTGTCTTGAATTTGTTTTTGATTATTAATTTAGTTATTGTTGGAACTTGAATATAGTTAACTCGAGGCTGTCTGGAGGGGACTGGATAAAAATTATACTGTGTCCTTTCCCGGGATTCAAAGTATTTCCATACCAAGTTTTGGCAAAACTGGTTTAGCGGTTTCAGCGTGATGACTGAAAAGGTAATCCGTAACATACAGACAGACAGACTTTCGCATGTATAATATTATTAACTGTATGGATATTATGATAGTTTGGATACATATTAGGGTCTCTTCACATGGTAACGCGACGAGGCGTTGCGATGCAATTTTTTTTGATGAGTCGGCAAATCAACGTGTTTTTTCTTGTGTAGTAAATGGTTGCTCAATGAGCAACCATTTATATTGTATAATAGTCTTTCGTGTCAAATGTCGTGTCAGACAGACATATGACAGCTATATATCGTGACATATGACAGCTGTTTGACACGATAGACTCTACGAATACATAGCGCCAAAATATGTCCCTCATTGACTAAAGTACATATAAAATTATTCCTGAAAAAAAAAACAAATCAAGCACCAAGCCACAGATTAAGTATACATAGATGGATTCTTAGCTCGCTAGCGCGTGGCCATTTTATGCTTGTGTGCAATTGCTGTAGTGTGCGTGTAGGGATGGCGTATATCGATAAAAATATAAAATTAGACTACAGCTATCGACCAAGGCGACCATAATTTTATGTTACAGATTTTTATTAAACAACATCAAAAAAGGAGGTTATCAATTCGACCTGCATGTTCAATTTAGGATATATTATGCTCAATAAAATTAGAAGTCGCTTTCAATTTGGTGAAAAGGTATTTTTTATCTATTTATTAAGTGTATGAAAATACTTAAATACAGGGTGCAATTAAACCTTCCTGCCAAATTTTGATATATTGATCCTTGTTCAAAATAAAAATACACGTATTTTTCTTTTAATATAGTCAGTACTAAAATGTTGAGAAATAGCTTCCGAAAGTTATCCTAAAAAACACTACAATTAAAATGGACACTACGCGTCGCCGGCGGGTGAGCGCGCGCGCGCCTCCCCCCCACGTCACCCCCGCTCATTCCCACCGCCACGAGTAACCGTTCTGCTTCGATTTTAAATGAGATAAAATATGTCATTAAAAAATAACACCCAATTTTTTTTGCTAAATGACCTCTCCTAATGATACCTAAGCCCTGGAAAAAATTTGGCAGGATGGTTTAATTGCACCCTGTATAAACAAAATATTTAAGTATATAATTACACAAATAGTTAAAAATATACATAATATGTATACTCCATAAGCCACGAAAGCTTGTCCGGAGTGTAATACAAACAAACAAACAAATATACTTTATTGTGCACAAAAATCACAGTAAAATTTACATTCATATTTAGTAAATGACATATGTACACAAGGGCGGCCTTATTACTTGAAAGCAATTTCTTCCAGGCAACCCTTTAACAAAATTTCATGAGATGATGACTTCAGGAAAAAGGTGATGTGCAAAAGTATACATATAGGTAACTTATAATAATATATACATAATTTATAATAATATATATTCATTTAAAAAAATGTGCATATACATTCTACTAATACTATAATAATAACGATGATAAGTATATATATATATATATAAATATACAATTTATATTATAAATACTAATAAATAATAATAAATAAAAAATACATACTTTATGTGAATATCCTGTAACTATTATTGGTTGACAGATATATTAAAATAATGGTTAAATACTAACGACTTAATATCAATAAAATCAACAGTTTTTATAAAACATAACAGAAGAACAAAATATATTATACTTTATTAAACTTAATTACTATTTACTATTAAGCAACTATTTTGTAGAATGACAATTATTATTATCAAAGAAATATAAGAATGAATCTCGGTCCTACTTATTTAAAGTAATTCCAAAAACGCTTAGGTGCATTTCTTTACCTATTAAAATATAATAATTATGTAATAATATTTATACAGAAAAAGACTTAAAATAGATACTTCGACGCCCCCTACCTGAATAATGATATTATAATAATAATAATTAATAACCTAAGTAGGACTCTAGAGTCTAGACGATCAATTTTATTGTGCAATATCACGGTGTGTGCAATCAAAATCATAGAGCACTAAACCATATATTATTCTTCACTTTCAATCTTATTATCAAATTAATAGTTGAAAATAATTATTATCTTCATTATAGGTCTCTCCGTCACCACCATAATATTGAACTCTTCTTTATGAGCATTCCAATAACCTGAAAAAAATAAAATATTATACACATAATTCAGAATATTGTATACGGGGCAATATGCTTTATGTAAGTTTTCCATGCTTAACCCATCCAGCCCCAAGCGGAACCCAGGTGCCGCATAACAACTAAATATATATTGTGTCTGGAATTCGACGATTGAGGTATTAAATTTATTTTATTAAATGATTATGACTTTAGCCTTATTAAAATTTTACATTTTACTTAGGTATTAAAAAAGAGTACCTAATGCCAGGATAAAATTTCAAGAAGTATCTTTAAGTAACGAATTGAGTACTTACAGGGGGGAGGTGTGAGAGCTGTTGATCATGCAATTATTTTAATCTCCGTTAGAACTTTCTTTATTTCAATAAAATCATTGTTTCAAACTTACGTTTGAAATGATAATTCCAAATTCCAATATTGTGATGCCTTCATAAGGGAGTAAGGATTAAAAACTTGCATGAAACTTGCGTCTAAAATGTATATCTGTTTGTCGTCTATTTTGAAGCATTTTTAACCTGAAAAAAAAAATCATTTAGTCCATGACATTATTTTTATCGATAAACTATAGTTCAAGTAAGGCGCATCCCTAAAATACACGTAAAAAACTATGCAATATTTATAGCCAAATTATTACTTGATGTGACATTTTTATCATTAATGCCTTATATAGCATGATTAATGGATTATTATACTTATAAATTTTCTTTTTTAGCTTACAAAAATACCGATTGATAAGCCCAAACAACGTTGTTGAAAACTTACGTATGTTATGTTAAATCCACGTGTTTGAGGCATTCCTTGGCCGTTTTATGGTTTATTATATAGCGGAATCACAAAAAGCAATAATATATTGCATTGAACGTTCACTAAACACTTTTATTACCACTTTTTATACATGAAATATGCAGACCTACTCGTTTGTTATGTTCTACTAAGTGGGACATAACATTACAGGCTTTTGACGTTTACACACCGATATGAGCTTTCTCTTTCACCCAAATTACTACATCGTTAGTTAGAAAGAGTAACATTATCAGCTGTCAAAATATAAGGCGGACTCCTATAGTATTATTACCTCAATGCACCAAGCACTAATTTATTGGCCTGTCAATAAACATGTCATATATTTTTTTAAAACAACAATAACACGAAAAACACAAAAACAATCCTAGATAAGACTTTTCCACACCAAAATAAACCCACTATGCAAGACATCAAAGAATTGGCTGGCAGCCATATTTTAATTTTAAATTCAATGAAAAACCTACTTTAGCTAGTCAGTTTAAGGAGTATATTAGTTCGACAAAATCAAACATTCACTATGTCACCTGAAGCAACGTGAAATACACTTTAACACGTTCACTTAAAGTAGGTTTTCGCGTGATTGGTATTCGATATGAAATAGTATTAATATTGTATGATAATTACTTTGTATATGAGTATAACGCCTCCGTGGTCCAGTGGTCAGAGCGTTGCTCTTGACACGGAGGTCGTGGGTTCGATTCCCGCGTTGGAAACATGTTATTTCCAAGTTTGGTTAGGACAATGCAGGCTGATCACCTGATTGTCTGATAAGAAAGATGATCCATGCGTCGGATGGGCATGTAAAAAGTCGGTCCTGCGCCTGATCTCTCGCCGGTCGTGTCGGTCTGCCGTCCCACTGGGTTATGAGAGTAAAGGAATAGAGAGTGCTCTTGTGTACTGCGCACACACCTGGGCACTATAAAATTACTCCTGCGTACCTGGCTTGGTTTCAATGAAACCGGCCACCGTCACCGAAACCGGTGTGGGGGAGTATTATTATTATATGAGTTGACAGGTATATATTGATGTTATGTGTCCCTTCCCTCCCTTGTGATATAATACAGGCGGGCTGGTGATGATGATTGGTGATGAAGTGATGGATGCAGTGATGTATGATGGAATTTGGAAAGCAAAATAAATATGATGACTTTTGGGGGCTTTAAGATTTATTAGTCTTCTAAATTAATAGTACAGTGGTGGAAAATGAATGCTTAGCGATTGAACGTCTTCATAATTTGTTCGCATTATAATGACGTGATGTATCAGTGTGGTAGGTGATGAAAATCCCAAAATTTGTTGACGTTATCAAAATATGTAAATTGTATTAAGATCGTCGTAACTCAAAAGGCATACCGCATAACATACAAATCAAAATGAATTAATAAATGAGTCGAAACGAAGCATAGTAAGCTCTGTAAAACAGTTCGTCTGTCTGGCGCTGAAAATTCCTCAGACATGTTAAAAAATATTTCATCGAATCTAAAACTGGCGTGCGCCTATGACTTGTAAACAAAAATAAATATAAAAATAGAATTGAGACAGCGCAAACTATGGACTATGGATTTCGTATAAGGGTCAATTCCGACCGCAACGCGACGCGCAGATGCATTTTCTGCACAAAATACAAATGAAGTTGCAGGCCGTAATATTGCATTTTGATAAAAAAAGCGGCCAAGTGCGAGTTGGACTCGCCCATGAAGGGTTCCGCAGCAGCAATAAGGTTTATTTATTATATATACCTATATATGATCCCGTGGTAAGTACCTGAAGGACTTGTGTTACGGGTACCAGACAACGGAAATATATTTAATACTTTTATACTATACATATATTTAAGATTTTTATTATATGATAAATATATTTAATACACATCCATGACCCAGGAACTTTGAAAACTTTTTGTTCCGTCGGCGGGATTTGAACCCGCGACCCCCGGCTTAAGCTACCAACGTGCTATCCACCGAGCCACAGAGGTCGTCAAATTTCAGTTGATTTAATGAAATTTAGATTAAGGTTTACCATTTATGACATGTAAAAAAAACTACCGGCTAGATCTCGTTCAAACCAATTTTCGTTGGTAGTTTTTATAGTAATCTACATCATATATATTTTTTAGAATTATCATGCCCCTACTTTAGAAATTAAATTCGATCACAGATCATCGGATCAAACTTTGAATTAATTTTTAACGCTTTGATCGCATGGTTTTAGTGAATGTAATTGAAATAATCCATTTGTGAAAACAAAAAAAAATCACTAAAGAAAATTTTAATCTACAGATTGTTTGAGAAGTTGTATTACAATATTAAAATATCAGATGTTGCCTGCAGTTTTGTTGGCAATAAAAACTATGTTCTTTTCTAGCTGGATTCAAGATTATAGTTTAGTTTTAAGTTAATTTACTAGCAAGACTGCATTGACATAGCCACTGTGTGTGCTTAAAATCCCTAAATAAAATGAGAATGAAAAAAGAAGATTATACCTGTAATGGTTTATATCTTCGACTTCAGACCAGACACACTGTAGTGTAGTGATTAATAAAGATGGAGACCTACTAGGCAGTGGGAATGGTTGGGGTGGTCGCCCGACTTTAGAGTGATGATCACTTCTTCATCAGCTGCCGCCGCTAGAGTATTTAGTGTTAGTATTTAGTTAAACAGTAATCTGTTTAATTTACTCGCCCAGCCATTATGCATACTGTACACACTATAATAGAAGAGGCTGGCAAATGAGCCGCCAAAAGCAAAATATCTAATTGAGTTTCTATTATAATCAGTACAATATAGTGTGTGCAGTTCCCAAAATGTCACAAAGTCAGCATTGGCGACATGTTAGCTGTCAACGCCGTTTTCGACAGCACCCCTGTCAACGATTTCACGCGAATTATCATCTGTCATTTGTAATAATATGCCGCTTGTTCATATTAAGTTATTCCCGTTTCATCAGTTTTGAACATTATTGTCATGATCTCGGGGCGTATTCTCAGAATTCGAATATCACTTCGAGCGCAGGGTCAATCGCACGTGAGACAGCATTTGGCCGCACTCGAAGTGAAGTTCGAGTCTTGAGAAAGCACGGGGCCCGTAGCACGTGCTGCATGCTCATAATATGGTTAATCCGCCACTGAGTGTCAAATTATTGCCTTATTCAATTTTATGCTTTGACTTTTAAATTTTTTATTGATTAAGGCCGTCACAGACTTAGCTATAATATATATTAATATATTTATAGCTAGGCATATTACTATATATTTTCTATACAATTTTCGCGTGACCACACACTCAGCTATAATATAATATAATATAATATAATATAATATAATATAATATAATATATTTCTGGTCTCAGTGAGTTTAGTACGGTATATTAATATATATTATAGCTAAGTCTGTGACGGCCTTTACCGCTGCTTACTTTTTATCTATTAGTAATTAGACCAAAAACTGTATTTAGTGTTTAGCTTGTACAATTACTGACAAAGATATATATGTGTAATCACTTACAATTAATTGCACATTCCGCTCATTTGATTGCCACCGTACCAAACGTCTGGCAGAATGCCAGGCTGGCTGATGATGATCATTAGTGAGGTATTTCATCACTTCCAAGGTGATGAATGATGATATTGATGATTAGTTTCTAATAACTAATAAGTCTTCGATGAATTGAGGGTGTGATTCTCATGCTTCGTACTTCGATTGTAGTCTCCTTTAAATAAGGATCAGTTCACATTGCAACGAGACGAGGCGATGAGATGCATTTTTGATAAGAGGACATTTTTGATTAAGGCCGGCAGCCCTTCTAATGTTGCGAGTGTCTATGGGCGACGGTAGTTGCTTTCCATCAGGTGACCCGTCACCCGTTTGTTCGTTTGCTCCCTTATTTTATTATTATACCTATTTTTTACTTTGGAATTTGTTGCGTTCCTCATGGGAACATAGAAGTCTGTTGCGAATTGGCAGTAAAAGTAATTCTTTCAGTGAACTCTACATGGTATAACAATTAAACAAAGTGAAAACATTTGAGGGTGTGTATGGTTCCCTTATAAAGAGTTCGCTGTGAAAATAGCAGCGATGAAAGAGTAATTTTTTTCAACATTTGTAATTGAAATTGGGCAAACTCAAGACGCAGGTGTGTTTGCCCATACAAACCACGAAAAAATTGCTCTTTCAGTGCTGCTACAACTTTCACAGTTTCCCTAATGTTGATTTACATAAGGGAAACATACGCCCCCTAAAATATTATTATCACTTACTTTTGTTAATATTTTCAAGGAATATACCGTAAAGTATTGTCACTTTATTTTGTTACACTCTGTATAGGGACATACAGCGGGAAGCTTAATTTTTGTACTGTGGTTTAGTGTAGTGAAAATTTCGTAGATGATTATATTTTTCTCGGAAAAGTGTCGTGTTGCCGCTAAACTTCAAAGCCGTAATAGATACTGCTTTTATAATGTTCGTTTGTGTAAAAGTATACCAGATGTCTCCAACTAATTGAGCTTTTAGACGCAGTTGGTATATTTACGGTTAAATGTAAAATATGACAAAAAATTATTCTAAGCTTATTTTACAAGTTCTTTTAGCGATGTTAGTGGCGGCGGAAAAGGAAGATCTTCCGACCGAGCGAGATAGCATGCTCGGTTAGGCCGAAGCCCAATAACGTCATTTCAGACGTTGTATATTTATTTTGCCGTTCTCGGAAACTTCGATAGCGCGATGCAGGATTGTTAGGTGAATTGTGGGTACCGCCACACCACTCCCCCCCGAAGACCTGTGGTATTCTTCAATGCGCTTGTGTTGTCAGGTGTGGGCCGAAGCTACGCGTGCAATGACCAGGAGAGGGACCCCGTGCTCTGCTTGCTGACCGGTCGTTGTAGCCTATGGCTGCCCCGTTCAAGCCAGACCGGGTTCGACCGGCGCGGACGCCCAATGCGGCTTATGGTCGAGGCGACCCGGTTATGCTTGATGTCTGCTGACGTGGTGCGGAGGGGCGGGGAGTGTTGATGATTGATGTCCATGATGAAGGATGCGTGTTCTTGTCGGTGGTCACCAATTTAGCGATGTTAGTGGCGGCGGAAAAGGAAGATCTTCCGACCGAGCGAGATAGTATGCTCGGTCAGGCCGAAGCCCACTGACGTCATTTCAGACGTTGTATATATCTTGCCGTTCTCCGAAACTTCGATAGCGCGATGCAGGATTGTTAGGTGAATTGTGGGTACCGCCACATTCTTATTTATAGAATTATTTAGAGCTAACGGCGGCCAGACCGTTATTTTATAACCTCTAGGATCAAGAGCTTGCGACAGGCAGACCTTCCTCAGTTTCAGAATGCTGAAAGTTTACCTGTTTGAGGCCTTTACAGAGCTTAGAACGGCCAGCAGCTATGGAATTTCGGTCGCGGTTACTTTAGGAGGTATCCAGTTCTGAAGGTAGACCACCTGACCTTCGAGAAAGAGCTCAATTTTAGTCTTATAGCTTATATTCTTCGCAGTAGGTAAGTGGAGGGAATCTCGTCTTCCGGTGCCGGACATTGTTGACAGTTGCTTCCCACTGCTAGATACCCTCAAAGTCTAATACTTTGGGAAGCAACTGTCAAAAATGAGCGGAAGTGTGCTCCGCGGAACCCTGGAATCTAGGCGAAAGCGCAAATGCCTTGTTTGGGGCTCCAGAAAGTTTGCTTTTCAAAAGTGTTTCCCCGCCAAAAAGTTTAAGAGCCGCTGCTTTAGAATTAAGGGGTGTCTGGCAGTGGGAAGTTAGCTTTTTTGTCCTGTATTTGTGCTCAGATTCAGAAAAAGAAAGGGAGTAGATCAAACAAGAGTATTTTCTCGACATTTTCCTCAAGTGTGGTCACACGTTTAGCCGGACATCTGATTTATTGGACGCGATTATCACGATCACAAATATTCATTACAACGATATATTGTAATTACTAGATATTGCAACTAAAATAAAAAAAATCTGCTTTGATAAAAAAATATTAGTAACATTTAAATGTATATTTTTAACTTTGTGCATAAAGAATAAATAAATAAAATAAAATATAAAAAAACGGATGGATTATATAACCGAACCGATTTTGCTGAAATTTTATATACATAGATAATATAATGTATTTTATATAGATAATAGAATGCTTTTTATTCCGAAAAAAATATTGGCGCAACGGAGTTGCGGGCGTCATCTTGTTTCTCATATTCGAGATAACTTGACAAAACAACATCTGCCGGGTCAGCTAGCTGTTCCGTCCCCCGTCAACCCCATATAATAGGCATGATGACTAATTTTTTTTCTTATTTTTAATTGAAAGACCCTTAAAAAACAGAAACATCGGTGAAAGAATGACTCTGATAGCTTAAAAATTTACCAAGATATGACAATTCAAACATCTCATAAAATAGACCTGCCCGAAACGCTCGATACAAAATGCTACTCGATTATGACGTCACATTAGAGCTGTTTGTACGCATCGTGGGAAATTTTTGTTCGATAGCTACATTAATTATTGCATTTATGAAAGTGGTTTCATAACAAAAGTTGCTTTAAATTACATAAGTTATCGAATGGTATACAAATATTATGAAATTTATTGAAAAAAAAATAGACTTGAATATCCAACTTTAAAGGCGCATAACAAAAAAAAATACAAAAGCTATCAAGCTGAAATTTTGGAACACTTATTTTTAACCGTTATTTCACGAAATTTGTTAATCTTTGACCTTGTCATTATCCCTATTCGTGAACCGTGTACCTTGGATATGATGGCTTTAGGCTCGCTCTTTACCGTGTGATAGGACATTACCCGTCCCTACTGTCCGCACCTAGCTATGAAGGAAGATATATTACTGTATACTATATTACACACTATATTACATGCATCTTACACTAGACGTTCCGTGCGGTTCTGCCCGCGTAAATCTATAATCGCAAAGGAACCTTACATTTTTCCGCAAAATAGTAGCCTATATTCCTCCGCGCGCTTTACTCTATATTTGTGTCAAATTACTTTCACACCAAACTTCTTGGAGACAATAATATCATTACTGTATGTCTGTCCTATATCCTCTGTTTTTCGGTATAAATATTTGTCTTCTACAGCATGACTGGTGAGACAATACCGATAATTAAGGAGAGTATTCAGTACTCGATTCTTATTATAATTATGTAATAAAATTAGGTACTTAATTTTTAACCAAATTTCCCTTTACACAAATGAATAATGGACACTTAGTAAATTACTATGCGGCCGGGCGCGGACCACCCCGCCCCGCGCGCCGCGCGCTACTCCCGCGCGTGGTGTCCATGCATTGGGTAAATAATTATTTAACTTTAAGCTACATTCACTCCGTGACCAATTGATATTATTTTTTTATAATATTTTTTTTTCAACTAATATAATAGCCAAATATCACGTCCTCGAATATTGAACATGTCTCACCAGTCGTGCTGTATATGATATCAATGCGATCTTCGCTGCCAGAACTTCAACATGTTGGATGCGTTGCTTTTGCAGCAGACGTAAAATACGCGATTTTCGATGATGGACAACTATTGCATTAACTTCTACGAGTTTGAATATGAAATATATAGAAATGAAGTAAGTATCCCAGTATAATATTTTATTTTTCTTTCTGATTAATTGATGTTACTCGAAATTTTAAATCACACATTTTCGGAATAAAAATTTTTGCTATACCCTATCCTAAGACTCAAAGTCATTTCAATTAAAATTGCATGGGAACCGTACATTTTTACGGTAAAAAATATCTTAAGTACTTATGTCCTTTTCCGGGAGTAAAAGTATCTCTACAAAGTGTAACAAAACTATGTGATAATAGTTTAGGTTGTGTATGTGTTCCTTGTAGAGAGTTCACTGTGAAAGTAGCAGCGCTGAAAGACCAAATTTTTTTCACTTTTGTGGAAACTCGTGACGCTGGGGCGAGTGCCCATACAAAAATGAAAAAAAATTGGTATTTCAGCGCTGCTACTTTCACGGTGAACTCTCTACAAGGAACACGTACACACCCTAAAGTATTATCACTGGTTTTGTTACACCCTCTGTATATCAAGCAGCAAAATTGGTTCAGCACGCAGACAAACTCACTTTCGCATTTATAATATTAGTGCTCACAGAAATAATTTATTTCTGTGATTAGTAGGTACCTATGGGGAGTATTGATGGACTCGCATTATTCACTTCCAATGTACAAGGGTCATTAGTGATAATTATTTTAACATGCCCACATGTACATTTGTTTAACTCACTGACAGGTAAAACGGAGTGGCTCACTTTATCTGGATGAGTCAAACGTCATAAGGTCAGGGGTATGGGGTTCGATTGTGGCAATAAGGTCATTTAATCCAACTGTGTCACTAGGGTTTTGTCTCTTAGTTCCCCGTTGTGACTTCGTACGCGCAAATAAAATACCGCAGGTGTATATTCTGAGGCAAAAAAGTAACCTATAACCCTTCCTGAGGTGTATTCACATTACATCCAGAGATTATCCCATAAAACGTGACAAACTCAAAAAACATTTTTTTTTTTGAGTTTTTTGCATTTCGTACTTATAGTACGGGAGTCCTAGAACAAATTTTTTTGTGATTACTAACAAGCTAATTTTTTGTGAGTAGCTACATTTTGATAAGACGAACAACATTTTTATTTTCGAAAAATCTCGAAAGTGGTTGCTAACAGAGATAGAAAGGATTTCATACGTTGACTTGATGGTCCTAAAATATCCAGGATTGTTTTATTTGTAGGACAAGGTTACTCTTAAATTATATAAGTAACTATTAACCTATATATACAAAAAATCAGCTGGTTAGGTTAGGGTTCCGTTCTAGGGTTTCCGACTACTGTACCCTAAAACGGAACCCTAACCAGCAGATTTTTTGTATATTGGTAGGTTAATAGTTATATAATTTAAGAGTAACCTTGTCCTACAAATAAAACAATACATATTTTAGGACCATCAAGTCAAAGTATGAAATCCTTTTTATCTCTGTTAGCTACCACTTTCGAGATTTTTCGAACATAAAAATGTTGTTCGTCTTATCAAAATGTAGCTGCTCACAAAAAAATAGTTTGTTAGTTAATCACAAAAAAAATTGTTCTAGGGCTCCCTCACTATTAACACCGTCGCGCCGAAATTCTTGTGTCGCTAAATTATATCATAGAATATCCTTTCCCGAGACTCAAAGTATGTCCATAACATATTTGAGCAAAATCGGTTCAGCGGTTTGGGTGTGAAGTGGTAACAGACAGACAGACAGAAACACTTTCGTATTGATAAAATTAGTATGGATTCAGCCTTGTAGGTGCGAAGAGGACAAACAGACTAAAACAGATAGAATGGACGTCTACAAAAGTGGTATCTCCTAATTTCTCACAATCTAAGTCCAGTAAATGGACCGCAATTTCACCAATTTGGGTCCAGCTGAAGGTCACATTAGCGGGTTGTTAGACTGAGTGCGATGCTGTGTCGGCACCGCGGTACCGCTGGGCAGCCTTTTTTACACGAAAATAAGAAGTTATTATTGTTGATCCGGCAGACGTTGTTTTGCCAGGTTGAGGGAACATGCCTTAGAACCTCCTTCAGCAGTATAATAATATATACCTTCGGACCGAGCGAAAAGTAGTTATAGTAAGACCAAATAAAAACTCAAACAGAAAAAAAGAGTTTATATTTGGTCTGAGCATTAGAACATAATAAAAGTGAACAGTATTCCATGAAAATTGTTAATGTAAACGATTTTCTGTTCAAACCATACAGTTAATATAACTACTCAACCTAGCGGAATAGAGAAACAATCTCGAGCTGTCAAACGAAACCGAAATTGATTTACATCTGTGTGTAAAATATGTGTACGTATACTTACACAAGCATCTTTCTATGAGATTAAATTGTCAACGTGCCGATACGTGCCGACTGGACGTCAAAAAAAGAGTGATGCTGTCATGTCATCACACGTCTCTTTTTACCACGCAGTGTTACTGATAGTGACATCTCGCTTGCTCAGGCCTTTGTTTCTCTATTCCGCTAGGTATATTAACTATATGGTTCAAACGCAGTTGCGGGCAAAATCTCTCTCCGATAAATCTCAATACTTTCCATGAAGGGATGAAACCCAAAGTAACTACACTCAAGTGAGTCCCACAAGGAAGCGTTATCAATATCCCGACTTTATCAATATTTATAGCCCTTATTATGTCAAGCTGTTGAAAAAAAATACTCTCGGGGAGTGTGACACTCGGCGAATGCTACGGTAATCACTAATCACTAATCTATTTTTTCTTCGCATACGTCTACTCGCACGCACACAAACGACGTAACCAGTCTACCGAGCTTAAACGACGCTAGGCGATGTGTAAAGTTTATTTTCGTTAGGGAATTTCTTGATTCGGTCGCCGCCGTCGGATAAAAGCTATGCAATACCTTAAGCCTTAAGGAATTGTGTTACGGGTACTAGACGACGGAGATATTTGTATTCTGGATGTGATGATATTAGCACGCAAAACTGAACCAAGATTGAGAGTGCAGGCCGCGGAAAATTGTCTGTCACATGACACATCGTGTGGAGGTGAATCGAGATTTTGACAGTTGACCTTTGACCCCGAAAATATTAGGGCTCCATTCCACCGCGGCGCACGGAGAGACTACGCAGGTGCGTCAAGCTTCGCTTTGTAATGCCGCGGCCGCATATACGTGGTGCTTCGCGCTAAAGCCGATACTATTGGACGATCTGCGTGTACGGTGTATCGTCCAATAGTATCGTCTCTTAGCACGAAGCTTCGGAAGCTACTAATAATTATTTATACGTATTGTAGATCATGTACTCAAACTCGTCTGGGCTCGTTTTATAGAGGTCGTAGTCCTGTGCATCAAGCCTCTCTATAAAAGCAGATACTAACAAGGCTAATATCACGACAATCCTCTTACTTTTAATGAGCACCCTTAGATATAAAGCCTTAAGCTGTCTACACACTTACAAGTTACAGTTGAGCTCCTTACATATTATGCGTGGAAAGCCTTAAGGGGCCGGGGTACCCCCGAAATTCTCATACATACTTAATACCAAAATCATTTTCTCATACGAAAATATTTAACATGTTTGAGTTATTTTTCAGCTTAAGATAGTAATTACCTAGGTTCCTGCACAATTTATTTTTACAAAATATTTAAATACTAAAACAAAAATTTTTGTGTTTAAATATTTTTTAGTAAATTTACTACTAAATATTTAAACACCAAAAAATAGACAAAAACACTAAAAAATACATAAATAAATAGTAAATTTACTACAAAATATTTAAATACTAAAAAATATTTTTTAGTTTAAATATTTTGTAGTAAATTTACTATTTATTTATATATATTTTATTGTTTTACTCTATTTTTTAGTGTTTAAATATTTTGTAGAAAAATTTTGTGCAGGAACCTAGGTAATTACTATTTTAAGCTGAAAAATAACTCAAACATGTTAAATATTTTCGTATGAGAAAATGATTTTGGTATTAAGTATATGTATGACAATTTCGAGGGTACCCCGGCCTCTTAAGAGGGATCTACACCGCCGTTTTTCCATACAAACGCTGTTCGTTGTTTCCTCCCTGGATAATGCCGGTAGAGTTATAATTTTTTTCCTGAATATCTATGGCCCCTAATACAACTTTTATCGCGTTGTCTCTATCGCGCTCTGAGGTGGGAGACTTGAGATTGGTGAGACAGCAATACATATTCAAAATTACAAAAGTTCTAATAAAAGAACAGAAAATCATCGATTCGTTGTCCTCTGATTCCTTCTCCAAAACTTAACCGATTTAAGTACTTTTTTCATTAAGAATTAAAGCAAGGCTTGAGCTGTGCTCCTATGTTTTACTTTTTTGGTATATTCTAGCCAGTTTTGTTTTCTGGGTGTTTGAACACAGAGAAAAATCTGGTCATTTTTTTGGGAATTTGAACGTTCCTATATTTTTTAATAATTAAATTATGATAAAAAAGAAAACATAGGGACATTGTATTGGTGGCCATAGATATTCAGGAAAAAAATTATAACTCTACCGGCATTATCCAGGGAGGAAACAGCGGACAGCGTTTGTATGGAAAAACGGCGTTGTAGATCCCTCTTAAAATCGCAAGTGCGTTTAAGGCCTTTATAAATGCTCTTCTTTATTAGTAAGACGACAATATTGTTTAGTAATGTTCAGATGAGAACTAAAAACTGCAGACACGCTGGTTTGTATGGGCTTCGAAACTCTATAACTATTTATTACTCTATGGTAATACTCTGTTTATTCAATGCAGCGGTCTCTCAGATATCCGGCGTGAAATTTAACTGAAACAAACTTATTTAAATAATCGGCCAAGTGCGAGTCGGATTCGCGCACGATGGGTTCCGTACCATTATAGAGCGAAATTAGGCCAAAAATTGTGTTTTTTGTATGAGAGCCCCCCTTAATTATTATTTTTTATATTATTATTAAACATTAAATTAATATTAAATATTAATTAAAGGAATTTGAGAAAAATTTAAGTACCTACCTTTTTCCATTATTGATGTAGAGCAAAAAAGGTAAAAAAATGACGTTTGTTGTATGGGAGCCCCCCTTAAATATTAATTTTATTTTGTTTTCAGTATTTGTTGTTATAGCGGCAACAGATACACATAACCTGTGAAAATTTCAACTCTCTAGCTATTACCGTTTTTGAGTTACAGCCTGGAGACAGAGACGGACAGACGGACAGACAACGAAGTCTTAGTAATAGGGTCCCGTTTTTACCCTTTGGGTACGGAACCCTAAAAATTAAGTAAAATAGTAAAGACATATTAAAGGTTTAAGTAGGTACTAATTATTATTTGAAGGTAAAAATCTAAAAATATAACATTACTTCACCTTCATTTTAAATAACTATAAGTATACTTAATACTTATGTATTAGTAAATAGGTAGGATAATAATTATAGTAATTGTTAAACAACAAAAATGTGTAACTTCCCGCATGCAAGTTAAGAACCGTACATTAAGTAAGAATACGATTCTGTTATAACTATTTTTAACCGACTTCCAAAAAGGAGGAGGTTATATTATGTTCGTCTGTATATTTTGATTATATCGAGGCTGCATCGAAAGGTTCGATGCAGCCTCAATGGACAATATAATATAATAATTAATATTCGAATTATTCGAAACCATTATCAGATATAATATTGAATGAGTTTTGATAATGTTATTGTAAGTCCACAAATTACGTGAGGTGTTTTTCTGAATTTTTTGACCCCCCCCTCCCCCCTTGGCGAGATTTCGTGAGATTTTATTCAACCCCCCCATCGTTTAACGATTACGCTTACGATAAAATCTAAAGCATACGTAGAATCTGGATGAAATGGACCAAAATAGTATTATTTTGTTGAGAAAAAAATTATGTGAGATTTGCCGAGACCCCCCCTCTCCCCAACGTGAGATTAGATGAGATTTTACTCGACCCCCTCCCCCCCCCTAAACACCTCACGTAATTTGTGGACACCCCCAAACGTAATTACTTATAAATGCTATGGATATTAATCTGAAAATAAAAATTATTATTATTATTATTATTCAAACTATAACAATATATAACAGAATTGACCTAGTCTGCGTAGACTTCATCATAAATAGATTATAGCACAATATGTCCATAATTGGTATATTGACGCTTAAATATTGAATTATAAACTAATGCACCATAGACTATAGACTATAGAGTACATAATATAGTCTATTTATTTGCCTTAAGTATACAGTGGACCATCGTGAAAATTACAGGTGGGTTTGGGTATGAAGATATAACAGACGGACAGACACACTTTCACGTTTTTAATATTAGTATAGATTTGTCTACATAACAGCAAATTAAGATATATTATGATTGCTAACATAGTTATCAGAATCGACCTAAAAGGCGAGAAGTTTATTATTAAAATTTAAAAGTAGTTTAAGTTGTCTATGGGCTTTTCGCCCAAACAAATCTTTTGTCTGTCGCTTTTCTACACCACTTATAAAGAGGAAAGATTTGATTTTTTGCTTGTTTGTTTGTTTGAAATGAATAGGCTCCGAAACTACTGGACCGATTTGAAAAATTATTTTACCATTGGAATCCTCCATCATTACTGCTGAACATAGGCTAAATTTTATTCTGGAAAAAATAGGGTTCCGTAAGATATTTGGGTTTTTCGGACGCAAGGTGTAAAAAACCAACTAGAAAAGTTACTTATTTTACGTACGCTGCCTAAATTATAAAAGATAGAACAATAAAATGTTGTAAGTAATTATTGTAGATCTTATAAATATCTAAAAAAAAAGTCCGCGAGTGAGGCACAATAACTATTTATTTATTTATAATTTTGGACTATATTTAAACGTGTTTATTTTACTCATGCTATTAATCTTTATCAAAATAAATTATTTTATCACTAAGTACAGTTTATGTAGATAATAATATTTGGTCTTAGAATGATTAAAATTGGACGTTCGGTTTTGAAATTATGGCGAAATTAATATATTACGATAGTGGGCGTCACCAAGCGGGGGTGCGCGTGCGGGAGGAAGACAATCTGTGCAGTGTTTTTTTTTATTAAATACAAACGGGTCACCTGATGGTAAGCAACTACCGTCGCCCATGATGGTAAGTAACCACCAACGCACGGTGGAAGACTGCCACTCATCAAGGTGATGAGGATGGTATGTTTTACGCGTGGGACGGAAAAGTTGCAGCCTGCATATAATGACTGCGTCGTCGGTGTTAGTGTCGGAGTCTGTGAATTGACCTGTGAATCATTTTGCTGACCGAGTCTTTCCTGGGTAGGAGCCGCGGGCGAGCGCTAGTTTTAAATAATTTGTTCGCGTATCAAGTTTACAATTCCTCTAAGGCTACTGGCGAGAAGTTTTAAACGCAATCTAATTACGGTTTAACATTTAATCTCGGGTTAAAATTATGATGTAAACGCTTCCTGCAGATTGGATTTTAATTTTATTACTGTCCCGGGAGGCAGTGGATCCTGGACTAGTTTACAGCAGCTTTGTCGGGCTCTTGGACTAATTCGTTTAGTGCGTATAGGAAATTGAATGAAGTGACATACATTGTAAGGGTCAATACTCAATTTACTAAGACTCAGCGTAAGGGCTATCTATAACATACTTATAGGGGCGACTAAAGCAAAATAGATGATCTTATAATAGGCTTGCTAGGCGGGGACCTCTCACTCCCGAGCATGGTGCGCTGCATGCTCGAGAGCGATGAGGCCTGGCAGGCGGCGGTCTCTGTCTGCGAAATTGTTATGTCGCAGAAAGAGGCTGCGGAGCGGGACAGAGAGGACGATCCCACCTCTCTGCCGCTCCGCCGGCGTAGGACGGGAGTGCGGAGGCGACGCTATGCGAACCTCCTAACTCTCGTCTAACGGGGCTCCGGGAGAGGATGGGAACCTCCCCGGCTAGCCAGTCCCGGCGCCGAGGGGAACGCTTCAGTTTGCCTAAGCGTTCCCTTACCTTGGTGGAAGTCCGGTCCCTTTTGAGGTAGACCGGCCATTCGTGGAGGGAGTCCCGTGTTTGTTAAATCCGGGATTTCCCTCTTTTATACGGCTGAATGCGAACCGCAGGTGGTTTTAGTGAGTAGGAGTCTCACATACCCCCGGGGTGCCCACCCAACCCGGGGGACCCATGATGGGTTTCCCCTGCGCATCAAAAAAAAAATATCTTATAATAGGCTAGTTTCCAGTTTTTTTTCCTATTGGAAATTAAAAGAACTCTCATAGAAACATTGGTGAAAGATTGACTCTGATTTATCTTTAAAACTCTTTTGTGACATCACATTTTAAATTTAATTTAGTGAAAAGCGAAATTTATAATATTGCGGTTTTAATAATTTTGAGATGTAGAATTGTTTTGTGACATCACGCTACTTCTAGGGTGGGGTCTAGCAAATGTGTCACGTCTGTGACAATGGGGGAGTGTGCAGGGGTGGTCTAAAAATCATGAAAATCGTGTGACGTATATAAAATACGTCGACGACGGTCCCTATACGGGACAAGAATGGCCTTAGGCTTAACCAGGACTTATATTTTGAGTGAGGTTGTGACTTGTGGCAGGCCTTTGTGAAAACAAAGGTATCTTGGTTTCAGGCAATTTGTCACTTTTTTAAAGCTATTGCATAGCTTTTATGGCGAGCTTTGAACGCAGCGACCGAATCATGTTTTTATCCATACTAATATTATAAGAGCGGAAATGATTCTGTCTGTCTGTTACCTTTTCATGCCCAACTGCTTAATCGACTTTGCTCTTTGGTATGGATATACTATGAGTCCCGGGAAAGGACACAGGATACTTTAATACTGGAAAATGTACGGTTTCCGCGCGATACACTAATTTTAGCGTAACGGGGTTGCGGTCGTCTTCTACTATATTAATACACTAGCTGTCCCGGCAAACGTTGTTTTGCCATTTAAAGTATTTCTACTTCATCAGTTGATACAAAATATTACCCCCTCTTTGGTCCCATAAGAGGGGTGGCGGGAAAATTTTTATCAACAGATGTTATGTTAGAAAACACAGTTAATAATATAAATGAAGTAAGTCCAAGAAAAAAGTATGATACAAAATGTGACCCCTCTTTGGCCCCCTTAGAAGGGTGGGAGGGGGGTATTTTTATACACCAGATGTTGAGTTGGAAGAAGACAAATATATCTGCGAAAACCGTATGCAAATCGGATCAGTAGTTTTCGTGTCAAAGAAAAAAGTTTGATACAAAATCTGACCCCCTCTTTCGTCCCTTTTGAGGGGTGGGGGGTAAAATTTTTATACACCAGATGTTAAGTTGGAAGAAGACAAATATATCTACGAAGACCGCATTCAAATCGGATCAGTAGTTTTCGTGTGATAGTGGAACAAACAGACGGACAGACAGACAGACAGACAGACAGACAGACAGACAGACAGACAGACAGACAGACAGACAGACAGACAGACAGACAGACAGACAGACAGACAGACAGACAGACAGACAGACAGACAGACAGACAGACAGACAGACAGACAGACAGACAGACAGACAGACAGACAGACAGACAGACAGACAGACAGACAGACAGACAGACAGACAGACAGACAGACAGACAGACAGACAGACAGACAGACAGACAGACAGACAGACAGACAGACAGACAGACAGACAGACAGACAGACAGACAGACAGACAGACAGACAGACAGACAGACAGACAGACAGACAGACAGACAGACAGACAGACAGACAGACAGACAGACAGACAGACAGACAGACAGACAGACAGACAGACAGACAGACAGACAGACAGACAGACAGACAGACAGACAGACAGACAGACAGACAGACAGACAGACAGACAGACAGACAGACAGACAGACAGACAGACAGACAGACAGACAGACAGACAGACAGACAGACAGACAGACAGACAGACAGACAGACAGACAGACAGACAGACAGACAGACAGACAGACAGACAGACAGACAGACAGACAGACAGACAGACAGACAGACAGACAGACAGACAGACAGACAGACAGACAGACAGACAGACAGACAGACAGACAGACAGACAGACAGACAGACAGACAGACAGACAGACAGACAGACAGACAGACAGACAGACAGACAGACAGACAGACAGACAGACAGACAGACAGACAGACAGACAGACAGACAGACAGACAGACAGACAGACAGACAGACAGACAGACAGACAGACAGACAGACAGACAGACAGACAGACAGACAGACAGACAGACAGACAGACAGACAGACAGACAGACAGACAGACAGACAGACAAAAAACGAACCACATTTTTGGCTTCTATAGCGATGTAGTGACACCCCCTATTATTATTTTTTTATCTTTTTGATGTACAGAATGTTCATTTCTACAGTTTTATTATATGTACTTATAGATTCTTAGTATACACTCAGCTTACTTATTAAGCTTTCTGGTATTTTTATCTTATATATTTCCTAAAGTTACACTTTATAGAAAGATAGTTTTCTAGTGTATAAACAGCCTGACGAGAACGAATAAACATTAATTAAATAAATCTGTCCACCCTAATTGGCTTAATGAAAACATTTAAAAGCAATAAAAAACAAATTTAATTACGCTTTGTGTTGTTTATGGTTTTAGATTGTTTTTGTTTTTTTATGTCCTTTGACCTTGTGTTACGTCATACATGATGTACTTTGTAAAGTGTAGGAATAAAATAATAAACTATTTTATTAATACTGGGTGTTAGGTTTAACACCGTTATACTTAAAACCATCAAATGAGCCCGTCAAAATGAACAACTTTTCTATGAGAACAAGGCTGGGAACTCAAAAAATATGTGTGTCATATTTAATAAATCTTAAAAAAAAAACCGTCTTCATACCCATACAAATTGCCGATCTGGGCATCCGTATGGGTATGAAGACGGCATTTTTTTTAAATTCCTAGCATTGTTCTCACAGAAAAAGTTGTTCATTTTGACGGGCTTATTTGATGGTTATGATAAATATGTTAAACCTAACCACCTGTTTTGTGCCAGTCAAATTTATTAAAATGTAACTTTTTTGATTACGACAGTTCAAAGAAAGGGATTAATATTGGAAGTTTTATTATGTATAGTGCCTCGACGTAACAGCTAAACTACAGGTTCAATTTATTATTTAGGCAAATGAGATGTCAAAAGATTGTACCATTTTTTTTTTTCAAAGTTTTTTATTACGTAGTCGGGTTATCGTATGTCTGGTCTCTGTCCATATTAATTAATTAATTAATTTTAATTAATACTATAAATGCGAAAGTGTGTCTGTCTGTCTGTCTGTCTGTTACCTCTTCACGGCCAAACTGCTGAACCGATTTTGCTGAAACTTGGTATGGGGATACTTTGAGTCCCGGGAAATGACATAGGCTACATTTTATCCTGGAAAAATGTACGGTTCCCGCGCGATAAACGACTTCAATTAATACGAGTGACAAGGGAAATAATATATAAATATAATCTAAAACGTGGGAGAGCCATGCTTACCACGGGCTCACAGAAAACCGGCGTGAAACAGCGCTTGCGCTGTGTTTCGCCGAGTGAGCGAGTTTACCGGAGGCCCAATCCCTTACCCTATTCCCTTCCCTACCCTCCCCTTTTCCCTTCCCTTCCTTACCCTCCCCTTCCTTTTACCATATCTCCTCTTAAAAGGACGGCAACGCACCTGCAGCTCTCTGATGCTGCGAGTGTCCATGGGCGACGGAAGTTACTTTCCATCAGGTGACCCGTTTGCTCTTTTGCCCCCTTTTTCATTAAAAAAATATATTATTTAACCCAGGGTAAAGAGAGACTCAAAGTCTCAAAGGCACGTAAACGGTAGGTTAAGAGGTTAATTCTAAATGGTTAAATTAATTCTAAAACTGGTGGAGAGGAAGAAGAAGAAGCCCGCCGCCCGCAACCATCGCGGCACCGCGCCCTATGTACCTGAGCTGCGTCTGCGGAGCGAGGTCCCCGCGACGCCCCTGTACATATCTCGCCTGCACTGGTCCATGGAGGTCGAGGACGTCGTGGACTACATCAGTAAGAAGACATCCCTCCACTTGAGGGTCGAACGTCTGCAGTCTCGCCACAAGGTCAACTTCAGTTCCTTTGTGGTGAGAGTACCGACGCATCTTCTGTCGACCTTTGAGGCGGAGGAATTCTGGCCGACTGATGTGGTCTACCGAAGGTTCCGGGGGAGACTCCGGAATGAAGCGCGCGTCACGTCGCCGTTAACTCGTGATAAAGTGTAGTTATTAAGTGTATATTATAATTTGTATGTATGTTAGTCACTAAGGTATATATTGTATGGGCCTATGTAGCCCGATATAAATAAATAAATAAAATAAATAAATAAATAGAGACCACTACATAATGTATTGAAGGCACAAGTAGAACTTTAGGTTAAAAGGCACATTAAAATTAATTTATTACGTTACCAATCTATTGAATATACTTAAATAAAAATATTTTGTTCACCTTTTCTGAAATACTGTGGTATTGAAGTGAAAACTGTAAGCTGCGTCTTGTTATACACTTACCCTAAAGCCGCTTACTATCCTGAAAAATTAAAATCTCAAATCACAAATAAATTTAAGAGACTCTTAATTTAAGTAGTCCTGATATGGCAAATTATTACTTTTATTATTTTAACATGAGCTCCATACATTATCTGGAAAATTCTTCATTAAGGTGACGCCATGTTAAAGTAAAAAACCGTGTTGGATGTGTTTTAGATTGCTTGTTTTCTATGCGAGGCTTATCGAGGCTATTATCAAGGCGTCACCTTAAATTGAAGTTTAATAATCACTAAATATCCGAGTACAGCCGATATTATAGTCTCCCAAATCATAAATCAATTTAAGAGACTCCTAATTTAAGTAGTCCTCATATAGCAAAATATTACTAAGGGTCGAAATCATGCAATAAAAGGGTCGTGTTATGTGACGAGGTCAGAGGACATAAATTTCGCACCGTTAACCTTCTTGATGAGAGCGCTGTTATTGGCTACAGCTGCTGTATACAGTTGTCAAAGAAGTGTAGACGCCTAATATAATTTTTAATAACTTATCTTTAAAATATATAAGTTATTAAAAATTATATTAGGATAATAACTTCCACACCGGTTTCGGTGACGGTGGCCGGCTTTATTGAAACCTGGCCAGTTACGCAGGAGTAATTTTATAGTGCCCAAGTGTGTGCGCAGTACACAAGAGCACTCTCTCTTCCTTTTACTCTCATAACTTAGTAGGACGAAAGACCGACACGACCGGCGAGAGATCAGGCGCAGGACCGACTTTTTACATGCCCATCCGACGCATGGATCATCTTACTTGTCACATGCCCATCCGACGCATGGATCATCTTACTTGTCAGATAATCAGGTGATCAGCCTGCATTGCTTACCCAAACTTGGAAATAACATATTTCCAACGCGGGAATCGAACCCACGACCTCCGAGTCAAGAGCCACTCTCTAAACTACTGGACCACTCCACGGAGCCGTTCAACGTTCAACAACATTATCTTTACTAATATTACAAAGCTGAAGAGTTTGTTTGTACGAACTAATATCAGCCACTACAGGTTCCTTGTCAAAATGCATCCGCCAGTTTCAAAAATACGAGGCGCAGATAAACCAATTCTATCGCGAATTCGATCTAAACATTGTGAGTTGTGACCATCCAAAATTTGTGGATATTTTCATCATTTTTCCCGTAAAAACTCGCAAAATACAATAGACTATTATTGCGACAAATTGGCGTTTGATTTTTTTACGATTTCCCTCCTTTAATAAATATCTTTAATGGGTCAATTCGGATTCCGGCGGATTTATCGCCGAACCCAAGACTTGAGAGCTTTTAATAAAGTGAATCCCAAATGAGAAGTGGATCTTTTTATAGTAGACTAAGCCGTGGGAGAGCCATGCTTCGGCACGAATGAGCCGGCTCGACCGGAGAAATACCACGGGCTCACAGAAAACCGGCGTGAAACAGCGCCTGCGCTGTGTTTCGCCGAGTCAGTGAGTTTACCGGAGGCCCAATCCCCTACCCTTTTCCCTTCCCTACCCTCCCTTATTTCTTTCCCTACCCTCCCTTATTTCCTTCCCTATCCTCCCCTATTCCCTTCACTACCCTCCCCTACCCTATCACCCTATTCCCTCGTAAAAGGCCGGCAACGCACCTGCAGCTCTTCTGATGCTGCGAGTGTCCCTGGGCGACGGAAGTTGCTTTCCATCAGGTGACCCGTTTGCTCGTTTGCCCCCTTTTTTCATAAAAAAAGACTAGTTGACGCCCGCAACTCCGTTGCGCCTAAAATCGTTTATCTCGCGGGAACCGCACATTTTTCCGCAACAAAAAGTATCCTATGTCCTTTCCCGAGACTCAAAGAATCTTCATTACTTTCAGCAAAACTGGTTCAGTGGTTTGGGCGTGAAGAAGTAAGTGACAGACAGACAGACACTTTCGCATTTTAATATTAGTATGGATGTTACGACAAACGAAAATTACACCCGCCATATTATATTACACATTGTTGTGTTTAATTAAGGAAATTATTTATAGCATTCAGGGCAACGCAAATTCGCTCAACTTGCGAATATGTAGTCATGTTTACAGAATATTATGTTATACTTATACAAGGGATAACAAAGAATAATTATACTATTTAGGGTATGTGTACCTTATATTAAAGGGTTCACTGTGAAAATAGCAGCGCTGAAAGAGCAAAATTTTTTTGACATTTGCCTTGCCCCAGCGTCATAAGTTTTCCCATTTATTTATTGACGCCATTTATTGACGCACAGGAATACTTATAACGCCTCGCTGTTTATTGTCATAAAACGCAATCTAGTTGACGCACAGGAATACTATCAACGCCCTCTGCCCCAACTATGCAGGTACTAACAAAAAGTGTCGAGGTCAAATATTGTTCTGTCTAGCCTCCTTTACGCCGAATGCGCCATAAGGAACTTCGTTCCAACTGTCGTTTTTTTACATAAATGGAGAGAAGCGTTACGAACACACACAGACAGACAGACAGACAACATGTAATTTTATATAAGTTTAAACACTCTTCTGTTTTCGTGAATCGTGGGTTAAAAATTATATTAAATCCACATTCCAGAGCTAATTTAACCCATATATCTGTGCAAGTGGATCTGAAAGGATAGAAAATGTATTGTTGTCGAAGATATATTGTGTGGTTAAACGGATATTAAAGGCAATATTGCGGTTTCTAAAACTAATATCCACACAAACATTGTTGTCCATGTTGGCACATGATTGACAAATATAAGCGAACGTGTAGACGAGGCATTTTCGTATGAATGCTCTTAATTATTGTCTTCGAATGTGATTTACAATCATAATGGTGATTTTAATAGTAAATCTCGTCCTAACGTAAAGAGGATTCACGTTTACATCTCTGTAACAAAATTATTTATGCCACAGAGACGTAAACCCCGCGTTCCATTTGATGTTAAGAACGATCAAAACGCTCAAAATGTCTCCTATTTTGAGCGTTTTGATCGTTTTTAACATCAAATGGAACGCGGGGAAAATATCTACCAATCAAAACGACAACACTGATGTTGCACTGTATTGTATGTAAGCAAAACTTAAAAATTTGACTAAAACGTAATAAAAAATTAATAAAACTCTTTTTTGGCCAAGTTATACACATTGTAAATCTCCAGTTCTCCATTTTGTTGTCTAAAACTTTAAACATTTTTATCGAAAACCAGATAAACATCTGACTATTTATTAGTTTTATATTCTACGGGACAAAAAGATCCCATCGGTGGAACTAGTGTTATTAGCAGTAACTTTTTATAGTTTTAAGGGTCGATTACATTAGCTCAACTTGCCGGACTTGTTGATATTGAGGCCTCCACGTTGGTTCGAATGTCAAAAGATTATGAAAATTGAAGATGAAAGGGCACAATGTGGACATAGTTAATGATAGACGAATATCGGCATATTAATCAATGATTGATGATTTTATTTCATTACTTAAAATTTATAATCATTTTTACATTTTCCTGATGAATTTATTATAATAAGATTACTTTTAAAATAATTGCATGTCCTTTTTAAATTGTTAATCTTTTTTTTTTAATTCTATGTACTTTCCAAAATGATTTGTTATTAACTTAATTTTGATTGTTTAATTAATTTATCTAAAATGTTGTGCATATCTATAATTGATGTAAACACTAGCTCTTATTTATTTAATGTTGATTAAAATGTATGTGTTTATATTGTTGATGTGCCTGAAAATAAATAAATAAATAAATGATTGCCCAGGATAATCGATAGTGCCCTGATATAGACAGTTTCACAAATCACAATTATTAATTTATTATTATTAATCATACCGTGGGAGAGCCATGCTTCGGCACGAATGGGCCTTTTTCATAAAAAATAAATAAATAATGACAGTTGTGGTTTATAGCTTTTGCTATTGCCTAAGCCTGATTGTTTCTTAGCAAGACGTTTAAATCAAGTCAGCTTTCAAACAAAAAGCTAGATGAACTTCATGTTTGCTGTCAAATATCTAGGGCTTCACGCGAAAGCGAGATATTTCTCGTCTCGTCTCGTTCTCGTCTCGAAAAGCGAGACGTTTTGGAAAATATTATCGGCAATACCGAGACCACATACAGGGTAACCCGAGAGTCTCGTTTTGGGTCTCGTAAATTTTTTTTATTCGAAAAATCAGTTTATTCGAAAAATAATGAAATTTTTATTCGAAAAATCAGAAAAGGTCTACTTAGTACCTGAGGTCTACTTTTTCTACGTTCATGATCAAAATCGGCCCACCCGTTTGATGCTACGGCCTACGACGACATGAACAGTCAGACAGACACATTTTGCTTTAGTACAAAGCAGCGGCGGCATGAGTCGCTAGATCAATGTCGATAGAAAATGAAACCTATAGCTAGGGTTGCCACCCGTACTTTATAATAAAGTATTGTACGTTATTTAAGGTTCTCTGTACTTTATATCTATACATATAATAAAACTGTAGAAATGTGAATTCTGTACATTAAAGATATTCAAAAAATAATAAGCGGGGGGTGTCACAAGATCGCTATAGAAACCAAAAATGTGGTTAGTTTTTTGTCTGTCTGTCTGTCTGACGAGCCGAGGCCGAGTTGAATTGGTCGAATCTGGCAGGTTCGGTTTGGCTAAGTCTGCGTTCAGTGTCAAATCTACGCGACTTTTCCTCATTCATAATTATTTATGGTCCGTAACATACAAAATATATGTTTAACATATCAATATGGAGTCGCAATGATTTATATAATACCTAATGTAGCGTAACGCATATTATATGCTTATTATGATTATCGTCAAAGTTTTGGCCCCAATGCAACAATATTTTATACTATGTTAAGTTTGCAGTGAGTCGTATTCTCAAATTGCCGAATTCTGTCCGTAGCGGTCATTGACCCCTGTGATAAAAATGATATAATATTTCATCTGTTAACGTTTTCATACACAAACCACGATTGACAATGAAGTGACAGATGTTTGTAGTCTATAAGCGATATCGTAGTTTGCATGCTCGATGTGAACTGACTAACTGAGTATAAAGTATAATATCACTTCGAACTCATAAATAGTTGAAGATTATCATACTGAGTTGTCTTGGTATTTATAGGTTTTCCGGTGAATCTATAATAGTAGTTAAATTATTTTCTTAACTTAACAAAATGCAGTGAGAACATTCACATAGCTCCTAGACTAGAAAGGTCAATGACCGCTGGTGCCACCTTAAATTATTTTGACTATAGATTCATTGAGCGAAATCATTTTGATGATTTTGAATTTTGATGTCGATAATAGAATTACTTCTAATTAATTTAGTTTTTTTAAACAAAGAACTTTTTTTTCAAAGTATAACTTTAACTGAAATTATCGACTGCAGTTGTCCAAGTACCCTAATTTTCCATTTATTAAATTTTCTTTAAATACTAGCTGTCCCGGTGAATTTTGTGTCACTTAAGAACTCTCCCTGGACTTCAAGGATTATTTTAAGACTAAAATTAGCTAAATCGGTTTAGCCGTTATCGAGTTACTAACATAATTGGAAATCCATTTTTATATATAAGTACTTTTCAGATAATCTATCTTATTAGTTTTTCTTTGTTTTCATGTTTTTCATAAATGAATTGTGTTTTAACTTTTTAATTTTATTTAAACTTCTTTAACATTATTAAAATGCCAAGCAACACTCTCGGAACTGTTTTTAACACAAAATGTACTAAAAATGGATATGATTCATTTTGAAAAGCCATGATTTGAAACACCTGTCCATTAGGCAGTAGGTAAAAAACTAATCTGGGTAATGCCAAACTATTTCAATGTACGTAAACTAAACATAGTGTTCAGATGACACTGAGATGTGATGTGGAATTTTACAGCGATTGAAAAATTAAAATCTACACAAGAAGCACGTTTCTTTTTAACCGACTTCCAAAAAAGAGAGGGTAGTTCTATATTCAGCTGTTGCATACAAAACTCAAAGGTGACTGACTGACATGGTGATCTATCAACGCACAGCCCAAACCACTGGACGAATCGGGCTGAAATTTGGCATGCAGTTAGATGTTATGACGTAGGCATCCTCTAAGAAAGGATTTTGATAAATTCCCACCCCAAGGGGTTCAAATAGGGGATGAAAGTTTGTGTAAAATAACACTTCTTAACGCGAGCGAAGCCGCGGGCAAAAGCTCGTATATATATTATAACTCAAAGGTGACTGACTGACATGGTGATCTATCAACGCACAGCCCAAACCACTGGACGGATCGGGCTGAAATTTGACATGCAGGTAGATGTTATGTCGTAGGCATCCGCTAAGAAAGGATTTTGATAAATTCCCACCCCAAGGGGTTCAAATAGGGGATGAAAGTTTGTATATAATAATACTTCTTAACGCGAGCGAAGCCGCGGGCAAAAGCTCGTAAATAATAAATCCCCTGTGTAAAATTCACTGCGTTATAAGAGTAGCATTTTTAACTTTTGTATGGGCAAACTCATAACACACGGGCGCTTGCCCGTCACCAAAAATCACCAAAAATAGCTCTTTCATCGCTGCTACTTTCACAGAGAACTTTTCGGTGACGGTGGCCGGTTTCATTGAAACCAGGCCAGCTACGCAGGAGTAATTTTATAGTGCCCAAGTGTGTGCGCAGTACACAAGAGCACTCTCTATTCCTTTACTCTCATAACCCAGTGGGACGGAACACCGACACGACTGGCGAGAGATCAGGCGCAGGACCGACTTTTTACATGCCCATCCGACGCATGGATCATCTTACTTTTCAGACAATCAGGTGATCAGCCTGCATTGTCCTAACCAAACTTGGAAATAACATGTTTCCAACGCGGGAATCGAACCCACGACCTCCGAGTCAAGAGCCGCGCTCTATACCACTAGACCACGGAGGCGTTAACTCTTACCCTTAACCAACTTAACCAACTTAATATAAGAGACATATTGTATACACCTTAAAATATTATCACGTTCTTTTGTCACCCCCTGTATATTTTCAAGAGTTCGAATTACCAGAAGCACAGTGCTGTGCAACGCGGCGTCGCTCTTGTAATTTTAATCTTTTTCTGTGGTAATTAAAGTTCAATTTTTAACCCAAACCCAAATGCTGCGTCAAGTCACGGCTTTTACTAACTAACCTTCGATTATAACCAGACCATTTTTGTTCCAGCCGCGGCCCCCCACTCCTCAAAGATGTGAAGTCGCACACATGATTTCGATAGCCAACCTCACAAAAAATGCCTCAAAACTGGATTTTGGCTACCAGAACATCTCGGAGAACTTCACAGAGTATGCGGCAATTCCGTATTATATAAAAGCCACTTCTATGACATTTTGCATCGTCATCATGTGTCTTGGAGTCATTGGTAATGTCATGGTGCCTATAGTGATACTGAAGACGAAGGATATGAGGAATTCCACAAATATATTTCTGGTGAATCTGAGTATTGCTGATCTGATGGTGCTGCTGGTTTGCACTCCGACAGTGCTCGTGGAGGTCAATTCGAAGCCGGAGACTTGGGTGCTTGGGAAGGAGTTGTGTAAGTACCACATATTTTTCTACTTAGGCTAGCTCCAAACTAAAGTCGACTTTCACGAGTTACACTATTGTGCACAGAAATTCGCTTATCGCACGGGAACAGTACTTTTTTTTAGGATAAAAAGTTCATCAAAATCGGTTCAGTGATTTACGACGTAACAGATAACAGATAGTCAGACATACTTTCGTATTTATAATATTAGTAAGTATGGAACTATATTATATGAATTATAAAACTCCTTCACTGATTCTAACTTAATGATAAATAAATAAATAAATAAATAAATAACACTAACTTTGAAATATTTTCAAGTTCCTGACGCTTCGAATTATTCTGTACAACTTTTTATTGTCCAACAAATCTTCAACTCCCAAATTCCTAAGTCAGCGAAAATAAATTTAATTAATTTAGGAAATCCATTATCGTTTTTACGATTGTCGAGTCGTTACTTGAAGATAAGTTATCTATTTCCTTTCATAAAAACATATTACCCTCCTTCGCGTAGTCGGTGAAAACTTGTTCGTTATCTGCACACGTAAGAAACTGCAAAAAACTCAGGTCTTTGCATCCGTTGATGATTTATACAGCACCAAATGACGCCCGTAACTCCGTTGTGCAAAAATTAACCGTGATAGTTTTCCTTTTAAATTCAGTATATTTCCTACTCCCGTGAATTTTTTCACATTTCCAGAAGCAATCGTTTAGCTGGTAGAAGGGGGGGCACTGGACTCTAACGATTTTTTCCATTTTAAAACTTAATATTTCCCAAATGGATCCCTAAACCGGAAAATGATCTATGAATACTCATAATATTTTTAAAATACCTATCCAACGACACCCCACACGATGGGGTGGGCGCGAAAAAAAAAAACAACCCCGCTTGATGTGTAGGGGAGGTACCATAAAAAAATATATTTTTTAAATATTTTATATACCATTTTGTCGGCATTATTAATATGTATATTCATGCCAAATTACAGCTTTGTAGGTCCTATAGTCTCTGAGCAAAACCGCGGACGGACAGACGGACAGACGGACGGACAGACCGAAACTATAAGGGGTTGACTACGGAACCCTAAAAACGGGACCCTGTCTGTCTGTCTGTCTGTCTGTCTCCAGGCTGTAACTCAAGAACCGCTATAGCTAGACTTCTGAAATTTTCACAGATTATGTATTTCTGGTGCCGCTATAACAACAAATACTAAAAACAAAACAAAGTTAATATTTAAGGGGGGCTTCCATAAAACAAACGTTATTTCTGTGGTCTTTTTGGCTCGTAATCCATAATGGCAACATATACATTATAGACACTTGAAATTTTCATAAAATTCTCAATTGTATGTGTACGTTAATATAAAATAATAAAATAAAAATAAAATAAATAATTAAGGGGGGCAAAAAAAACAATTTTTTTTCCCTATTTTCGCTCTAACGGTACGGAACCATTCGCGCGCGAGTCCGACTCGAACTTGGCCGATTATTATTTTGCTACGTTCATGTGCGAATTCGCATCGCATCGCATTTAAATTTTTTATGAGTTTTAATAATATTAATCGACCTCCGGCTTAAGCTACCAACGTGCTATCCACTGAGCCACAGAGGTCGTCAGTCAGTTTTGCCGCAAATATTTGCGATGTGATATGAATTCGCAATTATGTATGGGAGCCCTAAGCGCTTCTGATCACATTTGAAACTTTTAACTTTATTTTAAATTTCGTCTATCGGTAATGAAATAATGAACTCTGTAATTACTTACTTGGGTAACTTTTTAACTTCCTTATTGAATGGTCTTGATGGTTTCTTATAACGTACATTGACCTTTGAAATTTTCTTTCAATATTAAGTGTTAGTCGATCTTATACTAGATGAGACCCGCAACTTCTTTGAGCTACAATTCTTTCATGGCATGGAAACTGTTGGATACTGTACATTTTTCCGGGATGAAAGTATCCTATGTCCTTTCCCGGGACTCAAAGTATCCCTATACCAAATTTCAGCAAAATCGTATCAGCGGTTTGGACGTGAAGAGATAACAAAACAACAGATAGACAGACACACTTTCGCATAAATTATAATATTAGCAAAGATTCTTCTATGATTGCTATAAATTTCCTAAGATCGACGTCGTTTGTGCTATAGACATCTTCGCAATCGTGGTTATCTAACATGCGCCAACGTGGAGAAAAACCTTAAGGGACTTTGTAGAAATGATTAATTTCTTGCACCTTGGGACACGCTAAAAAGTTTCACAAAAATGATAAATTTTCGTCAGTTTCATCCCCAAAAGGCAAAAATTTGAAAGTTTTGTAATTTATTTACCATGGGGCTTACTAAACAAGGTGTGAATTTTAAAAATTATCGGAGTTTCACTCTCTAAGTGGATAAGAGATTTTTGATATTTGCAAAACTCTACAACCAGATTAAGTTGCAGTGATCTGACACGTTGTAAGGCTGGCCGCCTACACGTTTTATTTATTCGATTTCCGAATAAGTTTTCCGTATTCGGAATCCCAAATTCATGGAATCAAGAAGAGAGCGTATTCCCTCTAAAGGCCGGCAACGCACCTGCAGCTTTCCTGATGTTGTGAGTGTCCATGGGCGGCGGTAGTTGCTTTCCATCAGGTGAACCGTTTGGTCGTTTCCCTTATTTTATAAAAAAATCTGTAGAATTTTTTTCCGAGCGGAACGAATTCCGCAAGTACGTTTCAACTTTCGACTAGTCTAGTCTCACGGAATTCCAAATCGTAATTCCATATTGTAGGAAATCGAATAAGTACGGAAAGCGTATGTACCTATGGTACATGCGGCAGACGTCCACTCTAAAAAAATTATTGCAAAATCAATTCAACGGTTTAGGTGTGAAGAGGTAAATGACAGACACACTTTCTCATTATTATTTTAGTATGTATGCTTATCGCGTAATTTCGAAGAGGCCTTTAGATTTTTTAAAATTAGTGACCATGAGACCTGTTTAACGGGGTGTGAATTTCGCAAAATATGTCACAAGCTTCCCCCAAATTGGCGGCATAAAAATGGCCAATTTAAAATCTAACGAGGGACAGTTTGTATGCAAATCCACGCCATCTTAAACCCGCGGCTGTTTTGACAAAAATACCGCCATTTTATGTTAATAAGAAAAGATAATATTCTCTTGTCGGTTAAGATTATCTGGACTAGGGAACTTGCAGGTGCGTTTTGTGTTTGTACAGTAATTCATTGTCACACGGTGGAGTTTCAAGTGCGTTTCCCTTTCCCTCGGAAAATGCAACGCATTCGAGCCAAGCGGGTGCCGCAAAACAAGTTTTTCTCCTATTGCCACGTTTTTCATTAGGATCAGTTTACATTGCGTGACACGCGGTTAAATCAGACCGTAACGCGACGCGACGCGTAGATGCATTAATTCTAAATTTGTATGGATCTGACAGATCTCAATTGCGTGAGACGTCATGCAAATCTGCCAAATCCAAACAGAAATGCATCTACGCATCGCGATGCGGTCTGAATTGACCCATAAGGGGATGCATCCAACGTATCGCGATGTTGCAATGTAAAGTTACCTTTAGATTGCCTTTAGACATAAACATTACGTCTCTTGATGAGACGCAGCGAGACGTGATAAGTAGCTATTCAAAATTACACTTTATTAAATACACTAGAAGGTTCACACTTATTACAAGATTGTCGTCGCTCTATGTGCTAATAACGTAGCGAAATGCAGCTCGACATTCCAGCTTTTGAAATAAAATCGTCCATTTTATGTTGGTAAAGTTCAATTTAGACGTGGGAGAGCCATGCTTCGGCACGACTGGGCCGGCTCGACCGGAGAAATACCACGGGCTCACAGAAAACCGGCGTGAAACAGCGCTTGCGCTGTGTTTCACCGAGTGAGTTTGCCGGAGGCCCAATCCCCTACCCTTTTCCATTCCCTACCCTCCCTTATTTCCTTTCCTACCCTCCCCTATTAGCTTTCCTACCCTCCCCTACCCTATTCCCTCGTAAAAGGCCGGCAACGCACCTGCAGCTCTTCTGATGCTTCGAGTGTCCATGGGCGACGGAAGTTGCTTTCCATCAGGTGACCCGTTTGCTCGTTTGCCCCCTTTTTCATTAAAAATAAATAAATAAATAAAATATTTTGAATAGCTGTCTAAATAATTATGTCTAAATGTAGAGATCTGTTTGTATGACCTGACCCTAAACTACTTGACCGCGATGTTTGCTGTCTTCGGTATTAGATGTCTGTTTGGCAACCGATTGCGACAAAGATTAACTATTGATAAAAACAGATAGTTCTCTCGATTGAAGTATTTAGTACTGTATACCTACGCGTATTTCACTGCTAAATACATGTTGTAAAAAAATAAATTGATAATACAGGTATTATAAAATTGTTGTGTTCCTTATACAATAGGTATACATGTAGAGTTTATTGTGAAAATAGTAGGGCTGAACAAAATATACTTTAAATCCAACCTCCAACAATAAAATTAATTTTCCAGAGAAATACAATAAAAGCCCCTCTCAAGCGGCCACCGGGTACCGCATAACAATTGAATATCTATTGTGTTTTCTTAATTCCCACGATCGAGGTAATAATATTGTCAAATCCAAAGTAATTTTACAAAGAACTGAATTTCAGAATATTATAATATGATATACTGACAAGTTCGACCGGCACAATAAATATTAATATACAACAGAACTCTACGGGTCTACAAAGACGGTTCAAAACATTCAGTTTATTTTAAAAGCATAATAAAATCTCGCTTTGTAAATATGTAAAAATGTTCATGATAAAACACTGTTCCATTTCTGATATCATCAAAAATGCATAAAGACAAAATGGTGGGATAAAAAAGGCGCGAAAAGCGCGCGTTCGCGGTTATATAATTATTGTTTTCGTAAATCGCGAAGCGCAGTCTCCGGAGAATAAGGTTTGGAAAAGAATAACTTAAACCCACAATAAAGTTAAATAAAGTTGTCTTTATTTTCTAATATTATAAAGCTGAAGTGTTAATTTAAACACGCTAATCTCCCGAACTATTAGACCGATTTTTATGTAATTTGGCACAGATATAGAATAGACCACGAGAAAGCAGATAGGCTACTTTTTTGCTATAAAATGTGCGGTTACCGCGGAATTCAACGCAGACGCACCCGTGCAGAACGACTAGTTTATTATGTTTTAAACTATTGCCTATTGCATAGCTTTTATCGCGGGCTTTGAACGCGGCGACCAAATCAAGAAAATTCCGTAACGAAAAAACCTAACACTTCGACCGGCACAGCGGTGCGGCGTTGGTATGGTGTTAGTAAAACACGTTTTACCATCAGTTGTCGCTTCTGCTAGCTAATCTTTGCCCCGAAATCTGCAGCCCAAACAGTGCATGCGGGCTCCGTCTCCGCCATTAAAAACCATTTCGGCTTGACAAATAAACTTCTAGAATCTACTTCCATCATCATCATCATCACTACAGAAAAAATGGAAGACCTCCGAATTTTCATGTTGATTATCTTCATTGATATTTTAATCAATTAACTTGAGAATTGGGAATTTTTTGGTGGGAGGAGATTATGATAATTAATAATAATAATATCTATGGACGCTTCACACCACGTCAGTCTGGCCCCATGCTAAGTACCTGAAGGACTTGTGTTACAGGTACCAGACAACGGAAATATATTTAATACTTTTATACTATACATATATTTAAGATTTTTATTATAATATGATAAATATATTTAATACACATCCATGACCCAGTGTAGAATCCTCGAGACACTGGCTCACTACAACATCCAGTACGACCATAGGTACACGTCTTCACTCTCTGACTGTCACTGCACGACTGACTCGTTGGCAGCCAGACAGACACTTATATAGACTGTACCCTACTACTCGGTGTCCGTGAGACAATGTTTAAGTATCTACTATATAGATACTCTGCGCATACACTACATCCCTTCCCTTTTCTAATTTTGATTAAACTAGACTGATTGCAAAATCTAGATGTATACCTCTATACTCCTACTTTCAATACCTTCTCCTTGTCAACTTGTTTCTTCATCTCAGCGACAATTCTTCCAATAGACTTACAATACTTACGAGATTTCTTTTTTCATTTTCTCTACTCTTCTTACCCTCACCTCTTTCCACAAATATAAGCTTCCATCTCTTTTTTGCCTATCTTTCGTTTTGATCATTTCTATGCTTATCTATCCTTGTTTTTTCAGCACTTCCAATATAATTTAATGGAAATAAACTACATTTTCAATCTTATAGGAAACCACATTTCCAATTTTGTAGAAAACCACATTCCAATTTAATGGAAAACTAAATGTCTTATTCAATGGAAAACTACATTTCCAATTTTAATGAGAAACTACTTATTAATGTCCAATTATTAAATTGGTTTTTCATTGGTTTTTCATTAGAAAAACCAAGTTTTTATATTTTATTACCAAATTTAATAAGAAACCACTTGTAAATTTCTAATTTAATGAAAAACTAAGCTCTTATTTATTCCCAATTTAATGAAAAAACCAAGTTCTTATTAACTTCCAATTTAATAAGAAACCACTTGTTAATTTCCAATTTAATGAAAAAACAAGTTCTTATATTTTATTAAGTATCAAATTTAATAAGAAACCACTTGTTAATTTCTAATTTAATGAAAAACTAAGCTCTTATTTATTCCCAATTATGAAAAAACCAAGCTCTTATTTATTTGCAATTTAATGAAATGTCACTTATTAATTTCCAGTTTAATGAAATCTCACTTGTTAATTTCCAATTTCATGAAAAACTAAGCTCTTATTAATTTCCAATTTAATGAAATATCACTTAATTTCCAATTTAATGAAAAACTAAGCTCTTATTAATTTCCAATTTAATGAAATCTCACTTGTCAATTTCCAATTTAATGAAAAACTAAGCTCTTATTAATTTCCAATTTAATGAAATCTCACTTAATTTCCAATTTAATGAAAAACTGAGCTCTTATTAATTTCCAATTTAATGAAATCTCACTTGTCAATTTCCAATTTAATGAAAAACTAAGCTCTTATTAATTTCCAATTTAATGAAATCTCACTTAATTTCCAATTTAATGAAAAACTGAGCTCTTATTAATTTCCAATTTAATGAAAAACTACTTAGCTCTTATTAATTTCCAATTTAATGAAAAACTAAGCTCTTATTCCCAATTTAATGAGAAACCATTTGTTATCAATTTCCAATTTAATGAAAAACCATGTTCTTATTCTCAATTTAATGAGAGTCATGTTTCTGAAACCGAAAACATCAGTCCAGCCATTTGTCATAACTACATAAGTACTGTAATCCTGTATTCAAAAAATCATAATAATATTATGATGATACCAAATATTATTTAGCTTTACTTTAAATATTTTATTTAAGAATGCTCCAACTTTTTAATTAGCAGGTCGGATGTCTGTCAGTACGAATATCGACGCTAATGACATTAAAATAAGATTCATATCAGCGCGCCTTGTACAGTGGCGGTTACGACGCTCGCCGCGCTTTTGATATGGCGAAAATGTATGAAAAAATTTGAGAAATTCTCCCATTTTTCCCATAACTGGAAAAGTTGTTCATTTTTATATAAAACCTTTAGCGGACTTTATAGAGGACCAAATAAGCAACAATTCTTCTGTATATTTACTCTCCTCAGTTGAGTGTATTTAGATATTAAGGTACCTAATCAGACCCCATTTCTTTCACATTTTGCGATTATTGTGATGGCCAAAACGTATTTTATGTGAAAATTTTGTATGCGGCCATAGAACCCTTATGGCACAGTCGTGGAGATGAATATATTATCCTTCATCTGAAACCAAAATATCCTCGCGGCCCGACTCCTAATTCTTTAATAGGGCACCGGAAAATCGCTGATATTTGTAACAGCGTCCTTAACAAACTGAATAAAATTAAACATATTTAGTGGAACTTATTTTTCAAATTTATAGACGTTCAAATGCATATCTGTCATATTATATTTTTCACTGATGCAATTGATTTATATATATCATAATACTATTAATCATTTGCTATGCTAACAAACATTGATCACAAAATTTGACCATGAATTAATGATTATTCATAAAGTTAATTGCCATTAAATGGAGTAATTAATTATATGTTTTATTTTCCATTTTTTCTGTGCTAATTCTTTAGACTTCATTATCAGCTCAATTTTGGCAAGGCTTTTCCAAACACTATTATTTTCTGTTCGTGGCCGTGTTTGCGCCATCTATCTGTAAACGCTTGACGCGTCAATTACTTCACTACCGTTTGACGACGCATCAAGTTATCATTACACTAGTGCCAACTGCCAAGTATAAATCATTGCTCGTGGGCTGGTTGTCAGTTGTCACCCTTGCATGTATTCTTATTACAATGGAAATCTCTTATAATTCCTTTTTAGAGCATTTCCTAATTTCAATTGAATGAAATTCAAGTCCTCTCGAATAATTTGTATCCAAGCATTTCATTGCATGAAAATCATTTTCTCAAAATTAAATATATTATATTGTCTACTATTTACTAATTTCTCCCACTGTGTAATTTAACGTTCACATAATAGCAAGTACCGTCATCTAATCGAATAACTAAGTATTTACAACTACCCAACTAACTAACTCCGCTGGTTTAGCGACCCGAAGTGGATCTTGGTCTTCAAAATGAGCTTTCGCCATTGAGCCCTGTCCTGCTACCTAGCTACCTCCTGCCAGCACCGACCTGAAGGTCGCGAAGGTCAGCCTCAAAGCATCTGCATTTGCATTATAATATGTAATTCTTCCAATTTTTCTTTTAGATATTAACATTATTATCTAACTTTACTAAAGGATTTCGATTACGCGACTGCATCATCAAATCCAATTATTACAAACATACCTTCTAATTTCTGACATACTCTGTATTTGTTTGCATTATTGACAATATATTTTATTACCATACTGATATTATCGTTTTGTCAATATTTCCATATTCATATTCAATATTTAAACTCAAAGTAAACTTTCTTTGTTTTACGCATTTGTTATTGCAAAAATAATTAGTTTCAAAGCATTTATAAGTCTATGTTTCAAAGTCTTTTATGCTAGCAGATTACTCCGCTTACATCGATTATTCGAAGTTTATTTCTAATATATTGTTTACAAGAACTTCCATAACAGTAAAACTTTATCTGAATATACATAGACCCAACATAGACCTTTTAATAATTATTATGAATATATTTTGGTCAAAATATTTTTTCTGTAATAATTTTACATCTCAACGTTTCATGAAAAGAAAATTTAAGATTTATCAATGAATAAATACACACATCTCTCGATATTAATTTACTACTAGATAAATTAGATTCATGATCCAGACGAAATAAAACGAAAAAAGAAATTGGACCGCAATTTTTCATTTATACTTCTTCCCCTTCCATTTTCAAAAAAAAATTTTTTTTTTTGGCAGTCCAACTCTTTGTTCAAAACCAGAGAACCAATTCACGTACTTTCTTTTTTATTAATACAAATTAATAATTATTATAATACTAGCTGGTCCGGCAAACTTTGCCCTGTCATATAAATTACTTGTAGTTGTAATGTAGTAATGACTAAATAATTAGTATGGCACGTCTATCGCTGTTCCGTCACACAAACAATAATGGTCGCCGTCAGTCTCGAGTCGAAAATTAATAATTTACTATTCCCACTCACAAATGCACTTATAGTAGCCGATTCTCAGATATGTATATATATGCATAATATAAAATTTGGTAAGAATAATTAGTAAAGCCGTTTCGGAGAGGATTAACATTGTGACACGAGAATTTTATATTTTATTAGGGAATAATCTCCGTCTCATGTTTTGTCATCAACACACGAACATTAAACTTTACTTTACTCAATTTCTAACGTTTCCTTTTGTCTTCAGTTTATATATTATATACTGTTGTTAAAGAACGAGGTCTTGAATGTCTTTATCACGTGACATATTCTGTACCTGCACTGTAAATATACTACGCAACTTGTCACACAATGTGTAACTGTTTATTTTTACTACTACATATTAAACTTATTAAAATATTTTTATTTCAAGGGTTCTATTCTATGAATAGAAAGCAACAATAAAAGTAAGTATAAAGTGTAACGTACATTGCATCATTTTTACCTAGCTTGTTTTGCAAGCTATTATAGGATCATACGGTAAACTCACTCAAGGCATCCGGAAAATCAACACAGCGACGAGCTACATTAGATTAAGTCTTTATTATTATGATTATTATGATTAAGTAATTAAATTTATACTACCCCGAACATCCGGGCTATCGGAAAACACTGCAATGTACGAGCATGTCGAAATTGGGTGCATAAAGATGTCTACTGTACTAATTTATATTATGGCACTGACCCAATTTAACACAACAACACTACCCTCAAATAATGTATTTATTATTTCCTCTATATGATTTTGTTACTTGTAACTTTATTGTAAGATCGATCTTAGTCTTACCGGTTAGCTCCACATTAACCTGATTTAGTATATTGTTTGTATATTATATTTTTTTGTCAATTCTTCTTTGAAGAAGTTTCCATATTATAATTTAAACCCTAATAATTTTTTATAGTCTTATTGTTGCTTATTAGTTATTATCACAACATAAATAATAAAGTAGGTTGTATTTATTCCACATACCTACTATTGAGATTGAGGAGCACTATTCCTATAATTCTTAAGAACCGTTCTTAGCTCAATAATTTAAAAAGTCCTTAACATTGAATATATTATAACAATTATAATATTATTATTATTATTTGCCAAATATTTTACAATTTGGTCTTAATATTACAACACAGGAACACTTAACAAAATAATAATTATAATGTCTAATGTCTTTCAATTTATTTCTCTCTTCTCTTTTTTTTTTTTTTGTACCGTAGAAAATAGGGAAAACTGTAGAACGTCATACACCATAATACGTTAACAAGGAACTATCCACATTATAATTATCTTTACTTCATAAAAAGATTAGTTTAAAAGCCATTAAATTTTCTTTTGAATACTTTAAGGTGCAATTATTGTGCAATTAAAATTAGCAATGAGCTATTAAGTTTAGTTTTCCAACGTAATTTAGCGCGCTGTTACATTTAGGCACCACTTATTTATTGAGAACGCTGTGATTATTATTGTACTTGTTTTGTACAAAATATTTTGGGTTATTGTCTTAAAGTTCTATTCATTATTGCACCCATGACTGTATCATAATAAAATATGAATTTAGTATTATTCACTGACTTTTACAAGAACAGATAATTTCCATATAAAATATAAGACACATCAAAGAACCTATCATGACGTATACTCCTACCACCAAAGTAGAATACTTAAGATTAACCTCTTAGATTAAATTTAAATAAGTTCAAATTAAATTCCACTTACCTGCGTACCGAACCAAGAAAATCGCAAATCGATTGTAATTATTAGCAAAATTTATGAAATAACGTAACAAAATAAATAAGAACAACAAATTCAATGTTTCATCTCGTCGGGGCCTCCAATGTGGGTTATAATGCGTGGAGGCCCAAAGGAAGCTCCTCCGACCAGGCGAGGTGCTACGCCCGGCCAGGCCGGAGCCCACGTAACACAATTCAGCTGTCGTATATATACCGACGCGCCCAGAAAACTTCAATAGCGCGATGCAGGAACGCTAGGCGAATGTGGGTACCGCCACAACTCCAAACATTTTAAAATTAAATATATAGCTAAAAGTTTGATACAAAATCTTTACTTGAAGAAATATTCAAATTCACAAACTTATTCTCAAAAGTAATATTTAACGAGTAGCATTAATTATTTTAAATCACACTTCAAAACACACCATTTTAACGGTTGTTCAGTTACTCATTGCACGCGTTATAAAATATCTTGTAATATTCGAAAGGTAAGAAAACAATCAAAACGTAAGCGTATTAGTTTTGTCCGCTTACAAATTTCAATCTCTGATACGAACTATAAATACATTTAGATCTTCCTTCCCTTTTTTTTGAAATATATCATTTTCCATACCTTAATTGTTCATCATCGTCGCCACTTGTAGAATCCTCGAGACACTGGCTCACTACAACATCCAGTACGACCATAGGTACACGTCTTCACTCTCTGACTGTCACTGCACGACTGACTCGTTGGCAGCCAGACAGACACTTATATAGACTGTACCCTACTACTCGGTGTCCGTGAGACAATGTTTAAGTATCTACTATATAGATACTCTGCGCATACACTACACCCAGGAACTTTGAAAACTTTTTGTTCCGTCGGCGGGATTCGAACCCGCGACCTCCGGCTTAAGCTACCAACGTGCTATCCACTGAGCCACAGAGGTCGTCTAATTATTGTGATGATGATGATGACAGAAAACATTCTATAAAGGTACAAGTTGGAAGCCGGCGACATGAAGCGGCAGCGACGAAATGTCGTCGCGACACTACTGGTTTCTATGTATTTCTATGAAATACCCTACGCAGCTAGCGACACGAAGCTAGCGACACTTATTTATAGAAATACATAGAAACAGTAGTGTCGCGACGACATTTCGTCTGCTGCCGCTTCATGTCGCCCGCTGCCAACCGACACCTTCACTTTACTGGTCGACCTGAAATGAATTATGGTTGCGTTTTTTCTAAATGGGCAGCATTTGTCAGATTTAAAAAGTATCCTATGTCCTTTCCTGGGACTCAAAGTATCTCATTACCAAATTTCAGCAAAATCGGTTCAACAGTTTGGCCGTGAAGAGGCAATAACACACAAGAGGCAAACAGACAGACAGATACACTTTCGCATTTATAATATTAGTATGGATTTATTAGTATGTATTTCCAGGGATTAAGTACAGATTTAAAGATAAACACGTCTATTATAAAGCCAAACACTAAAGTTAAGCAATCGAAGTTGCCATATAAAACAAAACGTCCAATTTAAAGTTGGCGCAACCCAATAAAAGATAAAAAGACTCAGGTATTGTAAAGTGTAATGTAGAGATAACCCATTTTGGCGGTGTAATGGCAAAATTAGGGTAAAATGGCCAAATTACGCCAAAATAGCTACAATCATAGTGCTATCTGTGATATGATTTTGGTTTAAAAACTTCTAATTTCAGCATTAATTATTTCGCACTATATACAGGGTGCAACAAAACTAAGAGATAATACTTTAGAGTGTGTACGTGTTCCTTGTAGAAAGTTCACTGTGAAAGTAGCAGCGCTGAAAGACCAATTTTTTTCACTTTTGTATGGGCTAGGGCTCGAGCGTCACGAGTTTCCTCATACAAAAGTAAAAAAATTGGTCTTTCAGCGCTGCTACTTTCACAGTTGGTAAACTCTATGCAAGGAACACGTACACACCCTAAGTATTATTACTTACATTTGCTACACCCGGTATAGATATACACTTACTATAATATAATTTTATGCCAAATTAAAGACTAGATGACGCCCGCCCGCTCCGTTGCGCCAAAAGTCGTTTATCGTGCGGGAACCGTACATTTTCCCAGAATAAAAGTATCCTATGTGTGTGTCCTGTGACTCAAAATAATTATATTCCATACGTAACAGACAGACAACCACACCAGCCCTAGTAGACAAGTGGCAAGCGATTATCGTAAACGTTAAAGCGTCTCCCAGACAGACGCGGCCTGCGGTGGCGGTCGCGGTGGCGGTCAGTTGGATGACTTGAGAGTTCTAGGAACGACACAGACACACGCGGTGGCGGTGGCAGTACAAACAACTGACCGCCGCCACCACCCGCGCTGCCCGCGTCTGTCTGGGAGACGCTTAACGCCACAAAATGTACGCAATTTGATGTCAAAACTCAAATCCTATACATTTTGTGGTGTTAGCGTTTACTATAATCGCTTGCCACATGTCTAGGTCCACAGCAGCTTAGCATTATAAAAATTTGTTTGTATTATTAGGGATTTTGTGTTAAAGTTACAACAGCTCTCTAAGGGCTCTTAAAATAAAATACAAATTAATATCAAGGTTAATTAACAAAAGTTTAATATTTAACATTGATGGTAAATTGAATATTTAAACTGAAATACAAATTTTGTTATTTTGTTATTTAAAATTCTTTGTTAGGCAGATACAAATGTATAATGCCTCCCACAGCGGTTTCGGTGACAGTGGACGGTCTTATTGAAACCAAGCCAGCTATTGGAATATAGTGCCCAAGTGTGTGCGCAGTACACAAGAACACTCTCTATTCCTTTACTCTCATGATAGTGGGACGGATGATCGATCCGACTGGCATTAAGAGATCAGGCGCAGGACCGACTTTTTACATGCCCATCCGGCGCATGGATCATCAGCTAACATCTTACTGTAATACTAGATCAGCCATTATCATCTCAAACAAAGGAATATTAACCCTTATGTCGACGGAATAAAGGTCATGGTAGAGGTATAATAAGACACACTCTGCACAGGTGAACACTGAACGTGTCAAAAATAGTTGTACGTCCTAAATTTTGATTACCTTGATGCCGATAATAAAATAGATAGTAAGTTCCGAAATTAAACCTAGTACCTATGTTCACCAGCAGTCATGACGTCAGAATCGACGCCATACTGTTGATTCGTTCCGAAATATACGCCAGTGCATTGACTTATATACTACTAATTATATTAGGTAAAATAATTATACAAGATAACACCCGCGACTCCGTTGTGCCAAAATTCGTATATCCTGCGGAGACCGTACATTTTTCCAGAATAAAAGTATCCTATGTCCTTTCCCGGGACTCAAAGTATCTCCATAGCAAACAGCAAAATCGGTTCAGTGGTTTGAGCGTGAAGAGGTAACAGACAGACAGACAAGGCCGGATTTATATTTTTATGATTCTAGGCCACTAATTTTGCCGCTCCTATGTACGAACTCTACCGCTATCCTAGGACGCTGGCGTCCCTCCTAGGACCAGGGACACCGTTGGGGTTTTATTGGGTAGTCCCGGGTGTGGGTGTTACGTCCGCCCCGGGGAGTCCCACATACCTCGGTCCTCCCCAGGCCCCGGGGATGCGTAAATGCATTCCCCCAACGAAAAAAAAACAACGCCATAGGACGCCACCGCTTTTATGCCATGGCCTTTAGTGCCTATACATAAATCCAGAGCTGCAGACAGACAGACACACTTTCACATTATTTTATAATATTAGTATGAACTATGAAGTATGGATGACTTTGTTGTGTTGTCATTATAATACGTCAAACTTGTCTCACCAGTGCAATATGGCGTCGTGACGTCATGAGAACTGGTCAGTATACTCGGTAATATTTCGGAACCTAGGCAAATAAATGTTGCGCTATAATAATTGACAGGGAAGAAATATGGCGCCAGAAATAACATAAGGGCGTGCACACACGATGTGTTTAATCGGAAAGATGATGGGGAAATAAATTCAAGACGTGAGTGGAAGAATGAGGTAAGTAACATGAAAAACTTCCCGTTTTTTTTTTTCGCTTTAATGGAGGCTTTAGGGCCGGAAAAACTATTTGAAATAGAAAAACTATGGATTATATGTGTAGCCAGATATATTAGCTAGGATATGAAGTAGATAAGTTTTATTAAAATAACTAGGGAATAAATGAGTTATTGTCCGTATGTTACGAAATGTTACTTGTTCGATTCTTCCACTCACGTCTTCAATTGTACTACTGGAAGACGCCCGCAACTCCGTTGCGACAAAATTTGATTATTTCGCAGGAACCGTACATTTTTCCGGGATAAAAACTATACTATGTCCTTTTCTGGGACTCGAATTATGACCATAACAAATTTCATCAAAATTGTTTCAGCGGTTTAAGCGTAAATATAACAAGCGGACAGACAAACACAACTTCGCATTTTAAATAATTTTGTTAGGATTTTTAAGGACTTTTTATGGTAGTGTATGTAGTAGTATAAATTTAATTTTCTAAAATTTAAAACCCTATACTTAAATTAATAAAAGAATAATGTTTAGGACCGTTTTAAATCATGTTAATCTAGATCCACCTAGATCCACTTCAAAACACTTTGCGCAGATAACTAAGTGTTACCAACGCTGCCAAATATGCCTTGATATATGGAGTAAAATGCGCTGCCAAAATTGCTGACAACACTGCACGATCTTGCTAAAGGCACAGATTATTAAATAGTAGGCTAAAGTGCCCCATATACGGAGGCCGATCGATTCGTTCGGTCTGAACGTAGGCCGATCTGAAAAGACTCATAGACAGGAATGCTCAAATCTTCGTTGCGATGAAATTCAAGAAACTTTTTTCCAGGATAAATTATCTGCGGTGTCCTGTTCCCGGGACACAAATTATCAGCGTATCAAATTTCATCAAAATCGCTACAGTGGCTTATTAGATGTGAAATAACAGGCAGACATGCTGTCGTATTTATTGCTTTTTAGGGTTCCGTACCCAAAGGGTAAAAACGGGACCCTATTACTAAGACTTCGTTGTCTGTCCGTTTGTCTGTCTGTCTGTCTGTCGCCAGTCTGTATCTCAAGAACCGCTGTAGCTATACTTTTGAAATTTTCACAGATTGTGTATATCTCTTGCCGCTATAACAACAAATCCTAAAAACAAAATAATACGTACAACAAAAACGCCTTACAACAAACGTGATTTTTTGGCCTTTTTTGCTCGATATCAGTAATGACAACAAGTATAGGCACTTGAAATTTTCAAAAAGGCCTTAAATATATATATTGTGTACTTTAATAAATAATAATCATATTAAAATAAAATAAAAATTTAAGGGGGGCTACCATACAAAAAACACAATTTTTGGTCCAATTTTGCTCTATAATGGTACGGAACCCTTCGTGCGCGAGTCCGACTCGCACTTGGCCGATTTTTTATACCATAGTAAATTAAAGAAAATTACAAACGTGCTCTATAATTATTAAACACGAGGCAAAAAAACACCATTCAGGCGATTGCAATTAAGAAAATTTACGTCTACTCTGTTTTAATAAGTTAGTCGAACTAGTTAGTACCAATTTGTGAGCAATAAAGAGCTATATCTATCTATCTATCTGCTCTTTCTTGATAGAGTGTAACCAGCCTTATATCTGTATTCCCCACTCGTCGGGGAACTGTTGAGTGGTTAAAATGAAAACTGAAGCTGTGATTTACGACGTAAGGCCACACACACATCATACTAGATACTACGCGCGATCAAATTGACGCGATTTATGCGTGCTTTCTATACATACACCGATTCTGATTTAAATCAAATTTAAAAAACACAACTGGAATTTTGTGTCATTTTTTTATACTCCGTCTTTCTCTTACTGTAAACACGAATCTAACGACACGGCTCCTAGCTAGCTGAAATGTATTCCTTTCAGGCTGCAGAGCCTATTGAATAATGTATAATAATTATTATAAACATACATACAAACATATTCTCAGAAAAATATTACCTTCATTTTGGCACAGTCAAAACAAAGAAAATATTCCCATTTACGTTTGTAAATACATCTTTATCTTCATGTAATTCAAAGAAGATTTTTATTTTTTTACCATTTTTTACGGAGCAAAGAGCGAAAGACGTTTATTTAACATTTTATAATATATTTTTTAGTCTTTTTAATTTTTACACCGAGTCTGCATCGAAACCATAAATTGCATTAAAATATTAGAATAGGCGTAGGCAATACGTGCGATTTTAAACGCGCATTGTGAACTGACCCTTACAGCAATAACGAAATCACGTACAGCATCTTCTGTTGTTGAATTATCTTGTTACATCAAAGATAAAGCATCAAAACGTATCTCAAAATTGTTGTTCGTACAGATTTCATTTCACATTTACATTCAGAATTTTGTTCCTTTTCGATAAAGGAGAATGGGCAATTTTGTATGGAGCGTGGGCTAACCACGGCCAAGAACAATTCTAACATAATATATTCATATTATTTAGCAGTCCTCCAATTGCAGTGGAAAAATGTCATCGCCGAATTACTCTTCAAAGTGGATAAAATATATTTTTATTTTACAAGATGATATAAATACGCATAATTTAAGTAATAAGTATCTTAGCCTAAGTTTAGAGCAAAAACGGGAAGGTTAGGTGAAAGTCTGGCTGTCACTAGCTCTTAGGTCATATTATCTAATATCCGTATTAAATTTCATCTAAGCCGATTCAGTGGTTTAAGGGTAAAAGAGTAACAAACAAAGAGCTTCGTATTTAGAATATTAGTATGGAGAAATTCCTGTTTTTGTCCTTATTTGCATGATGAAATCCGACTAACATTGGTAAAAGCACGCGCGGCTTATGCTATGTATTTTCAAGGACGATTGCATTTACTCGGATTATGCAAAAGAAATGTAATATTTATTATTTCCGGGTTGTGTTGGTTAAAAATATTCATTTCACCAACACTATGTTGTCTATACAAGACAAATCCATTCTTCTTTAATACTAGATAAAGCCCAACGGAGTTGCGAAATGTACGGTTCCCAGGCGATAACGTATTTCTTTGCAAAGGAGTTTCAGTCATCAAGTAGTTAAAAATAAAAATACTACGGTTTCGGTGACAGAGGCTGTTTCATTAAAAGTATAAATGCGTAAGTATGTCTGTCGCAACTCGAATTTTTTTATGAAATAAGGGGGCAAACGAGCAAACAGGTCACCTGATGGAAAGCAACTTCCGTCGCCTATGGACACTCGCAGCATCAGAAGAGCTGCAGGTGCTTTACTGGCCTTTTAAGAGGGAATAGGGTAATAGGGGAGGGTAGGGATGGGAATGGAGGGATTAAGGGAGGGTTGGGAAGGAAATAGGGTAGGGGACTGGGCCTCCGGTAAACTCACTCACTCGGCGAAATACAGCGCAAGCGATGTTTCACACCGGTTTTCTGTGAGAACGTGGTATTTCTCCGGTCGAGCCGGCCCATTCGTGCCGAAGCATGGCTCTCCCACGTATTTTTTTGGCGAATCAGAGTTGCGAGCGTCTTGACTCATGTAGTAGACTCTACTATTATTTTCTACTAAGTAGTAAGTAGTATTATAATAATTATTATTATACTTGAAAGGACTTTATAATAATTATTAGTTTAGGTTCTTTTTGCAAGTAAATAATATAAACTATTTGCAAGTAATATAAGTAAATATATAAGTAGATAATATAAACAGTACCTAGATTATAACCCAGATAAGTTCGTTTCACACTGCAACATAAATCTGTCCTTTTAGAAACCACTTTCATGAAAAAACAGATCTTTTCACTTTTCAGACATTAAACCTTTTGAAGTATAAAAACAATCGAACTCCAAATTGGTGATAAATAATGTTTTATTACTGAAATTGTGGTTTAATTGTTTTAAAAATGCCATTTACTTTCAATAACTTCGTTCAAAGGAATTTTGGATAAGGCTGTGTATACACAATTATGAAAAACGTTTTGGAAATTTTGAACCGAAGAATAACTTCGAAAACTACGAAGAGCCGAGTGCAAAAATTAGCTGGTTCTTCCTTCGTAATATTGATAAGTACCTCAGAGACCTTTGTAATGTCACTGTACTTTATATTTCTAAAGTGTCATTATAAATAAATTGAATGTTTTCTTTGCGGTTTTAATATTTTATACCTACGGTGTCTACCAGACTTACATATTTAAATAACTTGGTGGTTTCAAGCTTGGTTCTTGAGTTTGAGGTTATCGATTAGATATTATCGCGTTGGAATAACTAAAAAAAAACATTTTGGGGTATGTCTCTTTTGTGTATAAGTTCACTATGAAAATTGCGTCAAAAAAGTTTTTTTTTAATTATTGTAATTCACATTGAGGCATTTCTGACACAATTTGAGGCATTTCTTACAAACATAGAAGTTAAAAGCGCTGCTCCTTTTACAGCGAACTCTATACAAGAGACATTGATATTATTTATACACACTTTATAATATTTTCACTTCGTTTTGTTACGCTCTGAGATCGGTTCGGAGCTCGGGCTTCGGCGAACTTTTCGCCATATAATAATGCACACTATTGCTATATTGCTGATATTGCGTAGCTTTGAAGTTCTTTTTTTTAAGCTATGTTTATTTTCAGGTCTAGCAGTCCCCTTCATCGAGCTAACAGTCGCACATGCTAGTGTGCTCACCATCCTCGCAATCAGCTTTGAACGTTACTACGCCATATGCGAGCCACTCCGAGCTGGATACGTCTGCACCAAGACGCGAGCTACGCTGATATGCGCATTGGCTTGGTTCTTCGCCGCGTTGTTCACTAGGTAAGTTATACTGTAACTGTTACGTTATTATACAGTATACAAGTGTAACTGTTACGTATACAATTGTAATGATTACTGATGTAATGTTCTGTAATTGTGTAATACAGGACATGCTCCACGTTGCACCGAAATTCGTTGTTGCACGGAAACTGTAATTTTTTTCGGGATGAAAACTATTCTATGCCCTTTCAAGGCTCTCAAAACATCACATCGGTTCAGCAGTTGAAGCGTGACGAGGTTACAGACAGACAGATAATAGACAAACATTCGTGTTTATAATTTTAGAAAGGATCACGGTATTTAACCTCGCGCGGATGCCGTGATTTACTTACAAATCTTTCTTGTTTTCGAAAAATCTGTTACGAAGATTATAAGATCGAAACGTATAAAGCAGAAACTAGTATCTCCATTGTATGCAACATAAATATCCTGAATATTATGACTGGTAAACGTAGGCGTTCGCGTAAAAATAATTTATGTTTTTTAACTGTTGCAAAATTATAAAAATATAGTTTTATAAAATGTCATGTTTCCACATAATTACAGAACGTTACTTCAGTATATTATAGAAAATATTCAATTTACTGCAATGATACTCTTGCAGTAATGTTTGTTACTGCTGTAACGTGTTACTGTGTTACAGTAATGTTACTGGATTGTTACTGCAGTATGCTATCGTGTTACTGAACCATTTACTGCAATGTTACTCTTGCAGTATCGCCGAGCCTTATGTGACTGACGCGAATTACAATTTTATATTACTGGTGTATACTTGTAACTTGGCGCCTACAACATAATATTATATGTATATTGTATATTATACATTTTACGTTGTGTGTATTTGTGTGTACGTACAGCACACTTAAACGTAATTCTCATAAATCTATGTGTTGTAAGTGCCAGGTTATTTGTATTTACCAATACTTTACTGAAAAAGTTTTTTGTCGTGTTACAAACGGATATATTCTTTAAAAAACGGATATATTACTTAATTATTTAAAAGTATTCATGAAAGGTTAACATTTTGAATGCTAAGACATGCACGGCTTTAACCTCATATTAGAAATATATAAATAACATGCAATCAAAAATAAATTTTATGTCTTACGTGACATGGATATCCTCCTTACTTTTGTATGTATATTTTAACCCCCGAAGTCTCGATTCCTAGAAGATCCTATAATGTCGAACCTTTGAATGTCTTGTGTGTGAAATAGAGATGCAGCTATAGTTCAATGGCCGAAATTCTCTGTTTCCAGCGACCGGACCTTAGTAACGCACTGATTAATAAATAGCTATGTCCACATATGCAATTTCATCTTCAATTTTCGTCATCTTCTTTTTATTCAACTTCCGTTTGGCATATTCAATAATTGAATGCGTCAAAATCCACCCGCGTTGAAAGAAAAGTGTCATAGCGAGCGCTATGATTTCAGCGCGTGTCACGGGCATGCCTCACGTTCGCTGTTGACTGCGCTATAACGCATGCCCTTGATGAACAAAAAAAGGCACAGTGTGGACAAAGCTAATATCATACGTCTTACTTATATTTATCGTATAGACTATAGAGTGAATTAAAATTGATACAAAAATGTAGTCCCTCTTAGGGTTGATTGCACCAGTGCAGAGGCGTAGTTAAAGTTAAGATTATCGTCAAATATGGCGTCCATAATGGACTTTTACTAGGGATTTGACAGTTCATTTGACTTCTTGTTATGCTTTAAAGTTATAGTTAAAGTAAGTTGGTGCAACCCACTCTTACAATACAAATTGTCTACGTTTTTGACTGTCATGTGACTTTTCCAATATACCAGAGTCCAGACAAAGAAAAGCAGATCTTGTGTGGAACTAACTAGCTATATTCTCTTTGGTAAGGGCGGAGTTTACAGGGTATAAAAAAACTAAGTGATTATGATTAGATAGAGTTCACAATGAGAGTTGCAGCACTGAAAGAGTATTTTTTTTATGTTTTGTATAGGCAAGCGCCCGAGCGTCATGCATTTGGCCATTAGGTCAAAAAATGTTGCTCTTTCAGCGCTGCTACTTTCCCAGTGAGCTCTATATATAAGGAAAACACAAACCCTAAAGTGTTACCACTTACTTTTGTTACACTCAGTATATATAAGAATAATAATTACAGTTTTTTTTATTATTATTTTGTCGTCTGTGTATAGACGCCTTTATATTTTCAAATTCCAAGAAAACTAATTTGTCTATGGAGTAAACTTTTTTATTTCTTTACAGCCAGTGTTTTCGTATCGAGAACTGAGTTCAATGGATTCTAAATTTGATTTTAATTTAGCCTAGACTGCAATTAAGTCTTGATTAGTATCTGGGGTATTCCGTATTTGCGAATTGAATATTAAATTTATTTACTCCTCTTTCCTTGAAGGGTTTACCTGGCAATAGTGTATTTCTAGTACTACTACACTTAAACGTAAACAACCTAGTAGTACCTATATTAAGGGAAAATAGGTCATGTTAAAGGCAAAATGTCTCTGAACGGCTAACAGAACAGATGGCGAATTTGTGTTAACATTTTGAAACAGACTAGTCGATTAGTTGAAGGAATGTTTTAGGAGTCTAGAGTTATCAGACTGATGAAAATTATTGTTTTTAATCTATTAGAAAATTGCAAAAAAAAATTAACACTTTTGATAAGCTATTGGACCTACAAAAATTAAAGACGGGAGTTGAAGAATTTTTCCCTTATAATTTTAACACATCTTGTAACTTACGTAATGCATGATCTAGGTAGTATATCTGGCAAGGGCAACACATAACATCCACAGTTTTTTAAGTCTTCATTACTTAAAGCCTCCAAAACGGCAATTTTTTACTGTTACTTACCTGCTTCTTCCACTTATGTCTTCAATTGTTAAGAGTTGCTAAGATTGTTAGGTTCGAGTCAGACTTTACGAAATGATATTTTAAGTGATTGATGATGAATTTTACAAGATGGCGATTGGTGGTGTTAGTTCGGAATTTAAATTTAAAAACCCATGCAAGATTGCTAATTTCAAGCCAGACTTTTCGCTTCGATTGCCTTCATTTCTTTACAATTAAATCATATAAATCTTCGCATTGGACTATCTTATTCAGAGAATCAGAGAATAATAAAAAGATTATCCGTTCTCCATTCAAAATTGAGAGAATATCTCTATTGAATTATCATATTGAGACCGCTGTCATTACAATAGATATGGGATTTTTATCTCTCACTGTGATTTTTTTCTCTCAGTCAGCATTCCTATTAAAAAGGGAGAAATTAAAATATGTTTCCGAACTTCTAAAGCGACGTTTGTGAGGTTTTAATAAATTACAAATGGAAAACTTTTTATATAAAACGTTGCATGATTATGTTAAGTTAAAAGAAGGCAAGGCAAGACTTTCAGAACTGCCCAGTTTTCGTATATAATATGTTAGTCTAGGTATATCGGCGTTGCGCCGTGAGGACGCGGAGTTCGACAACGGAGTACCCGTGTCCCACGGCTGGAAGGAGGGCATGGGGGGGGTGTTTAGTGGGTAAACCTCGTGTAGGGAGTCCCACATACTCCCGCCCCTTCCCCTGAGGGGGTGAGGGACACGTAACGTATTTCCCCTCCTCAAAAAAAAGTATATCAGCGTCAATCTACTTGTATAGCTTCGCTGTAAAAAAATTTGCAATAAGTGAAAGTCTTTTTTCCAAAGTAAATACAGATTCCTTCGATGATCGAGACCCACTGTGTACTGTGTAGTCAGTTAATAAAGTCTAAGATTTTATTTCGTTTCTAGGGTTGCTAACTTTAGTTTAAACGTAACTTGGAGACATTATTATTTTTGTTTGATTTTGTTTACTGTATATTTATTCTATCTTTATCAGGGTAACTGAAGTCTGATTTATGTTAGAATTTAATGGCTAATTCATTTCGGTTTTAAATGGTTAATATTGGTTAATATTCATCAAATATTCGTTATCGTGCACAATTAGTGTAGAAGTGACACAATTTCAAAAAGCGTATTATTTTGTGTTCTGCCACTTTACAGATTCAAATGACTTGACTCTGTGACTGCACTGACGATTAAATATCAGCATAGAAAGTCAAAGCTGGGAAATTAAACTAATATTATTTTGCCTTGTACTTGACATTGAGAATGGTTAACTTAACCGTAGCAAGTATGTATGCTGTATGGGAGACCCCCTTAATTTTTCATTTTATTTTAATATTATTCTTAAATATTAAAGTACAAGCATAACTAAGGGTTTTGTGGAAAATTCAAGTACCTACCTGTTGCCATTATTGATATAGAGCAAAAAAGGCTAAAAAAATCACGTTTGTTGTATGGGAGCCCCCCTTAAATATTTATTTTGTTTTGTTTTTAGTATTTTTTGTTATAGCGGCAACAGATATACATAATCTTTGAAAATTTCAACTCTCTAGCTATTACCGTTCTTGAGTTACAGCCTGGAGACAGACAGACGGACAGACGGTCAGACATCGAAGTCTTAGTAATAGGGTCCCGTTTTTACCTTTTGGGTACGGAACCCTAAAAAATATGTGTGACGTTATAAAATCTGTGAGTTGGCACTATTGGCAGCCCTGTTTCAGCCGGAATAGTATGCAATAAATTGCACACCGCGTTGCAAGTAAAGACTTTGAACATAGGAGCCGAATTGTGTAGGGATGTGCCACAGCACTTATCGATGAGTGGAAAATTTCAAAAATCTACAAAACAATAAAAAACTTTGAACATAGGAGTTGGATTGTGTATACTATATAGGTATGTCCCACAGTGCCCAATGGTCGATGAGTGAAAAATTATGGAATATAATATAATTTGTATGGAATAAAGAAATATTATAGATTTACATTTTACATGCTTTGTACAATCAATGAAAATTTATAGGCATATGTCATTTGATCGGATTATGTCATCGTTAGTTGTGCGGTGTGTTTGTTAGTAAACATCTTCACGCCTAAACAACTGTACCGATTTCGAAATTGAAAGGTATGGAGATACCTCCAGTCTAGGACTGGACATAGGATACTTTTTATCCCGGAAAATGTGCGGTCCCAGCGCGTAAAACGAATTTTGGGGCAACAGAGTTGCGGGCGTCATCAAGGTGGGATTTCACCAAACACACATAAAACTTGGTTTTATAAAACTTAGTTCCCATTGAACGCTTCATGCTGCGACGTAAATCTCGTTTTGTTATACATAAACTAACAAATGCATGTGTCAAAACTGTCATCTTGACATTCCTTTTGTCTATGTTTTTTGTTCTGCCATGACAGGGCTTGAACGGGTTTTATGACGTCAAACTTCGGACTTTGGGCGTTCAGAAGATAAAACTAGGATTTCCTGTGAACGCGTTCAGTTTATGCTGGTGAAATGCATTTCGATGTTATAATCGCGTTTATACGTTTAAAACCGGTTCAGAGTGCTTTCGCCCCCTTAGTATAAAGTATCTCGTTTAAAATACAAGACGTATCGACATTAACAATGACTCACATCACTAAAACTCACTATTGTCAGATCTTTGCGAAGCAATTTTGAGGTCTACAGCAGGAATTAAAAAAAAACTTTACATGTTTTAGGAATCCGTACCCAAAGGGTAAAAACGGGACCCTATTACTGAGACTTCGATGTCTGTCCGTCTGTCCGTCTGTCGCTAGGCTGTAGCCTATAACTCAAGAAGGGTTAGAGAGTTGAAATTTTCACAGATTATGTATTTCTGTTGCCGCTATAATATAAGAAGAAATACTAAAAACAAAATAAATTAAATATTTAAAGGGGGCTCCCATACAACAAACGTTCAAAACTAATTTTTCCCAAGGTAGTTTTTTATATGACGTGTTCTTTAACATTTAATAATAATAATAATAAAATAAAAAATTGAGGGGGGTCCCATACAAAAAACACTATTTTTGGCCTACTTTTGCTCTATAACGGTACGGAACCAGTCGTGCGTGAGTCCGCCTCGCACTTGGCCGATTATTTCAATTCAACGTGGGCATGGAATTTTGAAGGCATGACTTATAGATAAATGTTTGTATAGTTTTATTTTATTAAAATATAAAATATAAAAGATGTTAGCTTCAATTCTAATGTATCTATCAATTCTACTATCCATGTTAAATAATATAAATGTGAAAATAAGTTTGTAATTTTTTACAGATAAACCGCTGAACTGATTTTGATAATTAGATTGAGTAAATGTAATAAAATAAAGATTTTGACTATTAAATTTAATATACATTACATATTTTTTTATGAAAAAAGGGGGCAAACGAGCAAACGGGTCACCTGATGGAAAGCAACTTCCGTCGCCCATGGACACTCGAAGCATCAGAAGAGCTGCAGGTGTATTCAAAAATCAAATCAAAAATCTTTATTAGCTTCTCCCACAATACAAAGAAGTAGTACAGATATCAGATGCTTACAAATTATCGTAGGAGACTGGTGCCCTAACTAGGTTGCCCTGTGTAAAGGGGTCACCAGGCCCCCCTCAAAAAAACATTACAAGTGTTTAACATCATTTAGAGGTAAGTCAATATTTGTGAGAGTATTTTATAGTTGTATGTATGTATGTATGTATGTATGTGTGTGTGTGTGTGGGTGTGTGTGTGTGTATGCGTTCGTGTGTGTGTGTGTGTGTGTGTGCGTGTGTGTATTTTGTGTCTGTGATATATTATATTGCTATGAAAGTGTGTCTTAACTAAGATGATATATAAGAATAAGAAACGTCTGATTATTTTTATTTCATTTATGACTGCAACACCCTAGCCCTACGACAATTGTCTTGGGATCAGTTATAAAACTGCTAGGTTTCACTGGTTGTAAGTTGTAACTTGTAACTAATGAATAATGATATAAAACAATGTGAATGAATGATGTAGTAAGTAGGTAGCCTTCAACACCCTAGCCCTACGACAGAAGTCTTGGGATCAGTTTACAGTACTGCTAGGGTGCAAAGATAGCAGGAAATATAGTTAAAATATTATATCAACTAATAGTCCTACTCCATTCTTTCCAAGAGACTTTCTGTCTCAACATAGTTTAGGGACTTTAGCCACTTAACTAATATGTATTTAGCTTTTTTACAAGATAAAGGATATATATTATATTTTTTATTTACTATATTATAAAGTTTTCTACCTATATAAGAGGAAAATCTACGTGCAAAGTATGTATTAGTTGATGGGACAATGCAAACTCGATAATGCCTTCTTTCAGAGAGTACAGGATTGTGCTGGTCATAGGGAGTATTTTTATGTGTACACATGATGGAGGAAAGCACAAAGAGTTGTCGAACTGTAAGGACATCACAGAACTCATACAGTTCTCTTGTAGGAGTTAGAATTGGTTTGAAAAATGAAATTTTCAGAATTAACCTTTGAGCCCTTTCAATATTTATCATGATACTTTTTGGTGCACCACCCCATGCGATGATACCATATGTTATTATAGATTGGCAGAGACTCGTATACACATATCTTAGCAAGTTATTATCGGCTACATAACGAAGACGTTTAAATATATAAGTAAGACGACGGATTTTGCTAGTCAACTTATTTATGTGCTCAGCAAAATTAAGATTGTGATCTATAATCACACCTAGGTATCTTATACTTTGTGTTCTCTCGATTTGGCTGCAGTCACACAATGAAAAAGATTGAGGAACACATTTATGGACTATAAGCTTATTATAATTTTGTTCTTGTGGCAGCGAGGATTTTTTTATACCAAATGGAATGAATTTAGTTTTTGACGAGTTAAGTGTTAAGTAGTGATTTGCAAGCCATCTTCCAACCATATTCAAACCGAACTGTGCCATATTGTATACATCATTCCATGTTTTACCATAGAAAGTCAATGCAGTATCATCAGCATAGCATGTAATCATACAATTTGGTATTCTTAATTTACACAGACTATTTATGTAGCAGAGAAACAAGGTAGGTCCCAATACACTTCCTTGTGGGATTCCGCATGTTACTGGCAACTCTGAGCTCATAGTGCTACCAATCTTAGTACACTGTGTACGGTTATTGAGGTAGTCGGCTATAAGTAAGAGTTGATTTCCCCGTATACCAAGCCTCTCCAGGGTATTCAGAAGTTTAGCAAAAGGGACTGTATCAAATGCCTTTGCCAAATCTAGGAAGATTGTTAGACACTTTTCACCACCGTCCAATTTACCAGCAACAAATTCGACAAATAAATTAACTGCTTCCTCGGCAGATTTTTTACGTCTAAAACCAAATTGGTTTTTAGAAAGCAAGCTATTTTTCTCCAAGTATGCTATCAGTCTAGAGTTAATAATTTTTTCGAAAATCTTTGACAGTGGTGAAAGAATTGATATTGGGCGATAGTTTCCGATACAGTCCCTTCTGCCATCCTTATGAATTGGGACAATTACAGACTTCTTAAAAGCCTCGGGAAACACACCGTCCTCCAAGCATTGGTTAAATAGTCTAGTGAGAGGAGAAACTATACATTCCCTAATGCTTTTTAGTGCCTTTGTCGAGATACCATCCCATCCCGGTCCTGAGTCCTCTTTGAGATGAAGTAAATGACGGTTAACTTCATCCTCTGAGACACCGTGTATAACAAATGAATCAGAAGGTGGCATTGAGTCATCTAAAATAGTTGAAGTCGGTAGTGGAATATTATTTGGAATTTTTCTAGCCAGCTCAGAACCTATATTCGCAAAATATTGGTTGACAATATTAGCTGATGTCAGCTCATCGGCAGCAATGGTCAACAACTCAGACGGTGCTGAATGATTTTTGTCAGAATTTGTTACAATTCTAATTGATTTCCACAGATCTTTTATATTTCGACTGTTATCACTAATAATATTACGTTCATACTTTCGTTTTTCCTTTTTTAGTAAATCATTGCAAAAGTTTCTATAATTTTTATATGTTTTAACGATCACATCATTATCTGGATTCATCCTCGCTTTTGAGTGCAGTTTATCTCTATTTCTCATACATTTTAAAATGCCTTTTGTTATCCAAGGTTTATTGATAGTTTTATTTCTAGATATTTTCGTGACACTTAGATTATTACTTATTAGCTCCCGCAAAGAGTTAATAAAGAATGTAGCGTAATTATTGGAATTGTTATGCAGATTGCACTCATTGAAATTAAAGTTTACACATTCTGTTTTAAGCTTATCATAATTAACTTTAGATACAAATTTGTTTTTAGAAAAGTGTTTTTTATTCGTACCAACACATGTAAGAATTGATTTATGGTCTGTTAGGTTAGTATCAATAATGAAAGTAGACACATGAAGGTGTGATTTTACTAAAACATGATCTAGACAGCTAGAAATTGTTGTCAGATTAGTGTAAGCTGGGAAAAGTCCACAAAATGCCATTTGATCAAGGTATTCACAATTTATATCTGAGATATCTATATTATAATCACCTACAAGGAAAATATTGTTATAAGAGTTGAGAGATGCTATTAATACCTTTAGGGAAGAGATAAATTTTGACACATCCCTAAAACTAGGTGGACGATAAATAGCGATAATTGCTATTGAGGAGTTAATCTTAATAAGTAAACAGTTTGATTCAATTATTTGTGGTTCTTCTACCATACAATCTAAGCTTTCTGAGACATAAACTGCCACTCCATCATTCTGATTGTAATTGTTAGTTGTGCTATATGATTTGTAACCTTTAAGTGCAGGCAGTTGTTTAACATAAGATAACCAACACTCCGATAGTACAATGATATCGCAGGATATGCCTAGTCGTGTCAAGAATACCTCGAGGTTAATAAAATTACGATTTATACTTCTAATGTTTTGTTGTAGAATATTTAGGTAATTACGGGACTGTCTCAACAATTCTGCACAAGACTCAGGTTCGCATATAACGGGTTTGCTAATATTGATATTTTCAAGGGTTGAATTTAGCTCATTAAGGTTATCGAATTTTAAAATTTGAAGTTAAGATTTGTACATTACTAAAAGCATAATATCCTATTATATCTATAATTTTTATGGGCGGGGACTCAAATTTTATGTAAATATTGATAGTTTTCTGTGACTCTCTTTTATATTGGTTAATTGTTGTGAATAGCTTGTGAGAAATATAATATTTGTATTGTATTTGCATGTGTACATAGTGTAGAATAGAAATGAAATTGAGAATGTGTAAATTTGTAATATGTTGTAAGTATGTAAATATGTTACATTCTTTAAGTAGTGTATTATTGGTATTGTACACTAAGAAAACTATGATTAAACTTAAATTATGGCTATTACTAAAATTGTTAGTAAAAAGTAGCACACTTATAGCTAGTTCCATAAACAAAAACAGTTTACATGGGCAAATTATAATTAAACATGTTGTATATCTAGTATTTGAAAAGTTAGTGCATAAAAATGGCTCAGTATTTAGTTTAAAAAGTATAATAATATGTAGGTTGCATGATTTATAGCGATAATTACTATTGACTATGTTAGTTGACCATACAAATAATAATAGGTAGTGTAGAAAGTTCCAAAAATAATATTGAGTACATAGTCATAGTAGTGTTTTTTTAGGTTCTGTAAGGTCATCTTCAGAGTTGATTCTTAAAGCCGGGGAGCCCTCTTTTTCTCTAAGATAAACTATTCCGTGGGTGGTCCAGCAAAAACGATATTTGTTCGCAGCTGCGTAATCTCTTGCAATACGGAATATTTTTTTCGTTTTAGATGTCAGCGTTTCTGATATATATATGCGTTGATTGGGACCGCTTAGTGACAGATCATTGGTACACAATTTATTATTAGTTTGTCGTCCATTGTAGGTTTTAAAAGCCGTCAGTAGGTTGTTCTTACTTGATGTGCTAAGGAAGTCCACAACAATGGGTTTGTTAGATGCTCCTTTCGTGTTTATTCTATATATTGTTTTTATATCTGTATCGCCGATATTCATGTCAATTTTGCTGCAGATGTTTTGAAAAATTGTATGCAGGTCTTGATTCGTTTCAGTGTGAGTTACTTTTGGAATATTGCGGATTTCGACCTCGCTAGATTTTTGTTTTCGCTCAAGATATTCAATCTTGCTTTCCAGAGTGGCAACATATTTTTGAGTATCTTTTTGTTTATTTTTACATATCTCCAATTCATCACGCATTTCATCGTATTTTTGGCTGAGAAAACTCAAAGATTGTACAATTTCGTCATTCTGTTCTTTAATTGTAGCCACGGTGTTGTGTAAGGACAGCAGTTTGTTATTTTGTGCGTTCGTAAAATCATCGAACATCTGTTTTATGTCCTTCATAAATGACCGCATAGACACCTCTTCCTCTGACATAAACTTTCGTTTGTTGTTATGGCGCACATTTATCGTATCAAGTGCGGAGTCGGATCCTGCGTGTTGAATGTGTGCCGACGGGATGGTGAGCGCGGGAGGCGTGTTCGCGGCGAGGATCGCCTTTGGAGGAGTACGGTTGATTGACATCTTTAGAACCTCGCGAATAGCGGTCGATAATTATTATTACAAGTTATAATAATTATTGCAGTAATTGTAGACTGAAGAAAATTATTGCCGGCCTTTTACGAGGGAATAGGATAGGGGAGGGTAGGGAAGGGAAAAGGGTAGGGGATTGGGCCTCCGGTAAACTCACTCACTCGGCGAAACACAGCGCAAGCGCTGTTTCACGCCGGTTTTCTGTGAGCCCGTGGTATTTCTCCGGTCGAGCCGGCCCATTCGTGCCGAAGCATGGCTCTCCCTTCCTCACATGTCAAACTCTTAATTTAATTACAGAAGCAAAATAATATGCGTCTCTTGATTGCGTCAGTTAGGCCCGTATAAATAGTCAGTACTTAAGATGCGACCCGGTCTCAAGACCAAAGTCCAAAGAGTCCAAATTTTGACAGCCAACCAATCACAGAGCCTGAACCGTGTCTTGAGACCGAGATGCATCTTGAGTACTGACTATTTAAACCGGCCTTAGTGCGTAGAGGGATCTACGAGGTTCGTAGCACCTCTACGCACTTCGTAGCACCTCTACGGATTTTCGTAGAGGACCGTAACAGACATGCAGACTCATTTTTTATATTAATTCTATAATAAACTAGATGTTGACCGCTTCGTTCACGCTGGAATTCATTAATCGCGCGGGAACCGTACGTTTTTCCGGTATAACAATTATCCTGCATATGGAGATAATTTGGGTAATTTCCCGGGACTCAAAGTCTCTCCATCCTCATATTTTTTCCATACCAAATTTCATCAAAATCGGTTCAGCGGTTTAAGTGTGCAGAGGTAACAGACAGACAGACATTTGTAAAATTAGTACGGATATCTGCTGTCAAACGCCTATTAAAAAGCTGTCGCAAATCACCCTGCCGATTTCTCAAAGCTCGCTATTATTAAGCTTTCTTCACGTCAACAATATCCTGGTTTAGCTTTAAAGCTCGAAGCTCGTGAATTTCACAGTACCGTCGGCAAATGTGCGAAATGCGACCGGAATATAAAAGGTTTTATGTTTTATGCAGACCGTCCTCTATGTAGCGATAGCAAATACAGCTCATAGCCTTTATGATAGAGTTATATCTAGTTGGATGACGCTCGCCGCGCGGAAATTCGTTTATCGCGCGGGACCCGTACATTTTTTGGGATAAATGTATATTATGTCCTTTCCTGGGAGTCAAAGTATCTCCATACCAAATTTCAGAAAAATCGGTTCAGTGGTTTGGGTGTGAAGAGGTAACAGACTGACAGACAGACACAAATAAAAACTGTATTTTTTATCCATCAATCTGGCATCAGTCTCAAAAGTGAACGTATAACCTACGTTTTATAGCTTTTACAAAATAACGTAGGTTTGGCTTTTGGGCCATTAATAATAGCTCCCGCACCGGTTTCAGTGACGGTGGCCGGTTTCATTGAAACCACACCAGCTACGCAGGAGTAATTTTATAGTGCCCAAGTGTGTGCGCAGAACACAAGAGCACTCTCTATTCCTTTACTCTCATAACCCAGTGGGACGGAAGACCGACACGACTGACGAGAGGACCGACTTTTTACATGCCCATCCGACGCATGGATCATCTGACTTGTCAAATAATCAGGTGATCAGCGTGCATTGTCCTTACCAAACTTGGAAATAACATGTTTCCAATGCGGGAATCGAACCCACGACCTCCGAGTCAAGAGCCGCGCTCTATACCACTAGACCACGGAGGCATTAATAAATTCTTGGTTAATAAACGATTAAGAATGATATTATTTGATATTAGAATTTGAGATGATGTTTCTTGCTCTGTTGTCGGTATAATCAGGATATCTAGAACACACGATGTTCCTACAATATGTCACGGTTTTATTAACTGTGTTATGTTTTTGACGCGACTTTTCCTTGTGACGGATGTGAGAGTCGTTTGGCTGAAGAAGTTGAACTTCTGTAATATCTTACTTGTTTTATCTTCTTAAATTATAAAAAACTTTTTCCAGATTACTTTGTTCCTAGAAAAAGCACACATTTCAACAATCTTCATTCCATTTTTTATTCCCGCATTGTCATGAAGACACTTTGATTCCCTAGAAATTAAACAGGATAGTTCTCATCCCGGAAAATGTACGATTTTCTGCACTATAACCAAAAATAGAATAACTATATTATGTCTACTAGAATCTTATGGCAAAAAGGGAGAAAATAAATTGACTCTAGCAATACCGGGGTAATAGGAATAAAAAATATCCTTTTTTATTCCTTTAGCGGAGTATATTGTGTGTGAAACATGCAAATATAAAAATTTATCCAATGCTCAAGGATATTTTTTGAAAATCTGCTGTCGAAAATTGCTATCAGATTCTGGTAGACCTAACTCTATCTATAACTCAAGCGATAAGAAATGACTCGATTGAGTTTTTGATGATGAATAATGTCCTCTTTTCGGACAGAGTTATCACTTGAATAAAAAGTAGTTGACGTCAAAGGGTAAATTATACAATTGTCGTTCAGAATACAGAGTGTTTACGACCGAAAGAAGGGGAGGGGGCGGGGGGAGGAGAACTCTGATGACGAGTGAGTTCGAGTCGAGACAGAAATAGTATTTAAACTTACGTAAATCTAGTTAGAGGGGTATTCTGTTGATGCGTGCGTTCGTTCACAATTATGTCCAAAATATCCACACTAATATTATGAATGTGAAAATGTGTCTATCTCTCTATCTGTTAGCTCTTCACGTCCAAACCACTGAACCGATTGTGCTGAAATTTGGTATGGAGACTCCGGAACCTTTCCCGGAAAAAAGTATCCTATGTCTTTACATAGGATACTTTTATCCCGGAAAAAAGTACGGTTACAATGCGATAAATAAATTGGCGCAACGGAGTTGCGGGCGGCATCTAGTGTGGGACTTCTAACAGATAGATACACACGCAAGCATAAAACTGGCTTTTAATTGTGTGTACTTAACACATAAACTGTACTGAAGAACGTACTATGTCTTATGTCTTATCTGTTGCAGTTATTTGAGATTATTCTATTTTTAAACGAATAATAAAAAATATCCATACCTCTGGCCCTTTCTCTAATCGCTGTCAAATAAAGAATTCTGTTTCAAAACCTTTCTCGCACCTTCTAAATTAAGGTATTCTAGAACCGTTCAAATTTCATTCAAAACTTAGATTTTATAATTTATTTAAACTGGTCTTGGTTCGAAAATACTGAGAATCGTTGAAATCTAATATTATTCTAAAAGTAGCAATTTACATTTTGAGGGTTGCGTACCCAAAGGGTAAAAACTGGACCCTATTACTAAGACTTCGTTGTCTGTCCGACTCGCACTTATCCGATTTTTTAAAGAAAACCCTGAGACTTATATTATAGGACAGCAAAGGAATGATCTTTTAATAAACTATTAGCAATACTCAAAAAGCAAAAGGCCGTTATGACACAAATTATGATGCACTGCAAAGGTGTGGGCCGCATTTTTCATACATAAAAAAGTAAAATGCGGTCCGTTACGCTGCACGCTGTCATAATGTGCGCGTTTCTTTTTAACCATTGATAAAACATTCCGCGAAATAAAACTTTCGTACGCGTTCATATCTAACTTCCATAAGTTAAAAGTGCTTACGTCGAGTTGCATGGTTCAGAACCCTTTGAGAAGCAAGGTTCGTAATATTACCCTAATGTTGCTTGATATGCTTTACTAAAACTAACCTCAAAATATATCTCACAAAAAACTCCTAATATGGAAATTGAAACAAGTTTCCTCGAGAACGTTGTGAGATGTATTTCGATTTTAGTATTTGCTACTCATGTGCTTTCAATGTTATATTTAATTATTTATTTTCGTTCTAACCTTCTCTACCTTTCTACCGAAAACTGTCCTTTCAAACTTCTTATGTGTCAAAAATTCAAATTTAAAAATTTTGTATTTCGAACAACACGAATGACGTTTATATTTTTTTATTTCAGCCCGATCCTGGCAATCGCTGAACTTCACACGGTGACAAGACTGGACGGCACTTTCTACCAGTGTCTAACGCAGGCGGTGACCTTCTGGCAGATTACCTTCTTCGTGATGATCATAATATTCCTCTACGTTCTGCCTTTGATTATTCTCATTATTTTATACTCTGTGATTGCCAAGAATTTAATAACAGCAGCGTCGAAAGTTGTGATGAACAAAACGTTCGACCCGTACAACGCTAGGGCGAGAAAGCAAGTGATTTTAATGCTGGGGACTGTAGTTTTATGCTTCTTTTTATGCTTGATGCCGTATAGAGTGTTAGCTTTATGGATAATTGTGACTCCATCTGATGTGTCGGATAGTGTGAGTCCAGAGAAATGGTACAATCTCCTGTACTTCTCACGGATAATGCTATACATAAATTCTGCGATAAATCCTATTCTATACAACATGATGTCTTCAAAATTTCGCATCGGATTCTGTAAAGTATGCGTTTGCTATGAACGGACGTCAGAAAAAAAACAGAAAAGAAGAGCACAGAGGACTCTTACCAACGGTTCCACTACTAGCAGTAGTTTGACTAGAACTACTAACAGTCTGAAGAAATTCTTCGGTCACAGACATAGTATAGATAAAAGCGATACAGAAACAGACAATAAGGAATCCAAAGACGAGAGGAATTCTTTTTTCGAAAGAATATTCACGAACAGAAGAGCAGTGAGACAGCAATCTGATCCGCTAGGTGAGAATGTCAAAACTATAGTACATAGAGCGAAGAGCGAGGAAAAACTAGACGAAATAGAACCAGAGAAAGCTAAAGAAAGAGACAGCGATACCAAAGGAGACACAGTGAAATACATCGGTCATTCCAGTAAGAAAGAGATAGAAATAGATAATAGTTCCCTAAGACGTAGTGTACTAATAAACTCCACCAAGGCGCGTAGTTTCGATAGCGAAGGCAGTAAAAGAGTCGTAGCGTATAAAAAGATAAAAGTTGACTGTGTATACTTGCAGAAGTCGAAGAGTGTGGAATATGAGTTTCCGGAGAGTTTCGTGTAGTGTTACGTAGTTTAAGTTTACTTATAAACTTTATGGTACCATGGGCTTTAAGTCTGTATTGCCTGCGACTTGAAAGGATTATTTTGTGTCAATGTAAATTTTATAATACTGTTTCACCACTTCCTGATAAGTGCCGAATATCCACCACTTAACTTGACAGATGAAGTATGGAGAATCTGTAAAAAGTTGTGAATAGCCTATTCGGCACTTTTTCAGGAAGTGGTAAAACAGGCCCTGATTGTAGTAGGTACTACTAAGGGCCAACGCACATTAGAGACACGACAGTTTTAAGACAGACTATCGCATAATAAAAAGTACTAGACGCGCACATTTGAAACAAAACGTCTCATAGACAAAGTTGTCTAATGCGTACAAGAACTCAACGGCGACAAGTCTGACTAACGACTGTCGGCTTCCCTAAGTGTATGCGAGCGCGCACATCAACGACAAAACTGTCTAGCGGTGCATCTAGTCTGATTCGAGTCTGGTTCTCTACTGATGAATATACAATTGTATGCGTTGCGTCGTCGTAGACAAAACAGTCTTGGTATGCGCCGCGTGGTAGACACAACTTTTTCTCTTTAATCGTAAAGCTGACTCGTCTATGTGAAACAAGATTGTCTAAAAACTGTCGTGCGGTGGCCCTTACAAGTACAAATATTTACACAACGAATAGCAAGTCTGTTCAGCATTGTGTACCACATTAAAAACGACACGTGACTGCAGACAAAGAGGACCTTAAAATTTAAATAGTTATTCGGTGTATAAACATTTTCTTTAGTAATAAAGGCCAAAATGTTTAGTTTCTAGAAACGAGCATCATGGGAGTAATCTTTACATTGCCTACGATTTCAAAGGACTACTTTTGAGTTTTGTACCCCGATTCTATTTTAAAATAATACAGCTTGGTATCTTGTTTGATTTAGTCCGTATTTCAATGATAAATCAACGACACGGACAACCACATATTAAGGACAAACATTCAAAACGAAGATATGAAAAATTGTAACCTGATAACCATAAAACAATAATTGTAGATTGACAAAAGAAGATTGAAAAAAGAGCAAAAATTAAACCGAAAGAGAAATAACAAGCCCTGACAAAGTTATGGAGGAAAAAATATGATGTTATTGTTGATTTTTAATACACATCCATGACCCAGGAACTAAGAAAACTTTTTGTTCCGTCGGCGGGATTCGAACCCGCGACCCCCGGCTTGAGCTACCAACCAATGCGCTCATCCACTGAGCCACATAGGTAGTTTGGCGTTTGTTTTGGACCTATAACAAATCACAACACTACTAATAATTTGCTGTCTGATAAGAAACGTACTACATCAAACGAGTAACGATTAAGACGCTATATTGATAGTAATTTTACCGCAAGGGTAATTTTATACTTAATTTGTATGACTATAAAGTCGTGAATACGCTGCGGCCAGAAGCTATCGGCTCGCTCGGAAAACATGCGAAAAAACGTAATTTTGTTTATTTAAACAATAACTAGGAGCATTTAAGCAAAATGCTTCTATACGATTTTGGGTTGCAAAGGTGTCTATTAATTAGACTAATTTCCTACAATACATCTACATATTCCCCTTTAAAAAATAATCTTCAAATTTCGTAATTTTAAGAGGTCATTTCGATCGAGAAATGTATCGAGGCAAAATACATTAATCGTGTTTCTGGTTCTTCTCAAACCTAGATAAGGCTATGCAGATATGTATATCTCATTACCAGATTTGTGACATTTCTGAGGGTCCTATAGTATTACTTCAAAAAGGACGTTATTATCAATATAGCGCCTTAATGTTAAATTAAAATACTCTAATGAGAGTACGTGTGACCTTTACAATAATTGTAGTTATTTATTTAAAACGCTTTCAAACTTTCAATTGATGTGGTCTAATGCAAACTTTTTTGTTTGAACTGTTTAACTTTTTAAATGCTGGTGTGTAAAAATACGTTTGATGTTCTTAAAATATACACTTTGTAAATAAATGAATTAAAGTTACATAATGATTTAAAAATAAAATGTAAAAAAATTCAAAGCTCTAATTTTGTAAAGATTTTTTGTACTCGAATCCAGTTGTATATATTTTGTTTCTTATCAAGTTAATTTAAAAAAAGTCAAGCTCGGAGTACGTATATCTATAATATTAAAAAAACTGTGTAAGTAATAAAGTTTTTAAAAGTTTATAATATTATTTTCTTGTCTGTTGTGTAATAGTTTGGTAACGAAAAGGCCAAGTTATCGTCTTGGTATAGGCGCTCCCATGCCCCCAGCAGCTCTATGAAACGATAATTTTTGTAAGTAAACTAGTAACGTTAATGTAATGAATTTATTTTTAGATTTTAGAGTACCTTTCTGCATATTATGTACCAAATATATTGTTCATATCTATGTGTCGTTTTATTCGTCCAATAAACTAGAAAAGATCGGGATGTTTAGGCAACTTGCATTCGATAATTTCGGCAGCAAAAATAGAAATCTTCTGCTTTAAAAATGGCCGCCCTTGAGTAAGATGAAAATCAAAAATGTATGGGAGTTAAACATAACACGTTGCTAATGACATGGCCCTTGCTAATAAAACGCAGTGTAACTTTTGGTAATCAACTAACTTTTTATTCCAAAGATAACACATAACAGACAATAGACATTCTTCACAGATAATAGAAACAAGTAACATAACTCGGTCACAGATAATAGTTGATGGTGCTAGTGTACAATATGTATTTATTATTTTGTTACATACATATTACATAGGTATAAATAACACTTACGATGCGTTAGGTGAATCAAATCCCATACATTTTTTATTTCTAACTTCGCAGTTCGCTGTTGAAATGATCTAATGCAACTTGTTTAAACTGTATCAGGAGTTTCTTCTGCAGGTGAGTTAACAAGGTTTGGTTTTAACTTGTAAGTATAATAATTTGTATACAGGATGTAAGTGGTGTAATAAAATTAAGTGATAATACTTTAGGGTGTGTATGGTTTCCCTATATAGAGCTCGCTGTGAAAGTGGCAGTGCTGAAAGAGTTACTTTTTGTATGGAAAAAATTATGACGCGGGGACGCTTGCCCATACAAATCACAAAAAATGTTGCTCGCTCACTGCTGCTACTTTCAAGTGAACTCTATAATAAATAAGGCACACATCCTGTATTATCATTTAGTTTTGTTACACCCTGTAGATTGGTAAACGAGTTTCGGATTCTAAATTTTAGAAAGGGAAGTTATATTTGAGTTTGAGATAACGCATCGCAAGCGAAGAATTATCGAATGCGAATTGTCTAAGCATCCAGAATCTAGAATAATATTGTCTTAGCTGGTATTGTTTATCTTAAATGGTTACATCTCGGTTACATCCTACGCTATGTTGCATTTAATTACTGTGTGGCTGACAAGCTGGGTTATCACAGTGGCGCATCTTACGGCTAAAATCAATATCCATACTAATATTATAAATGCGAAAGTGTGTCTGTCTGTCTATCTCACGCCTAAACCGTTTAAGCGATTTTGCTGAAATTTGGTATGGAGATACTTTGAGTCCTGGGAAAAGATATAGGGTACTTTTTATCCCGGAAATATGCACGGCTCCCGCCCGATAATAAAATTTTGGCGCAACAGAGTTGCGGGAATCTAGTCACTTCATATAACCCAAGAGGTAGCGACAGCCAAACATCCGTCATTTTATAAAAGCTGAAAATTTTCCTGTGGTTATACATAAAATTAGTGACCCATAAAGAAGTAAGAACGACCAGCAACTATTGAGTTTCGGTCACGGTTACTTCAATCCGATTCTTAAGGTAACCTAACCCTACTTACCCTTAGATATTGATTATGGAGCTACGTTTTTTACCTCCTCAGTAAATGCTGTTCGTTCTTCTCTAGGGGTCACATTCAGTAAAAATTCAGTATCTTTAAGTTAATTTGGCTGTCAAAGTCCGAAATCAAAAATGTATGAGGTTTGACATTTAAAAGCAGCGCAAGAGCCATATTAATATGTATTATTATGCCACTTATCGAACAAAATATTGCGTTATGCGGTATGCGGTTTTTGTCTTCGTGTGATAACCTGCAACTAATATACATGAAATATTGTATTTATTGCGCATTGTATGCGATTGCAATGTATAGTGGCACGTTGTACAATACGCATTGTTCGCACCTGGGTAATCAACGATTGAAGCTTAAATGAGTCATCAGTGCAAAATAATTATTAATTATGTCAAATAATTAATTTGACATAGACTATATTCTTGGAAGCCGGAGATTTAAGAAAATAAAGTTTATAAACATAACTTTAGATTGTGTATGTGTCCCTTATATTATAGAGATTACTGTGAAAGTAGCAGCGCTGAAAGACTTCTTTTTTTAATTATTATTGTATGGGCAAATCATGACGCTAGGGCAATTCTCATTAAACATTGAAGTAATAGAAAAAATACTCTAGGTGCTGCAACTTTCACAGTGAACTCTATATTATAAGGGACACATACACACTCTAAATCAGTCCGCCCCCGTAGGCGCTGAAGGTCTAAAGGGTTAAGGGGGGGTGCAGCGGGACCCAGAAAAAAATGGGGGCGTTGTTTAGAGGCTTGGGGGGTGATTTATTTCATCTGGATGCATTTGAAATTGAAACAATGGGGGCGCTAAAATATAATTTCAAATTTGTGGGCGGTGGACAAAATAAGTTTGGGAACCTATGCTCTAAAGTATTAACACTTTGCTTTGTTACACCCCTGTATACTACATTAGGTTCAATTTATATGAGTCCGCGCGAGTGAGTGGTTCGCCGCTACACCGCGAGGTCGCAAGCAATTGCATGAAACGATTTATTTAAATAGCGACGCAGTCGCGTTATTTTGTACAATTGCTTGGGATTTTGCAGTGTAATGGCAAAAACGCGCGATAAATCGAACCACATTTATTTCGATGACGTTGCATAATTAAGTAGAATCGAGGTAGCTCGTACATATGGTAGGAATTCTTCAAGTTCCCAACTACCTCATCTTCTCGTAGTTTACGTCTTAACTGTTCCGAGAACTCGCATACTACTTAAGGCTCGACTACGCTTCACCGATTTTCAGGAATCCCGAAGTTTGTACGATGTAGAGGCGTGTTATACCGGGTGCAATATACAGGTGTATATCGGCAGGGTGGTTATACTACGGCAGCTACGCAACAGGCGAATGACAGCAGATAAACTGAACCTTCAAATCTTTATTCAGAATGAATTTTATACAAAATATTTTCTAAACGTCTACGGTCTAGTACGGTAACAGTACGGTCATCACGGATTTTTTTATCAAGATCGGATGTATGGGTTTTTTTTTAATTTTTATCAAGTTTAAAAACGTAAGAGCAATACTACATTTTTCCCTTGTAATTTGAACAAACCTCGTAACTTACTTACTTCATCATCTAGATTGTAGATAATAATTTATCTAGTTTAGCGATGTTAGTGGCGGCGGAAAAGGAAGATCTTCCGACCGAGCGAGATAGCATGCTCGGCCAGGCCGAAGCCCAATGACGACATTTCAGACGTTGTATATATCTTGCCGTTCTCCGAAACTTCGATAGCGCGATGCAGGATTGTTAGGTGAATTGTGGGTACCGCCACACTAGCCATAAACAGAATGAAGAATCCACATATTTTTATGATTTCAAATCATTTTTCCGGTCCTAAAGCTCCAATTTATATGCAAAAAATCGTCAGTTTTCTAATTGTTAGGTAACAATTTCATCCACTCATGTCTTCCAATATTGTTGGCTCCTTCACCGTAAATTTATCAGCGCAACTTTGTTCCAGCCTGCAGGCATCAATAAAGTTGCGCTGTTGGCCAAAAAAAGGGCTTGACACTACCGGTCCCCTGACTATGAATCTATTACTCTGATGATATTATCATGGTATTAACAGAGAAGTTCGTTCTTCTTTCTCTTCGTTTTTGGCAACTTGACACAAAGTATGTGTATGTTGTGCCACAGACAAGGTAAAAAGGTAAGGAATATGGCGGGAAAACCGTATTCCTCCTATAATAATTTTCAGCAACGTTTTCATGTAATATCGTCAGGTTATTTAGTCTAGTCAAAGTCTAAGTAAAAGTCAATACAGTCAAGGAGTCATCAGTCAAGTCGGTCGTTTCAGTAAAGTGGTAGACGCTTTACTGAAACTTTCAATGGAGTTTTGGAGGGAACATAAAATCGCACCTTTCTGGATAATGCATCACTTTCCTACACTTGTGCACGATAACGAATATCTAATGGTTAATATTCTACCAATATTACACATCAAAAACCCAACTTAACACATTTTTAGGAAAATAATACAAAATCACAACATCACTCCTTCACATTCCCGGCAAAACTCCAACTGAATCACAGAGAAGTTGATTCGTAGGCAGATTTGCGTTGCGTTATGTCAAACCCAGCCGACAGATTGCAGCTGGTCTACCAGAATCTGGTGTAGCAAAAACTGAGAAAGTAAATTGACTCTAGCAATACCGGGGTGATTGAAATAAAAAAATTAGAGCGGCTGATTCTGTGTGTGAAACATGCAAATATATAAATTTATCCAATGATCAAGGATATATTTTTTTAATCTGGTGTCAAAATTTGCCATCAGATTCTGGTAGACGGGTAGACCTACATAGAATTATTGACATAATTTGACCAAAAGATGGAGATCCGTCAACTGTCTATGAATAAATTTGTTCGATGGTACAATACGTAGGTACAATACACGTGCCCAAAATCTAATATCGTTAAATAAATACAAACTAATCAAAACTTTAACATAATAATATGTTATAATGTAATGTTAACAATTTGTGTAGGTCTAGGCAAACATAGTAAATACTAAATGTATAGCCCGCAAGTTCCTTGGCGTAGAAATTTGCAATAGAGTGTCTTAGGGTCTGTTTCACCACTTCCTGATGAATTCCGGATAGGCTATCTACAACTTATCTGACAGATACTCCACAGTTCATAATCCATCTGTCAGATAAGTTGTGGATAACCTATCCGGCACTTATCAGGAAGTAGTGAAACAGGCCCTTAATAATACCCAAGGCCCAAGCATATAATTATGGCATTCTCGCAACATGGTCGGCCTATTCAGAGGAACAAGTCAATACGTCTGGGACCAACCATATGTGGGTTTCATCACGATCTTTTCCTACACCGTACGAGCCGCGAGCGTCCGAATTGTGTACTTGAGATATGAAAACATCACCTGGGATCGAACCTGCATCCTCGAGTGCGAATTAAAGATCATCCCGAATAATACAGGCGTTCTTTTTGAAATAAAATATCAACCAAGTCCAGAAAAGTAGGCTAAGAGTTTTTACGTTTGATAAAATGTACAATTGAAGAACCTAATTTGTGAAATGTGTAACAGATGCTGAATATTTCAGCATGCAGGTTTCTTTGAAAGCTTTCTCATTATTTTAATGATATGAAGAGCAAACTTTTTGGCTTAAAACATAGATTTTTAGTCCGAATCTGGCTAAAACACAACAGATCTAATAAGGAATTTATATGCGTTGGGTTACAAGCGATTACGAATATGGAGACCAATATTCGTCTCTGATTGCCTATGATCAACATCAATTGCGCGTGGTATAGGGCAGTGTTTCCTAACCTTTTTCAGCCGCGGAACCCTAGAAAATCAGCACAGTTTTCACGGACCCCCTCAATAAAATAAACAGCAAAAAACGAATTCGCCGTGCTAAGTAAGCGTAGCGATTACGAGATACTAGCATTTATGTAAGGTCCAGAGATGACACCGCGGACCTTACTTACCTTACTTACCTTAAACGACAAATAACATAATTGGGTTATTGTATAATGTTATAATATTATATTATATTGCAACATCTTCTAATAATAAAATTCTCGTGTCACAGTGCCTGTGCGCGAACTCCTCCAAAATGGCTGAATCGACTTTAATGAAATTTTGTATGTACATTCGTTAGACCTGATAATAGGTTTTTAGGGTTCCGTACCCAAATGGTAAAAACGGGACCCTATTACTGAGACTTCGATGTCTGTTCGTCTGTCTCCAGGCTGTAACTCGACAATGATAATAGCTAGAGAGTTGAAATTTTCACAGCTTATGTATTTCTGTTGCCGCTATAACAACAAATACTAAAAACAAAATAAAATTAATATTTAAGGGGGATACCATACATATACTCGCGGATCCCTAGGGGTCCGCTAACCAGAGGTTGGGAAACACTGGTATAGAGTATAGACCATCGCAATCATTATGATAATCAGGGTTATCTAGCACAGCCTAACGTAAAACGTAGCACCTATCTACTGTAGGGAGTTTCATCAGCTATTTCTAGACAACTTTGAGACAAAATTAAGTATTAATATCACAATCTCTTTTTCTTTCAGCCCAATACTGGCCGTCGCGACTTTCACATACGAAAGATACTCCGACGGCACGGAAGTTCCGGTCTGCCTCACCCAGGCCGACACCTTCTGGTCAGCGTTATTCTTCATCCTCATCATCGCCATCTTCTTCATCATTCCCCTCGGAATACTCCTGGTTCTGTACAGCGTCATCGCTAAGAACCTAATGGAGAACCCAATCATCATATCCCAACACAGCAAACATCCAAGCAACGGTGGAAACGTATTACGGTATAGGAAACAGGTCATCCTCATGCTTGGAACCGTCGTTCTATCTTTCTTCATATGCCTGCTCCCCTTCAAAGCCCTGACGCTCTGGATCATCGTCTTTCCACCAGAGACCATCATGTCTTTGGGCATCGATGGCTACTACATCCTCCTATACTTCTGCAGGGTGATGCTGTATCTAAACTCAGCTATAAACCCAATTTTATACAATTTAATGTCGTCGAAATTTCGCGACGGCTTTGTTAAGCTGCTGAAAATAAATAAGCTGGTCAGATGCGGAAGAAACATAAGAGAGAACATGCAACGAAGGGACACCTTCAATACGACGACGTCCACAGGTTTTTCGAGCAGCAACACAACAGAATCATTCTGGAGACGATATAGCAATAGGACATCATCACAGAAATACTTCTTGAACAGAGACAGCAAGAAAGCGAAAGAGAACAAAGAAGTATTCGGAACCAAAGTGCAACAAGTGAAAATTGGTGAGATTATAAACGTGGAAAACATGAGACGGAATAGCATGAAATTTATTGCAGCTATGAACGAACTCAATGATAATTTAGGTGATGTAATTAATGATAATGATACAAATAATGATATACAAGTCGATGTTCATTGTAATGATGATAGACAGATACAAATATTGAATCTAGATGTCAAAACTAACAATGTGTATTCTGTAACATTAGATGTCAATGAGAAATGTGACAAGAATATGTTTGTGTGCGTGCCTGCGCAGGAGTGTAAGAAAATTATTGTATACGATTTCAAAAGTAATGAGAGTTTCGTATAGATTTTAGTACGTAAAAGAGGTTGTATTTTTTGTTAAAATTGATAATTTATTAACTAATGGTTTCAAAGTTTATTTTTATATTTTGTTGTTAATATTATTTTTACTATTTAAGTTTTGTTGTAGTCGAAATCACCAAAAATAGTTGTAATTGTAAAAATAATTCCGTTGCACAGTGCACTTAAACCTAACCTATATAATTATTGTCACCTTGTTCCTTATACCTATTATATGAATGAATAATGTAAGTTTTGTATCAGATAGAACGTATTATACATGTACCCTTCCATTAAGACAATAAAATATGGTATCATAATTTATTTACATACTTATATGAAAAACTGCCTAAAATTTTATTGATGTAAAAAATCCGCAACACAATAAGTATATTAATTTTACAGTCTGTCAAAAAAGAGTCACTAATCACTAATCAGTATCGAATGGTGTTTTTTTGGCCTCGTATTTTGCACTCATAACGTTTAAGTACACTTCAAATACATATTATTATTCTGGCACATTTTATATCCGGTTTATTAAAGTTTTTCAATATTTTATGTAATTACTTACATAATAAGGCGTTTCCCAGACAGACGCGGGCAGCGGTGGCGGTCGCGGCGGCGGTCAATTTTTTGTACTGCGACCGCCACCGTGTGTGTCTGTGTCGTTCCTAGAACTTTCAAGTCATCCAACTGACCACCACCGCGACCGCCCCCGCAGGCCGCGTCTGTCTGGGAGACGCCTAAAGTGTTCGGTGTCTACTCTTTTTTGACAAGCTATACTTTTATATTTATCACAATATCGAATTTGGTAAAGTAACGAAAAAGACCAAGTTCTAGTCTAAGTTTTTGTGTACAAGTTTTATTATATTATCTAAAGTATTTATGTGTGAAAGATGCGAATGGCGATGTGCCAAAAAACGTTTTTGGTATTTTTACAAAATATTATAGAATTCTACTAAAGGGCTGATTATAATAAATGCGTAATACTTTTATACTTTATTAATCTACTTATACTATGTAAAAATATATTTTATTAACCTACCCACCGCTGCCACCAAAAAAAAAATTTTATACCTTTTTTACCAGATAACCTATTCGAAGAAAAATTTGACGTTTTGCCATTTTTCCAACACAAAATCTGCCATGAATTAACGTCTCAAACGTCAAGTCATAAGCAAGTCCTAATTTTTAGATGATAGAAAATACATCCTACAACAACAGAAATGGCCGGGCCATTAATATTTTGTGACAAAACAATTTCTTTTTTCGAAAACTTCTCTGACCTAGGTTATAATATTTTGTAATAAGACAGAGTCAAGACGGTTATTTAATTAATTGTAAAACAATGATGAGTGATAAAGGGGGTTTGAATACCATCGACGAAATTGATTCATTGGCAGATGGTAGACTTACGTTTTTAGTCGTTTTATGTCACTTCAATACCTAATAATCGTGATGTGTTAGATAAGTATTAATAGGTTTGACATAATGCGACCAAATCGCATCAATCATTTAATTCAATTGAATCACTTTCTCTGATAGTACCATCGAGGAAACCGATTCCTAGGCAGTTGATAGACCAAAGTCGTTTGGTCGGTCAATGGTCAATGGTCGGTCAATTTGGTCGGTCATGTCAATTCAATGTTAATTGTGATCTGTCCGCTGGATTTGACCTAACGCGACCAAACTACGTGCCTAGGAATCAACTTCTCTGATAGGACATACTATAATATTATATTACGTACATCATACATGCCTACGTACCATTTACCAACAACAGTAATATTCGTCTTGTCACCAACAATTTTGAGGCAGAGTATCATTGTATAACCGACTTGATATAATGATGATATCATTATAAATATTGTAAGTTCCTAAATATGAATGCGTATTTTATACTGTGTGAAAGAGATGTAGATAGTATTTATTATTTATTTTTTTGTAAAAAAAAAGTGTAAATAACGTGGTAAGGCCACTTCATGTATTTTAGACCTCGTTCGCACGAACACTATAAAATTATGTAATCGCCAAAAAAGAACTATTTTTTCTAGTACTAAGTACCAATAATTGAAGACGTAAGCTGATAACAATTTGAAAACTGTCTTTTCTTTCATAAATGGAGGCTTTAGGAACGGGAAATGATTTGAAATCGAAAAAATGTGGTTTGTACATATAGCTAGATGCTCGCAAGATGATGAAGTAGGTAGCTAAGTTATAGGTCTACCAGAATCTGATGGCAAAAAGTGAGAAAATAAATTGACTCTAGCAATACCTGGGTAATTGGAATAAAACATTTTGATCCTTTTTTTTCTTAAAGCGGCTGATTCTGTGTGAGAAACATGAAAATATATAAATTTACGAGCTTTTGCCCGCGGCTTCGCTCGCGTTAAGAAGTATTATTATATACAAACTTTCATCCCCTATTTGAACCCCTTGGCGTGAGAATTTTTCAAAATCCTTTCTTAGTGGATGCCTACGTCATAACATCTACCTACATGCGAAATTTCAGCCCGATCCGTCCAGTGGTTTGAGCTGTGCGTTGATAGATCACCGTATCAGTCAGTCACCTTTGAGTTTTATATATATAGATACAATGATCAAGAATATTTTTTGAAAATTTGCTGTCATTTGCCATCAGATTCTGGTAGAACCATACAATGCAAAATGTCAGTTACCCATTTTATCCACCCATGCCTTCAGTTTTAAACTATCGATTAAAAAAAGATATTGTAGAGCTGTGTGAACGGGCGTCTAATATTATGTCGCTTCAACCAATAACCAGGTCAAGCCAAAATGTAATATTACTGATATTAAACACCAATATATATTCTTATTGAATAAATATTCACCGGGAAATTCGCCTTTTCTTTCTATTTCTTACAAAAGTGCTTAGTCTAGTGCTTTCGCTAGTTTCCAAATCTCATACATTTTGACAATATCTATTATCTAAGACTTCGCTGTCGAAATTAGCGATGCATTTTGGCTAAGCACTCTGAATTTGAAAAGATTTCAGAGAGTACGTGGAGTCAAATTTTACGTCAATGCAATTATGACTACACAAGTTACCCTACAAATTGCTAATAATAGCTAGTTTGGACTTCAAAACTGGGATAGGTAACTTTGAAAAATTTGAAAAGACTATAAACTACTCTAACGACAAGAAGAGACGCAAAGAGACAAAAATGTTGTACCTTCTCATATCGTTTTAACGCTTAGTACACTAGGCTTAGGTACTACTTCCATATTTTCCTTCTTCCATGGTCCATCGTGGCTTGGAGGCTGATGATGAGCGATTATTGATGAGGTTTCTCTCAGTTTGTGATCACGAAGTTTGCTGAGCGGACGATTCATCAAAGTCGGCATTCGGCAAACAACATGAAAGGATGGTGTATTAAAATGCTGAAAGAGTTTCTCCTGGGTTTTGCACGCTGTTCTGATTTAATTAGATCTTAGCGTAAACAAAAATGAAGTCTTTGGAATTTAAAATTGTCCATATTGTAGTAAATCTAATAATAATAATAATAATAGCTCCCACACCGGTTTCGGTGACGGTGGCCGGTTTCATTGAAACCAGGCCAGCTACGCAGGAGTATTTTTATAGTGTCCAAGTGTGTGCGCAGTACACAAGAGCACTCTCTATTCCTTTACTCTCATAACCCAGTGGGACGGCAGACCGACACGACCGGCGAGAGATCAGGCGCAGGACCGACTTTTTACATGCCCATCCGACGCATGGATCATCTTACTTATCAGACAATCAGGTAATCAGCCTGCATTGTCCTAACCAAACTTGGAAACATGTTATATGTTTCCAACGCGGGAATCGAACCCACGACCTCCGAGTCAAGAGCCGCGCTCTGTACCACTAGACCACGGAGGCGTTAAATCTAATAAATTATAAATGCGAAAGTGTTTCTGTCTGTCTCTTACTTCTTCACGCCCAAACAGCTCAACCGATTTTGGTGAAATTTGTTATGAAGATACTTTGAGTCCCGAGAAAGGACAAGGGACACTTTTTAATTTTTATCCCGCAAAATGTACGGTCCCCGCGCGATAAACGAATGTTGGCGAAACGGAGTTGCGATCGTCATCTAGTTTATAATAGATTGATGCCTCCGTGGTCTAGTGGTTAAGAGCGTGGCTCTTGACTCGGAGGTCGTGGGTTCGATTCCCGCGTTGGAAACATGTTATTTCCATGTTTGGTTAGGAAAATGCAGGCTGATCACCTGATTGTCTGACAAGTAAGATGATCCATGCATCAGGCATGTAAAAAGTCGGTGCTGCGCTTGATCTCTCGCCGGTCGTGTCGGTCTGCCGTCCCACTGGGTTATGAGAGTAAAAGGGATAGGGAATGCTCTTGTGTACAGCGCACACACCTGGGCACTATAAAATTTCTCCTGCGTAACTGGCCTGGTTTCAATGAAACCGGCCACCGTCACCAAAACTGGTGTGGGAGTCATTATTATAGGTAGTAAAAACCCATGAAATCAGAACGGAGTATGGCTGATTTTTTAACCCCTGACATTTAAAAGAGGGGTGTCTAAATCCAGCCTAAACGAATTGCTGCGAACAACATCTTTTCCAAATTACAGCTGGAGATTCAAGGGCGGACAATTTGAGTACTTAATTACGTAATTTGTACATTACGTAATTATTTCGTACATAACGTTGTACAAACATGTTTCAGTCCGCTAATTACAATTTACTTTGACACAATAAAACTCGAGTTCACTACCTACGCGAGAGCAATGTACGGTTAGAGTAGCGTTGCCAGACGTCCCGATTTTGGCGGATCGTCCCGATTTTGGCGGGTCGTCCCGATTTTTTCATCAAAATTAAATGTCTCGCGCCGGACAGGCTCAGTCCCGCTTTTCGGGGAAAGCCCGATCGTACGTGCAGCGTGCTGAGAAAGAAAGGTGCGTAACGAACATATTAAGGCCGGTATAAATAGTCAGTACTCAAGATGCATCTCGGTCTCAAGACGCGGTTCGGCTCTGTGATCGGTCCAAATTTTGACAGCCAACCAATCATAGAGCCTGAACCGTGTCTTGAGACCGAGATGCATCTTGAGTATTGACTATTTATACCGGCCTAAGAGTGTGAGAGGTAGAGGGGTGGATTTTGGCTATTTTAGCTATCTATTGTCACGTAAACGTTATTTTAACGCAAACAAAAAGATGAAATTCAAAAAACTTTTGATTTTACACCTTTTTAGGGTTCCGTACCCAAAGGGTGAAAACGGGACCCTATTCATGAGACTTCGATGTCTGTCCGTCTGTCTGTCTCCAGGCTGTAACTCAAGAACGGTATTAGTTAGAGACTTGAAATTTTCACAGATTGTGTATATCTGTTGCCGCTATAACAACAAATACTAAAAACAAAATAAAATTAATATTTAAGAGGGGCTCCCATACAACAAACGTGATTTTTTTAGCCTTTTTTGCTCTATATCAATAATGGCAATATCTAGGCTCTTGAATTTTCCACAAAATCCTTAGTTTTATTTGTACTTTAATATTTAATAATAATATTCAAATAAAATAAAAAATTAAGGATGGCTCCCATACAAAAAACACAATTTTTGGTCTAATTTTGCTCTATAATGGTAAGTACGGAACCCTTCGTGCGTGAGTCCGACTCGCACTTGGCCGATTTTTTAACTTTGTCCCGCTTTTGACTGAAGAATCCCGCCTTTTCACTCAAAAAGTTCCAAAGTCCCGACTTGGCACAAAAAAAAACTGGCAACGCTGAGTCAGACGCATATTATAAGTATTTATATATTAGTTGACGCCCGCAACTCCGTTGCGCCGAAATTCATTTATCGAGCGTGAACCGTACATTTTTCCGGGTAAAAAGTATCCTATATCCTTTTCCAGTACGCAAAGTATTTTACATACCACAGTAAAATCGGTTCAGCGATTTTGGCGTGAAGAGGTATAGGAGGATTTAAGATACTTTGAGTCCCGGAAAGGACGTAGGTTACTTTTATTCTGAAAAAATGTACGGTTACTGGCATCATCTAGTTAAAAATAAACAAGCACTGTCCTTACTTATACCTTTTCACGCTTATACGGCTAAAAAAAGCTCTTCTGATGTTGTGAGTGTCCATAGGCGACGGGAGTTGCTTTCCATCAGGTGACCTGTTTGCTCATTTGTCCCCTTATTTTATAAAAATAAGGGGACAAATGAGCAAACAATTTTATTTTATAAAAATAAGGGGACAAATGAGCAAACAGGTCACCTATTCTCATTTGCCCCCTTATTTTTATAAAATAAGGGGGCAAATGAGCAAACGGGAAAAAATATAATAGTCTGGTCGCGGAACAGGGAGAGATACAAGACCTATTGCTCATCTCTCTGTTTTCACACGATACTTAGGCCGGTATAAATAGTCAGTACTCAAGACGCATCTCGGTCTCAAGATACGGTTCAGGCTCTGTGATTGGTTGGCTGTCAAAATTTGGACCAATCACAGAGCCGAACCGCGTCTTGAGAGCGGGTCGCATCTTAAGTACTGACTATTTATACGGGCCTAACTATTACTATTTAAAATTAATGTAACTACATTTTCTTTTCGGTTTTCCTCCCTTTGTAGATCATGTTTAAAAGAATTTTCTCAGTAATCCAATACTGTTCTATTTTCAGCTCCTATAGTCTCTGAAGGGGAAAAATGTGGATTTCAAAGCGATTACTTAGGTACATAAGAAAAGTGATAACTTTTCTCAGTGATAAATAAAATACCAGAAAAAAAAATTCACAGGTACGTTTTCAAACTAGTTCTTCTATTTTACGCCGGTTTTCTATAAGAGCCGATAGCATCTTCATTGATAGATCGTATTTAAAATAAAAAAAGAAATATTATAGTGCATCAAGAAAGTGAAGAAATTAAAAAGTGGCAACATCGTAGTGTCATCCCTTTTTTCTTAGATTGATTTGAAAGGGGTGGCACTACGATGTTGCGACTTTTTAATTTCTTCACTTTCTTGACGCACATAATATATTTTTTTGTTATTGTTTAGTGTTTTTATTATTATTGCGGCTGAGTGTACCAAGTTTGAAACTGAACCCCTCAGTTTTAATATGGTAACGTTAATGACCATACGTTATAAAACAACTCTTAACCGACTTATGAAACAGGTGGAGGATACGTGATAGCGGTTAGGAAAATAAAATCAAAAACCATACAGTTTACCATCTTCACATTTGTCAGTAAAATAAAACTGTTGCTTACAAAGATCTCATGGTTGCATATTGCTATCTTCTTTAAATTTTTCAGTGCAGACAAAAAAGGTTATTTTTTTAATTTAAACAATTTGCCACTTATTTTTATATTTTGCTGCGTAATCTAATTTATCTAAAAGTTTATTTTAAACGAAACAAAAAGCATTAATAAATCGCTGTCGATATTTTGGTATGGCGCCAAAATTCTAGAAAAATCTATAATGGAATCCGTGATACAGGAAAAACCTTAATGAAATTAAGAAAATTGTTTTGGTGAAGCCAAACAACGAACCTATTGAGGGCAATAACGCTGATTGTAGTTAGATGAAATCCATACCTCCATACTAATATTATAAATGCGAAAGTGTGTCTGTCTGTTACCTGTTACCTCTCCACGCCCAAACCGCTGAACCGATGGCGCTCAAATTTTGTATGGAGATACTTTGAATCCCGCGGGAAAGGATTAGCATAGGCAGAGGTTATACGGTCAATTTTTCATCAATCTGATCCATCAATCTGGTAAAGATTGACGAAAAATTGATCGTCTAACCCACGAATTGATGGATTGATAATTTTTTTAATATGAACTTTTTTAAAAGCATCAATAAGTATTCTGTCAATCAGATTGATGGATCAGATTGATGAAATATTGACCGTATAACCTCTGCCATACTTGATTTTCCCGATAAAATGTACGGTTTCCGCGCAATGAACGAATTTTGACGCAATGGAGTTGCGTGCGTCATCTAGTGAAAAATAAAACAGGCACACCTATAAATATTACTTAAAGTGTTATGTTTTCTTAAAAAAACTTGATATTACCACTTACACTAATACTTCTTGGATAAAAAAGGATATGGGCGAAAAGCCCATCGATGACCTTGAATTGTAATAAAAAATACTCATGGGAACTCTGAACTCTGAAGTGTAACTCTAATGCCTTTTTCTTGTAACCCTGTGCTTAATAAAAAAAATAACGCCGTCAAAAGTAATCGTAAACAAGATGGCGCATTACTGCGCCACCTGACGCCAATTTGGCGGGAAAAGTTATAGCCGATTAAATTACGCTGAGAAACAGTTAAAGATACAGACCCTTCAATTTTATTTTTCCTCTGACGTGATCCTTATGACGATAACATAAGGTATGATGTAAAAAAACTCCGAGGCAAAAGAAAGCTGAACTAACAGTTCGTATAATTATTAGGTACAGAAAGAAAATGAGTTTTACTGAAAATATTCCTTTTTATACATTATACAAAAAGTCTTGTCAACTTTTTTTGCAACCTAATTTGTTTATAACTTTTGCAATTATTTTTTGTGTGCTAAATGCTAATGCACGCTTCCGATACATTTTTCTAGACTTTCTAGACGTTATGCCGGATCTATGAGCTGTCGCACGTATACCTAATTTTAAGAGCCTTATCTCTATTTTTCGCCATTTTCAACGTATCACTTAGGTCTTAGACTATAGCTATAGGGTGTGTATGGGTCCCCTATACAAATTTCACTGAAAGAGTAACTTTTTTACTTTTGTATGGGAAAATCCATGACGCACGGCTCGGGCACTTGTCCATATAAATCGCAAAAAAAATGTTGCTCTTCCAGCGCTGCCACTTTCACAGTAAACTCTATATAAGGGACACATACACATTAGACACCCTAAAGTATCATCACTTAGTTTCGTAATATCTATGGACGCTTCACACCACGTCAGTCTGGCCCCGTGGTAAGTACCTGAAGGACTTGTGTTACAGGTACCAGACAACGGAAATATAATATATTTTAATACTTTTATACTATAAACATATTTAAAATTTTAATTACATGATACACATATTTAATACACATCCATGACCCAGGAACTTTGAAAACTTTTTGTTCCGTCGATGGGATTCGAACCCACAACCCCCGGCTTCAGCTACCAACAGCCCACCAACTGAGCCACAGAGGTTGTCTTGTATAATATTTTACTTCCAAAATCTGCGGTCGCTCTGCTGCAGCACAGTGCAGTGTCGTGTAGTGTTGCCTAGTGCGGTTTTATCTTATGCATTCGGCCTTTTCGACCCCAAGCTCAATAACGCAGAGCATATTAGCGTCTGCAATGCCTCACACGTACTTCACAACTCACAAGTAATACGTCAATAAAATGCTAATAGCAGATATTTGAACTATGCTGCCAGCTGCGAGAACAAAGTTACTATAGATAATTTTATATTATAATTTATAGCTCGTATAGACGGCTGAGTGCGAGTTTTTGTTGCTTCTCATCGTAAATAAAACATGATTTGTATGGGACCGAAAGCACTAGCAGTGGCAAACAATACTTACTGATTTTTATAAATGTAAACGTAAAGTCGGACTGTCTGTTACTTTTACACGCTTAAACGGTTAAGCCAATTTATACTAAATCGGTTCAGCCGACACTGAATTGGAAACGGCGAATCTAGCTCAAAACTTCAAATGTCAGCATGAAATTTGACTATAGTACCAGCTGTGCCCCGCGGGTTTTTAGGATAATAATTGTGATATTTTCCCGCAGTAAAAAAGTAGCCTATATGTTAATCCAGGATATCAACTGACTCCATACCAAATTTTATTAAAATCGCTCCAGCCTTATAGACGTGAAGAAGTTACCAACATAAAAGTTTCGCCTTTATAATATATAGTGTGCTAGAAAAACGGAATCAAGGCCGTCACAGACTTAGCTATAATATAATATATTAATATACGTTAATATAATTATCGTACTAAACACACTGAGACCAGAAATATATATTATAGCTAAGTGTGTGGTCACGCGAAAATTGTATAGAAAATATTATATATTAATATGCCTAGCTATAAATATATTAATATATATTATAGCTAGGTCTGTGACGGCCTTTATAAATTCTCGGAGGAATTCGAACTCTAGGTTAAAGTACTAACCGCAATAATCTGAACAAATATTTGGAGCGAGCTTTTAACATTTCGAACTAACTCGCCATTCGCCAAGTTTTAATAGAAACACAAACGGATCGGATGCACATAGTTCAGGGGATGGAGGGCGGATTAGAGTTTTAGAGTTATACTGTTAGCAGCTTTTTAACCAACTTCCAAAAAGGAGGAGGTTATAATATGTTCGTCTGTTTATTGGATAATAGAGGCATGAACGTAGAAAAAAAGGCAGACTGAGACTTATTATACACAGAACTGTGTCTTCAGAGTCGGCCACGCACGCATTCTTACGCCTGTCAAGTGGTATGGACTAGCGTAAGAATGTGTGCGTGCGGACCGTGTACCTATATGCAGTTTCTTACGCCGGTTCTTCTCGCAGGGTTAGTTCCCGAACCGGTGGTAGGCAACGTAGACTTCTGACGTTCAAAAAGTGTATCATGATACCTATTTTGAATAAAAAAGATATTTCATTTCATTTCATTTCAGTCAGCCTGGCCGACTCTGAAGACACAGTGCTATGTATAATAAGACTCCGTCCGTTTTTTTTTCTACGTTCATGAATAGAGGTTATATCGCTACTTTGCTTACGAAAACTGTTCAGGATTTTTTTTATAATATTATTAGGCAAACGTCCGTTGTCCATGGACAATCGCAATATAAGAAGAGTTGCAGGTGCGTTACCGGCCTTGTTTGCGGGTCGTCGTTCTGGAGTAATCTAGAGTTTTACTGTGCGTGGCAGTTACGCGAAAAACGCACGGAAAAAGACTTTAACTCATCAAGGTATTAGATAGGGTGCTGGTGAGCATTTATGTATATGATTCGCACACGTTTCACATCGAGGTAGATTGCAGTTTACGTCATTACGAATTGGTTTGGTTCAGTCAATTAAGTTCCTACGTCGCTGCGTTTTCGCGTTACAGCCGATTGAAGTTGCTGAAAAAAAGGGGATATTATATCATTTACACATGTATGCCTCTGGGGTTCATGGTTACAAACAGCTTGGAAACGAAGAAAATCGAAGAGGCAGACATTCAGGGCTCTGCATTGTTATGAGGCGGAGTTGTAAAAATGTTTAAAAAAAAGCTCTACTAAGTAATTTGCACACGCTTCTCTCTACTAAGTAATTTGCGCCCATTCGATTCATTATGACTCCGTGGATATGAAAAAACATTTGGCAGACATTTTGCTCACTGATTTTTAGGTCTATTTTTCTCTTCCTTTTTGTAATGAAACGTGAAAAAAAGCGATTGGCATCCGAGAAACCTTGGGGATCGTTCATGTCGGCGCTTTCATCCTTGTCTCCTTCCTCGTCTCCTCCTTCAGCGTCGGGTTGAAAAAAAAATTCAAATGGTCTGCCTTTGAAATATCAGAGGCCTGAACGTCTGCCTCATCGAGTTTCTTGGTTTTCACGATAAATTCAAACATGAGTCCAAGAGGCAGACATGTGCGCATAATATAGCACTTTATTTTTTTTTACATTTTTGAAACGCTGTCAATAGCGAACGCAGAGGCAACATGCTGGCAGACTATTTTTCCGTGATCCTTCTCATTGTTATTAATCGAATAATTTCAATCTGCCAAGTGTGCACTTCATATAGTTTATAAAAACATCAAAAAAAACTTAAAAAAATAAAAACTACAAAGTCAGAGTCCTGGATGTCTGCCTCTACGAATTTTTGTGTTTACAGGATGACTATGATCATGAGCCCCAGAGGCAGACATGTGCATATAATATCACCCACCTTTTTTTTTCAACATTTTTGAAACGCTGTAATTTGACAACGCAGCGCCACCATGGTGGCATACGAGGTTTTTGATGTTTCTTAGGGTATAATTATCACAATTAATAACGTGGCAGATGTGTGCTGATCATATAGAAATTTTGCTCGACAGCTCCCTATCTATATGATAATGGTATATTTTTCGCGTGGAACGATGACAAAAAGTTGCAGTATGTGCCTACGAAAATGTCTACGAAAACTATATTAATGTCTACGAAAACTGTACAGGTCGCTACGAAAACTACTGTTTCTACAAAAACTGTTCAGGTGTCTACGAAAACTGTACAGTGTACAGGTGGCTACGAAAACTGTACAGGTGTCTACGAAAAATGTACAGGTGTCTACGAAAACTGTGCAGGTCGCTACGAAGACTGTCTGTACAAGTGTCTACGAAAACCATACACGTGTCTGCTAAAACTGTACAGGTCACAACGAAAACTGTTCAAGTGTCTACGAAAACTTAACAGGTGTCTACGAAAACTGTACAGGCGTCTACGAAAACTATACAGGTTTCTACGAAATCTGTAAAGATGCCTACGAAAACTGTTCAGTTGTCTACGAAAATTTGCGAATTATAATATCTGTGCCAAATATTGGCATCGATCCACTAGTTTCGAAGCCTATTTGATGAAAACAAACAGTTTCTGTTTTAAATAATTGCCGGGTTTACATTTCTCTATGGGCTGTGATAGCCTGCAATAAATGTATTTTATTAATTTTTTTTATTATATTATTCCAATCCAGTAATCCAATCCAGCACTTAATTGATATTGGAATTATGTAAACGGGCTCTGGAATGTACTGGAATGCAATTCAGTGCTTCCCAGTACATTTTTTTATGAAATAAAGGGGAAAACGAGCAAACGAGTCACCTGATTGATGGAAAGCAACTTCCGTCGCTCATGGACACTCGCAGCATCAGAAGAGCTGCAGGTGCCAGCCTTTTAAGAGGTAATAGGGTAGCCCCACCCCTGGGAAGGTATGGAAGGGAATAGGGTATGGGATCGGGCCTCTGGTAAACTCACTCACTCGAAGAAACACAGCGCAAGCGCTGTTTCACGCCGGTATTCTGTGAGCCCGTGGTATTACTCCAGTCGAGCCGGCCCATTCGTGCCAAAGCATGGCTCTCCCACGTTATCAGTAGATTGGAATTACGTAAACCTACTATTATACTAGTGTGTATGTTTCTCTGGATAAATATTGTGTAGCTGTAACTGGAATTCTTTACTTACAAGGTAACAACTAAGTCAACAACGCAAAGAACTTGTGTGATTGTGATACTTTGGACGCTGACGCCGAAACTTGTTTTATTAATGTACAGCTTGATGGAACAACTACAACTATAAGCCTTCTGCACGAATAAGCTGGCTTGGATGGAGTACAAAGACCTCCAAAAATTACATATTTTTTTCTTAGAAGTGAAAATTAACTAATTTTAAGATATTACCGAAAACGCACATGTAGCTCCTTCGTCAGGCATAATCATGAACGACATGGCAGAAAATAAAAATTTAAGGGCCTGTTTCACCACTTCCTGATAAGTGCCGAATAGGCTATCCACCAATTAACTTGACAGATTGAGTATGGAGAATCTGTCAAAAAGTATTCGGCACTTTATCAGGAAGTGGTGAAACAGGCCCTAAATGTTGTTAGCCTAACTAAAACTCGATAACGGCTGAACAGATTTTGCTAAATTTATTCTTGAAATATATTTTGTTCAAGTCCGAATAGAAGAAGGTTTATTTTAGGAGGGAAGTGATAGTTCAGAGGGTCATCTAATTTACTGTAATTAAACCATCAAATAATTTTACTTCACAATATTTCAATTAACTCCTGCACTACTATAAAATTATTCTCGCCTTCTACAGTCCACTAAAGTTAAAGCAACGACAAAAACTTTACAATTTAAATGTTAAGGGCCCGGGTTACCCTCGAAATTTTCATACATTCTTAATACCAAAATCATTTTCTCATACGAAAATATTTAATATGTTTGAGTTATTTTTCAGCTTAAGATAGTAATTACCTAGGGTCCTGAATAATTTTTTTTACAAAATATTTAAATACTAAAAAAAAATTTTTCGTGTTTAAATATTTTTTAGTAAATTTACTACTAAATATTTAAACACCAAAAAATAGACAAAAACACTAAAAAATATATAAATAAATAGTAAATTTACTCCAAAATATTTAAATAATAAAAAATATTTTTTAAAGTTTAAATATCTTGTAGTAAATTTACTATTTATTTATATATTTTTTTGTGTTTTTGTCTATTTTTTTGTGTTTGAATATTTAGTAGTAAATTGACTAAAAAATATTTAAACACAAAAAAATTTTTTTTAGTATTTATATATTTTGTAAAAAAAATTTGTTCAGGACCCTAGGTAATTACTATCTTAAGCTGAAAAATAACTCAAACATGTTAAATATTTTCGCATGAGAAAATGATTTTGGTATTAAGAATGTATGAAAATTTCGAGGGTAACCCGGGCCCTTAAGTTTACACTGCGGTCACCAATAATTCACCATCACTAAAATTATTATCATCAGCAGGTTATTACTTATTACTCTAGGACCTAGAATAGTTTCGATCAGGTCCCGTGTAAGTTTTAACCTAGAGTTTAGTTAAAACTTACACGTGATCTGATCGAAAACTCGTAAGACGGAGGATATACAGCGGGTAAGAGAGGAAGCATTTGCCCTCTCTCTATATTGTATGAAATGATATAAGATGAAATCTATATATTTAAAATTGCAAGTCCTGACTGACTGACTGATTCATCATCGCTGGGCAAAAACTGTTAAAGTTACAGCCACGAAATTTGGTGAGCAGGGTTGTTTTGTAAAGTAAACACCTACTAAGGAAGGAATTTCGGAAATTTTACCCCGAAGGGGGTGAAAAAGGGGTTGAAAGTTTGTATGAAAGTCCGTCATTTCTTAAGTTAGAAACATAAAACTTTATTTTTGAGCTACTGAATAAATATAAATAAATATGTATTTAAGCGTTTTTGGAAATTCTACCCCCAAGGGGGTGAAATTGGGGTTGAAAGTTTGAATGAAAGTCCGTCATTTCTTGAGTTACAAACATGAAACTTTATTTTTGGGCTACTGATTAAAAATGAATGGATACGTATTTAAGCGTTTTTGGAAATTCTACCCCAAGGGGGTGAAAAAATTATCTATCTCCGTTATTAATTACTATACTATGCTAACGCGGTCGAAGTCGCGGGCAACAGCTAGTATATTTATAAGATAAAAATGTATGCCTGACCTGTTTAGTTTTCACTGTCATGTGTTTTTTTTTTTGTTATTTTTCTGTCTATATACATCCTAAGTAAAGTTGTGTGAAATCTTGATTTTATCTTCATAAAGCTTCGGCCAAACCTACGCGTCAGTAACTGGTGTGCACACCTGCGCGACTACAGCTACGGTGCGAAACCGTATATTATTCCCGCTATGCCGACGCGAACGTCCCGCGTTGCTGACGCTCCCGCTTCGCAGTCGCTTTGGTCGCGTAGGTTTGGCCGAAGCGGAAGTCCGGTCCCTTGTGAGGTAGACCGGCCGGTCGTGGAGGGAGTCCTGTGTTAGACAGATCCAGGATATCCCTTCGTATACGGCTGAAGGCAAACCGCAGGTGGTTTTAGTGGGTAAACCGAAGTCGGGAGTCCCACATACCCCCGGGGTGCTTCAGCTTTTAACTGAGGCACATCCCCAACCCGGGGCACCCATAAAGGGTTTCCCCTGCGCATCAAAAAAAAAAGGTTTGGCCGAAGCTTAAATCTGTGTACTATTTACTTACTCGTACATTTTACGATGTGTGAATGTACCTACTCTATTTTATGAACGTTATATTTAGCGTACCTTGTGCTAGTAATCAAAATGTGTATGTACACAAAGTGTGACAGTTGACACATCTGTCACACCTTGGGTACAAAGTGTAAGCGAAAAATCGCACAGGAACCGTACTGGTTGCCTACAGGATACATCCTTTCGTGGTCTATATTTTTGTGCTGACTTTCATGAAATATAATTCAGACTAATATTATAAAATATGCGAAAGTGTGTTTTTCTGTCGATCTGGCTGTCTGTCTTTCTGTCTGTTACCGCTTTAAGTCCAAACCTCTGAACCGATTTTGCTGGGTATTATTTGAATCCCAGGAAAGGATACTTTTTATCTCAGAAAACGTACGGTTCCCGCGCGATAAACTCGATAAAAATATTTCGTATTGTGTACTTGAGATCAGAAAATATTTCTTTGGTATTCCACCCGGGATCGAACTGCCTTAAACAATGCATCTTTAGTTAAAAACGATGACGAAATTCGTTATCAAAATATATGCGATTTGACATAAGTCATCGCTAAATGACATTTCGCTTGCGAAGACTAATGTCAAATCCCATACATTTTGATAACGAATTTCGTCATCGTTTTTAACGAGACGGACTTTGTCTACGGCCTCTGCACCCCCCTCTGCGAGTGCGAAACAAAGGTCTACCCAAATATAAGGAGACGTATGGTCTCATAGTTTTAGTTTTGTTACAAATTACAATTCTTATAATTATTGCCCATTTGTCGACACTCGACGTCCATTGTGGGTGTGGGCGACCTTTGTGGCTCAGTTGGTGGGCTGTTGGTAGCTCAAGCCGGGGGTCGCGGCCCGCGGGTTCGAAACCCGCCGACGGAACAAAATGTTTTCTAAGTTCTTAGGTCATGGATGTGTATTAAATATGTGTATCATATTATAATAAAAATCTTAAAGATATGTATAGTATAAAAGTATTAAATATATTTTCGTTGTCTGGTACCTGTAACACAAGTCCTTCAGGCACTTAGTACGGGGCCAGACTGATGTGGTGTGAAGTGTCCATAGATATTATTATTATTATTGTATATGCTGAAGTCAGTATCGCAATCATGGTTATGAATCATGGCTCGACGTGAATAGAGGCTTTAAGGCCTAAAATATTGGAGTTTCGGTCCACTAATTTTTATGTCACCATAAAAGCTGCCCTTTTTGCTGGTACAAAAGCGGAGACAATAATACTCCTAAAATATTTATGTATAAAGTAAAAAGTTTAGTATGTAACCGTAATTTTTCGGGATAAATAGTATCCTATGTCCTTTCCCGGGACTCAAAGTATATCCATACCGAATTTCAGCAAAATCGCTTCAGCGGTAACAGACACACTTTCGCATTCATAATATTAGTGTGGATGAAATTTCTCCCTGCTGGCTGCATCTCTATCTTTCTTAATCTATCTCTTTTAAATTAATTTCAAGGAGCATTTTCTTAGCTTTGTACTAGCCACTAGGAGATCATCAATTTGCAGAAGGCGTTAAAAAGATATAAAATTACAATTTACGTTCGAAATTCAAACTCACCGCGCGCCATTTGCAATGAGGTTAAATTAATTCGATTGTATTCGTGCAAGATAGTTAAAGGCTTTTAATATAAGGAATCGAAAGATTTTATGTATTGACTGTTTTATGATCAAGATTTGTACTTAAAGAAATCCTTTTAACCAATGGATTTTTCACTTTCCGATCTTTTATTAAAACATTATTCGTTTTGGTAGTATAGGTATGCTTAGGATGCTTCTCATAAAACCAAAATCATCATAATATTATGTTTCCATATAAACTTTGAGGAGTTCCCTCGATTACTCATGGATCCCTCATCAGATCACCACTTTTGTGAACATGGTACCAAATTGGAGTAAAACCTAATATATCAAAACAAAAATTATGAAAATCGGTTCACAAACGGCGGAGATTATCGTTGAACATAGAAAAATTAAAATTTAAATTTAAAAAAATCCACAGCCGAACATATTATAATTTATGACCTCCTCCTTTTTGGAAGTCGGTTAAAAAGGACATCCAGGGATAATTTAAAAAACTGCAAAATACATAGTTTAACTGCGCAATTCCTTATCTTTTATTTTCAGGTTTGCGAGCAATATCTAATCCACCATAATAAGAAGAAACGCAGCATAATAATGAGTACCTAATTGACAACGGAAAGATATTAAAATCATCCAACCAATCTTATCTTTGACCTCTAAGTACCAACTTAAATATTACAATAGTTGTATGTAATGCGCTCGACTGCTGAATAATTAAAGTTTATTAATACCGAAGACAAAGAGATGAAATAATGAATGTATAATGTAATCACACCTTCTGGGTCGTGAAAGAAAATTAATCGAGTGAGAGATAGCGACTGACAGTTACATCTCCCTCTAATTGACGTAGTAAAAACTCTTTTGTTGCAACACTTGGTTACCTTGGTTGCAACATGCAAGTAGAAAAAAAATAAACCGTTCAATTTGAAATGACATTTTTTTAATTTCGCGTTTTTAGGGTTCCGTACCCAAAGGGTGAAAACGGAACCCTATTACTAAGACTTCGTTGTCTGTCCGTCTGTCCGTTTGTGTGTCTGTCCGTCTGTCTGTCTCCAGGCTGTAACTCAAGAACGGTAATAGCTAGAGGGTTGAAATTTTCATAGATTATGTATATGTGTTGCCGCTATAACAACAAAAACTAAATAAAATTAATATTTAAGGGGGGCTCCCATACAACAAACGTGATTTTTTCGGCCTTTTTTGCTCTATATCAATAATGGCAACAGGTAGGTACTTTATCTCAAAATCATTAATTATATGTGTAATTTAGTATTTAATTATAATATTAAAATAAAATATAAAATTAAAGGGGGCTCTCATACAAAAAACACATTTTTTGGCCTAATTTTGCTCTATAATGGTACAGAACCCTTCGTGCGCGAGTCCGACTCGCACTTGGCCGATTATTTCTTTTAAAAATGACTCGTTCCACTTTTTTACGTTGGTTTCAAACATGTTTTAAATTTTCTTTTTGGTGCTATCAAGAAAGTAGAAACTTGTTTTCAGAAATCAGTTTTCGAAATTTTAAGCACATTTTTTAAACTAATTCAAGAAAGCAGGCTTAAATATTATAACCTATCAAGCCCCGTACGAGCACCGGTGATCGCGACAACAATAGAATACCATAGCATTTCAGAGAATCTCCGATCGACGGATTTAATATTGTCATAGACCTTGGAAATAGGAAATCGTGAATGAGTGTAAAAAAATTGTTTACCAACCTATCCAAATACAGTTGAAGACGTGAGTGGATAAAGTAGGTAACTAACAATTTGAAAAAGTTTGTTTTTTTGCCCAAATGGCGGCTGTAGGTTCGGAAAATTGATTTGATTTAAAAAAAAATGATTTTATATGAAGCCAGATATACATTTAGTGTAACAAAACATAGTGATAATACTTTAGGGTGTATAGATGTGTTCCTCATAAGGAGTTCACTGTGAAAGAACCAGCACTCTTTCAGTGCTTTTTTTGGGATTTGTATGAGCAAACGCCCCAGCGTCACGAGTTTCCCCATACAAAAGTGAAAAAAAATCCTCTTTTAGCCCTGCTACTTTTACAGTGTTAACTCTATACATGGGACTCATACACACACTAAAGTATTATCACTTAGTTTTGTGACACCCTGTATAATGTGAAGTAAGTTAAAAAGTTTATTTATCCATACTAATATTGTAAATACGAAAGTGTGTCTGTCTGTCTGTTACCTCTTCACATCCAAACCGCTGAGCCGATTTTGTTTGGAGATACTTTGGATCCCGGGAATGGACATAGGATCCTTTTATTCCGGAAAAATGTACGGCTCCCGCATGATAAACGAGCGCAACGGAGTTGCGGGTGGCATCTAGTATGTTATTAAACTTCAGGAACTTAGCACGGGGCCAGACTGACGTGGTGCTAAGCGTCCATAGATATTATTAAAAATGATAGTTATTCTGTTCATCCACTCGTGTCTTCAGTTCAGTCCTATGTAAATCTTAAAAAGTAATCTAGGAGAGCGCAGTATCAATTTTTATGGGTCTCTTTTCCTTACATATCCATAAAAGTCATGAATATACTCTAACTTTATATTTCCGATGTTCATGTCACATCATATTATTAGGGTTCCGTAGCCAAAATGGCAAAAAAGGAACCCTTATAGATTCGTCATGTCTGTCTGTCTGTCCGTCCGTCCGTATGTCACAGCCACTTATCTCCGAAACTATTAGAGCTATACTATTGAAACTTGGTAAGTAGATGTAGTCTGTGAACCGCATTAAGATTTTGATGCAAAAATGGAAAAATTATTAAAAATTTTAGGGTTCCTAATTAATTATTGATGTTCCTCTCTGAATCGTATGTAACGATTTATTTAAATACATTTACATAATATTATATTATAGTAAAAGTACTGGTTTTAAGGGCCCGTTTCACCACTTCCTGTTATGTGCTGGATACGCTATCCACCCATTTACTTGACAGGTTTTGCATAGCCTATCCGGCACTTTATCAGGAAGTGGTGAAACAGGGCCTTAAGAAACCCTAATTACCTTGAGCGCAAATAAGCCCGAATGAGACTGTCACTGCACACAAACATTCAACAAAATTAATTACCAACTACCCACATATTCCGCAAATTAAAAACATTAATTGAGTTTTCTACCCGCTTAAAGTTTAAATTAACTTGGTGGCTAAGAGCACGGGTACGGTGGAAGGAAATAAGTGTTTAGCAATTTTAGGCCGGTATAAATAGTCAGTACTCAAGATGCATCTCGGTCTCCAGACACGGTTCAGGCTCTGTGATTGGTTGGCTGTCAAAATTTGGACCAATCATAGAGCCGAACCGCGTCTTGAGACCGAGATGCATCTTGAGTACTGACTATTTGTACCGGCCATAGCATCGTATAATATAAACCACAGATTAAGTATACAATATAAACGAAGGTAGGAACGTAAATTATAGGGTAGGTGTATAATATTGTATTACCTACTTAAAAAAAGGAGGTTCTCAATTCAACCGTATTTTTTCAATCAGTGTTTTAGATAAGAGGTCAGTGACATTGCAACTTGCCGAGGCGATGCAAATTGCAATGTATTTAAATATAAATAGGTCATTAAAAACTAAACTTTATTTAACTACACGGTCCACGGTATACACTTTGAAATTACAAAATTACTGCATATTAAGCCATAATATTATACTTATGTAAATGCTTGAACCTTACAAAAAATTCTCGCGCGTCCTCGAGGATATGCGGGAATCCTTTATCGCACTTTCGATTAATATTTTTAGTTTATTTTCAAGTGCGTTAAACACGGAGCGCACAGGAGAGCTGTGCGCTCCGTTCTATCTGCGCTGACCCTTATATTACATCACGCTTATTGTGTCAACTGACCCCAAACCGATCCCTAGTCTTATAATATCAGTAGCGACTAGTGACCCAAATGCCTTGTCCAAATCTTTTAAAAGAAATACAACGTTACAAAATATATTGTTTTTAATTTAAAACCATGAGAAGACTGAAACCCAACTCAAACACTAATTGCCGAGTGAATAAGCAAGATTTTCGTCTAATAGTAAGCATGACTTCAGACTACAAAGTATTCTGAAAGAATTCTGAAAATAGTTTCGTTTCGGCAACTTTAGCGACATGCCAACTCGGAGAGAGATCGTAGGACGTAGAGTAACTCTTTCAGTGCTATAAAAAAATCGGCCAAGTGCGAGTTGGACTCACGCACGAAGGGTTCCGTAATCCGTACCGTTATAGAGCAAAAATAGGTAAAAAATACGTTTTTTTTTTGTATGGGAGCCCCCCTTAATTATTTTCTTATTTTTTTAAATTTCATTATTAAAAAATAAATAATTGCATAAATAAAATTAAGCAACTATTTTGATGAACATTTCAAATGCCTGCCACCATTATTGATTACGAGCAAAAAAGGCCAAAAAATCACGTTTCTTGTATGGTAGCCCCCTTTAAACATTAATTTTATTTTGTTTTTAGTATTTTTAGCGGCACTAGAAAATAGAAATACCTACACAATCCGTTAAAATTTCAGAAATCTAGCCATAGCGGTTCTTGAGATACAGCCTGGAGACAGACAGACGGACAGACAGACATCGAAGTCTTAGTAATAGGGTCCCTATAAAGACCCTAAAAAGTGATAATTACTTGCACATGCATACTTTTATTAAGGTGTGCAATGTGCATACGTAATGTGTATCCTAGTATAAGCTCATTGTGAAACGCCTCCGTGGTCTAGTGGTACAGAGCGCGGCTCTTGACTCGGAGGTCGTGGGTTCGATTCCCGCGTTGGAAACATGTTATTTCCAAGTTTGGTTAGGACAATGCAGGCTGATCACCTGATTGTCTGACAAGTAAGATGATCCATGCGTCGGATGGGCATGTAAAAAAGTCGGTCCTGCGCCTGATCTCTCGCCAGTCGTGTCGGTCTGCCGTCCCACTGGGTTATGAGAGTAAAGGAATAGAGAGTGCTCTTGTGTACTGCGCACACACTTGGGCACTATAAAAATACTCCTGCGTAGCTGGCCTGGTTTCAATGAAACCGACCACCGTCACCGAAACCGGTGTGGGAGCTATTATTATTATTGTGAAAGTGGCAGCGCTAAAAGAGCTTTTTTGTGATTTTTACAGGCAAGCGCTCTAGCGGCATAAATTTGCCATACAAAACTAAAAAGTTACTCTTTCAGCGCTGCTACTTTCACAGCGAACTCTACATGTATGATGCACTTACCTTCAGAGTAATCGATTCATGCTAGGCACCATATAACCCGAACAAGTTACGTAGGTCCCTCTACAATCTATAACTGCTATCAATTTCCTAATGGTACATATCATTTCCGCAGTCGGTTAACCCTTAAATCCATATAAGATCCAGTTCGACAGGGCTTCGTATTGTCTAACCCTAATCATACGGGCGCCGACGGGTCTTATCGGCCCCACGTAAAACTATTTAGGGTTATGTGAGTGGAAAGAATTGTATATCAGCGAGAGTTTAATATTGTCAATATATATACAGCTTGCACCAATATTTCACTCCAAACTTCAGAGAGATAATTAGCTACAAAAATGGTTAAGTACTTATTTTTCTCGTTGGTATCTAAATTTATTTAGATTACCTTTGTAATTTCAGTAAGTAATTAACTTTGTTTAATTTTTTTTTAATGTGTGGATCGCGAAGATATTTTCATTTCATTGAAATGGACCCCGAGCGAAACTAATTGTAATTGGTGACCCCTATATAGAATAACGCACGTAGATTTTTTTATAATATTTGGGGGCAAGCAAGCAAACTGGTCACTGGAAAGCAGGCTAATGGCTATAGTAGCTACCGACGCCGATAACGCCTCCGTGGTCTAGTGGTACAGAGCGCGGCTCTTGACTCGGAGGTCGTGGGTTCGATTCCCGCGTTGGAAACATGTTATTTCCAAGTTTGGTTAGGACAATGCAGGCTGGTCACCTGATTGTCTGACAAGTAAGATGATCCATGCGTCGGATGGGCATGTAAAAAGTCGGTCCTGCGCCTGATCTCTTGCCGGTCGTGTCGGTCTGCCGTCCCACTGGGTTTTGAGAGTAAAGGAATAGAGATTGCTCTTGTATACTGCGCACACACTTGGGCACTATAAAAATACTCCTGCGTAGCTGGCCTGGTTTCAATGAAACCGGCCACCGTCACCGAAACCGGTGTGAGAGCTATTATTATAGCTACCGACGGCGGACGGCCGATTTTGCGCGGTATGGACATAAGTACTTTGAGTCCCGAGAAAGGATATAGGATACTTTTTATCCTGGAAAATGTACGGTTCCCGCGCGATTTGCGGGCGTTATCAGCTAGTACCCAATAAAAAAAATTTAAGGGTCTAAACAGACGGACCGCATTTCAACTGCAATCCAACCGCAAATTGCAGTTCAAGTGCAGTTTGAATGCAGTTGACACGACTACAATAGAACTGCAAATCAAACGGGTTCACACGACTGCACGCCAACTGCAACTGAACTGAAATCCGACTGCGCGTTTGGTTAGCAGTTCTATCGGAGTCGTGTCAACTGCATTCAAACTGCATTTGAACTGCATTTGAATTTGCGGTTGGATTGCAGTTGAAATGCGGTCCGTCTGTATAGACCCTAACATATTTTAATCATATTTTTGGACTCAAATATTCGTCCAGCGGCTCAAGCGTGAACAGAGTACAGACAGACATTCCCATTAATATTAGTATGGATTGTGGTTGTAACTAATGAGTAATGGCACCACTTTATTTCTGAGTCCCGGAGCGCTCAACGTAATGGGGCCGCGACACGCGAGTTACTTTTTAATGCTTTTCACGTTGATTTTACCTCAGACATTTGTTTCAAGTGAATACGATTTTTTTTGCGGAAACATCTACTGCAGCGTTCATATTCTGTTTACTTCCCTGCCTAACAAGGCAAGGGCCTAGGGAAGTGGGCAGCGCGAGAATGTATGCAGTATGTCACTCGTGCTGCCACTCGCCATGCCGCTGCCGCTGCCGGCGAGTAAGAGGGCTGAGTGTAAACACAAAGTTGGAGCTCAGCGACACGCGATAACCGCAGACGACGTGTCGTCGCGACACTAGTTTCTATGTATTTATATGAAATACCCTGCGCATTAATCAGGTGACTGAGGTGACTTCGCTCATTGGCCCTATAAAATATTATGAGAGCAAATTTTTGACCCCAAAAACGCGAGTTATCACAATTAAAATCTTCCCAGTTAAAATTTTTCCCGAGACAACGGCGACGCTATTTCCTCTAGTATCTACACGACTAGGGAGGGCGATTATTACATCGACAACAGATTAAAAATAATGAATTGAGTGTTAAATTTTAGAGCAGAGAAAGCTTGCTCCATTACATCGTCGCAGCGTCAGCCGTCATTGCTGCATGATTTTTTTGTTATATATTATTACACTACAACGTGAAATTTTAGTGGTTGTTTTCCCGCAGCAGAACGATTTTCCTATAGTAGTACACTGTGGTAGTACTATCGAACCATGCATGTTATTTTTTGAAAATACAAAATATTCTTTATGACGTACTATGGAAACTTTATGCCGATAGGCGCGAGTATATAATAGCTCCCACACCGGTTTCGGTGACGGTGGCCGGTTTCATTGAAACCAGGCCAGCTACGCAGGAGTAATTTTATAGTGCCCAAGTGTGTGCGCAGTACACAAGAGCACTCTCTATTCCTTTACTCTCATAACCCAGTGGGACGGCAGACCGACACGACCGGCGAGAGATCAGGCGCAGGACCGACTTTTTACATGCCCATCCGACGCATGGATCATCTTACTTGTCAGACAATCAGGTGATCAGCCTGCATTGTCCTAACCAAACTTGGAAATAACATGTTTCCAACGCGGGAATCGAACCCACGACCTCCCGAGTCAAGAGCCGCGCTCTGTACCACTAGACCACGGAGGCGAGTGCGCGACTCGCGAGTTACTATGGACCCGACCAATTTTTTTTTTTTTTGATTTGAACAAAAAAGACTTTACAAATCTATCGTACTACTGATAGAATCATTTTACTGCGGGAAAACAACCATTAAAATTTCACACTGTATATTTTTAACCGACTTCAAAAAAAGGAGGTTATCAATTCGACGCGTATGTATGTAATATTTCCAGAACTGTCCAGTTTTTGTATATGTTAATCTATAACAGCTTCGGAACAAATGTGCCAAATTTCAAGTGTATATAACATGTATGTATGTATGTATGTATGTTTTTATGTTTGTTCACGCATATCTCCGCAACTAAAAGTCAGATTTAAGTGATTCTTTTTTTATTGTACTAGGTATTGTTCAACTTAGGGAATAGTGCAAGTTTCATCAAAATCGGTTCAGTAGTTTTTGAGATAGGACGTTTTATTTCTCAATTACGTACAATTTTGAAGTTGGTTTTCTCTTTTTAAAATACAGTTATGTGATAATATTTTACCATAATAAGTTGTGCCGTTGGATATGATTTTCAACCGATTGACGGAAAAGACGCATTCTGAGATTTATAGATTAATGGCCATCACATCTGAAATGTTTTAGCACGAACGTGGTTTGTTATATTTTATAGTTCCTTTAATCATCTCCTGGCTCTAAGAGCCACATTTATTTAATGATTAGATTATTATATTAAGATACAAACAAGCAATGGAATTACCTGATAAAACTTAATCGCGTCGCTCCTCAGCCCTCAATTGGCTTTAAAACATATCGATAAAGGAACCCTAATTAAACAAGAACAAGAAGAAGAACTTATCGATATCTCTTGTCCCCGCCCTGCGCGAGACAGATTGGCACATTCAATCTTCATTACGACTGGCCCCAGACATAAACTGCTGAACAGGAAATTTACTTAAATACATTCCTTTAAAGTGCCAATAAAAGTTTTGCATTTTTGTCGGCCATTTTGAGCAGCAAGTACAAAATGTTAGTGTCAGCGGAGTACCCTATAGGATATATTACATTACTGCAATGTTCTCACGCTCGCGCTAGAGTGAAGCACCAGCATAAACAATAGACCAGCTTACGAAAGTGGGCGATAACGCCCCCTCGTGGGCGCTGTAGGCCTTCAGGGGAGGCCCAGAAAAAAAAGGGGCCGTTGTGGCTTGGGGGGTGATTTGTAATTTTATTTAGCTAGGATTCCTCTTAGACACCAACGAAAGTTACATTTCAGTATAATATCAGTGTGAGGTGCACTGCCAGTAAGTTAGCCGTTAACTTGAGACTTGAGCACCGTTGTGTACAACCTACTGCACTCAGGTTTCAAGATAACTCTTGCGGGTTTTAGTGAAAATCTCGTTTAGAATAATTAAAGACGTGAGTGCATGAATGAGGTATGTAACACATTTCGAATTTCGAGTAAATCGCGTTTAAAGTTTTGAAAAAACTTTTTATGATTTTTCATCACAAATCAAGTAATGGCTTTTGTTAATTGTATCAGGAGGTGTAAATATCTTCCGTTTTTATTGTTATGTTAAAAATTATATAAAAAAATCTCCATTCTAGGATAAATTAGGAAAAATGTGAAGTTACCTACTCGGTTCTTCACTTTTAAATGCAACAAAATCTGTAAAGACTGTCAATGCATGAAGTACACATAAATCACTTTTTTTTATTGAGATGAAACAAGACTCAATTTAAAAGACAATAAATTCACGGCCAAACAGATTTAAACAAAAATGGATTTTACTTTTGAAAGACGGGAAAGATTATATAAGGGAATTCCGCATTAGAAAACTAAATGTAAACAAAACTGAGTTGTAGGCGTCATCTAGTAGGAATTAAGTAGATAAAACAAGATGATGAAAGTAATAATCTCCAAAGCAAATTTCGTCGAAATCAGTTCAGCCGTTTAAGTGTTAAGAAGCATTTAAGATCATACAAACACGATTTCCCAATTTATAGTTTAAGTACTAGTAAGATCAATTAATTTTTTAAAATATCTTGGGTTTCTCAAAGTTGATATATTATAGATTGTTTAAAATGAACCCTTACTTAATAAATAAATTAAAGTATATTAATAATAATAACTTAAATTATGCACTATTCAAATGTTACAATTAAAAGAACAATATACTAATTCAAGTTTTTATTGTGTTTTATTATACTTAGTTTTAACTGCGTTTTCACGACTATGGCTTGTACGTCATAATACCTAGTAAAAAAAAACAGTCAAGTACTTACAATAAAAAATTCTTTGTCGAGCATAGCTAGTTCGATTTTCAAATTTGGCGCGGGAGCGCGCTCATTTGAATTTGGAATGAAGTATCGACGCGACCAAAAAATAAATACACTAGGTACGCGACGCGACGCTATAAAGTATTAGCACAGGATAAATGCAAACAGCCAAACTGATGCCTAAATATTTTTTTATATTTCCAACAATTTAATATTATAATAAAAACAAAAACAAAATATTTTATACGTAGGTACCATTTAAGTTACGATAGGTTTTTCCAAAATTTTAATTTGTTTGGAAACAACGAAAAGCGCCTAGTCTTTAATAAAATAACTATCGTAGTATAAAAGAGTATGGATGTGTATGAAATATCCTTTGATTAGTTTGATTATATGTATAAATATGTGTATGATAATGTGTCATTATTAATATACCTACTCGAGTTTTGCCTAGAATGTGAAAGATTACTGTTGTATTTTTTTGTATTATTTTCCTTAAATTATTCTGTTAACTGTGTTTTAATGTATATTATTGGCAGAATACGTTATCGTGCACGTGCTGCAACTTCCAGGAACGTGCTTTTTGTGTCCCTCCAAAACTCTGTCAAAAGTTTCAGTATAGAGTATAGGGTAATCAACCGACTTGACTCCTTGACTGCTTGACTTGACTTTTACTTAGACTTTGACTAGACTTTAGATATGATCATAAATGACGATAATATAGTAAAAACAAAAACGTTGATGAACATTATTATTATGAAGAAGACTGACTATACCTTTGTATGTGGCAAAGTACACCCCCGATGTCAGAGCCAAACGCTAACAAAAAAAATATATACTAAATTATCTATGCCTTTGAATAATAGAACAATAAAAAAGTCGACATAATATTCCTTATTTAAAAAAGTAAAATATTCAAGCGATCTCCCGTACTGCAACGCATATGGGATGTAATTACCCGGTTCTTGCATAGTCATTTGGACGAACCTTGTAACTTACCTGCTTCATCATCTGGCTAACTTTGTAAGTATACGTAAAATTCAAAATTTTTTGATTGCAAATCATTTTCCAAGTCCTAAAAGCTACATTTATGCAATAAAACGTAAATTTTCAAAAATGTTACTTACCTCATTCATGCACTCATGTCTTCAATTATTAATGTTTAATCTCCACCAATATAGCTCACATTTCACAATAAAAAATATTAAATTTGAAGTTAAAATGTTTTTAAGGAGTTATAAATGGGGGCACTAAAAATTTTTTTTACTCAAAGTGCTCTACTGCAATGGTTCCCAAATAAGTTTGGGAACCCCTGCAGTAGAGAAAAAGTTTGGTTCGTCCATGGTCCATGGTTCGATGTTTGAAAACTTTTTTGACAATATTCTGATATGACGTACAGTAACTATTGTCATTTATTCATAAATATTTTATACAGTCTCTAAAACAAAGTTAATATACCTAGCGGAATAGAGAAATAACGGCCTCAGCAAGCGAGATGTCACTATCGGTAACACTGCGTGGTAAAAAGAGACGTGTGATACATGACAGCAGAACTCTTTTTTGACGTCCAGTCGGCACTTATCGGCACGTTGACAATTTAATCTCATAGAATTCATGTTCAATCATGCTTGTGTAAGTGTGTACGTACACATATTTTTACACACAGATGAAAACCAATTGCGGTTTCGTTTGACAGCTCGAGATTGTTGCTCTATTCCGCTAGGTATATTAACTTTATGCTATAAAATGATACAATATTTCGTACTTGCCTTATACATTTGAAATTAGCCAGATGTGATTGAGAGCATATTTTCAACTATAATTCATCATCATGAGTTTGCCAATTTGGGGATTACGTAAAATATTTGCCTCTGTAAGATAATACATATAAACTCTATGCAGGCTGATTATCTAATTGTCTGACAAGTAAGATAATCCATGCATCCGATGAACATGTACAAGATTCTGCACCCTTTCTGAAAGATTAGCATACAGGAATAGAGAATTCTACTGTGTATAACTGCGCACACACTTCGGCGCAGTACGTATCAAATTATTCCTACGTAACTGGTCTGGTTTCAATGAAACCAACCACGGTCACCAAAGTCGGTGTGGGGGTTTATTGTACATAATTATGAACTCAACTTTTGTGGTCTTTGGCAAAGTTAAGAGCATGAGCCATGGTCAAACTACCATTCTGGGCCATTGACATTGCTTCATTAATAATTTTCTCAGCGATTATTCTTTGGTTTTCTGGCAGCTCTTGCAATTTTAGTTCCACGATTTTTCCGAACACCTCCAGACGGTTGGAGACTGAATGTTTAGGCTCCGATTCAGATGTTTCATTGTCGGAATACTGCATCTCCTGCTCGCTCTCACAATCTGATGGTTCATTGCTCATCGAGTCAATACTGCCGTTTGAATGGTCTCTCTGTTGATTAAAAAAATTAATATAAATGGATAGATAGTAAGGCAAATGCTCTTTTGTTGTAAATTCATATTCAGCAAATTAACTATATATAAAATATATAAAATACTAGCTGTCCCGGCAAACGTTGTTTTGCCATTTAAAGTATATATTATCATCAGTTGATACATGTTTTACCCCCTCTTTTTTCCCCTAAGAGGGTGTGGGGGGGAAGGTCATACACCAGATGTTAAGTTGAAAAACACAGTTAATACCTAATAATATGAAGTAAGTCCACTAAAGAAAAAAGTTGTATACAAAATCTGACCCCTCTTTGGTCCCCAGAGAGGGTTGAGAGGGGAGGGGGGAGGAGGATTTTTATACACCAGATGTTGAGTTGGAAGAAGACAAATATAATATATCTGTGAAAACCGTATGCAAATCGGATCAGTAGTTTTCGTGTTAAAGAAAAAAGTTTGATACTAAATCTGACCCCCTCTTTTGTCCCCTTAGAGGGGTGGGAGGAAAAAATTTTATACACCAGATGTTAAGTTGGAAGAAGATAAATATATCTGCGAAAACCACATTCAAATCGGATCAGTATTTTTCGTGTGATGTTGGAACAAACATACAGACAGACAGAAAGAGTGACAGACAGACAGACAGATAAAAAACTAACAACATTTTTGGCTTCTATAGCGATGTAGTGACAAAGGTGTAATTTCGGATGTCATTTCATATCTTTTATGTACAAAATTTTCATTTCTACAACAGAATATTGTCTTCCTCCCGCACGCGCTTTGGTGACGCCCACTATCGTAATATTTTAATTTCGCCATAATTTCAAAACCAAACGTTCAATTTTAATCATTCAAAGACCAAATATTATCTACATAAACTGTACTTAGTGATAAAATAATTTATTTTGATAAGGATTAACAGCGTGAGTAAAATATATCCGTTTAAATGTAGTCCAAAAAAAATTCAGGCTTTTTAAATAAATAAATGGTTATTGTGCCTGACTCGACATAGATAGGTATAGTGTGTCGCGGACTTTTTTGTAGATATTTATAAGATCTACAATTACTTAGAACATTTTATGGTTCTATCTTTTATAGTTTAGGCAGCGTACGCAAAATAAGTAACTTTTCTAGCTGATTTTTTACACCTCGCGTCCGAAAAACTCAAATATCTTACGGAACCCTACTTTTTTCCGAAATAAAATGTAGCCTATGTTCAGCAGAAATAATGTAAGATTCCAATAGCAAAAGAATTTTTCAAATCGGTCCAGTAGTTTCGGAGCCTATTCGACTCAAACAAACAAACAAACAAACAAACAAATCTTTCCTCTTTATAATAGTATAAGTATATAAGTATAAGTATAGACATCATCAGTTGATACATGTTTTACTCCCTCTTTTGTCCCCTAAGAGGGTGTGGGGGGGAAGGTCATACACCAGATGTTAAGTTGAAAAACACAGTTAATACCTAATAATTATTATGAAGTAAGTAAGTCCACTAAAGAAAAAAGTTGTATACAAAATCTGACCCCTCTTTGGTCCCCAGAGAGGGTTGAGAGGGGAGGGGGGGGGGGGAGGATTTTTATACACCAGATGTTGAGTTGGAAGAAGACAAATATAATATATCTGTGAAAACCGTATGCAAATCGGATCAGTAGTTTTCGTGTTAAAGAAAAAAAGTTTGATTACAAAATCTGACCCCCTCTTTTGTCCCCTTAGAGGGGTGGGGGGAAAAACTTTTATACACCAGATGTTAAGTTGGAAGAAGATAAATATATCTGCGAAAACCACATTCAAATCGATCAGTATTTTTCGTGTGATTCTGGAACAAACATACAGACAGACAGAAAGAGTGACAGACAGACAGACAGACAAAAAAATTAACCACATTTTTGGCTTCTATAGCGATGTAGTGACAAAGGTGTAATTTCGGGTGTCATTTCATATCTTTTATGTACAGAATTTTCATTTCTACAACAGAATATTGTCTTCCTCCGCACGCGCTTTGGTGACGCCCACTATCGTAATATATTAATTTCGTCTTAATTTCAAAACCAAACGTCCAATTTTAATCATTCAAAGACCAAATATTATCTACATAAACTGTACTTAGTGATAAAATAATTTATTTTGATAAGGATTAATAGCGTGAGTAAAATATATCCGTTAAAATGTAGTCCAAAAAAAATTCAGGATTTTTAAATAAATAAATGGTTATTGTGCCTCACTCGACATAGATAGGTATAGTGTGTCGCGGACTTTTTTGTAGATATTTATAAGATCTACAATTACTTGGAACATTTTATGGTTCTATCTTTTATAGTTTAGGCAGCGTACGCAAAATAAGTAACTTTTCTAGCTGATTTTTTACACCTTGCGTCCGAAAAACTCAAATATCTTACGGAACCCTACTTTTTTCCAAAATAAAATGTAGCCTATGTTCAGCAGAAATAATGTAAGATTCCAATAGCAAAAGAATTTTTCAAATCGGTCCAATAGTTTCGGAGCCTATTCGACTCAAACAAACAAACAAACAAACAAACAAACAAAAAATCAAATCTTTCCTCTTTATAATAGTAGTGTAGAAAACTTTATTTTCTCATAATAAATACAGATTTGGAAAGGAACACAAATACTATCATAGTACTAAGGTTTACAATTTGAAGTGCGCAACCCCTACACTAAGAATACTTGTGTTGTAGGGGATGACTAAAATTCTTAGGTTACATACAAAATAATTTAGACATAAAATATAATATGTCTAAATTATTTAGTATGTAACCTAAGAATTTTAGTCAGATCAGAAATAATGATGTAAGATTCTTTAAAAAAATCTATAAGTAATATATATAATAATATTAGGTACTGTGTATTTTCAATAAAATAGTAATAATATTAGGTCTTATAATGATATTATTTAATTTTAGCAGGTTAGAATTTTGTTTATTGCAAAAGAAGTTGAGGATCTTCATCTATACATGATTTTTATTTTACCTCTGTGCTGCAACCAGTGACAGGATCTACACCACATACTGCAGCAAACTGGGATTCTAAAGCAGTCAACGGAGGGGCAGACTCTTCATTGGTGTCCTGGTGTCTAATTCGTGACAGCAATCTTGACTTATAATGAAGAAACCACTGAAAATTAAAAAAAAATCATGTTACATGGGATAAATAAAATTATGGTTTTTATTTACCAAATGAAATCATGTATATTCTACTTTGTTTATATTTATTTGTTTGTATTTACTTATATTTGTTTATATTTATCATTTAGTTATTAATTTATATAATAATGTAACTAAATTTACTCTAAATTAAGTATAGAGTAAATTTAGTTACAATCCATACTTCCATACTAATATTATAAATGCGAAAGTGTGTCTGTCTGTCTGTCCGTCTGTCTGTCTGTGTGTTACCTCTTCACGCCCAAACCGCTGAACCGATTTTGCTGAAATTTGGTATGGAGATACTATGAGTCCCGGGAAAGGACATAGAATACTTTTTGTCCCAATAAAATGTACGGTTCCCGCGGGATAAGCGAGTTTTGGCGCAACGGAGTTGCGGGCGTCATCTAGTGGAGTATAAAATAATAATAAATCATGTAAAATAAGTTGGTTTATGAAGATGTTGTGCCTGCAATATTTATATTCTTTAGAATCCAATTATAAGAGATTATATTTTAATACAAAAAATAATATTATAATACTAGACGATGCTTGCTAATGATAACTCCGTTGCGCAGATATTCGTTTGTCGCATGAAAACCGTATTTTTTTATAAGGTTAACGATTAAAATATGGGACTTACTTTATCTCCATACCAAATTTTAGTATAATCGGTTCAGCGGTTTGGGTGTGAAGAGGTAACAGACAGACAGACACACTTTTGCATTCATAATATTAGTATGGATATACCCTTTTCCACTCTATTGCGCTCCTTGGGTCTCCTTCTGGGTCGGAGTTAAGTATCTTTGCGCATCGGGCCCAGAGTCGTAAATTTGGGTTTTTCCTGTTCTTTCTTAAATCACCGCAAGCAAGAAATCGGTGGCCTTCCAAAAAGTTCACCATGAGCACCATTTGCCGCATGGAAACTCTCTTGTAGTTGATATTCATAATCATCACTAATCACTTAGCAGCCTAAATTTATTGCACTTTAAAATGTTTACGAGAAAACTCAGAAGAAAAAGATTCTGGTGACCGCCAATTATTATAGTCATTAATAGATAGATGATGCTACGCACAGAACAGATTTACTCCTAGCGGAGATGCTACGTCTATTGGTGAGCACGAGGCAGTTATAACTTATAGCAGAAGTATAATAATATGTAATCCCTTTATTAGCATAATAATTAAAAGTCACTAAATTTCTTTCGAAACCTGACAAAATAAACAATTCAAAACAGAACGAAACTCGAGTTCTTCTTCTTCTTGGTTGTCAAACACTGATCTCAGATCTCTATACAAGTACGCTGGATTGCCTTTGAAATTTTCAGATTCATATTACTATGATTCATATTCTGATTCATATTATGATTTTTTGGGTATAATGCGTGGAGGCCCAAAGGAAGATCTTCCGACCGAGCGAGGTGGTATGCTCGGTCAGGCCGGAGCCCATGTGATACATTTCAGCTGTCGTATATATACTGACGCGCTCAGAAAACTTCGATAGCGCGATGCAGGAATGTTAGGCGAATGTGGGTACCGCCACAATTAACTTTCTGATTCATATTCAAATTCATATTATGATTCATATTCAGATTCATATTATGATTCATATTTAGATTCGTATTATGATTTATATTCAGATTCATATTATGATTCACATTATGATTCATATTATGATTCCTATTCAGATTCATATTATGATTCATATTATGATTAATTTTCAGATTCATATTATGATTCATATTATGATTCATATTATAATTAATATTCAGATTCACATTATGATTCACTTTCTGATTCATATTCAAATTCATATTATGATTCATATTCAGATTCATATTATGATTCATATTTAGATTCATATTATGATTCATATATATTCAGATTCATATTATGATTCATATTTAGAATCGTATTATGTTTATATTCAGATTCATATTATGATTCACATTATGATTCTTATTATGATTCCTATTCAGATTCATATTATGATTCATATTCTGATTCCAATTATGATTAATATACAGATTCACATTATGATTCACTTTCTGATTCAAATTCATGTTATGATTCATATTCAGATTCATATTATGATTCATATTTAGATTCGTATTATGATTTATATTCAGATTCATATTATGATTCACATTATGATTCATATTCAAATTCAGATTCAGATTTAAAAAAATAAGAGGAACGAAGGACGATATCGGTGAAATAAAGGGGGACGCACGCGGGATTCATCGCCAAATTAAGTTTTTTTTAGTTAGACGTATTCAGATTCATATTATGATTCATTTCATAATCATATTATGATTAATATTCAGATTCATATTATGATTCACATTATGATTCATATTATGATTTCTATTCAGATTCATATTATGATTAATATTCAGATTCATATTCTGATTCATATTATGATTCATATTCAAATTCAGATTCAGATTTAAAAAAATAAGAGGAACGAAGGACGATATCGGTGAAATAAAGGGGGACGCGGGATTCATCGCCAAATTAGTTTTTTTTAGTTAGACGTATTCAGATTCATATTATGATTCATTTCATTTAATCATATTATGATTAATATTCAGATTCATATTATGATTCATATCCAGATTAATATTATGATTCATATTCAGATTCATATGATGATTCATATTCAGATTCATATTATGATTAATTTTCAGATTCATATTATTATGATTCATATTCAGAAGTGCCATAATAAGAAAAAAAATGAATTGTCAAAACTGTCAAACTGACAATTGTCAAATCAGTACAAAAATATAGTTCGACACACAGATTATGGATATATCGACAGACAAGGCTTGTGTCAATGATGTCAAATGGCGCTGCTGGTAAAGGAAAACTGTCAAACAGATGTCAAAAATGTTTTTGTATGATAGAAGCGTTTAGTTCCTTTTCTCGCCACGTTCAAGTAGGGCCTTGTCGGACTATATTATATCTTTAATCTGTGACAAAAATACAAGCCGTGTTCGTTTCATTTTTCAACTATGGTCAAAAAAGCCGCGCATATTATAATTAATGCGCGGCTTTTTTCGCAGCTTGGCAACTGACTGTCAGTGTCATGTTCATACAATTTCTGTCAGATTTTAGAAAATGACACTTGCATGACACTCACACTGACACTAATTTTTAACCTTGCGCATGCGCAATGTGCATTGAAAACGTAACGTCCCGGCCCGCGGCCGCATCTCGTCTATCGTCCGAAGCTTCGTGCAATGAGACGTCAGACGATACTATCGGCAATCCAGCGTACTTGTACTAATAGAGATCAGTGCGCGTGATACTAGAATCGTGATTATATTGGTGTAATTCGAGCCAATAACGTGCGAGCTCCGTAAAGGCCGTCACAGACTTAGCTATAATATATATTAATATGTTTATAGCTAGGCATATTACTATATATTTTCTATACAATTTTCGCGTGACCACACACTCAGCTATAATATATATTTCTGGTCTCCGTGTGTTTAGTACGGTATATTAATATATATTATAGCTAAGTCTGTGACGGCCTTAAGGGCCCGGGTTACCCTCGACTTTTTCATACATTCTTAATACCAAAATCATTTTCTCATGCGAAAATATTTAACATGTTTGAGTTATTTTTCAGCTTAAGATAGTAATTACCTAGGGTCCTGAACAAATTTTTTTTACAAAATATTTAAATACTAAAAAAAAATTTTTGTGTTTAAATATTTTTTAGTAAATTTACTACTAAATATTTAAACACCAAAATATAGACAAAAACACTAAAAAATATATAAATAAATAGTAAATTTACTACAAAATATTTAAACTTTAAAAAATATTTTTTATTATTTAAATATTTTGTAGTAAATTTACTATTTATTTATATATTTTTTAGTGTTTTTGTCTATTTTTTGGTGTTTAAATATTTAGTAGTAAATTTACTAAAAAATATTTAGACACAAAATTTTTTTTTTAGTATTTAAATATTTTGTAAAAAAAAATTGTTCAGGACCCTAGGTAATTACTATCTTAAGCTGAAAAATAACTCAAACATGTTAAATATTTTCGTATGAGAAAATGATTTTGGTATTAAGAATGTATGAAAATTTCGAGGGTAACCCGGGCCCTTAATGATGGCATCAAACCGTGCGTCCAGTTAATGTGACCGTGTTGTGTTATATTATATAATATTATCATTGTCTGGTCTGTGATTATATGAAATAATAACCTAAATTGGATGCATCATGCAACTTGCGAATTGGCGCCTACAACAAAAAAGACGTTTAAAAATTATTATATTTACAAAAAAACATTCTAAAATGTTAATGTAACATATTATTATATTAATTTGCCTATACAGTCAAAACCGTTTATGGCGACGTCGTTTAGAACAACATACCGGTTAAATTGACCAAAATCAAAGGTCCCGGCTGAATGCTATAATATATAATATAGATGTCCCGTGCGGCTTCGCCCGCGTAAATTAGGAATTTTACGAAAACCGTACATTTTCCCACAAAAAGTTCTGTCCCTTCACGTGGTCTATTCTATATCTGTGAGTTGTGACAAATAATATCAAAAATGCTCTAGTACTTCGTGAGATAAACCCTTTCTAGTTTCTAATAATTTTCCCGGGTTTTTCCACATTTTATTCTGATTCTTCGGTCATATATATTTTAGTCTTAGCGTAAGTAATAATAAATAGCCTTCCTCGATAAATAAGCTATTTAACACTGATTTTTTTTTAAATCGGACCAGAAAGTACTTCCTGAGATAAGCGTGTTCGAGCAAACAAACAAACTCTTCAGGTTTTAAATAATATTAGTAGATACATGGACCATATAATCTATACATATAATAAAATCGTAGGAAAGTCAATTCTGTACATTGAATATTTTTGAAAAATAATACTTGGGACGTGATCTACAATCGATATGGAAGCCAAAAATATAGTTTTTAGAATTTTTGTCTGTTTGTCTGTTTGTCTGATTGTCTGTTTGTCTGTATGTATGTCCGGGATAAACTCAGAAAGTACTGAATGGATTTACTTCAAATTTTGCACGAATATTATATAGAGGTCGGGTCAACACATAGGCTATATATTATGACGATATCGCCTAGGGCGGGGGGAGGGGCTCAAGTTTCAATATTTTTAGTTTTTTGCTCATATCGCTAAAACGGTGCGTTGTAGAGAAAAAATGTCCTGTACGTAACGAAAGCCCATAAAATTTCCTACAAATTTCTCCTTCACACTTTGTATCTATCTTCACTCCTTGCCATGCTATGAGCTTTTGTCTATCTTTTCTATACAAATTTCGAGTGTCGTTTGATTAACATGCGGGAGCTTTGGCATCGGTCTTTTCTTGGGGGCGGGGCTTCGCCCCCCCCCAAACCCCCCCCCCACCTCCCCAAATTTTGCTTCAAACAAAGCGGTGTTGCGGCGTTATACATCTTTTTTAAGAACAAAGTTAAAAACTAAACTACACATACGGTTTTCCAGTGTCGTTTGTTTTGGGGGGGCCCCCCCAACCCCCCCCCCCCCCCCCCTTATTCCTCATGAAACTTTTGTTCATTATTAAAAGGTATCGTGGAGTTTGTATTGCGTCTTAATTATCCTTTGTAGGAACAAACTAAGTCATCTATACATATCTATACATCTATACATATAATAAAATCGTAGGAAAGTCAATTCTGTACATTGAATATTTTTGAAAAATAATACTTGGGACGTGATCTACTATACTAACGCGGACGAAGTCGCGGGCAACAGCTAGTTTTTTTTAAATCGATTGACAAACTCGAGTCTCGATCTAAAAGACTATGAAACGTATCATGGGACGATACTGTGGGAGAGCCATGCTTCGGCACGAATGGGCCGGCTCGACCGGAGAAATACCACGGGCTCACAGAAAACCGGCGTGAAACAGCGCTTGCGCTGTGTTTCGCCGAGTGGTGAGTTGACCGGAGGTTCGCGTAGTGTATATTTTCTTTGCCGGAGGCCCAATCTCCTACCCTTTTCCCTTCCCTACCCTCCTTTATTTCCTTCCCTACCCTCCCCTATTCCCTTCCCTATCCTCCCTCGTAAAAGGCCGGCAACGCACCTGCAGCTCTTCTGATGCTGCGAGTGTCCATGGGCGACGGAAGTTGCTTTTCATCAGGTGACCCGTTTGCTCGTTTGCCTCCTTTTTTCTTAAAAAAAAATGGTACTTGGTAGTGATGATGATGATGATGACGAATGTAATTTGCATAGTAGAATCTGCTTTCCGATCTTAAATCAACACCGAAACTCTCAAACGTATATCTATGAAGAGTCAGGAGTTCTCTCAGCAGCTCCCGAACCATGGGTGGGTGTTGCTGGGTCCAAAATCTTACTTGTTGTTAGCATATACTCGGAATACTTCTCATGAAACCAAAGTCACCACATGTTTCCATATAAATTTTGAGGAGTTCCCTCGATTACCCATGGATTCCTTCATCAGATCACCATTTTTGTGAACATGATATTAAATCGGGATAATGCCCTATACACCAAAAGAAAAATTTTGAAAATCGGTTCACAAACGGCGGAGTAATCGTTGAGCATAAAAAAACGAACATAACACCTCCTCCATTTTGAAAGTTGGTTAAAATTATAGCCTATGTGTTATTCTGATGCATAAGCTATATTGTTGTAAAGTTTCATTAAAATCCGTTCAGTCGTTTTTGCGTGAAAGAGTAACAAACATCCATACATCCATACATCCATACATCCATACATCCATACATCTATACATCCAAACTTTCGCCTTTATAATATTAGTAGGATCTGTGAAAACCGTATGCAAATCTGTGAAAACCGTATGCAAATCGGATCAGTAGTTTTCGTGTTAAAGAAAAAAGTTTGATACAAAATCTTACTCCCTCTTTTGTCCCCTTAGAGGGGTGGGGGGAAAAAAATTTATACACCAGATGTTAAGTTGGAAGAAGATAAATATATCTGCGAAAACCACATTCAAATCGGATCAGTATTTTTCGTGTGATGCTGGAACAAACATACAGACAGACAAAGAGTGACAGACAGACAGACAGACAAAAAACTAACCACATTTTTGGCTTCTATAGCGATGTAGTGACAAAGGTGTAATTTCGGGTGTCATTTCATATCTTTTATGTACAGAATTTTCATTTCTACAACAGAATAATATCGTCTTTCTCCCGCACGCGCTTTGGTGACGCCCACTATCGTAATATTTTAATTTCGCCATAATTTCAAAACCAAACGTCCAATTTTAATCATTCAAAGACCAAATATTATCTACATAAACTGTACTTAGTGATAAAATAATTTATTTTGATAAGGATTAATAGCGTGAGTAAAATATATCCGTTTAAATGTAGTCCAAAAAAAAATCAGGATTTTTAAATAAATAAATGGTTATTGTGCCTCACTCGACATAGATAGGTATAGTGTGTCGCGGACTTTTTTGTAGATATTTATAAGATCTACAATTACTTAGAACATTTTATGGTTCTATCTTTTATGGTTTAGGCAGCGTACGCAAAATAAGTAACTTTTCTAGCAGATTTTTTACACCTTGCGTCCGAAAAACTCAAATATCTTACGGAACCCTACTTTTTTCCAAAATAAAATGTAGCCTATGTTCAGCAGAAATAATGTAAGATTCCAATAGCAAAAGAATTTTTCAAATCGGTCCAGTAGTTTCGGAGCCTATTCGACTCAAACAAACAAACAAACAAACAAACAAACAAACAAAAAATCAAATCTTTCCTCTTTATAATAGTAGTGTAGATAACCTGTCACTGGTTATTACAGCTATCGGTTTTTACGACTAAATATGAGTAGTCCCTTCAATGTCGTTATAACAGATTTTGACTGTATTTTAATTCACTTAAATCTTAATTAATAATTTACTCTGTTTAGTCCACAAACTAACTTTTTTTAAGATTGTTGGCAAAGTCAAGAGCACAAGCCATAGTTAGACTATTTGTTTCAGCCAGGAAAATGGTATCATTGATTATTTTCTCTGCAATAATCCTTTGGGTCTCTTCCAGATCTTGCCACCTGTCACTGGTTATTACAGCTATCGGTTTTTACGACTAAATATGAGTAGTCCCTTCGATGTCGTTATAACAGATTTTGACTGTATTTTAATTCACTTAAATCTTTATTAATAATTTACTCTGTTTAGTCCATAAACTAACTTTTTTTAAGATTGTTGGCAAAGTCAAGAGCACAAGCCATAGTTAGACTATTTGTTTCAGCCAGGAAAATGGTATCATTGATTATTTTCTCTGCAATAATCCTTTGGGTCTCTTCCAGATCTTGCAGTTTCATACCCACATGTTGTCCAAATATCTCCAAGTGATTACATTTTGAAATAGAGCAGTCTTTTTTCTTCAGCTCATTGGTTTCATCACTTTTACGTCTTTTACATTGGTGTCTGACAAGTGTGGGATTTCTAAGAGTATCGATAGTAAACTCGCCTTCATGCAATGTTATTTTTGGCTCGTTTGGATACATTATTGATTTTCTGTCTAAATTACATACTTCTTCTGTAGAGACAAAGTGATTTTGTGGATTATTGACAGAGAGAACTCTATCATGTAATGCTATTGTTGGTTTTTCATCTGTGTCACTGCCTTGGTGTCTATTAAAAGGATTTTGTGAATCATTGACAATGAGAACACCTTCGTGTAATGTTATTTTTGGCTCATTTGGATACATTACTGGTTTTATGTCTGTATTGTTGTCTCTGGAGTGGTTGGGTCTGTCTGGATCATTAGTAGTAAATACACCTTCATTCAACACTGTACTTGGCTTGGACACATGATAAATTAATGGTTTTTCATCACCATCGCTGTCTGAATATCTTGAAGAAAAGTGTTCTCTGTCACAACTGGTATGGTCATCATTTGACAATTTCTGTAAAAAAATAAAAAAAAAAATTATGTATACAGTATGGTATTCAAATTAAAATAAATTGAAATAAAAAAAACTATGTTTTATAAAAAAGCGGCCAAGTGCGAGTTGGACTCGCCCATGAAGGGTTCCGCAGCAGCAATAAGGTTTATTTTTATGAAATTAAAAGGTTTTTTATTTATTTTTATATTTCACTCGATTTAATGAAATTTAGATTAAGGTTTACCATTTATGACGTATAAAAAAACTACTGGCTAGATCTCGTTCAAACCAATTTTCGTTGGTAGCTTTTATAGTAATCTTTTTTTTTTTTTTTATTAAATAAAAAAAAACAAACAAACAAACGAGCAAACGGGTCACCTGATGGTAAGCAACTACCGCCGCCCATGGACACTCGCAACATCTGAAGAGTTGCAGGTGCGTTGCCGGCCTTTTAAGAGGGAATACGCTCTTTTCTTGAAGGTTTGCAGGTCATATAGGTCCGGAAATACTGCTGGTGACAGTTCGTTCCAGATTTTCAACTGCGGCATTTCTAGGGGGGTAGGGGATTGGGCCACCGGTAAACTCACTCACTCGGCGAAACACAGCGTGAGCGCTGTTTCACGCCGGTTTTCTGTGAGGCCGTGGTATTTCTCCGGTCGAGCCGGCCCATTCGTGCCGAAGCATGGCTCTCCCACGGACAAATACCGGCGTTCAGCCACCCCTCCCGTGTCCCCGCGAAAAAGCTCACGATGGCACGGGGGAGGTGCCCAGGGACACGACGTGGACGGACCGGTATCGCCCCCAAATCTACATCATATTATATTTTTTTTAGAATTATCATGCCCCTACTTTAGAAATTAGAGGGGGGGGGGACACACATTTTACCACTTTGGAAGAGTCTCTCTCGCAAACTATTCAGGTTAGAAAAAATGATATGAGAAACCTCAATATGATTTTTGGAGACTTATCCATAGATACCACACGCATAGGTTAGATGAAAATTTTTTTTTTGTTTCAGTTGTACCTATAAATGGGGACCCCTAAAATTTTTAATATTTTTTTAATTTTTGCATCAAAATCTTAATGCAGTTCACAGACTTCATCTACTTACCAAGTTTCAATAGTAATAATCTCTAATAGTTTCGGAGAAAAGTAGCTGTGACATACGGACGGACAGACAGACAGCCATGACGAATCTATAAGGGTTCCGTTTTTTGCCATTTTGGCTACGGAACCCTAAAAAAAGGAGATTGCACAAGAAAAAAATTTAAATTTAAATAAAATATATTTAAGTTATAGTTCAGAAAAGTTATGTATGATAGGAAGATTGTGTAAATCCACACTAATATTATAAATGCGAAAGTATATATGTCTATATGTCTGTCTTGCTTTCACACCAAAACTACTGAACTAATGAAATTTTGTACACAGATAGTCTAGAGCCTGAGAAACTAGAAAGTAAATGTAACAATGTTAAGGCTTACAGCTATGTAACAAAAAAAATTTTTTGTTACATAGCTGTAAGGGGGCGTCCGCAAATTACGTGAGGTGTTTAGGAGGTCGAGTCAAATCTCATCTAATAATAATAATAATAATAATAATAATAATAGACATTTATTCAACAAACTTCACAGTACACCACAATTATTATTATACAGAGCACACGACAATAAACACAGAGAGAAGAAAAAAAAAATACATGCATACTAAGCCTTACTATAAAAGAAAAAAGAAATGTTTTTTTTACATATAATTAACATTTTTACTTAGGTATTATAATATTGTAATAAATTTAGTGTATGGTGCGGCGCGGATTGAGTGCTTCGGTATTTAAAGGTAGTGCAGTGCGAAAAGTTGTTGAATAGGACTCCACTCAGGTAATGATCATGGTACAGGAAACTGTACCACGATCCCTGGTATTATGTGGATCCTCGTGATTGCCAGGCGTTTGACAGACATACAACACACAGCATAATATATTACAGATATGAACTAGATAAATATTTACATAAATATAATAATTCTTAATCTTAGAATGTAAAAAAAAAACCATATTAAATATATAAGTAGTGAAAGTGTAATTACATAATATATAAATAAGATGGATTAATAATAGCATAATAATTAATAATATCATAAAGAAAGAGAACATTAGATAAGCATCTAATCTCACGTTGGGGAGAGGGGGGGTCTCGGCAAATCTCACGTAATTTTTTCTCAACAAAATAATACTATTTTGGTCCATTTCATCTAGGTTGTACCTCTATGGTTGTATGTATGCTTAAGATTTAATCGTTACACGATTAAGATCATTCACAAATTCGTTCGAAAGAAAATCTACTGACTGTTAAACCAAATGTTTACTTAAGAAAGTAGAAACACACATTTTGTAAAATCTCACGTGAGATTGGGAGGGGGGAGGGGGGGTTGAATAAAATCTCACGAAATCTCACCAGGGGGGTGGGGAGGGTCAAAAAATTCAAAAAACCACCTCACGTAATTTGTGGACGCCCCTTAAGCCATAACATAGTTACATTATTGTATTTTAAAAGATTAATTTTTTCTCACTTTTTTTGGTAAAAAAGTGGGCCCGTGCGAGTTTCTTACGCCGGTTAACACCATAACGCCTCCGTGGTCCAGTGGTTCAGAGCTCGGCTCTTGACTCGGAGGTCGTAGGTTCGATTCCCGCGTTGGAAACATGTTATTTCCAAGTTTGGTTAGGATAATGCAGGCTGATCACCTGATTGTCTGACAAGTAAGATGATCCATGCGTCGGATGGGCATATAAAAAGTCGGTCCTGCACCTGATCTCTCGCCAGTCGTGTCGGTCTGCCATCCCACTGGGTTATGAGAGTAAAGGAATAGAGAGTGCTCTTGTGTACTGCGCACACACTTGGGCACTATAAATTACTCCTGCGTAGCTGGCCTGGTTTCAATGAAACCGGCCATAGTCACCGAAACCGGTGTGGGAGCTATTATTATTACGCCGGTTCTTCTGGCCGGCTTAGTTCCCGAACCGGTGGTAGCCATCTTAGTTTCATCGTTCTTTCCACAACGTTCAAAAAGAGTATTTATGATACCTATTTTGAATAAAATGGTATTTTATTTTATTTTAAAAAGGACATAGAGCAACAGCTAATCAATATATAAAATTTACCATGCATTGCTTACCAATGGATTTATTTCCAGCATGAGTTTGGGTTTTCCAGTCGGAGATTTGAAGCCACATACAGCTGCGTATCGTTCCTCTAGTGCCGTCAAAGGAGGCTCAGTCCTTGTATATTTGCCTTCCTGAACATCCTTAATTCGCTTGATTCGGGCCAGCAAACGTGACTTATATGCAATGAAGTACTAAAAACAACATGAATTAATAATTTAAATTAATAATAAATTTTTAAATGAATTATATTTTTTACTACAACATATTTTTAATAGCGGTAAAAACACCTATTTCTACAGTTTATTTTCAATTGTTTTTATAAAAAGACTAGCTTAGTTTCAAGTTCATACTACTAACCCTTTTCCACTTCAGTGGATGCCTTGGGTCTCCTTCAACAGCATTGAGGATGTTGGCGCATTGACGCCAGAGTCGGCCCGAAAGGGCACTCTGTTCCTTTCTCCTTAATCTCCCTCCAGCCAGACATTTGTGGCGCTCCAAGAACTTTACCATTAACAACATCTGTTCTCCTGTAGCTCTTTTTAAGTATATATCCATGGCTGTTTACACGAATGCTACTCCCATGAGTATTGCAGAATAATCCCAAAAGCGTTATAGTAATTACTAATTTGTAATTCAACCAGTTTTTAGCTTTGTAACTTGTATTACCTATAAATAATTATTGTAAAGGTAGGTATAGTCCGACAAGGCTTTAAGTAGTTATTCCATTACACTAAATTTAGAACTTAGAAGTTCTAAATAGGATTCTAAAAAAATGACAAATTAGAACTTGTCCTAATTTAGTAACCAAATCAGTTGCACAGATTAAATATCAGTTGTGACGACGCGGCGATTTTGGCCAGACCTTTTCATAATGGCTCCAGTTCTGTCAAACCAACAAAAAATTGGTCTTCTCATAGGCTTAGCTGTTGGCTCAATGAAAATCAAAATAAATAAAAGGCGAAAAAGATGGTTGAAAGAATTTTTGCTCCACGAAAAATTATGAATCATGAACTTTCTGAATTACCTGGAACCAGCAGACTTTAGAAATTAATTACGAATGGATTCCAGATCGTATAACATAAAATATATTGACTTTAATACAATAAAAGGTCGAAACCATCTGGCAACACTGATTTAGTCAGTTAGGAGCCACATTTTTGCCGATTTAGTACACTAATTAGGATCCTAGCTTTCTAAATGTTATTCCACTTCACTAAATTTAGTGACTAAATCATTAATTAGATTTCTAAATTTAGTGTAATGGAAAGGAGAATTATCAAACACATGTCAAAAATGACGTTTTTGTATGATAGAAGCGATTAGTTCCTTTTCTCGCCACATTCACATATCAATGACATAAAGCCTTGTCGGACTCAAGTCGGACCATACAAAATACAAATTACAAACCATTGAGTCTACTCTATATACTTTAATCTGTGCCATTGAGATTTGAGAATTGAGATACAAACCATTGAGGTAATAATACTATAGGAGTCCGCCTTATATTTTGACAGCTGATAATGTTACTCTTTCTAACTAACGATGTAGTAATTTGGGTGAAAGAGAAAGCTCATATCGGTGTGTAAACGTCAAAAGCCTGTAATGTTATGTCCCACTTAGTAGAACATAACAAACGAGTGCGTCTGCATATTTCATGTATAAAAAGTGGTAATAAAAGTGTTTAGTGAACGTTCAATGCAATATATTATTGCATTTTGTGATTCCGCTATATAATAAACCATAAAAACGGCCAAGGAATGCCTCAAACACGTGGATTTAACATAACATACGTAAGTTTTCAACAACGTTGTTTGGGCTTATCAATCGGTATTTTTGTAAGCTAAAAAAGAAAATTTATAAGTATAATAATCCATTAATCATGCTATATAAGGCATTAGTGATAAAAATCTCACATCGAGTAATAATTTGGCTATAAATATTGCATAGTTTTTTACGTGTATTTTAGGGATGCGCCTTACTTGAACTATAGTTTATCGATAAAAATAATGTCATGGACTAAATGATTTTTTTTTCAGGTTGAAAATGCTTCAAAATAGACGACAAACAGATATATATTTTAGACGCAAGTTTCATGCAAGTTTTTAATCCTTACTCCCTTATGAAGGCATCACAATATTGGAATTTGGAATTATCATTTTTTTTTTTTTTTTTTTTTTTTTTTTTATGAAATAAGGGGGCAAACGAGCAAACGGGTCACCTGATGGAAAGCAACTTCCGTCGCCCATGGACACTCGCAGCATCAGAAGAGTTGCAGGTGCGTTGCCGGCCTTTTAAGAGGGAATAGGGTAAGGTAAGGGGAGGGTAGAGATGGGAAGGGAAGGGAATAGGGGAGGGTAGGGAAGGGAATAGGGTAGGGGATTGGGCCTCCGGTAAACTCACTCACTCGGCGAAACACAGCGCGAGCGCTGTTTCACGCCGGTTTTCTGTGAGGACGTGGTATTTCTCCGGTCGAGCCGGCCCATTCGTGCCGAAGCATGGCTCTCCCACGTCTGAACGTTTTTTTTTTTTTTTTTTTCATTTCAAACGTAAGTTTGAAACAATGATTTTATTGAAATAAAGAAAGTTCTAACGGAGAGTAAAATAATTGCATGATCAACAGCTCTCACACCTCCCCCCTGTAAGTACTCAATTCGTTACTTAAAGATACTTCTTGAAATTTTATCCTGGCATTAGGTACTCTTTTTTAATACCTAAGTAAAATGTAAAATTTTAATAAGGCTAAAGTCATAATCATTTAATAAAATAAATTTAATACCTCAATCGTCGAATTCCAGACACAATATATATTTAGTTGTTATGCGGCACCTGGGTTCCGCTTGGGGCTGGATGGGTTAAGCATGGAAAACTTACATAAAGCATATTGCCCCGTATACAATATTATGAATTATGTGTATAATATTTTATAGTATGTAGTAGTATAGTACATATTTTATTAACACTAAACCATTTATTTTTTCAGGTTATTGGAATGCTCATAAAGAAGAGTTCAATATTATGGTGGTGACGGAGAGACCTATAATGAAGATAATAATTATTTTCAACTATTAATTTGATAATAAGATTGAAAGTGAAGAATAATATATGGTTTAGTGCTCTATGATTTTGATTGCACACACCGTGATATTGCACAATAAAATTGATCGTCTAGACTCTAGAGTCCTACTTAGGTTATTAATTATTATTATTATAATATCATTATTCAGGGGGCGTCGAAGTATCTATTTTAAGTCTTTTTCTGTATAAATATTATTACATAATTATATTTTAATAGGTAAAGAAATGCACCTAAGCGTTTTTGGAATTACTTTAAATAAGTAGGACTGAGATTCATTCTTATATTTCTTTGATAATAATAATTGTTATTCTACAAAATAGTTGCTTAATAGTAAATTGTAATTAAGTTTAATAAAGTATAATATATTTTGTTCTTCTGTTATGTTTTATAAAAACTGTTGATTTTATTGATATTAGCTATTACACTCCGGACAAGCTTTCGTGGCTTATGGAGTATACATATTATGTATATGTTTAACTATTTGTGTAATTATATACTTAAATATTTTGTTTATACAGGGTGCAATTAAACCATCCTGCCAAATTTTTTCCAGGGCATATGTATCATTAGGAGAGGTCATTTAGCAAAAAAAATTGGGTGTTAATTTTTTAATGACATAATTATTTTATCCCATTTAAAATCGATGCAGAACGGTTACTCGTGGCGGTGGGAATGAGCGGGGGTGACGTGGGGGGGAGGCGCGCGCGCGTTCGCCCGCCGGCGACGCGTAGTGTCCATTTTAATTGTAGTGTTTTTTAGGATAACTTTCGGAAGCTGTTTCTCAACATTTTAGTTTCTGAGTGACTATATTAAAAGAAAAATATGTGTATTTTTATTTTGAACAAGGATCAATATATCAAAATTTGGCAGGAAGGTTTAATTGCACCCTGTATTTAAGTATTTTCATACACTTAATAAATAGATAAAAAATACCTTTTCACCAAATTGAAAGCGACTTCTAATTTAATGAGCATAATATATCCTAAATTGAACATGCAGGTCGAATTGATAACCTCCTTTTTTGATGTTGTTTAATAAAAATCTGTAACATAAAATTATGGTCGCCTTGGTCGATAGCTGTAGTCTAATTTTATATTTTTATCGATATACGCCATCCCTACACGCACACTACAGCAATTGCACACAAGCATAAAATGGCCATGCGCTGGCGAGCTAAGAATCCATCTATGTATACTTAATCTGTGATACAAACAGAAAGAAATCACAGATCACAGATATCTTCTTCTACTTAAATATGGACAAAATGTCAAATATTTTACTACTAGCATCACAGATTAAGGATATATAGGTAGATGTAGTCTTAGCCCGTCATCGCGTGGCCATTTTGTGCTTATTTTCATACAAGTTGTGTGCGTTTATTTTCTTGAATATTTCTATTTGTCGATCATTTCGAAGCACATTTAAATCCAGAAAAGAAAGTCATTTAGTTCATGATATCGATAAACTATAGTTCAAGTAATGAGAATCCGTAAACACATGTAAAAAGCTATGCAACTTTTGTAGTCAAATTAGTAATTAATGTGACATTTTTAGCACTAATGCCTTACATAGCACGAATAAGGGATTATTAAACTTAAATATTATCCTTTTTAGCTTACAAAAATACCAATTGAAAAGTCCAAAAAACGTTGTTCAAAACTTACGTATTTAATGTTAAATCCACGTGTTTGAGGCATTCTATGGCCATTCTTATGGTTTATAATTTAGCGGAACCATAGAACTCAACAATATCTAGCATAAAATGTTCAATAAAAACCTTTATTATCACTTTTATTACATGAAATATTATGCATACCGACTCCTTTGTTATGTCCTAGTAAGTAGGACATAACATTACACGCTTTTGACGCTTGTACACTGATATAAGGCTCTCTCCTGCTATAGTATCTCAATGACTAGCATAGAGTAATAATTAATGATTGGTCCATGCTACTAGGTACTTAATCTCTCTAAAAAGGCGCGGGCGGAGGTGTATTTACTTTTGAAAATCCGTATAGTAGTACATGGCGGCCGGCACCTCTGATTTCTGAATAGTTAAAATATTATGATATTTAAAATGAAGGTGTTAATACAAAATCCAATTACAAAATCAAAATAAGATAAAATTTTATTCACAATAATAAGTTTATTATTTTGATAATGATATTATATGACTAACTTAAAAATATTAATTTAGATGCAATTTATTTTCAACTTTTGTGGAGGTTGTTGGCAAAGTAACTAGCGTGTGCCACCGTCAGGCAACCCATTTCAGCAAAAAACAGAGTGTCGTTTATAATTTTCTCTACAATAATCCTCTGGTTTCCTTGCAGGGTTTGCATTTTCATTGCCAAATTTTGCCCAAATGTCTCTAAATTACTCTCTTTTTCACCATTGTTTTCCACCACCATTTCTTCATAGCTTTTGCGTCTTTTACTTTGGGGTGTAAGCTCCAAAGTAATTTCTCTTTCCGACTCATATGTTTCTGGGTTGTTCTCCCATTTGTTATTGTGAAGTCTAGAGGAGGTGGCTAGAGGCTTGGTATCATGGCCACCTTTGTTTATTATATTTGGTTCGGTCTGAAAAATAACTGGATTGTCTTCCTTATTGCTGACTGAATCCCTGGAAATGTCTTGTTCACTGGAACATTTGTCACTTATTGATCCAGTGCAGCTGTCATTTGACTGTTTCTGTAAAAAGAGAACAAAGAATGTAATTAATTACTTTAAAAAATAATAAATAATTACTCAACTAAAAACATTGTCCATACAGAGCAACAAACAGATATTAATTATATAGATAGACAAAATCATTGAATAAGATGCTTTTTGGATAGTGGGTAATTTTTTTTTTTTTTTTTTATTAAAGAAGGCAGGTCGCTGTAGCCCTGACGTCACTGCGACCCTTATGGATCTATTGTGACTCCTTCGCATTAGAGTATCATCCCCAGCCCAATACTGCTCATAAATTGAACAATGTGGTTGGGGTTGGTGTCACGAATTTCCTCTGTGGATGAGTATTCGTGGCGACCAAGATGCCTGTTTCTGCTCTGTAGTAGAGCAGGACAGTTGAGGAGAAGGTGAATAGGTGTCTCATCCTCCTCCTCACAGAATCTGCAAGTCGTTATGTTAGTGGGTAATACAATTTTTTTTAAAATATGCAACTGTTAAGCTTAGAACTTGTGGTGTTATAGTTGTTAATTATAATTGAAGACATGAGTGCATGAATGAGGTAAGTAACATTTTTGAAAATTTACGTTTTATTGCATAAATGTAGCTTTTAGGACTTGGAAAATGATTTGCAATCAAAAAATTTAGAATTTTACGTATACTTACAAAGTTAGCCAGATGATGAAGCAGGTAAGTTACAAGGTTCGTCCAAATGACTATGCAAGAAGCGGGTAATTACATCCCATACAAATCCCAAATGCTTTGCAGTACGGGAGATCGCTTGAATATTTTACTTTTTTTAAATAAGGAATATTATGTCGACTTTTTTATTGTTCTATTATTCAAAGGCATAGATAATTTAGTATATATTTTTTTTTGTTAGCGTTTGGCTCTGACACCGGGGGTGTACTTTGCCACATACAAAGGTATAGTCAGTCTTCTTCATAATAATAATTTTCATCAACGTTTTTGTTTTTACTATATTATCGTCATTTATGATCATATCTAAAGTCTAGTCAAAGTCTAAGTAAAAGTCAAGTCAAGCAGTCAAGGAGTCAAGTCGGTTGATTACCCTATACTCTATTCTGAAACTTTTGTCGGAGTTTTGGAGGGACACAAAAAGCACGTTCCTGGAAGTTGCAGCACGTGCATGATAACGAATATGTAATAATGGTTAATATTCTGCCAATTTTACACATTAAAATAAAACACAGTTAACAAAATAATTTAAGGAAAATAATACAAAAAAAAAATACAACAGTACTCTTTCACATTCTAGGCAAAACTCTAGTAGGTATATTAATAATGACACATTATTAAGAAAATAATAATATCTATGGACGCTTCACATCACGTTAGTCTGGCCCCGTGCTAAGTACCTGAAGGACTTGTGTTACAGGTACCAGACAACGTTGTATATTTAAGATTTTTATTATATCATACACATATTTATACATATATAATCAAAGCATATTTCATACACATCCATACTCTTTTATACTACGATAGTTATTTTATTAAAGACTAGGCGCTTTTCGTTGTTTCCAAACAAATTAAAATTTTCGAAAAACCTATCGTAACTTAAATGGTACCTACGTATAAAATATTTTGTTTTTGTTTTTATTATAATATTAAATTGTTGGAAATATAAAAAAATATTTAGGCATCAGTTTGGCTGTTTGCATTTATCCTGTGCTAATACTTTATAGCGTCGCGTCGCGTACCTAGTGTATTTATTCTTTGGTCGCGTCGATACTTCATTCCAAATTCAAATGAGCGGGCCAAATTTGAAAATCGAACTAGCTATGCTCGACAAAGAATTTTTTATTGTAAGTACTTGACTGTTTTTTTTTTACTAGGTATTATGACGTACAAGCCATAGTCGTGAAAACGCAGTTAAAAGTAAGTTAAAACACAATAAAAACTTGAATTAGTATTTTGTTCTTTTAATTGTAACATTTGAATAGTGCATAATTTAAGTTATTATTATTTATTTATTAAGTAAGGGTTCATTTTAAACAATCTATAATATATCAACTTTGAGAAACCCAAGACATTTTAAAAAATTAATTGATCTTACTCTAGTAAACTATAAATTGGGAAATCGTGTTTGTATGATCTTAAATGCTTCTTAACACTTAAACGGCTGAACTGATTTCGACGAAATTTGCTTTGGAGATTATTACTTTCATCATCTCGTTTTCTCTACTTAATTCCTACTAGATGACGCCTACAACTCAGTTTTGTTTACATTTAGTTTTCTAATGCGGAATTCCCTTATAATCTTTCCCGTCTTTCAAAAGTATAATCCATTTTTGTTTAAATCTGTCTGGCCGTGAATTTATTGTCTTTTAAATTGAGTCTTGTTTCATCTCAATAAAAAAAAAAGTGATTTATGTGTACTTCATGCATTGACAGTCTTTACAGATTTTGTTGCATTTAAAAGTGAAGAACCGAGTAACTTCACATTTTTCCTAATTTATCCTAGAATGGAGATTTTTTTATATAATTTTTAACATAACAATAAAAACGGAAGATATTTACACCTCCTGATACAAATAACAAAAGCCATTACTTGATTTGTGATGAAAAATCATAAAAAGTTTTTTCAAAACTTTAAACGCGATTTACTCGAAATTCGAAATGTGTTACATACCTCATTCATGCACTCACGTCTTTAATTATCAAAGAACTGTAATATTGTTGTTGCACTTGCCAAAACCTCTGTGTATTTCGTCAAGTTTTCAGGGGTAGACAACAAACTACATATTAATATTTACTAAAAATATCATGTTTGAACTTAGACTTTATTCTATTGATAAGTTCATCAATCGTTAAAAAAATAGTTTATTGTCTCCCCTGAAAATTTGACTAAATACACATAACGGTTTTGGCAAGAGCACTGACAATAATATATTAACCCATCAATCCCCAAGCGGCTCCCGGCTGTCGCATAAAAATTAAATATCTATTGTGTCTGCTATTCCCAAGATCAAACAAACAAACAAACAACAAACAAATATACTTTATTGTGCACAAAAATCACAGTAAAATTTACATTCAACTTACCAATGGATTAATTTCCAACATAAGCCTGGGTGTGCCACTAGGAACCTTAGTCTCTAAACCACATACGGCAGCAAATTTTTTCTCCACCTCCGTCAACGGAGCATCCACACAAATATATTTGCCATCTTCAACATCTTTAATGCGTCTCATTTTGGCCGCCAAACGAGTCTTATAATGATTAAAATACTGAAAATGTAACGATAAATTATATTTATTTATGTGGTATCATAATAAACAAGATAAAAAAATTTAACTCAAATAAATATGAAAGTTTTGATTGCTTTGTACCTATTTATTTGAATTGGACGAATTAATTGTTCAATTTAGTACACAATACCATGGTTTTTATGAAAATATTATGATGATTTAAGCAACAAACAACCGACAAAACATGAGCACTATAATTTTACATTGTACCATCTTATTGTCAATGCCATATTATACCATTATTTTGGCAAATAAACATTCTTATTCTCTAACCTTTTTCCACTCTGCGGGGCATCTGGAATCCCCCTCAGTATTTAGGATGTTAGCACATTCGCGCCATAGGCGGGCAGAGAGGGCAATTTGCTCCTTCGACCTTAGTTTTCCTGCAGCGAGATATTTGTGGCCCTCCAAAAAATTCACCATAAGTTGCAATTGTTCCACAGTAGTTCTTTTTGATGAGACATCCAAAACTGAAGTCATTTCATATAATTCTGAATTAAAGCGAACAAAGTAATTTATTAATTTTTAAAATGCGACGAAAACATTGTGAAAACATTGTACAATTTCTTCTTCTTTTTAAATGACAATAAATGTCACTGTCTCACTGACTTTTCAGTTTTCTGCCTTTTTTGAGTTTGTTTTGGCCTTTGGCCGTTTTGGGTAGGTAGGTCAGGTTAAAAGTGTTCTGTGAGGTAGGTCCTTGGGTACTTGGGTAGGTCGGGCCCAGTCCAAATAAATGTGTTCTATGGCCCAGTCGTAGACGTAGAAATGCAGAACGCTATTATAATAATTATTATTATAAACTAAAACATAAAAAAGGCCCTTTTCAGAGCCGCAAAACTTTCTTTATACTTACATGTGTGGTGTGCAATATTGCATCTACCACGTGCGTTCATACGTTTCAGTATGTATTATTAATACACAAACATAATATTTTAATTTTCGTGGAATAAACATAGAAAAACATATTAGGTAAAGTGAAAAAAGTTTGGATTTTTTTCGTGTATTTTTTTTATTTGCTTTTTGTGAAAAATCAAGCAGATAAAACTGGTTATTTTTTATTTTACAAAGATAGATGAGGTTATTAGCTAACATACATTCGAACATCTATACGCTCTAGGTTAGATAGGTTAGGAATTATTACAATTTGAATAGGACCCTTTTCCTTGCATATCAACCGGGGCAGTAGAAAAAAAAAGCAAAAGAAGGGGGAAACTACGAAATGTAAAATGTTTCTAAAATCTACAAATAAAGTATAAAATTTATTAACAAATTGTTGTCATAAATTAACTAAAATTAATAAATAAATTATGCATTTTTTTCCTTTCATATAACTGTAATCTACACTACTATTAAAGGTATCATAATATTACAGCTAAATGGAATTACATTTAAGTATAATAATAATTTACTATTCCATTAAAATATATTATATCTAGCTTAATGCTTAATATACATGAACCATTCCGTATATAAATGTCCAGAATAGAATGTAAGTGAAAAGAGCTCCAAAGAATCCGTTGGTAAGCAGACTTTGTCGGGAAACATAGTATATTTTCCATTGGGGTCCAGCTTTGATCATAAACATCATCCAGAGTACAACCACAGATAGCACATAAAATGCAAATCCATAAACACCAGTCAAACCTAAGATACCTAAAACAAAAATCAAATTCAGATATAAAATCAAAAAAAGCTTTGATGACAAACCAATACACAAGTAAAAGTACTAATGAAAATGTTGTTTTTATAAAAAAGGACCTCTCTGAATGTTTCAACAACATTGAAAAGTACTAGAAAACATAGTTGGTAAGTGCTTAAAATAGTAAACAAATGCTTGAAACAATATTCAAAATCAATGAAGAGAAAAGATTTGTTTGCTAATCGTTTCCACTTTTTCACTCAAACCACCACACCAATTTCAATGATTGTCTGACGCAGTCTAAGCAAAAATAAAATGTAAAAAGTTGCGATCAGTAGTACTTAATAAATAAATAATTACACTAATTACAATATTTTATTACCAGCAGTAGAGCCTGATAGTGCAGACATGGAAGTTCTACAATATTCCACAAAAACCATATTGTTTCTTAGCGCTGCTTCGCTGTAAGCTACTGGTTCATCTTTCGCTTGTTTTAGTTTTGTAGACATCTTTGCAAAAAATATTTTTGGATTTAATTCAAGCGAAAACACAAAAATCCCAAGTATTATAAACTAACCTCCGAACCCCGTTATAATGACATTGACAATCTAATGACAGATGACAAACAACCAATCCAGATTATATTCGCCACCTTCTTCGTTTTAAATAAAGAAATGGGGTCAGTGGTCTCAAGTCACAACTCACAACTCACAAGTGACTCAGTAGTCAGTTCACTGAGTGAACTGACTACTCAAATAATATATGAAATCTCCGTTCTTGAGTTACAGCCTGGAGACAGACAGACAGACGAAGTCATTAGTAATAGGGTCCCGTTTGTACCCTTTGGGTACGGAACCCTAAAAAATGATGGTGTCGTAGGGAGGTTCTACCTACTTTCAAAATCATTCAAATATGATAATATTCAACCTCAACAATCCCTTGCCCACGCCCACACCCCACACACACAATCCTGTCAAGTTTCAATTCAAAAATCAAATCACATTTTATTCACTGTTCACTCACACACATTTCACTCACACAATACACATTCAGATTTCAGTCATTCACAGATTGCAGTTTGCACTTGTGTTTTCGCGGTACAACTTTGCTGAGCGTCGTTGAACTTATTTTCTTCTGTGTAATTTAGTAATAGTGTTTATATTTAGTTTAGAGTGTTTTATTACCAAGGTTAGTTATTGTTCTTAAATAATTTATAACGTTTAGGTATGCAGGTCAAATAATGATTAAATAATCGGTTCATTTAAATTATGATGGCGGGTGTATGACGGCTACACTGGGACCCAGCTCGTATCAAAATAGGACTTTGCTCCACCGATTACTTAATTTAGTGCATTTTTTATTAAAATTCCTACAAATACATATTTATTTGAAGCTAAAAACTATATTTAGGCGTAACCAAAGTGTAAAATAAATCTGTAAAAATGAAAATCAAGTTTTCGATGTACTGACCATAGGTAGATATGAGAATCGTTCATTTCTAGAATTGTGCCTTACGGAATTGAGCGCTGTGAGTTGAAAATTATAAAATATGTCTTTATAAAAGTAAAATATGTAATAAAACTGTGTATTTCGAATGTTTTACTTGAGATTTTTGTGTTTTAGTGCCTAACCTTACAGCCCATGTAGACATAACTTCAATTCGATTCTTTTGTTTCATATCCCAGAGATATCCGCCATGGGAGTCGCAAGAACATATTGTTTTATCTTATATTGCCCAGAAAAAGCAGTGTAGGCGTCCAACTGTTAAAACAATTATTTATTACAGATACCAGTATCGAAAATTTCGCCCTAATTCGCGTCATATAGCGACGAATTTTATGGACAATAATATTCAAAATGGAGGAATCTGAGGATAATTTAAGCGCTGAGGATCTTAATAACATAAAAAGCCCCGCTGTAAAAAGCAAACCGAAGAAACGCTCATTGGTGGAAAGAGAACTGGAAACTAGCTTAACTGCCAGAGTGATTTCACCTATATCCTCCGATGGTCGCAGCACGAGTCGCTACGGCAGGGCCCGACGGCTGAAAAATGAAAACTCCGAACCCGATAAATCTGTAAAAACTAAATCACCAAAAACGGAAATATCACCAAAATCAACAGTACAGTCCCCGGTCTATAAGATGCATGCATCAAACTCACCAATCAAATTGGATTCACAAAAACCAGAACCTTTCGAGAGCAAAATTGAAAATATTTACTCAGAAAATGTTGCCTTGAGCCGTTTTGGTTCGGCAGAAAAGAAAAAATCTCCATCGAAAAGGTATCCTAAAGTCTACATCAGGAAAGATTTGATACAATTAAAAGATAAGGACAAGGAGTCTGAAGAAACAGTTGTATTGATAAAAAACATGTTTTCCCCCGTCAAAAGCGCACAGAAATCAAATCGGTCATCCCTAGAACGATCTGTGGAAAAACATGGGAAGAGGAAATTATCAAGCAAAGAAACACAATCAGTTGTAAAGACCTTAGATTTTGATGGCAAAGACAATTTAAAAAAGGAGGATGATAAAAATAAAAGAGACTCAGGAAAAATGGATCTCTCTAAAAGTGAGATCTTTGAGATTGAGGCCAAATCAGAATATCAGGTTGGTGATCTGGCCTGGGCAAGAATGGGTACATATCCATTTTGGCCTTGCATCATTACTAGAGAGCCAGGGACAGAATTATTTGTTAAAACTAAGTGTAAGTACATATATTTTTTTAAAACCTCATAATACTAAAGATAGCCTATATTTTTATCTAAATGTAATTTTTTCAATGAACCAGACAAATACCAACAGAATTTTCTGTGCAGCTGTTTGCTGTAAAAATATTATTTTCATTAATATAATATATAATAATATTTTATACAATGTGTTAAAGGATTAAATAAGGCTAAAAATAGACCTTTTTATTTTCTTTTTTTAAAAATCAATAATATTTTGTTTTCTAATTTAGCTAGGCTTTGCGATTGCTAACATAAAGAATAATATTATGCATCCATAAGTGTGATCAACGCTGATCATTAGAAAAAAAATCTATGCAGGCAGCAGTTTATAAAAATTCAACTTTTGTTTCTGTCTTCTAAGTTGGCAAATATTGGTAATTATTTTTTGGTTATTTAAATAGAATTTTATTTCAAACAATTTGGTGTTCCCATTTAGACCAAATTATATTATAATATATTATAATTCCCATTTAAATATATATTGACTCTGGCTATGCAATATAATTATATCTCTACTACTAGCTTTAAAAATATATATTATTCCATGTTAAAAGAATAAAAATTTCTTAGAAAGAAAAAAGTCATTATAAGTATATATTTTAAGGACTCAAAAAGGTCTTATTTTGGTCTCCAAGCAAAATAATAATTTATCTTATATCGTTATCGGCATCTGAACTGCCCTGGGTCAGGGTGGGCCGACAGGATACAGAAACATCCGAAATTTAAATAAAGAACATAAACTCCATATTGCACTAGTACTATGCAATACGTAGTTTATGTCCTTAATTTAAACTTCGGATGTTTCCGTACCCTGTCGCCCTACCCTGCTCCGGGGCAGTTCAGATGCCGAAAATAGTATTAATAAGTTTTACAGATTAAATGTAAAAGGTAACGCTCAGACTGACAACCCAAATATTGTGTAATATTAAAAATTAATTTAAACAGACCTCTTTTATTCTTTAAAATATCTCTTGATTTTGTTTAGTTTGCTTTTTGATTTGGAATAAATTAATTTACTAATAATGAGTTGATGATAATGATGATGATGAAATGTTGTATAACAACATTTCTATTATGTCTTGATAACATCTTATGAAGGTTAAATATAATCATATAAAATATCTCATTTTATAGGAAGCGTGCAATGTTCAACAATTACTTTACAAATAATTAATGTCATTTTATAATTTTTGTGAAAAAAGTTACCAAGACGTGCCATATTGCTATTTTTACAACAGAGCCGTTTTCATTTTTACTTTAAAAATATAACTGTCAAAAAAATTGTTCAGTGAAAAAAAGAAAAAAGTATACATATATCAGATTGAATGTTGCAGTAACTTGATTTAATAAACTATTTCATTTCATTTCAGTAGAAAAAAAATAATTGTTTAATACTATTATAGGTACTACTTAGACTTAGACTAATCTAGAGAGAAAAATTTGCTGATTCCGAATATAGAAAATACTCATTTTGAACTCTAGGGTAACTTTTTTTCATTCCACTGTCAATATTTCTTGTCCCTGAGGAAAATGAATGTAAGAGGCACACAAACAAGGCTGAAGATCAAATAGATTTATTTATAAAACAAAAAATGTTACCAATAAAAAAAAATATATTATATTAATAATTCACACATTTTTCTTAGTATCTACAATTAACAGGAAAGCAGTCTAGCTTTCTTTATACATATAATATTATAGTTTAGTATGTAAATATAATTTAGTAACATTAATTGGAAATTATGTGCATTCCAGTATTTGGGCGTACTGTTCGTAACATATTTAATGTTACATTCTTTGGAGACAACGGTCGGAGGAGTTGGATCACAGATAGCATGCTCAGGCCGTTCCTCGGTCAACTGGAATTTGAAACGACCAGGGCACATTTTACACCTGAAGTAAGTGCAGAAGACTTGCTGCATACATTCATTTCTATGTAAAAAAAAATAAGTGTAGCAAATTAACAATTCTTCGTAGTAGTACTATCATAAAAATTGATTCATGATGGTGGACATAATTATGTGATTTGGTCGCGTTATGCCAAGTATGATAGATCACGATTCACGGCTAATACTGAGTTGACATAACTCGAATAAACAATGTAGATCCACCATCTACATTGTGGTGGACAGAGAGCAAACGGAGCAGTATTTTCTTGTGTTTAATAAGTTATAACTTATAATTAATTATTTTACTTGTTTTAATTATTTATTTATTTTTAAATAAAATTTTAAATTATATTTTATTGATCAGTTTTCTTCATTACTTCAGGCCAAGAAAAAGGACCCAAAACTGTATGCGGCTTTCTTTATCTCCGAGAGGAAGATGCCGCAATGGCTTTTGTCAGTAGAAGAAGCGGAAACACTGCTACGCGAACCCAAGAGGCTACGAATTGACATTTTGAATTCTATGCTTATGAAAGTATGGCCAGAGAAAGTGACGCTCAAAAGTGATAAAGGCAAGAGAGTGGCAAGGACAGATAGTGATGTATCACTCAGTGAAAGCCTGTATGATACACTCTTTTCTGAAGATGATACTAAAGGAAACGACTCAGACAGGAAAAACAAGAGGAAACAATCACTCGACGTTTCTGACGTCGTAACAGCCTGCCTTGATAACATGGCTGCCAAAACTGGCATCACAAAGATCCAAAAACAATCTCACATGGACAGATGGTTACTCAAAGCTAAAACAAAAACACCAGAGAAATCTCAATTGAAATCTCAAGCAGTAGAAAAACCTGCTAAAACTAGTGCCAAAACCAATAAGCCTACACCGAGTACTTCACAGAAACCGTATCGATTTAGAAGAAGTAACAACGAATCTCAGAGTAGTGATAGTATTATATTAATTGACACTGAAGCATCTACATCATCAAATTACAAGCCTGTTTCTGTGTCTAATGACCATGCAATAGAAAATTCTAATGACAAACTTAATAGTGAATCAAATCAAACATATGTATCTGACATTACAAATGAAACCAACAAAAGTCATACAAATTTATCAGATAACGATATTTTTAAAAGTCCATTATCTGAAACAGGAAAGAGGATTTCCTGTGAAAGTAAAAATGTCCTGAATAAAATTAAACAAAGCATAGATTCTGATGAAAACATGGCTTCGACGTCGAGTGTTGATATTTCTGGATTGTCGACTTCTTTCGAAATTAGTAGGGTCGATGGTCAATCAAGTGACAAAGAAATCGTAGAGTCTGATGGCAGTGAAAATTTGTCTAGAATGGATGATGATAAAATAACACAGGATATCGACAAAAGTCGACCATTCACTAGCAGCCCCAAAAATGACGTAAGAGATATTGAAATTTCAACAGAAAATTTGGATGCTGTGGATGAAAAGGAACATCATAAGTGTGTAAAAGAAATAACTACGGGAGTCGAACCTAAATCGAGTGAATGCAGCAGTAAAGAAAGTGATGGTAAAGATATTGATTGTACAAAAAAGGTGACTGATGATAATGAGTCTGATCTGAATGTTGAAAAAATGCAAGTTAATAAATGTACGACACCCAATATTCATAAATCAAAAGAAGATGAAGAAGAAGAAAATAAAGATGGAAGTAGTGTGAATACAAAGTTCGATGTTAAATTAGACATAAATATTAACAATTGTAATAGTGTTCTTGAAAAAGTGCCTCAAAATTTTCGTAAGGATAAAAAAATCAAGACAAGACAAAAATCGAGAGATATAGTAAGTTGTGACATAAACGAGACCAATGGATCATATTGTATAGACGATAAATCCAACGTATGTGAATTAAATACGCCTAACACAAGATCAAAAAAGTTACGTAAATCTGATGTATATATTGATGTAAAATTAGGTAAATCAATTGAGAGTGTCAATAATAAAATTAATGAAGAAATTGCTTCTAAAACTGCAGATAAATCAAATGTGAATGAATATAATGATCTTAATCAAAGAATTGACAGTATTAATCATGTCAAATCAAACACTAATATTGAAAACGATGTACACATAACAAGCCGAGAACAAAAAACTGAAGAAAAACATGAGGATTTGCTTTTAGATGATAAACAACAAGAAATAAGCAACGATGAGACGTTTAATTCTAAAAATAGTAAATATAATCAAGTTGTAAACGGATCATTGCTTATTTCTGAAACGAAACTAAGAGAAAATGATTTTACATCTTCTTTAAGTAAGTCGATTACTTTAAGTGAGTCAAATTTTATAGAATCCTTATCGATAAATAATTCTTCTGTAAAAGATAGGCCTAAGAACGATTTAAAAACGGAATATAACAATCCAGAGTTTCAAAAATATTTAGAACTAAAGCAGGATAATGTTATGGATGAACATCCGGAATTATCACAAGATGAAATAACCAGCTACTTATATAAAACATGGCAGTATGAATCAAGAGATATAATTAATAATAAACTTACGGGGAAAGACAAAAAAGTACCAAATAAAGGTACAAATTATAAGGCTCTCGATAAAGAAAGAGGGAGGATAAAATTAGTTCGAAAAAAACCCAATGACTTAACGCAAAACAAAACTATTTTGTCACCTACTAATAAATCCCCGGTAAATGGATATCACAAAGAAATTAAGCCTATTATTATCTCTCCTAAAAATAAAATAATATTTTTGCCTAAAAAGACTATCACCGAATCAGTCAAGAATAATATTAGTTACAGTGATTTTAAAATTAGCTCTCCTATAATAGCTAAGCTACAAACCCCTGGAGTAGAAAATAAAGTAAGCATATCTTCTGTAGGTGATAAGACGACAAAAGAAGTAAGTATCACTGATACAAAAAATGTAACCTCAGACTTGCCTATCGTGACCAAAGTAGAAAATGGTAATTTAATTCTACTGAATGACAAAGTACAAATAACACAAAGTCCTAAAAGTAATAGCAATAACATAAAGACGCCAGAGAAAGAAAATAAGCTTTCAATAACAGAAAACAGTACAATGCCAATCAATAATTCTAACACAGATGAGAAACTTATAACTGTGTCACAGTCACAGAAAATCCTTATCACTGAAAACTCACTTACGAAAACTACAGTAGATAAAAACAAAAATTTGTCCATTGCTGAAAACAAGGTAAATGCCCCTCAAAATAGACTTCAAAATATTGTTTCGACTAAACTTGAGAGAACTGAGACAACCACTAACAATACGGGTGATAAAAGTCATACACTTACACATGATCATAATGGACCTAAAGTTACAATGATTTCTGCTAGTATTTCTAATATTAAGAATAAAGAAACATCGCAAAATATAAACACATTCCATAATATGTCTCCTAATAATTTTAATTCATCGCCGATGACTGGAAACTTAGAAGAAAAGAAACCACATATTTCATCAAGTACCATTGAAAATACGAACTTTGTAGACAAGGAGACTTTGACATCAGAAAAATGCGAATTGAAGGAGACAAAAGTTGTAAGCAATGGTAGCTTAAAAAAAACTGAACAACGTAAGTTAAAAATATCGCTCACCAGAGTTAATACTTCCGATAATAATGCTGCAGCATCTAATACTTCGAAAAAAACAGAAAAACCAGATATCGATACACAAAATAACATATTACAAAATGGAAATGAAATTTTTGATGATGTTGACGACACTATTAGCTCAAATTTAATAAATAGTGGTAAATTAGAGAACCATAAAAATGATGTAATCTGTCCAGTAGAAACTCTTGGAGAAGAAAATAAAAAGCCTTTATTTACACCATTACATACAAATAATAAAGAACTGAACCATGTCAACGAAAAATTAGAACGTAATGGAAATAGTATCATAGAAAAAACATCAGTTACAAATGGAAATGAATTTGCCGACAATAGCACAGATTATGATAAAAAGTGCAGTACAAATGGAGTGGAAAAAAATAAAGATAGCATTAATTCGATTTCAAGTGACAAATACAACGCCGTCGGTAGCACATTTTATGAAAATAAGAAGTGCAGTAACATAACTGTAGAAAACAATCATATACAAGAAGATTCCGTTATGAGTGACAAAGAAAGCACAGAATATAATAAGTATTGTAAATTAGGCGTAGTTGATAATATAGAAAAAGACACCTGTAGCTTTAAAGATAAAAATAATATAGCGCCTCCAGACTCAAGAAATACCGAGTCCGTCATTAAAGTGAATAGTTATTCAGATAATTTAACACTAAATACAACATCAAATCCAGAAAATGAGGAGCAAAAAATTGCAACTGTTGAACAAATTACAACATCTTTTAAAAATGAAGAAACGGCTTCAGATATACAACATGGTCCTACTGATATCGTAATTAGCAGTTGTATATCTTCAAAACCAGATATAGAAAACGTTAAAAACAATCCCGTTTTCCAAAAGTACCTTGAATTAAAACAAGATTCTGTGATTGATGAGAATCCTGAGCTTTCTAACGACGAAGTTGTTCAATATCTGTATAAAACGTGGCTCTATGAAGAAAACAATAAATGTGAGAAGAAAAAATCCGACGAAGTAGATCAAACTAGTCTGGTTAAGGACGCAATACTTTCTAATGGAGATAAAGATAGGAAGAGAAAGAAGTTGAGCAGAAAAAGGCCCAGTGATTCGATAGATACTAAGAAAAAACAACAGACGATAATAAATCACTTTTTAAATCATAACGGGTTCCAGGAACAATTTGAAAAATCGTTAACCGCTAAAAAAGAACTTCAAGTTATGAAATCTAGTCCTAAAACAGATTTTCAATACAGTAAGTCGCCTAAAAGTAGCAGGGACTCAGTTTCCGATTATAGAAATAATGAAAGTGACGTAAAACAGACTGAGGAAGAGCGTAACGCCACCAAAAGCAATGATTTAAGTACTTATAATGATAGTGAAGATGCAAAGAACCAAAATTTAAATGAATCAACTGATTATGAACCTGAAGAGTATGATGAGAAAAAATCGGTAAATGAAGATATTACAAATGATGATGTCAATTCTGATAATACATCTAGTAGTTCAACAGAGAGTGAAAGCGAAATGACGCTTAGTAAAAGAAGGCAACTGATAAAACGAAAACGTACCCAAAAAGAAAATAACAAAGCTCTTATGGAACCAGAGTTTGTACGATACTTAGAATTAAAACAAGACTCTGTTATCGATGAGCATCCTGAGCTATCTTATGAAGAAGTAATTCAATATCTGTACAAAACATGGCTTTACGAAGAGAATAATAAATCTGAAAAGAAAATAACTGACGAAATCGATCAAACTAGTTTAGTAAAAGGTGTAAACAGTATTTACGCTGATAAAGATAAGAAAAAAAAGAGGTTGAGTCGAAAGAGAACTAGTGATGCTTCTGAGGCGAAGAACAAGCAGCCTACTCTGATTAATAAGTTTTTAAAGAAAAATGGCTACCACGAATATGATAAGAAATCTTCAGATTCTAATGATAATGAAGTTTCTAGTATTAATACAGAATCTCGCAATCGTACTGTTAATGAGACAGAAACTAAAATGGATAACGATGACAAACCTCAGATTGTGGAAATATTAAGTAATGATAAGTTGGATAATGCACCATCTGATTCTTCGGAGAGCGAATGTGAGATTTCACTTAGTGAAAGAAAGCAAAAGTGGAAAGAAAAACAAACGCAAGCTGAAAAAAAGAAAACTTTAATGGATGCAGAATTTGTCAGATATTTAGAATTGCGACAAGACTACGTTATGGATGAGCATCCAGAACTTACTGAAGAAGAAATAACTAATTACCTGTACAAGACATGGCTCTACGAAGAGAAGATAAAAAATGATAAGAAAATAGATGATGATATAGATCAGACGTCCCTGGTTAAAGGCGTAGATTTTGAACCGAAAAAGCCAAAAAGAAAATTTAAAATAGTGAAAGAAGATTCCCAAGATAGTTTTAAGGTTTCCGAAGTAATTGATGTCGAACCTAAAGAGAAATCCAAGAGGTCTAAGGCCAGACCCTACTATAACGAAGAAATTTCAGATATAGAAGAGGAGCTAGCTCTATTCGAAATATTCAGAAAGAAGAAGCCAAACACACCCAACATGGAACAGCAAGTCGATTCGCGTCAGCCATATCAAGAAGTTGATTTGACGCATGATGAAGAAATAGCAAATATAGAAGATTATGTGTACGACGAAATGGATATGGTGGAAATGTATTTCGAACAACTGACTACCCCAAAACCGAACGTATTCAAGGGCCTAGTCCGGGAAAGAGTTTGCGAAATTTGCGAGAAAGTCTCCAATCTCGTGAAATGCAAGACTTGCCACGGTATGTTCCATGCGGAATGCGTTAAAAACCAACATAAGACACAAACAGAGGAAAAAACTCCGAGCAGAGGTAGGAAAAAGAAAAAGAAGTATCAACGGAGAATCAAAAATTCTGATGAAACATTTGTCGACGACGATCATAGTGATGATAAGACCCAAGACGGACATTCTGATCCTAACTTATCCATAGAAGCTGAGAAGGAACCGATAGTAGCTGACGCAGAAGAATTCGAAGCGAAAGCATCAGCTAAAATGCGAGAAATCTTAGGAGACTTAGACAACGTACCGTATGACTTCGAGAGCACAAAAGTCGCGATCTCTTGGAATGCTCCAGGTAAATGCCAAATAGTGGACGTAAAGCTGGAGGTCAAGAGACCAGAAGAAGTAATTGACACATCCAACTTCAAATGCAAAGACTGCAAAAAGTTTGAGACGCCGAAATGTTTCGTGTGCAAGTCTCCAGTTTCGCCCAAACAGTGCGTGAAGTACAGACAGAAATGCCAAGTGGCTCACTGCCACAAATTTTACCATGAGGAGTGCTTGGCCCATTGGCCCCAAACTCAGTTTAACGGGGGTGACGTTCGAAATAAGTGTAAGGAAGGGTTCGAAGCCATGTCCTGTCCTCGCCACGTATGCCACACATGTGTCAGCGATGACCCAAGAGGCTGCAAGACGAGATTCAGCGGGGATAAGCTAGCAAGATGTGTGAGATGTCCGGCAACATATCACACATTCACAAAATGTCTTCCAGCTGGTACGCAGATTTTGACTGGTTCACAAATCATCTGCCCGAGACATTATGAGCACAGGTAATTTAAAAGAAAGTATCTATAATTTGTAAATCAGTTGTGTCGGATCATTCACCTGTCGATTTTACTCGTGTACGAATTTAACGCCATCTTATCTCCACAATTTGACGTAAAGACTGACAACAATGTTTAACCGGCCACCTAGACGAGCAATTGTATTGTCAATATCACGCTTTAATTTTATTGAAGTCTAGTCAAGTTAGACATTTGAGGTTGCATAAATTCGCACCAAGCTGAACATCGGTAACATTGTTTAGAATATGATTACAAATCATATTTGAAAGTCTCCCATCCTTCCTCTGTATGGATTTTTTTCCAAGGTCCAAAAAATTAGTTTTTCACGATTTTTAGCAAAACGGTAAGGTTTTTCAAAATTTTAAAATGCCTGATTAAAAATTGCAAGTCATAAAATTATCTACAAATGGGTATCAATATTTTTTCCCTATGAGCCACCGTTTTTGAATATTTCATTTATAATGATTCAAAAAGTTTTTAAAGTTGTAATCGTCGTTTGGGTGTTTTTTTTCCACATAAGGGAATTATAGGTAACTTTCAAATTTAATTTTTAATCATGTTCTTAACAATTTTACCGATTTTCAGCTTGGTGCGAATTTATGCAACCTCAAATACTAACTTGACTGGGTTATAATGGCGTGCGATGTTCAATATCAACCCTAGACGGTCAATAATATTTCGCAATACGTGATATTGTTCAATATTATTGTAGGTCTAGGCGCCCACTAAGAGTTAAATGCGTAATTGTGTGTTTTACTTTTTCTTTATTTTTTTTACGAAAAAAGATCCCCTCTTTTTTCGTTGTAAGTTTGTGTTAATCCACGGCATAGTAGCATCCAAATGTTTGAAGCGGGTTGACCGATTTTGATCTAGTTTTTTTTAAAAGCTGAGATGGTCAAAAGTTCTCAGTGACAGTGCATCATCAGCCCGCTCAGTTCTGGAAATTTTTGGTTTATTTATCTTAGGGCCTGTTTCACCACTTCCTGATAAAGTGCCGGATAAGTTATCCACAACGTATTTGACAGATTCTCCATACTCTATCTGTCAAGTTAAGTAGTGGATAGCCTATTCGTCACTTATCAGGAAGTTAGAGTTTTAATCCATCAAGCCCCGTACGAGTACCGATGATCGTGACAACAATAGAATACAGTGGCATTTCCGAGAATCGCCTATCGACGGATTAAATAACGTTTTTTTAAATTATTTTTACAGACCAGGCAAAGTTCCTTGTCACGTGAACACGGGTTGGTGTTTCATCTGCGCGCTCGGCGGGACGCTCATTTGCTGCGAGTACTGTCCTACTTCCTTCCACGCGGAATGCCTCAATATAGACCCGCCCGAAGGTTACTATCATATTTCTGTGAAAGAAACTAAGGGTTAAATCAGACCGCAACGTGACGCGTAGATGCATTTTTAAATTTGTACTGAATTGACAGATTTGCAAGAAATTTTGAAAAAAATTGTAGAAATGCATCTACGCGTCGCGTTGCGGTCTGAATTGACCCTATATCGTAAAGATGAATTCAAATATAATGTCACTTTATGATGCAGGTTTAATTTTCTACCGACATTGGTCTAGCGACCCATGCCGCCGCGGCCGGTGCTTTTTAATGGCGTAGAGCAAAATGAAACCTATAGCCTATGACATACAGTTGCATTTTATTTGAACTTTTGTCGGTAAAGCTTCGGCCAAACTTACGCGACCAAAGCGACTGCGAAGCGTTAGCGTCTGCAACGCGGGACGTTCGCGTCGGCAGAGCGGGAATAATCTACGGTTTCGCACCGTAGTCGCGCAGGTGTGCTGTGCACACCAGTTTCGCGTTGCAGACGCTCCCGTATCGCGTCCCGCGTTACAGACGCATGAGTTTGGCCGGAGCCTAAGGCTGCTTTTAATGTCGCGCTGACCGCAACCTTCCTCCAACAAACAAAATTAATTAGCGCAATAGTTTCAGCTGTTCTTGAGATTAGCGCTTTCTTCTTATTATTTCTATAATAAAGGTAGGTATGTAATATTAATTTTTCAGGTGGTTATATGTGTGAAGACTGTGAAACTGGCCGGCTGCCGCTGTATGGAGAGATGGTTTGGGTCAAGTTAGGACATTACAGGTATAGTAAAATATTTTTGCATAAAACATTACTGCACTTAAACCCAACATCAAGCTTATCGTAATTTACCTGTCAGAAGGTCGTGGAACCTTACGCCATCATAATACGATTTTAAACTATTGCATTATGCATAGCTTTTATCGCGCGGCGACCGAATCAAGAAATTCCTTAACGAAAAAACCTATCACCCTCCCAACCCCCCCGGTCCGTCCGGCGCAGCGGTGAGTCCATGCGGCGTTGCTAGGCTTCGGCACGGTGTTTGTATGTGTGCGACTAGACGTATGCGATAAAAAATGCTATGTAGTAGCTTTATCGCGGCAGTCCCCGAGTGCCACGAATCGTCGATAATGCTATTCACAACTTTTTTGACAGATTCTCCATACTCCATCTGTCAAGTTAAGTGGTGGATAGCCTATTCGGCACTTATCAGGAAGTGGTGAAACAGGCCCTAATAATTGTAATTTAATTAATTACATTTTTCCAGATGGTGGCCCGGCATAATCCTCCACCCGTCACAGATTCCCGCCAACATAATGGCGGTGAAACACTCGCAGGGAGAGTTCGTGGTGCGATTCTTCGGGCAGTACGACCACTACTGGGTGAATAGAGGCCGCGTATTCCCGTTCCAAGAGGGTGAGTGAAAAGGGGTCTATAAAGGAGGTATACATAAAGGGGGTATATATAAAGGAGGTCTATATTAAAGGGGTCTATAAAAAGGGGTCTTTTAAAGGGGGTCTATATAAAAGGAGCTATAAATGGATTCAATATAGGGGTCGCGAGTTCTCATTCCAGGAGGGTGAGTGGAATTAGGGGGGAAAAAAAGCATTATGTTCATAATTAGTCATTACTGTCTACTATAGTCAAACAAAGAATCGGCGATCGTTGACCGCTCTAGTATAGGAATTAGGAGTGATGTAATGTGAAAAATTGTCGCGACGTATTCTCTTACTTGAAAAATAATTTAACTCGTGTAAAGACACAGATTATCACAAATTCATAAGAAAACATCTTATTAATAATTCATATAATAATAATCTCCTATTTTTATGATTTCTTATGAATTTACTGCATACTCCGTTCATAATAATCAGTTCTAAACGAGTATCAGATACGTCCGACCGAGTAACAGATATCAAATACGTATTTTTCGCAAAAGGAATAAGAGAAATAGAAAAAGAGAGAGACAGGAATATAAAGAACGAACATTTATTTTCTTTTTCAGGTGACACAGGCAAAATATCAAGTCAGAAGTCCAAAATCGACTCGGCATTCACATTAGCCATAGAGCACGCCTCGCGCGCCTGCGAGATATTGAAAAGTGAGTATACTGTGTTCGATTTAATTTAAATTAAATATACCGAACTACGCGTTGGGGTACTGGTACTGCAGAAGACGTATAAGGCTGTGTAGTGCATTTCCATTAGAGATGCGTTGAGAACACAGACATAGATCAAGATAGATACCGCATGTTGCTCAATTTGTATGAAAACGAGCGTGCCACTTTTTTATAGCTACTGTGACGTACCGATGATAAGAAAAGTGCCCATTATCTAGGCCAACGTTTTTATTTGAATTTCTACAGCTCAATACGGCACTTTTATAGGCAATTTGATTGACGTCCGATTCCCATGGCAGACTAAAGAACAGACTTTCGAAAGACGAGCAGTTTGGGAGCGCGATATGGCACGCGAAGTACATACACATGCGGTATCTGTCATGATCTATATCTGTGGTTGAGAACCAATAGAATCGCTTCATTGACGTGACCTCGCTCAGCGCAGCGATTCTATTGGATCTTAAAACACATTCCTCGCAACACATCTCCGATGGAAACGCAGCCTTCCACTGGTTTTACACTCTCAATTTTTTTTTTCAAATCGATTACAGACGTCATTCCCGACGACGAGGAGAGCCAGGACATAGCGTCATCCCTGTTACCGCCTCACTACGTCAAGTTAAAAGTGAACAAGCCAGTCGGCTCGCTTGTCAACCGGCGGATAGATGTTGAAGAGAGCTCGCTGACGCAGTGCGAGTGCGACCCCACAGAGTTGGAGCCGTGCGGCCCGTACTCTCAGTGTCTAAACAGGTGAGTAGCAGCTATAGTTCAGAGGCTAGTCATTTCTGTCACATGCAAAATGATACTCAAATGATATTGACAGAAAAACAAAGTGTGAACAAGCCGGTCGGAAATGATTCCAACGCCATTTCTATCACATAATACTTTTATTACATTGATGGAAGAACGCGAGTGTGAAAAAGTTCTCTAAAGTTATACAGCATGACTGGTGAGACAATACCGATACTTAAGGAGAGTATTCAGTACTCGATTCTAATTATAAATGTGTAATAAAATTAGGTACTTAATTTTTGACCAAATTTCCCTTTAAACAAATGAATCACGGTCACTTAGTAAATTACTATGCGGCCGCGCGGCGTCATGCGCCCCCCACGCCGGCGCGCTACCCCTCCCGCGCGCGGTGTCCATGCGTTGGGTAAATAATTATTTAACTTTAAGCTACATTTACTCAGTGATCAATTGATATTATTTTTTATATATATATATTTTTTAACTAATATAATAGCCAAATATAACGTCCTTGAGTATTGAACATGTCTCACCAGTCATGCTGTGTACAGGTGAGTGTCGTAAGCTGCTATATTTCCAAAACACAGTACTAAGTAACCACAAAGCAGCAAAATGAAGTCAGCGTCATTTCTGTCACATGCAAAATTACATTGACGGAAGTTACGTTACTTTTAACAACGAGCCATTGAAATGATAGCTGACGCCGCTCGCGCTACTATCATTTTGGTCACGTCCCAAAATGGTAATGTAAAATATTTAACCGACTTCAAAAAAAGGAGGTTATCAATTCGACGCGTATGTATGTAATATTTCTAGAACTGCCCAGTTTTTGTGTATGTTAGTCTAGATCAGTGTCTGAACTAATGTACCAAATTTCAAAAGTGTATGTTTAATTAAATGTATGTATGTATGTATGTTTTTATGTTTGTGTTCGCATATCTCCGAAAATACAAGCCCGATTTGAGTGATTCTTTTTTTATTGTACTTGGTATTCAACTTAGGGAATACTGTAGTTTTAGCAAAATCGGTCCAGTAATTTTTGAGATTTTCAAGTTTTTTCAAGTTTCAAGATTTTCAATTTTCAAGTCGGTTTTATCTTTTTAAAATACAGTTATTTTTTCACGGTTTTTGACTAAACCTATTTCTATTACAGGATGCTCCTAACGGAATGCGGGCCGACCTGCCGAGCCGGCGAGCTTTGCAACAACCGCGCGTTTGAGAAGCGCCAATATCCCAAGATGGCGCCGTATCGCACGCCACACCGAGGCTGGGGACTCAGGTGTTTGGAGGATATAAAAGCAGGTACACTTTGAAATTATCCTATAGTCCAGGGATTCCCAAACATATTTTGTCTACTGCCCACTTTGAGAACGAATTATATTTTAGCGCCCCCAATTGTTTCAATTTAAAATGCACATGAAATGAAAATACAAATGACCCCCTATAACAGGCCTCTACATAACGCCCCCATTTTTTTCTGAGTCCCACATCCCCCTTTAGCCCTTCAGGAGCGTTGTCGCCCACATTGGGAAAGGCTGCAATATAGTCAAAAGCAGGTATACTTTGAAATTATCCTATAGTCGAAATTAATTAACGAGCCACCAGCGGTTATTGTCTTCTAGTGGAGCGCCGTAAGATAATTACAATTTTTAAATTGTAATCCTCGGAAATCGGAATCGTCAATGAATCTTTATAAAAATTGTTACATTGTATTTTTAAAAGCTTAAATAAAAAAGTAAAAAAAAAGAAACCAACCGATCTTGATTACCACAATTATTTTATAACAACAATTTACCGAAAATTTTAGAGAATTTTATTACAAAACTGTTAATTTTTAAGTTATCAGGTTCATCCAAAAACCATTTTAAAAGATCCCGGTGACATAGTTCATAATCAACTTATAAATCGTGATCACTCGGCCAGTTCATGATCACTTTTTTACACCTCGTGATCGTTTCAGGCCAATTCGTGATCGAGTACGTGGGCGAGCTGCTGGACGAAGCGGAGTTCCAGCGGCGAATGCGGCGGAAGCACGAAGTTAGAGACGAGAACTTCTACTTCCTCACGCTGGACAAGGAGAGGATGATTGATGCGGGACCAAAGGGCAACCTGGCGAGGTTAGTGCGAGTTAGGGTCACTTAATACTAGCGCAGAGTCGAAGCGAGACGAAGCGAGTCTATGTACGTGGGCGAGCTGCTAGATGAGGCGGAGTTCCAGCGGCGAATGCGGCGGAAGCACGAAGCTAGAGACGAGAGCTTCTACTTACTCATGCTGGACAAGGAGAGGATGATTGATGCGGGACCGAAGGGCAACTTGGCGAGGTTAGTGCGGATCAATTAATACTAGCGCAGATTCGAAGCGAGACGAAGCGAGTCGATGTACGTGTGCGAGCTGCTAGACGAGGCGGAGTTCCAGCGGCGAATGCGGCGGAAGCACGAAGCTAGAGACGAGAGCTTCTACTTACTCACGCTGGACAAGGAGAGGATGATTGATGCGGGACCGAAAGGCAACTTGGCGAGGTAAGACCACAGATGAACATTTTTGGGCAAACGCCCCAGTGTCACGAGTTTCCTCATACAAAAGAAAAAAAATTGGTCTTTCAGCTGCTGCGTTCACAGTAAACAAGGAACACATACACCCCCTAAAGTATTTTCACTTTGTATTGTTGCACCTTGTATAATGTTACAGATTCATGAACCACTCGTGCGAGCCGAACTGCGAGACGCAGAAGTGGACGGTGCTCGGTGATGTTCGTGTCGGTCTGTTCGCCATCGACGACATACCCGCTGTGAGTATTGTGGCTGTCAACAGCTGTTTAAGGCCAACCCACACGTACCACAACCATACCACGTGGTCGGGCGTATATTTCGTATTGTAAATGAACTGGATCGTTCACACCATAAAGTTAATATACCTAGCGGAATGGAGCAACAAACTGGAGCTGTCAAACATAACCGAAATTGGTTTTCATCTGTGTGAAAAATATGTGTACTTATACACTTGCACAAGCATGATTGAACATGAATCCTATGAGATTAAATTGTCGACGGGGCTGATCCGGGCTGATGGACGTCAAAAAAAGAGTGATGCTGTCATGTATCACACGTCTCTTTTTACCACGCAGTGTTACTGATAGTGACATCTCGCTTGCTCAGGTCTTTGTTTCTCTAACCGCTAGGTATATTAACTTTATGGCTCACACGTACCACATTTTGCAGTCGTTGTCGACCACATGACAGATATCGACCACATCGCAACCACAACGTTGCGTCGATGCAACGACAGTGCGCGCACACCGCCGCGCTCTTAATTTTTTTTATGGAGTACTATATATTATTTGTTATTTAATGTTACAGAACAGCGAGCTAACTTTCAACTATAACCTAGAGTCAGCGGGCATTGAGAAGAAGCAGTGTATGTGCGGCGCAAAACGTTGCTCCGGGTACATTGGCGCTAAACCTAAACAGGTACAGCTGTTGTCTGTCACACTAATACATGTTAATATTGTAGATACCGCCTCCGTGGTCCAGTGGTTTAGACACTTTAGAGCGTGGCTCTTGACCTCCCAGTCAAGTCGTGGGTTCGATTCCCGCTTTGGAAACATGTATATTCCATGTTAGGTTAGGACAATGCAGGCTGATCACATGATTGTCTGACAATTAGTAAGATAATCCATGCGTCGGATGGGCATGTGAAAAGTCGGTCCTGCACCTGATCTCTCGCCAGTCGTGTCGGTCTTCCGTCCCGCTGGGCTATGGCCTATGGGAGTATAGGAATAAAGAGTGCTTTGTGTACTGCGCATACACTTGGGCACTACAAAATTACTCCTGCGTAACTGGCCAGGTTTCAATGAAACCGGCCACCGTCTCCGAAACCGGTGTGGGAGTTATTACCGTCGAACAGCTCTTGATAAAATTAGGAACGGTATCCCCATTTCAAATTGAAAAATCTATTTACAGTGTGGGCAATGGACATAGGATGTGCAACAAAGACGCATTCAACTTGTATTAACACAAAACCAAATCTGATTAGCCCTTTTTCACATTCACAGAGTGATCCACAACCAAAGAAAAACAAGATCGTCAAGAAGATACAAAAGAAGCCCAAAAAGACGGAGCCGCAGCAGAAACGGCCACGAGGGAGACCGTGCAAGCCCAAAGAACTGACAGAAATCGAGAAAGACTTACTCATCATCAAAAATGCTACCATCTCCGATGATTTGATCAAGGATACTCCGGAAAAGGAACCAACCAAACATTTTGTGGAGAAAGATTTGACTAAAAGTAGTGTGACGGAGAAAGATGTGTCCAAAAACCTTAGTTTATCCAGTGATAGTGAATATAGTGAACGGTGTAGTGTTGATAGTAAGGACGGGAAGGCTGTGAAACGGAAACGCGGTAGTCAGGAGAGTTTGATGTTGTGTTTGAAGCGAGTGAAGATGGGAGAAGATGAGTTCAGAATAGACTGATATAGGGTTTGTTACAAGCGTATAGACTGACCAGGGAAAAATTTGTAATCCGTTCAATTGAAATGTGAAATCTATCTAAAGGACCTATCAGATAGAGAGCGGTCATACGTTCAAGCGTTCGAATCGAGCGGTCGGTCACACAGGAGCGATGCTGATCAGAGGTCAGGTCAGGGGGCGTCCCTATGTGAGTACATCTCTTTGGGACATCTATGTAACGTTATACAACACAAAGAACGTAAAACTGACCGCTTGAACGCTTGACCTCGTGACCTCCTTCTGTCTGATAGCTCCCTAAGCTAATAGCTGTACTGATTTTAATGAAATTTGTTAAGAAAGTTCTTTGAGTCCTGGGAAATGGGATAGTTTTAATGCTGGGAAAATATATGGTACCAAAGTGATAATATTAATTGTTGAGATTTTGCACTCATCACTATAATATTATGAAATCTGAATTAGGCCTCAGAAAAGAGCTCTTATCCGTAAGGAAACTAATATAAATGATATACAACCAAAAAATGTTCCCATGTTTTGTTGTAGATATATGATTATGCTCAGAGCAGGTTTTTCCTGGTTAGGTTTTAAATATAATATTATATTAAGTTGGATCAGTGTAAATAAAAACGCAATAGACTTGTATTTTATGTATTTATACATTTTATAACTTTTTAAGTATCCCATAGTATTCTAAATCAACATTAAAATTTACAAGTACAAATATCTGAATTAAATAGCAAACTACTACTAGTGAAAATCATACTATAGTCTGGTCGCAGGATAGAAAGAAAAGTGTGTATTCACCTCACTGCCTATTTCATTTGCAAGCACACATAACTGTATTTTAAAAAGATAAAACCGACTTCAAAATTGTACGTAGTTGAGAATGAAAACTTCCTATCTCCAAAACTACTGAACCGATTTTGATGAAACTTGCACTATTCCCTAAGTTGAACAATACCTAGTACAATAAAAAAGAATCACTTAAATCGGACTTGTAGTTCCGGAGATATGCGTGAACAAACATAAAAACATACATACATACATACATACATACACTTTTGAAATTTGGCACATTTGCTCAGAAGCTGTTCTAGATTAACATATGCAAAAACTGGGCAGTTCTGGAAATATTACATACATACATACGCGTCGAATTGATAACCTCCTTTTTTTTTTTGAAGTCGGTTAAAAATAATGGTATCGTGAGACAAACTGCAATAGTCAATGAAGCTTTCTATTCTATGACCATGCTGTATACTCGTAGATGAAACTGTTTTACATGCTAGTATATATTAGAGTTGAGACTTTATGATAAGTTTAAGTTACCCTCCGATTATGTTGATGCATCTACAGCATGACTGGTGCGACAATACCGATACTTAAGGAGAGTATTCAGTACTCGATTCTCATTATAAATATGTAATAAAATTAGGTACTTAATTTTTGACCAAATTTCCCTTTAAACAAATGAATCACTGACACTTAGTAAATTACTATGCGGCCGGCGCGGCGGCATGCGCCCCACGCCGCGCGCTACCCCTCCCGCGCGCGGTGTCCATGCGTTGGGTAAATAATTATTTAACTTTAAGCTACATTTACTCAGTGATCAATTGATATTATTTTTTTATATATTTTTTTTCAACTAATATAATAGCCAAATATCACGTCCTCGAGTATTGAATCCTCGAGTATTGAACATGTCTCACCAGTCATGCTGTATAAGTAATAATTGTTACATCAATGTTTTAAAGGCACCACGCATACATGTTATTTTTCCTTAAAAGTACTTTCTCGAAGCTGTACTCTGAAGCTAAAGTGGTTAATGGTGATATAATCTCAGTTATACGTGTGCCTCAGTGCGTCAAAAACGAGTGATAATATATCACAAATAGCTATTGGTGTCTAAACACACTAGGCCGAAAAAAGCTACCGAAGTTCGGCATGATTACGCCGGCAATGTATTTTAAATTACCGATGACATACTATGCCTAAATTACGTCGCGTTAGCGATTGACATTGCTGACGTAATCATGCCGAACTTTGGCCGCGTATTTTCGGCCTAGTATGTTCAGTCTTCACACACTAGGCCTAAATTCTAAGTTTCTAAACTTTAAGACACTTAGGCCGGTATAAATAGTCAGTACTCAAGACGCATCTCGGTCTCAAGATACGGTTCAGGCTCTGTGATTGGTTAGCTGTCAAAATTTGGACCAATCACAGAGCCGAACCGCGTCTTGAGAGCGGGTCGCATCTTAAGTACTGACTACTGACTATTTATACGGGTCAATGGAGCGTCTGCTCTAAAGTAATCGACTGATCATAGTCAAAGATATACGTAAATAAAAGTGAACTCCGCCCACGAGCTATTAGAGCTTCAGATTAAGGCCATCCCCCGAACAAACGACCTTGATCATACATTTGCCGCGTTGCCGAGATCGCACCAAAACCCTATTTTTTTTACTTATCTTAGTTCAAAATTGACCTAAAAAAAATTAAAACGGGGAATATGTAGTTTATGATATTGTCGATCTATTGGATTGTGTTTCAAATAAAAGTAATTTGTAAACACTAAAAGGAGATGCTGAATTTTAATAAATTGGCTTTACTTTGGAAGATGATATCATGAGTAATAATAAACAAAAATAGAAAATTTAAAACGTGGAAAGAAATGTTGAGATACTGAAGATTATTGTTGTATTTTTATTATAACTCTGTAGCTTTCAAATTATGAGTTTATAAGGCTCTAAATACGGTAAATTACGGATTCTCCGTAGGGAAGGCCCTTAAGGTTTAGGTAGATTATGTTGATATTATGACATGTGTGCGTCGGGCCTATGTGAATAAATGTATTAACTTGTATATAATTTACGCTTTACATATCCGAAGCTTGAATAAATTTTACCAAATATAATCAAATTCTTTTAATATAATATAAAACCCATTAATACTTTATACTACATAGCACATACCTGATTTGACGTGGTTTTCTTGTGGCAGTTTATGTTGTATTAACATTACCACTAATGTTAACTTAATTGACAACTTATTTCTAGTGGTAAAGATACATTATTTACTTTCAATAGGATATGCTGCGGCCGCACATGCGTCTATCGTACGAAGCTTCGTGCTATGAGATGATACCATTGGACGATACACGCAGATCGTCCAATGGTATCGTTTTTAGCACGAAGCACTATGCATGTGCGGCCGCGGCATTACCATTCTACGGTTTGTGAATTCTTAGCTGATATAATATTATTATAGCATTTAATAGTTTACATCACTTCCGATAGATGTCGCCGATTCAAAAAGATTGAAGAGAAGACAAAGAAACATCGTCTAAAATGATCTGTGGTCTAAAATAATATTCAGTCCATTCGTTCGAGCCGACCAGCAGCAGTGCTCAATTTTTTTTATACGAGCCATAAACACGTTTTGGTCTTGGTGTCGCGGGCTGTAGCCTGCAAACAAAATTTTTTAGGGACAAAAAAACCAGCGTTCTTCAAAATTATCCATTTAGAAGTGGATCATTTTTCACGTATTTCACGACGACTTGACTACTTATTTTGCCGGTTGGCGTAAATTTCAAAATGGTTTAACTTCGCGCGGACCACTTTAGACCACAGAATATATTATAATAATTATTAATACCTTACGGTATCTAGACTAACACGACGTCATCTGTCGGCCCAGCGGAAGATCAGCGCTGATTGCTTGCAGTCAGCATAATATGCTGAGCTGCGTCGGCTTGTGCTCGAAAACATTTTGTAACGATGTATTATTTAATAATGTAACTAAGTATATGTATGTTTTCTTGCACAAAGAAACGTGTTCTTTCTTCTTTCTTTAACAAAATTTAAAATCAATTTTGATTATTTAAATAGATATTCTACATAATATTATATAATATCAAAACATTCTTTGCCGAGAGTAAATATAATGACCCAATATAATATCTATCCCATTCGTTCGAGGCGACTAATTCGAGCTGAAGCTAGACGTTTCGACATTCATACAAAATATCGTAAAATCCATCCCACGGGAATGTTTCAGTAATCAGTGTGATTCAAAGCATTCTCTGGTGGGATATTCGAGAGTAATTAAAACCGACACAGCCAGTGGCGGATTAACGAAGCTGCTAGTAGGCTACTCAATTTTAGCCACCCCAGAACCCAGGAGCCTTGCCAGATGATGAAGTAGGTAAGTTACAGGGTTTGTTCAAATTGTAAAGGAAAATATAAGTAATTGCCCTTATGTTATAAAAGTATAGTTATGTTAACTTACGTCTTCAATTATTGCTTTTATATTTCTGCAAGGTAAAGAATCAGGCTAAAATTTGACGCCCCTAAAATCTGCCGCCCTAGGCTCTAGCCTACTCAGCGTATTGGTAAATCCGCCACTGGACACAGCTAATGAAAACAGATTACGTTATACAACTTCTGGGACGGATAATATTTGCTTTTCATATTTTCATTTTATAATTAAATGTAGTGATGAATGTTAAAGTATATTACTAGATGAAGCCCGCAACTCCGTTGTGCCAAAATTCGTTTATCACGCGGGAACCGTAAATTTTTCCGGGATAAAAAGTATCCTGTGTCCTATCCCGGGACTCAAGGTATCTCCATACCAAATTTCAGCAAAATCGGTTCAGTGGTTTGGGTGTGAAGAGGTAACAGATAAACAGACAGATATACACACTTTCGCATTTATAATATTAGTATGGATTGTCCAAGGAGCCTTAAAGCGTGGCAGTCAGCAATTCAAGTTGAAGTGAGAATAATAAAGATGGATGGTATTTCTGAGTTGAAAATAAACGCTGCCTTTTACTGTTGACGCGAGATTTTAAGGTTTTTAAGGTTCCGTATAAAGTGTTAGAACTTGACCATTGCTGACACTTTTCTGTATATCCGTCCGTTTTTTTTAAACGGGCTTTGGCTCACCACACATTCCAACCACTGTATCTCCTGTGTCGCCAGGATCGACAGCGGTATCCAACCACGAAAACCCTTTGATATGGTCTCAGGAAGCCCGAGGGACATGCAAAAGCTGTCTTGGGACCCGCAACGAATTTAATCAGAAGAAGATACTTAGGAGGAGTAGGAAGTAAGTATACAGCTTTCTCTCCCCATAAAAAAGCGGGAGACAGCACAAAGTTACAATGACCGAAAGCCAAAGAACTAAAGGGAAATCACCGCGGGAATAATTAATGTTAATTATGACAACTAAGCTAGTTTTTTTATGAAATAAGGGAGCAAACGAGCAAACGGGTCACCTGATGGAAAGCTTCTTCCGTCGCCCATGGACACTCGCAGCATCAGAAAAGCTGCAGGTGTGTTGCCGGCCTTTTAAGAGGGAAAAGGGTAATAGGGGAGGGTAGGGATGGGAAGGGAAGGGAATAGGGTAGGGATTTGGGCCCCCGGTATACTCACTCGGCGAAACACAGCGCAAGCGCTGTTTCACGCCGGTTTTCTGTGAGGACGTGGTATTTCTCCGGTCGAGCCGGCCCATTCGTGCCGAAGCATGGCTCTCCCATGTCAAATATATATTATATATTATAATAATAATAAGCAGACGGATGCTTATATTATTATAAACTGTATAATTATATACCTATTATAGTATCCCTCCGTTTGTCACAAACTATCTTTTTAACCCCCGACCAAAAAGAGGGGTGTTATAAGTTTGACGTGTCTGTCTGTCTGTCTGTCTGTCTGTCTGTCTGTGGCATCGTAGCATCCAAACGGGTGGACCGATTTTGATCTAGTTTTTTTTGTTTGAAAGCTGACATGACGGTGAGTGTTCTTAGCTATAGTTCATCATCATCAGCCTGCTCATTGCTAAAATATCACGGAATATCTGGTTCGTGATAGGACGATTAGCAACTTGCAGTCGTTTGATGGGTTTTATATTTTGCATCCCGGTTCGAGACACTTATGAATATATACACATTATTGGAAAGTTGACCTGGTGGTGCAGCATCACCTGGTAATCAATAGGATACCCAACTCCTCACCAACTTAGAGCAGAGGTTTCGTGTTTGGGCTCATTTTAATTGCGACAACCAGTAAGACGTAGATAAACAGTAAATATTTGCATGCTGCTGCTGCAGCATCACCTGGATTCTATAGGAGCCAAGCTCCGTATAAACCTAAAGTGGAGGTTTCATGTTTGGGCTCATATTGATGGCCTCATCCAAGAGGACATATTTTATAGATGGTATTCATTGGGATAAATTAATATGATCCAGTTGATAGGAATTATTCTGCACAAGTTAAAAAAGCTTAAATTAAAATAAATTAAGAAATTTAAAAAACCCCCGCCAAAAAACTTTAAAAAGTAATGAAATAACATTTCCTGACTTTAAGTTTAAATCATTCCTAAGAGTAAAGTAATATTTTAGTCCATAATTGTTGTCAAGGTGTGTCGGGGGACCGCTAATGTAGATGTTTGATTTCACATAACAATATAAATTAAGGGTCTGTTCACAGCCACCCGAATCGAGAGAATCAGCGACTATTATGGCGATACAAAATGCAAAAGTCGCTATTGTGGTAGTTTACTTAGCGGTCCCCCGACACACCTTGACAACAATTATGGACTAAAATATTACTTTACTCTTAGGAATGATTTAAACTTAAAGTCAGGAAATGTTATTTCATTACTTTTTAAAGTTTTTTGGCGGGGGTTTTTTAAATTTCTTAATTTAATTTTATATGGCTGTAATATTATGTGCGACGCCCTTAAGGATCCGATGATACTTTTTATCCCGTAAAAATGTACGGTTACCGCGCGATAAATGAATTTCTGCGCAACGGATTTGCGGGCGTGCCGCGTGATCTAGTATGTATTACAGAGGTTCCCAAACTTCTTTTGTCTGCTGCCCACTTTGAGAACAAATTATGATTTAGCGCCTCCATGGTTTTAATTTAAAATGCATCCAGATAAAAAAAACACACCCCAAGCCTCTGTTTTTTTATGGGTCCCACACCGCCCCCTTTAGACTTTCAGTGCCCACAGGCCACAAAGGGGCGTTATCGCCCACTTTGGGAAAGGCTAATCTATTATGTAGTACGTATCGTAATACTTTTCTATAAAAATACACGATATTTCGGTTACTCTGGTTAATTTAACAGAGGAAGGTAATGTGGTAATTGCATTACAAAGGTTCTCGTTACGAAAGTCAACTCCATGAGGGATGAAAATCGTCCAGTTCAGTTGTACTCAACCTTTTCTTCACGGCCCACAAACACCTTTTGACCACGATGGCAGCAACAAAACATTTTTAGGATTAAAAAATAACACAAATAAAACACAGTAATACTTGCACTTTTTCCACTATATTAATTAATTTTTACAAATTTCACGTAATCACGACCGGTTTCGAAAACATCATCTTCAGGTGTACAGTTTAGTGTCGGTAGTTGAACAAAATTAAATATAATCAAAACAAATATTAGGGTTGTCAGCGTCATAAAATTTTATACTATTTGGTAGAATTTTTCTAACGAATACGACTATTTTCTACTGAAGTTCAAATTAATATTTAGTTGGTTTTAGCTATTCTATATTGATAAATTAATAACGGTATGTCACATATACATATGTCAATGTCAAATTTAAAAATTTTCTATTAAAATATGTCACAAATTACTATAAAATTATTAAATGTCAAAAAAATGTTTTATACACAATGTCAAACTAGCTTAATAACGATACAATTGTCAATTAGATCACCAATAATTTAATTGAATTGTCCATAATATTATTAAAAATTACTAAAATATTAATCTCTATACCAATGTCAAATAAATTAAACTATATTAAATAAATTAAACTAAATTAAATAAAATTAATTTATTTGACATTGGTATAGAGATTAATATTTTAGTAATTTTTAATAATATTATGGACAATTCAATTAAACTATTGGTGATCTAATTGACAATTGTATCGTTATTAAGCTAGTTTGACATTGTGTATAAAACATTTTTTTGACATTTAATAATTTTATAGTACTTTGTGACATATTTTAATAGAAAATTTTTAAATTTGACGTTGAGATCTGTATATGTGACATACCGTTATTAATTTATCAATATAGAATAGCTAAAACCAACTAAATATTAATTTGAACTTCAGTAGAAAATAGTCGTATTCGTTAAAAAAATTCTACCAAATAGTATAAAATTTCATGACGCTGACAACCCTAATATTTGTTTTGATTATATTTAATTTTGTTCAACTACCGACACTAAACTGTACACCTGTAGATGATTTTTTCGAAACCGGTCGTGATTAAGTGAAATTTGTAAAAATTTATGAATTAAGTGGAAAAAGTGCAAGTATTACTGTGTTTTATTTGTGTCTAAAATGAATTTCCACCAAGAACCGACAGTACAATCAATTACATATATTAAAAAATAACGTTTTTCAAAAGCGATTTAAAAGTAGAAACAATCAGGATTAACGATGATTTTGCACCATTTTGGCGGTGGGCGTTAATTTCAAAATGGTTTACTTCACGCGGGCCACTGATAAAGTCCCGGTGGGTCGCATGCGGCTGACTGCAGGTAGAGCTGGTCCAGATAGATTACATGACGCCAAAATATAAAATAATAAATATTAATTACTAAATGACATCTGCGACTCTGTTGCGCCAAAATTCTTTTATCGCGCGGAAACCGTACATTTTTCTGGGATAAAAAGTATCAATGTATCTCCATACCTTTCAGCAAAATCGGTTCAGTGGTTTGGGCGTGAAGAGGTAACAGACAGACATACATCCGCGTGTATAATATTAGAAACTTCGACAGCGCGATTCAGTATTGGGCATCTATAATTACTGTAGTCTGTACTCCTTTTAATTTCGCCGTAGTCGGATAAAATACCGACGCTAGAAAACAAGCTACATGTTAGTAATGAACATAAAACATTTTTAAACAATAAATATTCGTTAAGCACCTGCATGCCTCTATGTAAAGCAGATTTTCTCCAATAAATCATTTGGTGTTTATTAGCCCTACCTCTCAACCCGCCCCACTTTTCACTCGCAGCGGAATTCATTTTAATATTCAGTGTCTGAGCATTTTTTATTAAAGCGGTTTTCAAACTTTTTTGGTAGCAGAACCCTTGTAAGACATTTTTGGCGGATCCCCAAAATAAAAGAATGTTTACGTCTGATAATATTTTTAATAACGCGAAAAATATAACGTTAAAACGAATCCGGTCCGGTCCGTCGCACGGTCTTTTAACACGAATCTTTTAATTTAAGTTTCGCTCGCGGAGCCTTTACAAGGTCTTTGCGGAACTTCAGGGCTCCGTCACACTTTGGGCTGACCTAGACGTTGCCCGCAATTTCCTTACATTTTGAGGGAACTGTGTACGTCGTTTTCCAGAAATCAAAGTATGTTTTTATTTTCATTGTTACTCACTTTAAAAGGTAACAGACAAATGGAAAACACACACGCGTTTGATATTTCACGTGGGAATCTTATTCATAACCTAGTCAGTCTAGAGCCAAGTTAACCACTGGACCATAAAGACGTTTTCTGAAGGTTTTCCAGAAGAGTTTTGCTTAGCTTATAACTTACTGTGCTAATTAACTCCTTTTAAATTCATTTAATGTAAACTAAAACTCGATGAAGTTAGCACACTGTGCACGTTTTTTTATTATTTTTTTTTTCGATGTGTAGCAGTAAGGTTATATTACAGGCACTGCATACGAAGTCCTATTCATTTTGCGAGAAAGAGGTAGAGAGAAAACTTAAATCGCAACATCTTAGAGCGCTTACGGACGCACGGCACTTGTCGTCGGCACACGTCGGCGGCAGTCGACAAGTTCCGTGCGTCTGTAAGAAACATCACTCAATTTAGGAGAATTAATAATAGATTTTTCGTCATTCTTTATAATTTTCGGTTAAGAATGCTCCAACTTTTTAATTAGCAGGTCGGTTGTCTGTCAGTACGAATATCGACGTTAATGACATTAAAATAAGATTCATATTAGCGCGCCTTGTACAGTGGCGGTTACGACGCTCGCCGCGTTTTTGATATGGCCATAGACAAATCATACATGTATGATTTGTCTATGATATGGCGAAAATGTATGAAAAAAATTGAGAAATTTTCTTATTTTTCTTGTAACTGGAATTACTGTTTATTTTTATATAAAATTTTTAGCGGACTTTATAGAGGACTAAATAAGCAACAATTTTTTTGTATATTTATTTTCCTCAGTTCAGTGTATTTAGATATTAAGGTACCTAATCAGACCCCATTTTTTTCATATTTTGCGATTATTGTGATGGTTAAAACGTATTTTATGTGAAAATTTTGTATGCGGCTATAGAATTTTTATGGTACAGTTGTGGAGATGAATATATTATCTTTCATTTGAAACCAAAATATCCTCGCAGTTTGATTTAATTTGATTTAATTCTTTAATAGCGTACCGGAAAATCGCTGATATTTGTAATAGCGTCCTTAATGTAATCTTCTATACATATTATATTTTTCATTACGCAGTAAGGCACATATTATACTGAGGTTAGTTCATTTACACTTAGTTGAAAATGAATCGGATTAGCTGACCCTAATTACGAAACAAGCGACTGTAAATCTGTAGACCGTGTAAAGTTTGTACATGTATATTGTATGTATTATGTACAGACATGTTAAGTTGGCGACCCAGTTCCAACTAGTCAAGTTTATAAACTTGACTAAAGTAATTCTATAGAATTACTGAGATTGAAGACCTTCAAGTTTCTGGACCGTAATTTGTTTGTATTAAAGTACAGTGCTAATAGTAATTTTAGGCAATGATGAAAAACTCAAAGCAGATATGTTACTACCGCGTGCGTTCTGAAGATTCAAATACGGCCCAATTGTACCGTCTTATAATAATTAGTCTGCATCGAGCTCACGAACGTACCGCGTCTTGTCAAGTACATAAATAAATTGAAAATGCCGTCGTATGTAATCTCTTACCACATGTAATGAATACCTCGATTAATTACATTTTCAAATATTTTTTCGAACAATCTGGAAAAAATCGAATTTTCGTCATAGCTCAGGCGAAGAAAGAGACAGCGATACGATTCGACGTTTAAAAATATAATTTACATAAAAGAGACAGTTCTCTTTTATGTAAATGGCATTACGTATCTCTTGTTTCACTTATCTGTCAAATTTGTCAATGTTTGCAATTTTGAATTTGAAAATTGTTCGGAAGAGATTTAAGCCGGAAAATAGTATGAACGTAACAGATCTGTTTAAGTAGAATATCATTGAATTTTAGGTATCCAACTTATTATTTATACCAAATACTAGATCTACCCGGTGAGCTTCGTATCACTTCCCCAATACAAACTTTCCCTGGACTTCCACGTTTCAAGACGAAAATTAGGCAATTCGGTTCAGCAGTTCTCGAGGGGTTAGCAAGACTAACAAAATTGAACATTCATTTTTATTATTTATGTAGATTATAAAAATGCTACATATTTTATGCAAAATGTAACTAAGGCTCCATATTCTTTTTTACATATTTTTGAGTATGCAGCTATCTACGAACTGGTTATTATAGCGACGCAGCTGGATATAGCTGCTACGCCGTAGCTGGTTACAAGTTGCTACGCCGTAGCTGGATATAGCTGCTACGCCGTAGCTGGTTACAAGTTGCTACGCCGTAGCTGGATATAGCTGCTACGCCGTAGCTGGTTACAAGTTGCTACGCCGTAGCTGGATATAGCTGCTACGCCGTAGCTGGTTACAAGTTGCTACGCCGTAGCTGGATATAGCTGCTACGCCGTAGCTGGTTAAAAGTTGCTACGCCGTAGCTGGATATAGCTGCTACGCCGTAGCTGGTTACAAGTTGCCACGCCGTAGCTGGATATAGCTGCTACGCCGTAGCTGGTTACAAGTTGCTACGCCGTAGCTGGATATAGCTGCTACGCCGTAGCTGGTTAAAAGTTGCTACGCCGTAGCTGGATATAGCTGCTACGCCGTAGCTGGTTACAAGTTGCTACGCCGTAGCTGGATATAGCTGCTACGCCGTAGCTGGTTACGAAATACTACGCTGTAACTGGTTACGGATTTAGCAATTTTCGTATCTAGCTATGGCAATTTTTAGAAAGCTGTGAATAAGTAAACGGTTTTGTAGTTGTATTATACCATTAAATGCTGTCTCGATATAAGAGAAAAAAAAACCAATCAGATTTGAGGAAAAAATTTAATCGAGGTCTTCCCACGCATTACAATCATAATAACACTGATTAAGACATTATATTCATATCAAAAGCAACACATAAAACATTTTATGTAAGCAATAATCATATTAACATATACTAAAAATATCATGAATAGGGGGAAGATGGACCGCTCCCCCTTTCCCCTCTAAACGGGTGGGTTCATTATGGAAAAGCTCGCGTGAGGGAATTCTAAGAATCTCCTATTAGGAATATACGGGACCTTGAGTATGAATGCACTGTGCTCCAAGAATTTAAAAAATAAGATGATTAAAAAGTTTTTAAGGTGGAAATTTTAAGCGTCAGTTCACATTAAAACGAAGCAAAGCGAGAATTAGTGCGACCGCACACCTGAGACAAGACTGTAGTTAGACAGACTATGGCATGGTAAAATGCACTAGATGCGCACATCTGAGACAAGACGTCTAATAGACAAAGTTGACTAATGCGACACACGACAAGTCTGACTAACGACTGTCGACTTCCCTTTGAAATGTATGCAAGCGCGCACATCTACGACAAAACTGACTAGCCACAATATACATAACTACCAGTAGTTCAACTGCAAAGCAAAGAGAAGGATGGGACAGGTTTCAATATATTATATCAAATTCGTCGGGTTTCATTAAGATTATGAATGGAATAAGGAATGTGCCTCACGCTAGCTGACATAATTTATTTTTAAATAGAGATTTCAAAATTAGATTCTGACAATTTTAATTACATGTGTCAAAACATATACGTTACTTTTTCATAACGTTACTGCTTCAAGGGCATACATAACGTTATGAAAATTTACCCGATATTAAAAATAACATTAAAAATTGATATTAATATTTAATAACGGTAAATGTTATAACGTTATATAGGATTCATAACGGTAAATATATATGTTCTTTGATAACGTTATAGTCCGTCAAGAAAATCATGACAGGCGGGAAAATTTTCTAATTGTAATCACGCTTATAAGGTTATTTTTTTATTTGTATTTTCACAGAGAACGCTTATTTCATTTTGAATATTGTCACCTTGCACATTTTTATCTCGAATTAATAAAGTTCTCATAATTTTTTATTTCATTTAAAAATTTTCCCACCTGTCATGACCTTCTTGATAGACTATACTTTTTGTAAAATAAGTACCTACTATCAGAGAAGTTGATTCCTATGCAGATGGCGGACCTACGTCATGTGGTCGACTTATGTCATTTCAATGTTAGCTGTGATCTGTCGGCTGGGTTTTACGTAACGCGACCAAATTACTTAGGTCCGCCATCTGCATAGGAATCAACTTCCTCGATAGTACTTAATGTAATCAGTCAGTTCAGTATGCAGTATGTTCAAAATTAAACTAGTGTCTGGTCGACTAATGAGAATGACATGGTCAGTATTCTGTAGTTCAGCTTCAGTACTCAGTATCTTTGTTCAAATATAACTAATTTATAGTTTGTTTGTAGAGTAAATTATTGTATCGCCAGCACGTGCGCCGTGCGCTGGCTGCCGGGTGGACTCTGTTGTTTTACAGACGACGGGGCGGAGCGGGCTTAAAAAAGATCGCGTCTGCCCGTCGATGTCTGCAGCTGCCTGAATGAAAATTTATTATTTTAGTATATTATTGGACATAAGAAATTTTAATGATGTTAAACTGATTAAACATTATTAATAAAAATATACTAAGTTTCACTTAGGTACCTCAACGTCACTGCTAGTCGTTCAGAAGCCGGTATAGCTTTGCGAAAATGAGTGTCTTGATAAGTAATGTAAGGTTGCAACAATTTCAACAAATTATCAAAGGTAGACACATTCATTCGAAAGTACTTGAAAAACTTTCGGGGATAAAGCCTTAGTTGATCAAACAATAAATAGAACTTTCCTTTTAACAGTCTTTGACTGTATATGGGGTGTACCCAATATTTCCGTTGTCTGCGCCGTTTTGCACGAACTGCTAGGATACTTATCACAGCAGCTTCTGTGAACTCCATTTTGCTACTGAATGAATTTATTGTATGCATTGCGTCATCATAGTCAAGACAGTCTTGACTTAGGTGTGCGCCACATGCTAGACACAACTGTCTTTAGACTGCAGTTAGACAGACTTGTCTATGTGAAACAAGATTGTCTAACTTCAGTCGTGTCTAAGATGTGCGCTCTCTCTTAGAGGTGCATAAAAATAGTAGAAAATTAAAGTAGGTGATGCGCTTAAAATCTAGGTATTTTGCTAAAGCTATTCTTTGTCTTTTTTCGGTCTAAAAGAATCACTCTAGTGATAACACTCATCTTAATCGGTTTAATGATTAGAGCTTGAAGAGTTAACAGACAGACGGACACAAAAACACACATTTGGTATTTATAGTAATTAAAAAGTACGTCAAACCAGCGTTTAAATGATGGCAATACACAGCTCAGAAAAGTGCTTTTGTATAATATAAAATCCTAGAAAATGAACTTGTTTTACTTTTTGTCTGTCTGTTACCTCTTACGGCCAAACCGCTGAACCGAATTGGCTGAAATTTGGCATGGTGATTGGTGATACTTTGAGTTCCAGGAAAGGACATAGGACATTTTTCGTCCCAGAAAAATGCACAGTGATAAACGAGTTTTGACGCAACGTAGTTGCGGGCGTCATCTAGTGTAATATAAGGCTCAATTTATTATTGAATAAGCAGTATTGCATCGCGTCTCGATCTGACCCGTAATTATTCATTATGTCAAGTATCGAAATTGTAGAGCCATAAGTGGCTCTACCTGTTGAGCTGAAATGCCTCGCTAATTTTATATAGGTCGGGTTTCAAACTGAAATAAGTTATAAACCATAACGTGCCACCTTTATTATGATTATAAAATGCATAATTATTAATTATATTGAAATAGGTTTGTTTTTCTCATCATTTTAATTATAAATAGGCTTTATAGCCGTATAAAAATCGTCTAAAATGTTAATAACCTCAAACTCCTCACCTATAAAATTTAACCCTTTATAAATATATTCGAATTTCGAACACTCACTTTAAAAAAATACCTTTTTTATTGCATTTTAAACTGTTTGCACCGAACCTGCGCTGTATGAGAAACACGCCTGCCGCAGCACCAGTCATCGCTCGCTCGGCACACGGAGCGTGCGTCTTTGCCTCTCCCGCCTCACGAATTAAAAAAAAAAACGCGAATTTAAATTAAGAATTGTTCGAATTTCAAACTGTGCTGCAGTGTTTTTTTTAAGTGCTTCTGGATTTTTATTTGGATTTTATGAGTAAGTATTTTTATGTTTTATATATTAAGATAATATTGTTATTTACATTAGATACAAGATACTTTTTTATTTTTTAACTTTTCTAATTGTTTTTGTGTTCCCAAACAAAACTTAGGTAACTAAATTATTGAAGTCTACTCAGGTAGGCGAAAGAAGATCTCTTGTATAACATGATATTATGTGATAAACATAATAATTAACATGGTGTAATAAAAGTAACTAATAATACTTATTATGTATGTGTCCCTAGCATAGAGTTCACTGTGATAATAGCAGCGCTAAATGAGTAACTTATTTTTTATTAATTTTTGTATATGAAAACCATTGACGCTGCGACGCTTGCCCAAACAAATAGAAAAATACTCTTTCAGGGCTGCTATTTTCACAGTGCACTTTTTGTAAGGGACACATACACTACACACCCTAAAGAGTAATTATTATCACTTATTTTTGTTACACCTTCTTTAATATGTAATATGGATATTGAATATAACTTATGCGTATTTAAATTACGATACACATCAAGTAAGGTACGTCGTAGCTTTTCCTAGTTTTGAAATCTATGTTCAAGTAGAGATCATTTTCAACCTTTGAAAGTTATGAAAATATGGATCAAGGTGCCTGTTTTCTCCTGGGCTTTCGGTAACGTTTTCTAGTTGACGGAGTCTATTAAATATGAAAATATTATTTCTTCTTAAAAATCACTCTTACATATAAGAATTTTCATGAATACTAGAAATCATTTAGTGATGTACTATGGCGATGTACCCCACAGTACCAAAATACGTACACATTCTCAAAAACATAACTCTCCTGCCGCAGTTAAGTAGCAAAACTACGTAGTTTGCTCGCGTTACATCAAACCCAGCCGATAGATCACAATTAATATTAAATTGACATGATCCGACCAAATGACGTTGGTCAGTCAATTGCACAGACTACTTAGGGCCTTATCACACTGGCGATTAGCGAGCGACGCACACGCCGCGATGACGTCGCGATTGCACGCAGCTTGCCTTCCCCGTTTTGTACACTCAGTAGCAAAATGGATTCTGACGAGGAAATACTACCGCTGGCTTTGTTACTGTAATGTCATATCCCTAGACGAGTGTACCAAAATGGCTTTGACGCCACGCCGCGACGACGCTGCGCTGTCGCGACGTGCACGTCGCGCAACCGCGGCGTGCGCGGTGCGCAATCGCGTCGCTTTCAAATAGCTTGTTAATCGCCAGTGTGATAATGCCCTAAGGGATACTACGTATGTCAACTGCCTAGGAATCAGTTTCCACTTTCCTCGATGGTACATTTTTTAACTGTAAAAAGTAGCATAAATTTTTACCGTCGACCACGCTATAAATGTATCCAACAAAATCAGTTCAGTTATTTCAAAGCTTATTTCATAATAATCGGCCAAGTACGAGTTGGACTTGCGCACGAAGGGTTCCGTACCGGTGTAGAGTGAAAGTAGACGAAAAATGTGTTTTTTTTGTATGGGAAACCCCCTTAAATATTTACTTTATTTTAATTTTATTATTAATTATTAAAGTACAAATATAAGTAAGGATTTAGTGAAAATTTCAAGTGCCTAACGGTTACCATTATTGATTACGAGCAAAAAAGGCCAAAAAATCACGTTTCTTGTACATATGGGAGCCCCCGTTAAATATTTAATTTATTTTGTTTTTAGTATTTGTTGTTATAGCGGCAACAGATGTACACAATCTGTGAAAATTTCAGAAGTCTAGCTACAGCGGTTCTTGAGTTACAGCCTGATGACAGACAGACAGACAGACAGACGGACGGACGGACGGACGGACGGACGGACGGACATCGAAGTCTTAGTAATTGGGTCCCGTTTTTACCCTTTGGGTACGGAACCCTAAAAACGAGTAAAAAAAATTCCACTTTATAACATTGGTAAAGAAGACCTGTATTTCTTATGTATAAGAGTGAATAGATCTATTGTATACCAAACCAATAAAAATAACATAAAAATAATATTATTTTGTCCGTTTGTACCAAATCTGATGTATGATAACGTCACTCAATGGCAAACTCTTTATTACGGATTTGATACTCTACAAAACAATTTCTTTCTTAAGCTTTATCTTTTTCTATGTATTTTCCTTATTGTTTTCTAAGTTTGAAGGCTTTGGAATATGTTTTTGATCCCAATACTATACTAGCTAAAAGCCGAGCTTTGTGAGGGCTCGCGTCGTCAGACCTTGACTGACCGATGATAAAACATCTACATATAAATAAAAATTACTATGTTAAAGCACAAATCAATAGGCGTGATAGTTTTTCCGTAAAGTGTACTACAAAATTTACAGGTTGTGGGATATATCATATACTAGGCCTCGCTTCGCTCGCCCTCGATTATTGTATCGAAAACTTCGTTACATTGGGGAGTATCTTATAAAATCAACTAAAAAACTCCTTCACCACTACTACGCAGAGTACCATAGACTAAGGGTCAGCTCAGACCACAACGTGACGCGTAGATGTCGTGAGATAGATTTATGAAGTGTTTTTGCGTGAGACGTTATAGAAAATGCGTCGCATGATATCTGCGAGTCACGTTTTAAGCTGACCTTAAGGGCTTATTCAGACCGCATAATAATTTAGAAATGCATCTGCGCGTCACGTTGCGGTCTGATTAAAGCTTCGGCGAAACCTACGCGACCAAAGCGACTGCGAAGCGGGAGCGTCAGCAACGCGGGACGTTCGCGTCGGCAGAGCGGGAATAATCTACGGTTTCGCACCGTAGTCGCGCACACCAGTTTCGCGTTGCAGACACTCACGTCCCGCATCCCGCATTATTGACGCGTAGGTTTGGCTGAAGCCTTAACCTTAAAAGCCAACCTACACGTACCACATCCACACCACAACCACACCACGTGGTCGGGCGTATATTTTATATTGTAAATGAATAAGTATGTTCACACGTACCACATTTTGCAGTCGTTGTCGACTGTGATACCAACATCGCAACCACCAGCGAAATAGTGTCGGTACCACAACGCAACTAAAACAAGCTGCAGCGACACTATTCACACGTAACCACTGCTTGACGGCATTTTTTTCGTTGCGACATGGTGTGGTTGTGGTACGTGTGAATTGGCCCTAAGTCTATGGTACTCTGCAATCTAAATAATATTTAAATGATGTTTTCCCAGTAAATGGTATACCTGTGTACCCAGACCTAGGTCTAACTGCTTAACCCGATTCAGTGACCTGATTTTATCGGAACGATGGGAAAACGCAAAATGTATCGCTCCGAACAATTTGAGTGTGGGAAAAACTACGTAATAGTATTATACCACCACAACTTTGTTCAACTATCACCCGGGAACCGTACATTTTTCCGGAATTAAAAGTATCTTATGTCATTTATCGTCTCTCAAAGTATCTCCATACCTAATTTCATCTTAATCGGCTAAGGCGGACTTGCGTAGATCTGGGTTACAGTTAACTCTGAGTTAAACATCATGTAATTTCTATCACTCTTTAAAGTGAGTGACAGATATGACATGATGTTTAACTCAGAGTTAACTTTAACCCAGATCTGCGCAAGTGGGCCTTAGGTGGGATTTCACCAAACACACACGAAACTTAGTTTTATAAAACTTAGTTTCCATTGAACGCGTTCATGCTGCGACGTAAATCTCGTTTTGTTTCGATTGGATTTCAACAAGTCCGATTTAAGTGATTTTTTTCTAATTCTGTTCAACAGGTATTTAAATCTTTTGTAATAAGACCGTTTGAGTCCCGGGAAAGGAAATAGGGTAGTTTTTATCCCGGAAAAATGTACGGTTCCTGCGATAAACGATTTTTTGTTGCGGACGTCATCTAGTGTAAAATAATAACATCCCTATTTTCGTCGTCGGTTAAAAGAAGTAGGGAGGAAAAGAAATGAAGTAAATTTTATTCACAAGGGAACCTTTGGGACGCCTACTCACATTTATAAAGCCGCAGTTTTACTGTAGGAGACAGAAAGTGCTTTCAGGTAAGCTGATTGGTTTATTACATAAAATGTTATTGCTTGAAGTATATTATGATAAGTTAGTATTAACTATTAAAGTTATTGTTTAGCTTTTATCGCGGGCTGCGCAGCGCCGAATCAAAAAATTCCGTAACGAAAAAAACCTTAGTGTCTAAACACACCAGGCCGAAAATAAGCGACCGAAGTTCGGCATGATTACGCCTGCAATTACGGTTGCCATCGCCAAAATTGGCGTCAGAAATGTGGTTATTTCCCCGGACACCTCTTGAAAAGTATTTACGATTACATCTTGCCAATTTTTGCGAAAACATCTTTCTTTTTCAATTTTTTTAAAGCCCTCTCCACACTCGCGGCGCGAATTGCGGCCGCGATTCACGGGTGCTACGCGCCTTGAACACGACGCGAACAAATACGGTCCTCTACACTCGCATTCTTCGCATTTACGTTCGTGCATTTGAGTAATGTACGTTGAAGAACTGTTGCTGCTGCTCTGACATTGTGTGCGACTGCGAATAAAAGCGATTGTCGCGGGCCAAAAAACCGACACCGGACGGGGAAAGCCGCGAAGCCAAAAATGTGGTTAGTTTTTGTGGTCTGTCTGTATGTTTGTTCCAGCGTAACACGAAAACTGCTGATCCGATTTAAATTCGGTTTTTGGAGATATATTTGTCTTCTTCCAACTTAACATCTTGTGTATAAATTTTTTCCCCCCAGGCCTGTAAGGGAACAAAAGAGGGGGTCTGATTTTGTATCAAACTTTTTTCTTTAATGGACTTATACTTCATATTATTAACTGTGTTTTCCAACTTAATATCTGGCGTATAAAATTTTCCCCCCCACCAATCTTGGAGACAAAAGAGGGGGTAAAATTTTGTATCAATTTACTAACTTTTTTTTAACTTTAAATAGCAAAATAACGTTTGCCGGGGCAGCTAGTTATTAGTAAGAATACATCGTTGTTACCATTTAAATACGGAACCGCAAATTCATTCTGATCACGTACCTAATATTTTCATGCGACATTTTCAAACCCAAGTCCAGCGTTATTTAAATCGTCGTGTTAAGAAAAAGATTAATGAAGGAAGAAACAAAAACATTTTTACCTGTGACAGGTAACAAATTACCTGTCACGAGTAAAATATAAACTGATATTAGCTTTTCTTTCAATAAACTTTGCTCATTGATTGATAAAAGGAACTCCGCACAAAGAAAAACTTTGGTACACGTTCAAACTCAATTGTTCATCACATATTACTTTTATAGGACTTGTGATCATGAGTATCTTGTATACCTACTGGCTACTTAAAGTTAAGATTTTGCACATTTTGCTCTACGCCACTACAAAGCGCGGCCATGACTCGTTAGACCCATGAACGTAGAAAAAAAAAACGGCGAACGGAGTCTTATTATACACAGCACTGTGTCTTCAGAGTCGGCCAGGCTGACTGCATGTACACCGTCCGCACGCACACATTCTTACGCTAGTCGGCCATTTGACAGCAAAAGCTGATGACTGTCTTCATGTTTGCTGTCAAATTGCCGACTAGCGTAAGAATGTGTGCGTTCGGACTGCGGACCGTGTACATGCAGTCAGCCTGGCCGACTCTGAAGACACAGTGCTGTCGTCCGCCTTTTTTCTACGTTTATGGTTAGACCACTTAGACCTATGTCGATAGAAAATGAAACCTATTAGCCTACAGGCTATATGTCATAATCTCGCGGCAAAAATTCATAGTGCGCGCTAGCTCTAATACAGGACTCAATGAAACCCGCTCCGTTGTGCCAAAATTCGCGCGGGACCCGTACATTTTTTCGGGAAAAAAAGGACCCTATGTCCTTTCCCGAGACTCAAAGTATATCCATACCAAAATTTCAGCAAAATCGGGTTAGTGGTTTGGGCGTAAGGAGACAACAGACGGACAGATGGACTTTGGCATTTATAATACTATTGTAATGTAATAAAACAAAGTGATAACTGCTAAATACTTTAGGGTGTCTATTCACTGTGAAAGTAGCAGCGCTGGAAGAGTTACTTCTATTATTTATGAGGAATACCCCAACCTCATGAACTTGCTTTTAATCTAAGAAACCGACCAATAGATAGACAGACATATGCGTTAATAATATTAGTATAGAAAACAACGTTCATTTTCAATGCCTAAATTGATTGTAGAGTTATACGAAAGCTAATTATAATATATTCAATAAAACCATCCAAAGTTAAATGAATAACACAGCAAAATTAACTTGAAAGGGTTTCTGTATAGCCGCCATCACATTTCGACCTTACGGCCTTTAGAATAAGGTTCAAAATGCCTAACCGCATATTTCCCCGACCGTACGAGGGTGGAATCCTCCCTTAATTAGACATTTCACCACCAACGAAATTTGATACAAACATATATTTATACTGTTTTAGTATGTGTTTGTTTTATGGATGTGTTGCTAACTAATTAAGGTACTCGTATTTATATTTAAGTTTACAGTGAGTCGTCTGTAAAATTGATCAATACAATATAATTACACTTCTATACATATAAAAGGTCGGGGAGAAAGTCTTTTCGCATTATAGTATGCATGAACTTGTCATAAAATCTCTTGGGTTATACCAATTTTAACTGGCTGATAACAGTTTTAATTTTACAGAAGACAATAGGCTACTTGACCTAATTTTTTTCTTCTTGCTAATCGCTTCATATTCATTCATTTTCACAAAATAAACTAAAATTTTAATATTTTACACAGTAGAAACCCATAAAAATGTTGATTGAAAAATATGCCTTTTAAATGGCGCCGAAAACACTGTCCGCCATAGTGTGACGTCATATGTTTTGTATTTTAGAGTCTCTATTATTGAACATTTTTTTATGTGCTAAATGTACGAGTCTTAAGGTGCCCAAAAATTATAAAAGAATTAAATAAGAAATTAGAAATCATTTGTAATGTTGAAAACTTTTGGAGAAAAGTTTTGGCCGTTTCATTTCCCGTCTACAATAAATGGAGATAATATATAAAACTGATGTTTTATTTGAATTATTCAAGAAAATATATTTTACAATTCTTTCTAGGCTTATTCTTATTATTTATGTACAAATAAACTTACTTAAAACGAGCGAGATAAATAAAAGATATTAAATTTCAAACATGATGACGTCACATCCAAATCGGAAGTACGTACCGCAAAAGCGTTTTAGTCAGTACAAATCATATTTTCATAAAATCATATTTTCAAATCGTCTTTATTTATCAATCATAAGCTTTTATTTGATGATAAGGGTGAAATATGGTTTCCTAGGCCAAGTTCTACTAGAAATATGCATTTGTTCAATGAAATTGAATGTAGGTCAAGTAGCCTATTCCAAATTTAAAGTAATTTCAAAAAAATCGTGTACAATACAATATACTCCATACTAATAATATAAATGTAAAAGTGTGTATGTCTGTCTGTCTGTTACCTCTTCACGTCCAAACCATTGAACCGATGTTGCTGTTTGGTATAGAGACACTTTGTGTCTCGGGAAAGGACATAATAATTATTAAGATACTTTTTATCCTGGGAAAATGTACGGTTCCGACATGATAAACGAATTTTAGGCGCAACGGAATTGCAGACATAACGTCTATCACCAGCTAAGTCATATTAACAAACCAAAGTATTTAAATTGTTATCTATTTATCTTATCTTAACTAACCATAAATGGTCCTAGAGAGATTATGGTCCAATTTCACCAACCAGTTTGTTAAAATGTCATGTCGTCTCTTTCAATCATATGAGAAACGAAAGAGGCAACATGACCCTTACTCGAGCATTCATTTTAACAGTCGTTGATGATAGAAATTAAATTATTACACCTGTCAGATTTTACGTCCCACCGTTGGCATCAATAAACTATGGACGTATGGGGCCATACGTTACCATAGTTTATTGATGCCAATGATAATTTTAAATTTGGCATTACGCAAAATAGCAGCATTTCTTTTAATGCGCTTTTCCTATCATGCGTGTCATCGCCCGCGCGCGGTCCGCATGCAAGTCGCCCGCATCCTATCATGCGAGTTACACGCGTGCGGCCAGGAGCACGTTGTCACCTACATGCGGACCAGATCCGAACGCATGACAGAAAAAGCCCTAATTTCGGTGACGCGCCAAAATATGCATGTAGGACGATAGTAAACGAAAGTTGAATAAAAAGAAGATGACAAAAATTGAAGATGAAATTGCATGGTGTGGACATAGCTAATGGACATATAAAATCTCTCGCCAGTCGTGTCGGTCGTCTTTGCCACTGGGTTATGAGAGTGAAAGGAATAAATAGTGCTTGGACACTATAAAATTACTCCTGCGTGACCTGGTTTCAATGAAACCGGCCACCGTCACCGAAACCGGTATGGGAGGTGTTATATTAATGCCAGATTAGCTTTGTGTAGCTCAAAATTTTGGAGGAAAACAATAGGGAACAGTTTAAATTAATTTTGACAAAGCCGTTCTATCTACAGGCTGTCACTGTCAGATCTTGAGAAGATGACAAGGACAGCATACAGTGGCTTGACAGCTAATCTAACTATCAGTTTAGTTGAAGGTTCATCCGAACTAGGTCTAGGACCATGTTGTAATTATTGCTGGCGATGTCGTTCTTGAAAGTGCATTTTAGTTTATAGCCTGCCAAAATAAATAAGTACCACAAGAGAAATAATTGTTTCATAGGCAAATGACAGACTTTTGTATTTAGGCGGATTATATCAGTGGATTTGATATAGTACACTACATAATATCTTTTAGGAATTAAGGATGCATACTGCATAGCCAATATTGTTATTTTTTTAGGTACTGAAATGGTAAGGAACCTGTCGTATGTTAGAGTGACTCACACTTGGAAGGTTTTGAAAAGCCCGGCAACGCACTTACAACTTTTTAAATGGTTTTTAATGGGTATCCGTGGATGGTAGTACTCGCTATCCATCAGCCAATTCGCAAGCTTATTTAATTTACAAAAATACAAATTAATAATTATCCTATCTTATTGCACGCCCCCGTCACACCAAGAATATTATGCCTCTAGTATATATATAGTTAATTTCAAGCCTCTACGATAATGGGTTTAGGCTGTGGCGTGATTCCATTTTCATGTCATTCAGGACAAAGCTTTTTATAATTATAATGAAGACCAGCAAAAAAGCAAAAAAAAACACGTTTGTTGTAGGGGAGCCCCCCTTAAATATTTATTTTATTGTTTTTAGTATTTGTCGTTAGAGCGGCAACAGCAATACACAATCTGTGACAGAAGTCTTGCTATATCGGTTCTTGATCTTGAGATACAGCCTGGAGGCAGACAGACGGACAGACATCCAAGTCTTAGTAATGGGTCTCGTTTTTACCCTTTGGGTACGGAGACCTAAAACCTTTAAAAACAATCTTAACCTAAGTAGTATTTTTCTACTGTTTGTTCAATCTATGATCAAAAGTTTTATTAATATAACCGCTGTAGGCATTACTATAAATCAGTCTAAAATCTCGTCCAAGTAAGTAATGTGAGTTTTATCTCGCTTATCTCACGGAAATACTACGTAGACGACATTATGCTTACGATAGTCGATATATCGATAAAATATATCGACAAAAATAAAACAGAATAGACAGCAGGAAGGATACAGGATACTGAGTAATATCAAAGGAAAGTATTTCCAATCCGATTTGTACCTTTATTTTTTTCCCTACTGGCAACCTGTGAGGCCAAATTGAAGTAGGATTTTGTAAGGTTCTTTGTAAGTAAGCACTAATCATGTTTGTACTATATTTTTATAATACCGAATCTACGGATCGGGTTATAACTTATATAATAGTTAAAGAGATCTAATTATGAGGTGGTGTTTACGATGTATAATTTGACGTATATGGTGACATACTTATTTAGTTACTTCAATAAAATAATATGGGCGAAATACTTTATATGGCAAAACAATGTTTGCCGGGACAGCTAGTTATGATATTATATAATTTATGATGCAGCAATATGTACGGTTCCTATGCGATAAACGTACGCAAAGTGTATCAGCTGATAATTATTATATCTACCAGAGTCGACGCTTTTCCCTGCTGAACTATTTAGTCCAGCTATGCTCAACCTGCGGCCCGCCGGGACCTTATTAATAGATCGCGTGAAGTTAACCATAGTTTACTTGAAGATGAGTGCAGAGGGCCTAGATAAGCGGCAAGCGATTATCGTAAACGCTAACGCGAACGCCACAAAATGTATGGGATTTGACATTAGTATTCGCTAGCGAAGCGATGGATTACGTCAAATCGCATACATTTTGTTAGCGTTTACGATAATCGTTTGCCACTTGTCTACTAGGGCAGTCTCTTATTTTTACCTCTAAATAATTTTGGTCGCGACCTGAGACATCAAGACTATGTCAACGTATTTATGGCCCATATGAAACTATGGACGCTTCACACCACGTTAGTCTGGCCCCGTGCTAAGTACCTGAAGGACTTGTGTTACAGGTACCAGACAACGGAAATATATTTAATACTTTTATACTATACATTTAATATATATTTAAGATTTTTATCATATCATGTACACATATTTAATACACATCCAGACCCGGGAATATTGAAAACTTTTTGTTCCGTCGGCGGGATTCGAACCCGCGACGCCCGGCTTGAGCTGCCACACACTCAACCAATTGAGCCACAGGTGTCATCATTCGTCGTCAAAAAAAGGTTGAGTATCGTAGTCTGTGTAAATCTGTATTCAATTGTACTGTATTAACCAAGTATTAACATTACATTCTGACATGTTTACGAAGCAATATTAGTTTATGGCTGTAATGCTTTATGTAATTTCTGTTATGTACTACACAGACATACAGATAATAATAGTATATTTACTCGGCTTATCTTATTGACTTTTCCCGTTACCTTTCCTTTGTAAGGATAAGGCGGTTCGAGCATTAAATCGTCTTCAATTTTGGGGCCATGGTGATTTGCGATCAAAAGGCTGTTTACGCTTTAATCCGTGTCCATACTAACATTATAAATGCGCTATTGTGACTGTCTGTTACCTCTTTACGCCCAAGCCGCTGAACCAATTTTGCTGAAATTTAGCGCGGAGATGCTTTGAGTCCCGGAAAAGGACATAGGAGACTTTTATCCAGTACAATAACCGCGCGATAAACGAATTTTGGCGCAACGAAGTTGTGGGCGTCATCTAGTATAAATATCGTAATAATATATAATTTGCTTTTTGTTATAAAGGCGCGCGTAATACGTGCGCAGGGGGGCTCATTCTTACTTCAAAATAATTAAAAGTATTTAATATATTATCTGCTGTGTATACTTTGCCACGAGCAAGCGTAATGTCAAGGTGGAGTAAAATTGAAAACTCATCATCAAAATTACTACTCTATATTAATATATTTTTGAAAATACATGACTACGGCTTTTATTTCAATTTGTTTCATATTTTATTCGAAAAGAGAACAAAACAATAAAATGGCGGAGATATAATCGGATTCGCGCCAAAACTGTTATGAAGCATAGACAATATCTAGCTTTTATTGTTCGCAGTTATCCATCACCCTCAGACATTTAAATAAAGAATGTTGTTTATGAATATAAATGGCCAGTGAGGCAGCCATTTTCTTTTCACCAACTGTTTTGAATTTCGAACTATTCTATTTCGAATTATACTGTTTTTAGAAAACATCACTGGTTTAGTTATAAAATTATTATTGTTTCATGAGTCACTTTAAAATAACAATTGTAATTAGTTTATTTATTTATAACAAGCACATTAATTCAGAGGCAGTAAAGAAAAGAAAGTACAAAGAACGTTTGCAGTAAAATAACTTTCATCATAAAATCTTTTCCTTCGGGCATTTCACGTAGAAAAAGATTAAAATAACCTTTCGCCGGACCATAAAAGTATGTCTAATTAATCTTGAAGCCTTCGCAAGATTCAGCATTAAAAAGTTAGCTTTGATGTAAGATTTAAATTGAATTATGTGGATTTCAAAATTAAGTTAAAGAGACAAAAATCCATATTGATATTATAAATGCGAAAGTTTGTCTATGTGTCCTTTTATGCCCAAACCGCTGAACCGATTTTGCTGAAATTTGGTATATACTTTGAGTCCCGGAAAAGGACATAGGATACTTTTTATCACTAAAAATGTACGTTTCCCGCGCGACAAAATTTGGCTTAACGGAGTTACGGGCGTCATCTAGTCAAATAATCGGCCAAGTGAGAGTCGAGAAGGGTTCCGTACCGGAATAGAGCGAAAGTAGACAAAAAATTGTGTTTTTTGTATGGGAGTCCCCCTTAAATATTTACTTTATTTTAATTTTATTAATAATTACTAAAGTACAAATATAACTTAAGATTTAGTGAAAATTTCAAGTGCCTAGGTGTTACCATTATTGATTACGAGCAAAAAAGGCCAAAAAAAATCACGTTTCTTGTATGGGAGCCCCCCTTAAATATTAACTTTATTTTATTTTCAGTATTTGTAGTTATAGCAACGGATATACACAATCTGTGAAAATTTCAGAAGTCTAGCTATTGTGGTTCTTGAGTTACAGCTTGGAGACAGACAGACAGACGGACGGACAGACGGACAGACGGACAGACGGACAGACAACGAAGTCTTAGTAATAGGGTCCCGTTTTTACCCTTTGGGTACGGAACCCTAAAAATACATACTTCGATTGGAAGTCGGTTAAAATACCATTAAACCTCCTCGGTGAATCTCCCAACAAAAGCCATTAACTGAAGATATAAGATGGAACAAAATAATTGAGTTCTATAATGTAAGGCGCCGAACGCACTACGCGTTTTATTTAGAAATTATACCACATTTCTATATAGCTAATTAGCAAAAAATTGGGATAAACCACTACCATGGACCAATCAACTATTTATTACTCTATGCCACTACTAAATTTGGCTAAACTTGACCTTTTAAATTGCTCGTCCGCCGCAGACCGTGCGCGTTTCTTGGCGTCCGCTGAGCCAGAATCGGGGTATTGGCTCCAGGCAATCCCATCATCTAATATAGGCACACTTTTGGACAATCACACCTTCAACGTTTCAGTCGGCTTGCGTATAGGTGCCGAAATCACCGAAGCCCATCGCTGCAATTGCGGCACCACAGTGGACCGCCAGGGGCACCATGGACTGTCTTGCCGCCGGAGTGCCGGCCGCCAGGCCCGTCATGCCTCCATAAATGACGTCATCCGCAGGGCTCTTGCCACCGTCAACGTGCCGGCTACACTCGAGCCGAACGGTATCGCGCGTGACGACTGCAGGAGACCTGATGGAATGACGCTCATTCCATGGAGCCGGGGCAGACCTTTGGTGTGGGACACCACGTGCGTGGACACATTGGCGGCGTCGCATGTGACGGCCACCTCGAGGGAGGCGGGAGCGGCCGCTGCTCACGCGGAGACCAACAAGAGGCGGAAATATGAATGCCTGGGCCAAGACTTCATATTTCTGCCTTTTGGTGTTGAAACCTTGGGTTCGTGAGGCCCCAGCGCAAAGGTCCTGTTTAAAGATTTGTCCCGTAGACTGGCCGACAAATCGAATGACCCCAGGTGGTGCTTACCTCGGCCAGCGTATTAGTTTGGCCATACAACGAGGTAATGCTGCCAGTGTAAATGGCACTTTGCCCGCAGCCTCCGACCTAGACTTAATTTTTTACTTATGGTGTATGTATATTAGTGTTTATTTATAATATAGTTTAGTTTCGTATTTTTATAGTAAGCCTTTTAGAATTGTATAAAGTTATAATAATATCTAGTAATTAAAACTCTATTTAAATAAATTAGCAAAATTCATTGCTCAACTTCTATATAGCTGACTAGCGAAATTCATTGCTTATATAGCTGCTGACCAGCAAAGTCATGGCTTTACCACCATTTATAATGTTGACTAACAAAATTCATTGACTAACAGCATTGAATTTATTATTCGTTTCAAAGCTGCTTGATTGATTTTACGAGTATAAAAATCCTAGTGCAACCATATTGTGTACTAGCTTTCCTTGTTTTGCCATTTAAAGTATTTCTACTTCATCAGTTGATACAAAATCTTACCCCCTCTTTTGTCCCTTAAGAGGGGTGGGGGGGGATTTATCAACAGATGTAAAGTTGGAAAACACAGTTAATAATATGAAATAAGTCCAAGAAAAAAGTTTGATACAAAATCTGACCCCCTCTTTGGTCCCCTTAGAGGGGTGGGAGGGGAGATTTTTATACACCAGATGTTGAGTTAGAAGAAGACAAATATATCTGCGAAAACCGTATGCAAATCGGATCAGTAGTTTTCGTGTTAAAGAAAAAAGTTTGATACAAAATCTGACCCCTCTTTCGTCCCCTTAGAGGGGTGGGGGGAAAAATTTTTATACACCAGATGTTAAGTTGGAAGAAGACAAATATATCTGCGAAAACCGCATTCAAATCGGATCAGTAGTTTTCGTGTGATAGTGGAACAAACATACAGACAGACAGACAGACAGACAAAAAACTAACCACATTTTTGGCTTCTATAGCGATGTAGTGACACCCCCCGCTTATTATTTTTTAAATATCTTTAATGTACAGAATTCACATTTCTACAGTTTTATTATATGTAATTGCTTAGCTTATGCTGATGACATAAAGATCTTTAGAATTATATTTGAAATCAGTGATTGCCTAGCTCTTCAGAGAGATCTAGATGTCTTGACGGAATGGTGTAGACACAATCTTATGGCACTAAACGCTAATAAATGTCAAGTTATTACTTTTACAAGGAATAAAAATGTGATAAATTATACTTATAACATAAATGACAAGCCTTTATCTCGTGTCTCAGTAATAAGTGACTTGGGAATCATTTTTGACACTGCACTATCATTTCGGTCGCACTATGACTCCATATGCAGCAGGGCACATAATATGCTGCCATTTATTTCTAGAACGGCTAAACCTTTTAAGAACCCTAGTACTTGGATCTTACTGTATGTAGCCCTAGTGAGACGTATTCTCGAATACTGTTCATCTGTATGGTCGCCTATGTATAGTGCTCATATTGACAGAATTGAAGCTGTTCAGAGAAGATTCGTCAGGGTACTAAGTAGTAGATGTGGTATGCGGAGGAAATTACCGGATTATCTAGATAGGATCAATAAATTTGGTCTCCTAAGCCTTGAGAAACGAAGACAGATTGCTGATCTTAGTGTTCTATTCAAAATTGTTAATGGTCTTATTGACACCACTCTTTTAGAGCAGCTGTCTTTCAAGGTCCCTACTCGATCCGTACGTTTTCAACAGCTATTTAGTGTACCACGGACATATAATAATGTGTCCAAAAATAATCCTTTGCATAGAATGTGTACTATGTATAATAAATTTTGCCATGATAAGGATATTTTTAATTGTAATCTGATAGCATTCAAACGTCGTGATCTAGCCAAGGATCTCAAGATATAAATGTATGGCAATAATATTAAGTATTGATGGCCTTTAATCTGAGTTTTTGCTATGCTTCTAGATAATATTATCGTCAATGTAATATTAATTTGAATAGTATTAAATAGTATTAAGTACTCTCTTAGAATAGCCTTTTGATAGTTAATTTTTGTGGTGAGTTTAATGTATAGATAGTGTTTTTAGTTCTATTTGTTTTTGTGTTTCCTTGTCTTTCACTAATGAAACCCATATGTTAAATATTGTTACTGTCAATGCTGGTGCAGTTTTAATTGGACCTCAGTCTTTATGCTGTGTGTTGTCGTTAATGTTATGTTAATGTATGTTGTTATTCTGTGGTCTGTAACTGTACCGTAATAAATAAATAAATAAATAAATACTACTTTTACCGATATGTTGTGCAGCTTATTAATAGAAAAAATTGTAAACAAATATTTTGTCAGTAAAAGGCGAAAGACTGATGATGATAACTGATATTGTATATCTTCTATAAACACGATGTTATTTTTACTCGTAAGCTAGTATACAAAAGATAATAACAATCCTTATTTCGGCTTAGCGCATCTGCCGAAAGCTCAAGGGTTCCGTAATCCTTATTAATAGTAAACAAATGTTTGACTCAACCTGAGGCCGTTCGTCCATCGCCGCCGTGTAGAGCTTACTGATGAAGTATAAGCAGAGAGAAAGAGCATATTTTTGTGATTTGAATGGGCACCCCAGGGTCATGAAATCGCACATACAAAAGTAAAAAAACTACTGTTTGCTGCTACTTTCACAGTAAACTCTATACAGGGGACTCATACACACTCGATGTATAATCACTTTGTTTTGTTCCAGCCTATAGATATTCACAATGTTTATTAGAAGAAGGTACAACATTCATATTGTAACTAAAAACTTTATGTCAGCCATTTTGTATTTCACATGCGTCTAGACAAAACAGAATTAGATTACACCTAATTGTTGTAACTCTATCTGTGTTTACGTGTATCACGAAATATCTAATTATCTAAAAAAAGAACATACATTTTTAATAATAATATATTATTGCAATGTATTCATGCTAGAGGCAGCACCAGCATAGACAGTAAACAAAAAGTTTTGTGCGACGTTTGACAACGTTCCTGTCGGCCTGACCGAGCATACCACCTCGCTCGGTCGGAAAATCTTCCTTTGGCCTCCAGTCTCCACACATTAACCCCACAGTTACATTGAGACGCAATATGACACTCGATCATGTTAGCTTTTAATAAAATAGGCACTCGGGGACTGCCGCGGTAAAGCTATTGCATAGCATTAATGTGCAGTCGCAAGAACAGACACCGTGCCGAAGTCTGCCGAACTGAAACGACTTTAGACAATGCACGGCTTTCAACGCCGCACCCCTGTGCGGTCGGAGAAGGGAGTGTTAGATTTATTTTCATTATGCACTTTCTTGATTCAGTCACTGCGCGCAAAGACCGCAATAAAAGCTATGCAATAGCTTAACTACATCAAAATCGGTCCATCCGGTTAGATGCTACGATGCCACGGACACACTCACACAGACACATCAATACTTACATAATAAAATAACACTTTTATTTTCTTCGTTAGGACACAGAATACATATTAGTGCAAGTACGAGTAGTTAGGAGTAAAAATCGTTACTCACCAAACATAATATTAAATTCAAAGCTACAAAGATATTATAAGCCTTTTGTTCGAAGCGTTTCGACTTATAATTTTGTTAAAACAACGCGAACGCCGCAAATTCAAACATTTAATAAGATTACTGCCTTCTATTGTCTCCTAATAGTATCAATACAAACTTACTAACTCTTGAAACTGGTTTATTTTGGGCTTACTTATCTTAAATCAATTAAAAATTTTATAATATTAAAAACAAAATAACGAGGCATAGAATTTCATATGTTTAGGTTTAATTTGACAGACTGCAATTGCAATTTGCGTGAGACGTCTTGAAAATCTGTCAAATCTATACAAATATAGAAATTCATCTACGCGTGCTCTGAATTGACTCTTAGAAATGCATCTACGCATCGCTTTGCTGTCTGAATTAACCCTGATAGCCACACGGGCGTTGCGTCAGCGTTGCGTCGGCGCAGCGCTGCCGTTTGACGCATAGCCGGCCACACGGACGCTGCGTCGACGCAACGCTGACACATTTCAAAAGTGTATGTATGTATGTATGTATGTTTTTGTGTTTGTGCACGCATATCTCCGGCATTACAAGTCCGATTTAAGTGATTCTTTTTTTATTGTACTAGGTATTGTTCAACTTAGGGTAAAGTGCAAGTTTCATCAAAATCGGTTCAGTAGTTTTGGAGATACGGAGTTTTAATTCTTTAATTAATATACGTACAATTTTGAAGTCGGTTTTATCTTTTTAAAATACAGTTATTCTCTTTGTATTTCCACAGATAACGCTTATACACGTTAAATATTATCACCTTGCACATTTTTATCTCGATTTTCATATTTTTTATATGATTTCAAAATTGTGTACATCATCTACTCAATACTAATTTGACAAGCTATACTGCTATACATACGGTGATATTGATTGTCGGTATCAGTTTCTCAATAATTAATCCAGGTGAGCACTCAATCGTTGTCGTAACCCGAGTATTAACTGCCCACCTACATGCCCACCTATACACCTATCTCGGTGTGTGTAACCACAATACCCGGTTTATAAACTATAGTTTACAGTCTAGATAACTGTATTTTTTAATAAAAAGATAAAACTGACTTCAAAATTGTACGTAGTTGAGAATTAATTATTTTTTAACAGAAAATTAAAACCGACTTCCAAGATAAAAACAAAAGTAGGTAAGTAATATTCTTAAAAATAATCTAAAAAGAATCAAATAATTCATATTCCTTATTATAGTGCAGTCTTCAGACTTAGCCTAAACCTCAACTATTTCTGTACTCAATCTTCGTACTTTTGAAATCGCTACCAGCCCGGAAAAGTTCTGAGATCCATGACATAGAACTTACGCTAAAGTAAGCTGGTTAATTTTTTTCGGCTCAAAACTCGAATGGCCCATACAAGAAACACATACACAACCTAAAGAATTGTCACTTAGTTTTGTTATACAGTATTCATACAGTTTTTTGTTTGTTAAAACAGCTTCATAGGTTTATGATGTTTTCACCGATTGCTAGTTTACCCCCGCAATATACCTACCTAATAATATTATATTTAGAGGTACCAAATAAGAGTTCTTACTTTTATCCAAAGATCTTTATTATATAGAAATTACATCAGATAGAAAGAAGCCTTTAAAATGAAAGTTCCACTATTGAAAATTTAATTAATTTGACAAATACCGTAGTCTAGAGAGGCAATTTGTAAAAATTAATGAGACAAAACTCAAACAATAGATGAAACATGGCTCTTTGAGAGACGCAATTTATTTAAAATATCTCTTTTCAGATATAATAAAACTTAAATTATAAGAAACAATTAAAATCATCGTTTTCAACTTTGTTTTTGACAATGCGGCTTGATTATAATTGTGTGAAAAGAAAGATGAGCCGTACGGTTACTAAAGGAGGAAAGAAAGCCTTGTGTATTGCAGACACACTTGGGCACTATAAAATGACATTTCCGTTGCTGTTCTGTTTCAATGAAACCGACAACGAAATCGGTGTATGAGTAATATTATAATATTGTAAACAAGTAGATGACCCCCAACACTCTGTTAAACCAAAATTCGTTTATCGCGCGGGAACCGTACATTTTCCGGGATGAAAATATCCTATGTCCTTTACCGGGACTCAAACTATCTCCATACCAAATTTCAGCAAAATCGGTTCAGCGGTTTGTGCGTGAAGAGCTAACAGACAGACAGACTTTCGCATTTATAATATTAGTATGGAATATGTCTATTATATTCAACCAAATAAATAAGATTTAAGTAAAATTTACTCTTCGATGACCTTATAGTGAATATACGAGTCTCACGTAGAAAGAAAATCTATCTATCCCACGGGAATCATACGTTTTGTCGGGACAAAAGGTAATCTATATGCTAATAGGCAGTTTTATTTTCTGAACATAAAAGAGATATTATATATTAGGTATATAATATACAGCATTTCACAAAATCAATTATATAATATAAACTTTGATCAAAGATTAAATGTGGAAAGATGCAATTTAATATGCTATAATATTATGTTTACTTAAGAAAATGGTAGAATCTACGATGTAGGGATCATTCAATTTAAATGATTTTTCATAATTGATGATTTAAAACATCAGCCACAAAACAAACAAATCAGCCAAGTGCGTGTCGCACACAAAGAACAAACAAACGAACGGACAGACAGACATGACGAATCTTTTCCGTCTTCTATCATTGGGCTATGAAACCGAAAAATCGGCGGTTGCTAAACCCATCACTCGACTCGCATTTGGCCGGTATTGAACGCGACATGTTATATCCGTATTCGTCCAAGGTGTGCTATTTTTATAGTCTGTACCCTTCTTAGAATACTTTGCCAGGATATCCCTTTGTGTAAGGGAAAAGATAAAAAATATTGTATAAAATACTTGTGATTTTGATATATTATATCTTATTTTTTAAATAAAAATGAAACGCCGAATGTGTTAACGCTAATCTTGAGAAAGGCTGAACTGATTTTGCAATTTTTTTTAAATATTCCTTGAAGTACGGGGATGGTTCTAACGGAAAGGAAAATAAAAAAATCGCGGTAAATTAATTTTAAGGATACAATCGTGAGCTGTTTCGCTTTTGACAATAATTTACAATTTTAACTTCTAAGGGTGAATTGCACCAGAAGCGTAGTTAAAGTTAAGGTTAAGGTTATCGTCAAATATGGCGACTTTTGCTAGGGAAGGCCTAAGGGTGAATTGCAATAGGGATTTGATAATTCATTTCACATTTTGTTATGGTAAAAGTTAAAGTTATAGTTAAAGTAAGCCGGTGCAACCCACTCCAAAATAACGTCCGTCAGACCTGCTAGTTATGAAATCATACTTCTGCGTTTAATCTTTCCTAAATATGTATCTTTGAAACAAAACTCACGTTCGCCTTAACAAAATTGGATGATGAATTTTTAAGCAACAAATAATATTTTATTTTTATGCAACTTTGGTATTTCTCAATATCGGAACTAGAAAAGAATTTATAAGTTTATATTCAAGCGGTTGTCATATATTATAAAGTTTGCGAGATCGGGACAGGAAAATACAATAAAAATATATTGATATCTATATGAAAAATTATAGTGTCAGAATTTGTGAACTGTGATACATTGTGAAGATATGTAGGAAGATATCCTAATCGGTTTAGGCACTTTAGCGTGAAGAGGTAACAGACACAGACGGACAGACATACAAACTTTTACTTTTATGAATTAATAAGGAATAAGGATTCCTAGAAAATAACACTCTTACCCATAAAGTTAATATACCTACAACTTTATGCTCTTACCACAAAAAACTAAACATCTATTGAACAGTTGTTTTGCGGCAATTATGTACTGAATTTTTTTCTAATCAACTGTTCAACATCTTTTGTAGTAAGGTCGTAAATATCTAATATTTGGCTTTTTGTGACTGGGTTAAATATTTTTACCCAAGTATATTTTTTCCGATCTTACAAAAAGTTGGACTGATTTTGACTAAAACTTTGTTGATTTTTAAGAAGCTGTTTTAATATGTTAATTATTTTTTACTAGGCAAGCGATGCGCGGCGGGGGATACGTAACGTGTTTCCCCCCCTCAAAAAAAAAGGCAAGCGATGTTGCGGACAAGTACATAATAAAAATAAAAAATTGGTAATACAAAGTTAGAAGTTGGAAAAACCTTACCAATGGTTACTTTCTGGCAATTTGACAATGCCAATTTTATGGCAACTGGCCAGAACAGGTCTTTAAAGATTATTGCGATTTTATTAAAACCACATTTTCAACCAAACTAAGGTAAGTTACATAAACTTTTTTCAACATAGTTCAAGTAGTTTTAGACAGGTTGAAATGGACTTATTGTTATTGTGGTAAAAATCGTTTATGACGAGGAAACCGTAGGTACATTTTATGGGATAAAAAGTATCCTATCGTTTCCCGTTTTATTTTTATTTTTTATCGTTTCCCGTTTTGCTGTAAATGTTCAGCGTCAATTCTATATTGACAAGCTGTAGTTAATTCAGATACAACTGCAGTACACTAGTACTAGTACTATAATTATTATATCATCATGTTATCTATACAACATGACTGGTGAGACAATACCGATACTTATGGAGAGTATTCAGTACTCGATTCTCATTATAATTATGTAATAAAATTAGGTACTTAATTTTTTTCCGAATTTCCCAAAAATAAATGAATCATGGATACTAAGTAAATTACGCGGCTAGGCAAGTAGGCATACTATGCGGCCGGTGCAGAGGCGTGCGCTACCAAAGAAACACCACACAACTACCCCTCCGCTCGCGGTGTCCATGCGTTGGGTAAATAATTATTTAACTTTAAGCTACATTTACTCAGTGATCAATTGATATTATTTTTTTATATTATTTTTTTCCAACTAATATAATAGCCAAATATCACGTCCTCGAGTATTGAACATGTCTCACCAGTCACGCAGTATATATATTAAGCTCAAAGGTAACTGACTGACATGGTGATCTATCAACACGCAGCCCAAACCACTGGACGGATCGGGCTGAAATTTGGCATGCAGGTAGATGTTATGACGTAGGCATCCGCTAAGAAAGGATTTTGATAAATTCTCACCCCAAGGGGTTCAAATAGGGGATGAAAGTTTGTATATAATATTACTTCTTAATGCGAGCGAAGCCGCGGGCAAAAGCTCGTAATACTATATAACATGGTATCTTTTAATAACATGGTACATAATATTTTCATCAGCATAATAATTATATTGATACTTTTTATCAGGGTGAGCGAAGCGAGCCCTAGTATATCCCACAACCTGAGCACTTTTGTGGTACACTTTACGGAAAAACTATCACGCCTATTGATTTGTGCTTTAACAGAATAATTTTCATTTATATCTAGATGTGTTATCTTCGATCAGTCAAGGTTTGATTACTATTAAAATATATAAAAAAACTGCCTTAAAGATTATTACCACGAAAAAACAACGCGAGCCTTCACAAAGCTCGGCTTTTAGGTAGTTGTAAAATATTGTGTAACATCTCATATGATTATGATGTCCACCTTCGAAATTATATAATACAACTCGACTAAAAGTCATAGAAAACCTTAGAAGGTTTCCATAATACATTGCGATACAAAGCAATTTTATATTCATACCCGAATCACTCTGGATGGGTAAAAGGGTCGCACCTGCTTTAAGATTTATACACATAATATAGTGATCCAGTGGAAAAACTGACCTTTAGCCCGAGTTTGTCGGGAGAAAATTATACGAGTCCCTGGTAAATAAAATACAGGGTGAATATTCCGTTTTGTAACTTCGCAGAATGGAGTCCTGCTAGCGTAAATAACTCCTTGGTCCAGTTTAAAGTAGCTCTTGACGGTTATGTGTTCGATTTCCACGATAAATTATTATGTATAATGTATATCCATTCTAATAATATAAATTCGAAAGTGTGCCTGTATATTAAGTGACGAACAACATCTAGTAAAGAATACTGACTTAGATTTAAATATTACCTAGATTAAAGCGGTTCTGAAGGACAGCCGTTTAGACCTTAACTTATTAGCTGGGTACAACTGGGTTACCTAGTTTACGGTAAGCCAGCATTTTCTAGCTATTTCGCGGCCGATTTAGCCGACTACCTCAAAAGAAGCATAATATTATAATGATTATGACAATTGAATGTTCAATCCATACTAATATTATAAATGCGAAAGTATGGTCTCTTACTTCTTCACGCTTAAACCACTAAACCAATTTTGCTGAAATTTTGTATGGAGATACTTTGAGTCTCGTGAATGGACATAGGTTACTTTTTATTCCCGAAAATGTACGTTTCCGCGCGATTTGGCGCAACGGAGTTGCGGGTGTCAGCTAGAAAAGATGGGGGACCTACGTAGTTTGGTCGCGTTACGTCAAACCCAGCCGACAGGTTATTGACGTTGGTCTGTCAACTGTCTAGGAATCAATTTCCTCGATGGTACATACAAAATTTCATTAAATGGGTTGAGCCGTTTTGGAGGAATTCGGGCTCAAACACAGTGACACGAGAATTTTATATATATACCAATTTGTATCCCTGTTCAAATTTATTAGCTTTTTTAATTATCTCGTACATTTTTATCAGCAAAGGTTTAAATTTGTTCAGCTTTATTAAAGTGAACAAAAAATGCAAAATGAAAGTCTAATATTGACGGCGGTTCATTTTTATGAAAACAGTTAGACGCGGGACGGGAGCGTCTGCAACGCGAAAGGTGTGCACACGCGCGACTACGGTGCGAAACCGTAGATTATTTCCGCTCTGCCGACGCGAACGTCCCGCGTTGCAGACGCTCCCGCTTTGGACGTGTAGGTTTGGCCGAAGCTTAATATACTTATGTACGAAATTCACTCTTTTGTTATTTTATGTCTCTTTGATACAGTTTGAATCCTTGCAAACCACAAAATATGTGTAGTTATGTGATGACGCCCGTTACTCTGATGCGTCGAAATTCATTTTTCCCGGCGGAACCGTACATTTTCCTGGGACTCTAAAGTACGTCAGCACCAAATTTAAGCAAAGTCGGTTCAGCAGTTTGGGCGTGAAGGGGGTAACTTTATTAAGTATGGATATATACTTAATAAAGTTGAAAGACTGATTTTTGGAGTTTTTATCAACCAAAAGGCATTTGACGTTACTTTAGGATTTTATGAGAATACAATATTGTATTTATAATATCAAGACTTCAAGAAGTCGTCGTTGACTGCGGAACCCTGAAACGGAACTCTAACCAGCAGATTTTTTGTATATTGATAGGTTAATAGTTATATCACTTAACAGTAACATTGTCCTACAAATAGAAAAACCCATATTTTAGGACCATCAAATCGAAATACATAATATTTAATTTTAATCTTTTCTATCTCTGTTCGCTACCACTTTGGAGAATTTTCGCAGAGGAAATTGTTATTCATCTTATCAAATTAGAGCTACTCACAAAAAATTAGCTTGATAGTAATAAAAAAAAATTCTCTCTCTCTCTCTCTACTAATAAACTTAAAAATTAAATCAATATTGAAGGGATGCATAGTGCATACACACCCTAAAGTATTATCGCTTTGTTGTGGAACACCTTTAATGTTCGTGTGGGTTTCTTTCATTATTGAATAAGATTAAATAACAAAGTTGTAATATTAATAAACAAGGTTTGACCTTAATCGTCTTTGGCTAAGCTTTAACATTTAACCTTTGTTGAACAATATAGTGTTTATATCTGTATTAATTGCCAATACACAATATTAACTCATGAAATATATTAACTTTCGTTGATTCTGTTTAGATGAAAATTAATATGATACTCTGTTTTGTATAGAGAATCACATGGAATAAGATATATGTATTTTACGGTCAAAATAGACAAAATAGACACTCAAAATAGTCCTGATAAATGATAATGCAAGAACAAAGCGGACAGTTGATTTCCGGTAAAGGATAATAGGGTCTAATTAGATTTTGAGATGATGTAGTTGGAAACGACTGTCACAAGTGTCCGGCAGTCATGGGAGACGAGATTCCTACAGTTACGTCGAGGAAAATAAGATAAAATTTAGTTGTATACTTTATCGAAGGTCAGGTAGACCCTCAGAACTGGATCCTCCTAAAGTAACCGCGACCGAAACTCCATAGAATTGCTGGTCGTTCTTACCTCTATAGGCGCCATAAACAGGTAAACTTTCAGCTTATATATTTATAATACAAAACATATATTTCGAGTTTTATATAATATTTAACTCATATCTTAAAGTGCAGACCATGGATGAAGAATTTACTTTTATTTAAAAAGTATACGCGTTAATTAATTTTTTTTTAATATCTATAATGGACGCTTTACACCACGTCAGTCTGGCCCGTAGCAAGTACCTGAAGGACTTGTGTTACAGGTACCAGACAACGGAAATATATTTAATACTTTTATATTATACATACATAGTATATTTAACATTTTTATTATAATATTATACACATATTTAATACACATCCATGACCCAGGAAACGCGCTCACCACTGAGCCACAGAGGTCGTCAAAATATTATGTAAAACTTTTCCAAACTGACGATCAGTTTAAAGGTGTATTTATAGCGTCGAAATTCCAATAAAAAACCGGCCTAACTGTTCGATCGAAACAGAAACAATTTCGTGGAAATCAGTGCATGAAAACACTCGTTTGTTGTGCAAATACGCCTTGAAATATACAGCCGTGTTGTACAGTCAGGAGGGGGAAAACATTGCTAGAAAGAGCTTAGTAGGGGTCTAGGGGATCTATTAACATTAAAGCCCACTTGCGCAGATCTAAGTTAAAGTTAACTCTGAGTTAGACATCATGTCATCTGTATCACTCACTTGTTGAGTGATCTGGTGATATAACAGATGACATGATGCTTAACTCAGAGTTAACTTTAATCCAGATCTACGCAAGTCCGCCTAAGATATTTTTTTATTTCATACCATATTTAAATATTACTAGCTTACCCGGCAAACGCTGTTTTGCCATTTCTTTACTAGATGACGCCCGCAACGCTTCTGCACAAAAATTCGTTTAACGCGCGGGAATCATACAATTTCCGGGATAAAAAAGTATCCTGTATCCTTTTCCGGGATTGAAAGTATCTCCAAACCCAGCAAAATGGGTTCAGCGGTTTGGTTGTGAAGAGGTAACAGACAGACATACACACTTTCGCATTTATAATATGAGTACGAATGCAATTTAAGATGGGCTGCGGCGGGCTGCGTTATTTTAAAATAACTCAACGCAAAATATTTTTAACTTTTACAATGTCATGTTTTTTTTCTTTATTTATAGGCTTGTGTCGAAACCGACAATGCCAGCCTCATAAGTTACATCAAATCTACAAAATTCACATGCGTAATAATTTGCAAAGAGATACTAATTAGATCTACACTTAATCTATATCTTCTTCTAAATATATAAAACTCAAAGGTGACTGACTGGCATGGTGATCTATCAACGCACAGCCCAAACCACTGGACGGATCGGGCTGAAATTTGGCATGCAGGTAGATGTTATGACGTAGGCATCCGCTAAGAAAGGATTTTGATAAATTCTCACCCCAAAGGGTTGAAATAGCGGATGAAAGTTTGTATATAATAATATTTCTTAACGCGAGCGAAGCCGCGGGCAAAAGCTCGTAAAATATAAATACAAATTTACTAGCCCCCAGATAACAGGAAATGTTAATTTTTGTGTTGTTAATAAAGTTCAATTTATATCGTACCTACTCCACGCAAAATCTACATTGCTGTGTAAACAGCCCCTTATATTACTTTTTCTATAACATTTTAATTTCCTACCGAAAATAAAACTCGAATGAATACGGAAAAATGTTATAATAATATTGAAATATATTGAAAGAGGAAATGTGTACTCTGGGGATAGTGGAGTATCCATCATCCGTCATTTACTGCGAGTGCCTCGGCACTAATTGGTCAGCTCCATATTATAATAATATATAATAATATCTATGGACGCTTCACACCACGTCAGTCTGGCCCCATGCTAAGTACCTGAAGGACTAGTGTTACAGGTACCAGACAACGGAAATATATTTAATACTTTTATACTATACATATATTTAAGATTTTTATTATATGATAAATATATTTAATACACATCCATGACCCAGGAACTTTGAAAACTTTTTTTTTGTTCCGTCGGCGGGATTCGAACCCGCGACCTCCGGCTTAAGCTACCAACGTGCTATCCACTGAGCCACAGAGGTATTCGTCGTATTGAAATGTTTTTGGTATCGCCTCCTGTAGAATAATGGATCTTTTTCGGTATTAATGTTATAGCGAAAGTATGTTTGTTAAGCCTACACGCGTAGTAATCGCTTAGATCGCTTAGCAGAAGTGGAAGGTAAGGTGTTTGAATTTAGGTCTTTTTATTGACAAAAAAAAACGCTATTTGTAGAACAATAATTGGACGCATTTATGTACGCACGTTATTGGTGAATTATGATTAAAACAAATTGTTTTTAAACGTTTTTCCGGGATAAAAGTATTCTACGTATTCCCGGGAATTAAAGTAGTTTCATACCCAGCAAAATAGGTTCAGTGGTTTAGGCGTGAAGAGGTAACAAACAGGTACACTTTCGCATTTATAATACTAGCTAAAAGCCGAGATTTGTGCGGGCTCGTGTCGTCACACCTAGACTGACTGATGATGGCACATCTACATTTAAATAAAAATTACTATGTTAAAGCATAAAGCAATAGACGTGATAGTTTTTCATATAGTGTACCATAAAATTTTTAGGTTGTGAGATATACTTAGGCGCGCTTCGCTCGCCCTGATGAATATTGTACAGATGTGCTTATTGGCCCATTTAAACCGAGCGATCTTAAGGTTAAATAAATAAATAAACGTTTATTCTCCTTTTTTGACAATTACACCACAAGACATTATAACTAAAAAAATATAATAATAATAATAACACTAAAAAACCAAAGATGTCGAACGTTCGTTTACAAACAATTTTAACAACTGGTACCAGGTCTCTGCTGATACTAAGCAATCCACACAAACAAAGTATCCATACGAAAAATCAATAACATACTTATTTAATATTGGCACTATAATACGAGTATTTTAAAGTCCAACAATCAAGGCAGGGAGTGTTATGATCAAAAAACTGAATCGGCATCTCCGTATCAGGTAATGACCGCAGTTCGTAGTCCCTTTTTTTCAGTGAATCCAGACTGGTTAAACCTATACCTTTTGTACGGTTTCGTTTTTAATAAAAAAAAATCAATTTTGTGTACGCGATTGTACACGCTATATAATATCAAATGGTGGGAACTGTACCGGTAGTAATAAGCGTGTTTTACTGCGCGATCCCTGAGGCATGAATTTATTAGCGAAGCCTGCGACCACTGTAGCTCAGTGATAAATGCTCAATCTGACGGCGGGTTTGTATCCTGAGTTGACTTCTATTGTTTCTGTGAATTTACGAGAAGGATGTGATAGATATTATAAAGTATGGAAAATTTTTGGCTTATTATTTTATACATTATAGATATTTCTGTTTGTTCTATTGTATTTAAGGCTTACATAAAAAAAGGTTTTCGCATCATTTGCATTCAGGTTGTACAGAAAACTAGATTGTTTGTTATGAAAATGATTGAATGACTGGTGAGACATGACCGATACTTATGAAGAGTATTCAGTACTCGATTCTCATTATAATTATGTAATAAAATTAGGTACTTAATTTTTGACCAAATTTTCCTTTAAACAAATGAATCGGGAACACTTAGTAAATTACTATGCGGCCGGCGCGGCCGCATGCGCCCCGCGCCGCGCGCCACCCCCCCGCGCGCGGTGTCCATACGTTGGGTAAATAATCACTTAACTTTGAGCTGTATTTACTACATACACTCAGTGATCAATTGATATTATTTTTTGTATTATTTTTTTCAACTGATATAATAGCCAAATATCACGTCCTCGAGTATTAAACATGTCCCACCAGTCATGCTGTATATAACTTCCAATCATTAAAAAAGTTGTCCTTATTCCACACCACGAATCTATTCCTTATATCTCATCAAAATAAGTCTAGTAGTTTTGGATCTTATTAAAAATAATTATTTCCTTCTTATTACTACAGATTTAAACAATAACTACTTCTTTTGCGTGTTTCAAATTTAAATCAATCCCTCGCAAATAACCTTAAAATATTCCCACCTTTTCGTGAAATGTTTCTCAATTCGCGGCTTATTTTTTAATTTACCCCAAAACTCTTGAATATTCAAATAAGGCTCCGTACAGACAAGCGTCTTCGGATTCCTATTACTCTAATTCTATGAGTTTCTTGACTTAAGTTCTTACATTTTGAATATCGTCAACCGAATCCCTATTTTTGAAGCGCAAGTAACCCTTGCTACTTACTAATAAAAATACTTTTAAGTTATACTAAAAAAATTGAGATTGTAAAGGGATTATGGTAAGACAGAAATGTCTTATTTTGTGTTTATTGTTCGGTGTTCCTGTTGCACTGATCGCAGGCCAATTTCAGCGTCTCGTTTTGTACATTTTCGTGTGTGTACGAGCCGTTCGGCCTGCAGTCAGTCCGACCGGAACGATCGGCTTCTCCGTATATAAGGGCCTTAAGCCGCTCGTCTGCACGAAGCTTAAGTTCAGTTACGTTTAATAGCAATTAATATTTTTCCTTGAACTTTTGTTAATATTTTTTCTTCGAAAATATTTCCTTTAATATTTAAAATCGGGATGATCGAATGATGTGACAATTTCCATTTAATTGAACACGACATTTTAGATATTTGGATGTTTGTTACACTTTGCAAACAAATCACGGTAAGAGAATTTAATTTTTCAATCTATAAATTAGGATGGAAAATAAAATTATCTTGCCGCTGATATCTATTATTATTAATGCTAAATAGGTGCCGCATTAAATTGTAATTAAGTGAAGATTTTAACATCTGAAAAACTCTTTATTAAATTAAAGTTTCATCATTAAGCCCGACCGCACATTATCCGAATTTCTGATTAGAAAAATTCGAACGTTCATACATTTTGTCACGTCAGAATACTGATAGTGTACGGGGACCACAACAAAATGTATGAACAGAGTGCGTTCCGGCGCGGCATCCGAATTTTTCTGATCAGAGACCGTACATAAAGTCCCTTTTGTTAAAAAGATGACGAAATTCGTTATCAAAATGTATGGGATTTGACATTAGTCTTTGCAAGCGAAATGTCTTTTAGCGATGACTTATGTCAAACCGTATACATTTTGATAACGAATTTCGTCATCGTTTTTAACGAAAGATACTTTGTCTAAGGGGGCAGGTATTCGGATAATGTGCTCTATGGCTCTGAGTGCAGCAGTCAGTCTGTCTGTTACCTCTATTCGTTACTGTGGAAATACTACTCAATAAACAATGAACCTAGATAAAAGAAAAGGTTGAGGCAAATCGATTCTAAGTTTAGCCAGCCGGTAAATAATATAGCCGATATCCGGCTAACATAATAGCCGAGCATTTAGCTGGCTAATGTAACCACTAACCAGCAACCATAGAAAGTTATTATTGTTATACTGTAGTTTAATTCTAAGTGTACCTTTAGATTAAAAAAAAAACTTTTGCATTTTACGATATATCATATAACGTCTTAAAAATAAGCATCAAATAGCTAAAAATGTACACTTGTGTGTCTATCTGTCTACACCCTACTGACGTTAAGCCCCTTAACCAATTTAGCCAAACCTTTTTATTGTTGAGACACTTTACCGGGAAAATATATAATATTTTTAAATATAATATTGAATGTACTATAGCTTCTTGGTAGAAATTGATATTATTTAATAATAAAATGGACGTGAGCATGATTTTATCGAAACTAGTCGTGTAAAACATTAAAATTGTAAGAAATATAAAATGAAGTGGCATAAAAGAAAATCGGCAGTAAAACGTCTGTAATTTTAAAATAATATTATAATGTACCTGTAAAATTTTGTAGCAGATGTATGTATTCTGAATTACAATAAATTATTATTATTATAGGGCCCACTGGCGCCAATCTGGGTTAAAGTTAACTCTGAGTTAAACATCATGTCATCTCTATCACTGACTTGGTGAGTGACAGATATGATATGATGTTTAACTCAGAGTTAACTTTAACCCAGATTGGCGCAAGTGGGCCTAAGAGTAAGAAAAGTGTATATTTATCACTATATACATTTTATCGCAGCAAAATATACAGTTAGGACTTGACAAACAAACATAATAGTAAATACAATCTCAACCAAGTCGCGGGCGTGTAATATGTCATAGTCGTGTAAGATGGCCTTACATGACACCGGAAATGACACGGCGACACGCGAGCGGAAGTCATGGCCTTGTAGCGTGGGAACCATATTTCCTTTATTTCTTACGGAATAATAATTGCTACAACTTTCTTTGCTGTGGTGTAGAATCTTGTAGATATTACTGTAGATTGCTAGAGACAGCGAAGCTATGGCATGGCGTAGAGGGCTACGGCGTAGGGTGCTACGGCGTAGACTGCTACGGCGTACCACGATATGGCGTAGAGATGCTACGGCGTAGCATGACATAACGCAGACTGCTACGGCGTAGCATGATATGGTGTAGACTGCTACGGCGTAGCACGATATGGCGTAGAGTTGCTACGGCGTAGCATGCCACGGTGTAGACTAGCTATGGCGTAGCACGATATGGCGTAGAGATGCTACGGCGTAGCACGATATGGCGTAGAGTTGCTACGGCGTAGCATGCCACGGTGTAGACTAGCTATGGCGTAGCACGATATGGCGTAGACTGCTACGGCGTAGCACGATATAGCGTAGACTGCTACGGCGTAGCACGATATAGCGTAGAATGATACGGAGCGGGCGTAGGTATGTATTATAGCATCCTAGGGGAACCGTACATTTCAAACTTATTTATTACCGTTAAGTCTGTGCCAAGTTGTAGTAGAACTGGTGCCAGGACACTCGTTAATGAAACAGACGTTCATACATACTAATCAGAAGTTTTTTTACTCGGTTATATAATATGAATTTCAAGCCTAGCCTACAAGGCTAGGCTTGAAATTCACTACCTTTCTTATTACACAAGTGCTTTTGAAGTGTGTTTTTATAATTATAAATAAAAAATAGCGCAAAGTGATATCATTTTAAAAAGTTATAAGCTTGATTTTATTAAAAATTAAAGTTGATTATCAGATTTTTTATAAATCAATCTAACAAAATAAAATTTTCACAAAGAAATTTCATACAACAAAATTTTATGTATATTATATTAGATATGGGCTATAATAATTTGTAAAATATTAGTACCTATGCAATATTTAGTTTATCATAGACATGAATTTATTATAGAATCGGATAATAAAGATACGCTTCGCAGCTACGGCGTAGTACTTCGTAGAGGGTCTACGAAGTGCTACGCCGTAGCTGCGAAGCGTTAATACTTGATGAGACAATTTACGCTATAGTCTAAGTCACGGAATGCCTTCAATGACTTTAAACCATAAAACTTTCAGCCATAAAACTTAGTCGTAGATACTTTGAAGACATTTTAATAAGTTTTTATGCGCTGACAAAGTTTTATTGCTTTCTCTATCATCTTATACTTTCCACAACACAACGATTGCATATTCTGAGGAATCAAGCACGGACTTGTAGGGAGATAACTGTAATTTAAAAAGATAAAACCGACTTCAAAATTGTACGTAATTGAGAATTAAAACTCCCTATCTCCAAAACTACTGAACCGATTTTGATGAAACTTGCACTTTTCCCTAAGTTGGACAATACCTAGTACCTACAATAAAAAAAATCACTTAAATCGGACTTGCAGTTTCAGAGATATGCGCGAACAAACATAAAAACTTAAATAATAATCGTTTTAAACTTATTTAAGTATTCCTAGATGTTTATTATTTTATTTATTATTATATTATGTATATTATTATTCGTTATGTTAAACCATAATTATGTTGAATCTGTCGTGCGTCATGCGTAATCTATAGGAACCACGGAAGATCAGGTACCGCGGCGCAGTATTCTGTGCCGTGGTAATACACCTGAGTGGGTATCCTTTTCGGCATTATGCAATGCACTGCCTAATGATGCCATTATTATTATTATTTCTTTGTTGAATTGTTTTGTATGCTCTTACATAGTATTGTTGTTCTTTCTGATATTGTTATTTTAGTTAAGCAGTTTTTCTTTCTTTTGGGTTATTGCTTGGTTGTTGTTTCTGTGTGTGCTGTGCATTGTCGTAATGTGTGAATAAAGCATTTTATTATTATTATTATTATTATTATAAATACATACATACATACATACATACATACATACATACATACATACACTTTTGAAATTTGGCGCATTTGTTCAGAAGAAGTTATAGATTAACATATGCAAAAACTGGGCAGCTCTGGAAATATTACATACATACGGGTCGAATTGATAACCTCCTTTTTTTGAAGTCAGTTAAAAATGATCCAGCTAGGGTCTGAGACCAGTGAAACCGCGCACTTTTGACGTTTTTCCGCCTTTGAATTTCGAGCAAAGCACAGTATTATAGGCCCGTATCTAAACACGGTCAAGAGCGAATAAAAGTAGTGTTCATATTTGAAATATAGTTTTTTAACCTTGGAGGCTGATTTCTCACGCTGACTACTCGCAGATCGTCGACGTCAACACCAAACGTATAAGGGTCAATTCAGACCGCAACGCGTGAGACGTCTTGCGTCAAATCCATACAACTTTAGAAATGCGCGTCGCGTTGCGGTCTGAATTGACCCTTAAACACCAGCGTAGATCACTACGCGCTATTCAAAAACACTGTCTAGAATTTGATATATCTCGGGCCTTCAATGAGTCTAAAATCAGCTTAAAATCAAATTGCTAAACATTATCTTTCCGGACTGTACAGAGGGAACTCAAATAACCTTGGCCAGTCATATCCGGATAAGATCTTACGTTTATTACGTTCGTAATGACGAATCGATACCACGGCCAGAATTTCCGCTCGGAATTATTAAAGAGCTGGGAAATCACCTGATAATAATAATAATATTGTTTTTGAGTGGGAGTCCTAAAGATCACAAAAGTTCTGAACAAGATTATTACGCTCTGTAAGATCGAAAACTTCTATCTCAGTTATTATCTTAGGTATGAAATGTTTTTAAAATCAACTACAGATATTTTGGGCATGAGATTTAGGGCTTTGGGGTATTTTAGCATTTCGGCAAAAAAATCTCATACACAAATAAAAAAACGTCTTTACGTAAGCAGCAGACTGTATGCTAAAAATATCTGTAGTTAATTTTGTTACAACTTAAAAAGTAATGAACTCTGAACGTTTTTGTAGTGCGATGCAGAAACATGCGTTTTTAGGGTTCCGTAGCCAAAATGGCAAAAAAGGAACCCTTATAGATTCGTCATGTCTGTCTGTCTGTCTGTCTGTCCGTCCGTATGTCACAGCCATTTTTCTCCGAATCTATTAGAGCTATACTATTGTAACTTGATATGTAGGTGTAGTCTGTGAACCGCATTAAGATTTTGATGCAAAAATGGAAAAATTATTAAAAATTTTAGGGGCCCCCATAGGTGCAACTGAAACAAAAAAATTTTTCATCTAATCTATGCGTGTAGGGTATCTATGGATAGGTCTCCAAAAATCATATTGAGGTTTCTCATATCATTTTTTTCTAACCTGAATAGTTTGCGAGAGAGACTCTTCCAAAGTGGTAAAATGTGTGTTCCCCCCCTCTAATTTCTAAAGTAGGGGCATGATAATTCTAAAAAAAATATATGATGTAGATTACTATAAAAACTACCAACGAAAATTGGTTTGAACGAGATCTAGCCAGTAGTTTTTTTTATACGTCATAAATGGTAAACCTTAATCTAAATTTCATTAAATCGACTAATATATAAAAATAAATCAAAAACCTTTTAATTTCATAAAAATAAACCTTATTGCTGCTGCGGAACCCTTCATGGGCGAGTCCAACTCGCACTTGGCCGCTTTTTTTGTTATTTACTATTGTTTCTGTGGACGCTTCTGAACTAAAGAAAGAAGAGAAGAGAAGGTCTTTGTCACGGTGACCAGAGAACGGATTAAATACTTTTTATAATAAATAGTATACACAACATCGACTCGGTCGTGCCGAAGCATAAATTTTACGACCAAAACCAAATTTCCGGTCAAAATTATTAATGAGCGCAAAGTTCCTAATATTGGGGGCCTTGTGGAATTGCCCAATTATTATTATGGAATATCATTAAATCATTAAAATGAGTCCGTAATCGTTAATCATTAGGAGCGAAGCCACGTTGCTTCGTTTCGGTGCGTAGTAACGCGACATACGAAAAAACGAAAATGCCAAATGCCACTTTATGACCTTGGCTATAGGTTTCATTTTGCTCTACACCACTACAAAGCTGCGGCCGCATGGGTCGCTAGACCAGTGTCGGTAGAAAATGAAACCTATAACCTATGTCATAAAGTTGCATTTTCTTTGAATTGTTGCCGATCGCTGTCGCTTGCTTCGTTGGTCGGAACAGCTAAATTCTATGCTTTGCTCTGTAGGCTACCAGGTTTTAAAATAAAAGATTTAAAGACTTGAAGTGGACTGTATTAGGATTGCTAAATTACAAGTATAAGTTCTGGTCGCCTACGAAGACAATGTTGGAATGCAATGGTTCAATGCAGTTGTCTAAACTAGTATAATATGTATATAGCTGTATAGTGTGCGCTCGCGCATAAGGCGTATGCCCGGCGAAGCTAGTAGAACGAGCCCCGCGCGCCCCGCGCGCCCCGTTGCGGTGCAGCCGCAACATGCTGCCCGGGCCACGTTGAAGGACTTCAACTTGAACTGGTGGGAAGCGGACAGATGTTATTATAGGCCCGCTGGATGACACCTTTCTTCGTCTTAACTTCAGCAACCCGGCAAATGTTGTCTGGGCCTGTATGCAGCTTGGTGACGCGACCCAACTGCCACAGAAGAGGGGGCTGGCTCTTGTCGCGAACCAGCACCAAAGCACCGAGTTGCAAACTGTCCCTCGAAGTATGCCACTTGCACTTCTGTTGGAGAAGAGAAACATACTCGGATGAAAATCGAATCCAGAAATGTTGTTTGAGTTTCTCAATCCTCTCAAATCGTTGTAGGCGATTGATGTTCGCCTCTGCGAAGTCAGTTCGAGGGACAGATAATAGTGCTCGTCCTATTAGGAAGTGAGCAGGAGTTAGACACGTGAGATCGGATGGATCAGAGGAAAGAGGTGTTAATGGTCTAGAATTTAGGATACCTTCTATTTGAACCAGACATGTACACATCTCTTCATATGTTAAATGAGTTAGTGAAAGTACCCGTCTCAGGTGATGCTTAACAGACTTAACAGCCGCTTCCCATAATCCACCGAAGTGTGGGGAATAAGGGGGTATAGTTTTAAAGTCTATCCCATGTGTTGACATTTCAGTTGAAATATCGTTAGAGTAAGAATTGAAAAATGATGCTATCTCGTTACTAGCTCCGACGAAGGTAGTGCCGTTATCGGAGTAAATGGTTTGAGGCTTGCCACGACGAGAAATGAAGCGAAAGAGAGCTGCCAGAAACGCCTCCTTGGAGAGGTCCGAGACGAGCTCTAAGTGTAGCGCCTTCACTGCAAAACACACAAAAATGCATATGTAAGATTTCACCAACTTAGCACCTCTGCCTTTACGGTCGGCAATCAACACAGGGCCGGCGTAATCGGTACCGGTTCGCAAAAATGGAAATTCTAAATGAGTTCTAGCACTAGGTAGGTCTCCCATAATGGGTTGAATGGGCCTAGATTTAAATCTAAAGCAACGCACGCAACTATGTACAACGCGCCTAGCGAGGTTCCTCCCCCCCAGTGGCCAATATTTTTGTCTTATGTGAGACAAAAGCAACTGAGGTCCTGCATGCAACAAATTAATATGCTCCTTATGAAAAATTATTTGTGTAACATGATGCTTACTGCAAAGTAATATGGGATGTTTCACATCATAGGCATAAAAAGACTTATTAAGACGACCACCAACTCTTAGTAAATTATTACTGTCTATAAATGGAGACAAGGAACATAATCTACTCTTATTATGAAGAGGTTTGCCAGATTTAATTGTTGAGTATTCATCTGGAAACATACTTTGTTGAGCCAATAGTAATATAGAGTTTTCTGCCTTTTCTAACTCTGTAGTAGAGAGGCAATTAGTTAATTTATTTTTATTTTTACAATTGTATATAAATCTTAGTATGTAAGCAAATATTCTAATTAATTTTGTATAATTTGATTTTTTATTTATTAAATTTTGTAATGAATTTATGTCTTTGTTATTATTTTCTGAATTTGATAAATGTAATGAAAGTTCTGATTGTAATGCACCTATATTATGTGTATTTGGTGTTGCAGGAAATTTAATATCTTTGTGTTTTAAAAAATTTGGCCCTGTGAGCCACAACGAACATTGGTCAAAAGTGTCTGTTGTAGTACCGCGGCTAACCAGGTCTGCTGGATTGTGCTTAGACGGAACGTAGCTCCACTTGTGACCAGCAGTACAGTCTTGAATTTCCACTACACGAAACCGAACAAAAGTTTTTAGTTGATTAGAAGATGTATTGAGCCATGACAGTACAATCGTGGAATCTGTCCAAAAATATGAATGAAGAAATTTTAAAGTAAGAGACGATACCACTTTAGAGTGAAGTCTGCTGGCAAGAACTGTGCCACACAACTCCAAGCGAGGAATTGTTGTAGGCTTGATTGGAGCTATTTTATTCCTAGATGCTAAAAGTGTAACTCGTACATTGCCATGCACGTCAACAGCTCTCACGTAGGTACATGCACCATATGCACGCTCTGACGCGTCTGAAAAAGTATGTAATTCTAACAAAACAGCGTTATCAATACTGATCCACCGTGAAATGCGTAAATTATTAAGTATATTTAACGAGGAAATGAAATTTAAAAATGTTTTTTGGTGTTCTTTAGACACTTCAGAATCCCAATCACATTTATCTATCCAAAGCTTTTGTATTAAAATTTTAGATGTTACAGTACACGGTCCTAAAAGACCAAGAGGATCGAAAACTTGACTAACAATTGCTAAAATATTTCGTTTTGTTATCTTTTTAAATTTATTTTCTAAATTAATCGAAAATAACAAATTATCTAAAGAAGGATCCCAGTGTAACCCTAGTGTTTTACATGGCAACGATTCATTTAAATTTAATGTTTTATTATTACTATTTTCGTTCTGATTCAAGCTATCTAAAAATGAATTTAAAATTTCTTTATTACTTGATTGCCATTTTCTTAAGTTGAAATGGGCTGATTTTAATGTTATATCTACATTTTTACACATTTCAATGACGGAGGAAATGCTATCCCCGCCACTCAAAAAGTCATCGACATAAAAGTCTCTACGTAGAGCAAATTTAGCTTCAGGATGTGAGCAATGGTCAGCTAAAGATACTAAGCATTTTGTTGCTAAGTAAGGTGCAGAAGCAGTACCATAAGTGACAGTGTTGAGTGTGTAAGCCTGAATTTTGTCACTAGGCTTAAATCTAAATAAGATTTGTTGTAGAGAACGTTGTGAAGGTTCGACTGTAATGGCACGATACATTTTCTCTACATCACTTGAAACTACGTACTTATGCTGGCGAAAACGTAATAAAATCGAAAGTAAGTCGTCTTGAACGACGGGCCCTACCATTTGGATGTCATTAAATGACTTTCCAGATGTGGTTTTTGAAGAAGCGTTAAATACTACACGCAATTTTGTGGTAGTACTTGCCTCTCGAATAACGCCATGATGAGGCATGTAATAAGAAAAAGATTTTGTATTAGATGAGCAAGATGGACTCATATGATTTAAGTTTAGGTACTCGGTCATAAAAGCTAAATACCTATCTTTTAAAACTGGGTTGCGCTGTAGCCTACGCTCAAGCGCTAAAAATTGATTTTTTGCTACATGATAAGAATCGCCGAGAACCTCTGGTGATTGTTTTAAAGGTATCGTAACGACGAAACGACCATCATCGTCACGTCGTGTGTTCTCTGAAAAACTCTTTTCACAACATTGTTCTTCTAAAGATAAATTATATTTAGAAGGAATTGTCTCTAACTCCCAGAAACGCGTAAGCAATTCATCGGTCTGGACACTAAGGCAAGACAAAGTATTATTTGATTTTAAATTATTATTATTTGAATTTATGTGTGTATAAGAAATTTTACCCGAAACTAGCCAGCCAAGTTTGGTTTGTTGCAACCTAGGTTGTTGCTCACCTAAATCAATGAAATTAGAACATAAGACGTCCCAAAATATGTCTGCTCCTACCAATATGTCAATTGGAGAAGAGATGTAAAATGAAGGGTCAGCTAGTTTAATATCAAGAGGTAATTTTAATGATTTTATGTTTATATTACAAGAAGGTAACATATTTGTTATTCGAGGCAAAACGTAACATTGTAAATTAATTTTATAGTCACTAGAAATCGACTCTAAAGTAAGATTACAAGACTCTGCACTGAAGGAAATTTGATTATTAATACCTGTCACAGTGGAGCTTACGTTACGTCGTACCAAACCCAGCTTCTCACAAAGATCCTGAGTTACAAAATGCGATGTGCTACCGCTGTCAAGTAGGATCCTGGCAGGATGTAGGTTTCCGTCAGCATCAGTCACTTTCACCATAGCTGTGGAAAGTAAAACGTGTGGTGTTAAATTTGATTCTAAATTTGTTGATAAAGCAACTGAATTAGGATTTTCTAAGTCTTTATGCAACAGAGTGTTGTGCTTGTTAGCACAATACTTGCAATGTGATAATTTGCACTGTTTTTCTATGTGACCAGGTTTTAAACAATTTCTACATACTTGGAAATGTTTAATTTTTTGTAGACGTGCATCAACGTCTAAGTTTCTAAATTCCTGGCAATTAAATAAAAAGTGATTATTTTTACACATAGGACATGTTAAAGAATTTTTATTATTATCAGTAGTATGTAGTTTGTAAGTTTTCTGATTATTTTTATTTTTATTATTATCTGTAAGTTGTAAATTTTGATTATTGTGTATATATCTATGTTTTTGTTCGTGTTGCAAAGTATCTAATAAATCTGATCTATTTGTTAAGAAGCTTAAAAATTGTTTTAATGTCGGTGTGGAAGTTATTGTATTTCTTTGTTCTTCCCACTGACGATATGTAACACTGTCTAATTTTCTAGTCATAATATGAATTATCAAAATATCCCAGTGGTCTGTTGGTTGACCAAGTGAATTTAAGGCACATAAATTACGATTTGTGACATCGATTAAATTTCTGAGGGCAAAACAAGACTCATTTTGAATAGGTGGCAAATTAAAAATGGCGTTCACATGATTGTTAACTAAAAGGCGTTCATTGTCATACCTATTGGAAAGTAACTGCCACGCTATAATATAGTTATTCGAAGTAAATTCTAAGTTTTTAATAATTAGCGAAGCGCTGCCTTTTAAAGAAGCTCGCAAGTAATGAAATTTATTAATATCACTCAATTTAGAATTAGAATGAATAAGTGAAAGATACGTATCTCTAAATTCCAGCCAGTGTTGAAAGTCGCCATCAAAGCTTGGTAAATTAATCTTAGGAAGTCTGATGAAATCATGCATAGCATCCACGTGGTCGACGCTCGCTTCAGATTGAGATAATTCACGATTACGGTGACGATCGTACTTATTTATCATTGTTTTTGCTGAAGCCATAAGCGAAAAATACTTTGATTCAAACTCCTCACGTTCAAGAAGCATTTGATCCTCATCATCCGATAACAGCTCCAACTCCGTCTGAAATCGATCAAAATCACTGTGAATATTTTCAATTTTATTCACACGACACTCCAACTCATTATAATGATTTTCACTAAAGCTTTCACAATCACTTAGATTATTAAGGAAGTTTTGGAATATTGTAAGCTTCCCCTTAAGGCTACCACGTTGTTTAATTAATTCTTTAATGCGAGAATCACTCATTTTTAAAGAAAAATAAAGTTTTTACCTAATGATAAACTAATAATCAATACGTTTACGCACTTAAAAGCTTGAATATTGAATGCGACGCAATCTATGAACACGTGGTGCTCTGCCCTTGAAACAAAGGATTCCTGCTGTTCTTATCAGTAAGGTAATAAAACTGTTTATGGTTTTGCAATAAGGGACTTCTTACACTTTTAAATATAAAATAATTTAATATTAAGTGTTAAAGATGAAAGTTAGCAAGTAAAAAAAATAATTTGGGAAAAAGCTATCAGAGGTCAAACTTTAATTGTCAAGGACGACCATTAAAAATGCTAAAAAATGACTTAATATGAATAGATCACAATGTCTGATCCAAATAAAAGACAAGGAATGAGAAAAAAATGAAAGGAAAAGATATGGAACGGACTCACAAAATTAAATGCCCTTGAAATGACCGCGATGTCCTCCGATTGTCTTTGCTGCGTCGGCAAGCAACTTCGCAGTTCAAGGTGCTCTCCAGATAGTCCAAGCTGTCCTCCAAGACCAAAGGTATCCTCGGTGCAGGAAATATGTCTTCCTGTAGGTATCCTCCAGCGAATTAGCCAACTTGGGTTTTATCCGTTGTGATGTCCCGTGGTTCTTCTATTTTTAATAAGGCCGAAGAAGGACCATTTTTATGTAGGCTACCAGGTTTTAAAATGAAAGATTTAACGACATTAAGTGGACTGTATTCAGATTGATATTTTACAATTAGGTAAGTACTGGTCGCCTACGAAGACAATGTTGGAATGCAATGGTTCAATGCAGTTGTCTAAACTAGTATAATATGTATATAGCTGTATAGTGTGCGCTCGCGCATAAGGCGTATGCCCGGCGAAGCTAGTAGAACGAGCCCCGCGCGCCCCGCGCGCCCCGTTGCGGTGCAGCCGCAAGCTCCGTTGCTTCATTTAAGTAAAATACGGATAGATAAGATTTCATGAACTTGTAGTTTGCAAAGATACTATATTCATATATTTCATATCAATAATATATGGGATATTATTGATAGCCTTTCAAACCCCAAGCGGTCGCATGCGACCGCAATAACAAAAGAAGAACAAAAGACTTCCGAGAATTTGTGATCGAGGGTTTAAATCTTATTATCAAAAAAATGTGTTTTTGTAAGGGAGCCCCCTTTACAAAAAACACATTTTTTTGTCTACTTTCGCTCTTATACCGGTACGGAACCCTTCGTGGGCGAGTCCGACTCGCACTTGGCCGATTATCTTTCTATCATTATTAGTAGTATAAGTTACAGCTGATAATGATTATATTCCACGTATGACTGAACTTATAATTGAATCGTTTGGGCGTGGGACGTCGTGTTGGGGGTGGGGAGGGGTTGCGTGTTATCTCGAATCTGAGCTGTAGGGTTTTAATCATATTACACCGCTTAATTACAAAGCTTAAGGGCTCGTCACATGTCAAGGGTCGCGAGTTCGATTGCCCCGCGATTCTAAATTCGAATCAAACGGCAGACTTTAAAGTGTATTGAAGACGTTAGTAGAAGAAACAGGTAAGTAATAGTTTAAAAATTGACGTTTTTTGCATAAATGGAGGACTTATAGGGCTAGAAAAAATTGATATAAAACAATGGGGGTTATATGTATCGCCAGATACATTACCTAACTTTGTCTGACTTTACTGACTGTGAATCTGACTGATTATACTACCTGTAGCTTAAAGTCACATTGGTCGAGGACGTAACGTTAAAGGACGAATAATACATTGTATGCCACTGTGGCGGTACCCACAATTCACCTAACAATCCTGCATCGCGCTATCGAAGTTTCGGAGAACGGCAAGATATATACAACGTCTGAAATGACGTCAGTGGGCTTCGGCGTCAGCAAGCAGAGCACGGGGTCCCTCTCCTGGTCATTGCACGCGTAGCTTCGGCCCACACCTGACAACACAAGCTGCGCATCGAAGAATACCACAGGTCTTCGGGGGGGGGAGTGGTGTGGCGGTACCCACAATTCACCTATCATGTCGAATGTCGAGTGAATGTCGATGCATGACAAGTTAATATTTCATCAAGCCCCAAACGGTCGCATGAAACCGCGATAGATAAGCTATAATTGTGTCTCATTTTTCCACGATCGACGGGTTTAAAGACAGTGCAGCACGTCATTCACCTTTCCTACTTTTCTGTCAATTGTTTTTTTTTTCAAATCGTTAATTACCCACTTCATCCACTTACGTCTTCAATTGAAGACATGAGTGGAAGAAGCAGGTAAGGTGGAAAAAATGCCGTTTTTTTCATAAATGGACGCTTTAGTTCAATATGTTCGTTATGTGGTTCTTCCACTCGCGTCTTCAATTATGATATGAATAGTATTATATATTAGTACCTAAACTTCCAGGCTAGACTCTAGCTAGTCTATTCACAGTATACTCAGGTGTATTTCACTCATTTTCATTCATATTCGACAGTGAATGAAGAGTGAATGTATGTTAGTTTTGAATACTTTCTTTTACGGTTTTAAAACGAACTATTTTAAGCCTGGCACGGCTGAAATTTAAGCATGGAATTGAAATGTATGTTGTATGAGCTTTACTATATCACTACCCATATGTATTATGTATGTATGATTTATTATGTGAAACTTCTTTATCGTTGTATGAGAGACATTTTTAAAACCCATGATACCATGACAGGAATACGCGATTTCGTAAAGTTAAATGTTTTAGAACAAAACGAAAGAACGCGAAGAACATTCCACAGAATTCTTAAAGTTCAATAGCTATGTCCACATTGTGCCCTTTCATCTTCAATTTTCATAATCTTTTGACATTTCGAATGTAAAAAGATGAATGGCACAATGTGGACATAGCTAATAGCTATGTCCACATTATGCAATTTCATCTTCAATTTTCGTCATCTTCTTTTTATTCAACTTCCGTTTGGCATATTCAATAATTGAATGCGCCAAAATCCACCCGCGTTGAAAGAAAAGCGATTTCAGCGCGCGTCACGGGCATCCCTCACGTTCGCTGTTGACTGCGCTATAACGTATGCCCTTGATGAACAAAAAAAGGCACAATGTGGACATAACTATTTATTCACCCAAAATTTTTCTTTACGCCTTACCTACCTAATTTCTATTTGAACTATCAGAGAAGTTGATTCCTAGGCAGATGGCGTATTTGGGCGTGTTGACTGTTGAGTCAAACCCATCACAGCTAACATTGAATTGACATAAGCCGACCACATGACGTAGATCCCTCAACTGCCTAGGAATCAATTTCCGCGATGGTACATAATAGAAAACCAAAATTTCATAAGGAAGTGTCACTTTTTAGATGATCCCTGGCTTCCCTGGACCCTAGCATACACACTTTATTGTTTTTTATTTAACATAGGGAACGTGCTTGAATTATTGGACAGGTGGCAGCACCAATCGAGCACATAATAGAAATCTCTCATCACAATGTGCGCGAAGCTCTGCTATTAAAACTCGTCGTGTAACGGGGCCTTAAGCTAAGTCAGAGATCCCGAGAAGGTCGTGTAATGAAGTCGTTAGGTCCGCGTACACGAGCCGCAGATGGTGCGATTAATGGGGTGACCATAGTGCTGGTAAAGTATGGGGACAAGTCCCAAAAGTTATCCTGTTAAAAAGTTCTAAAATAGATTGTGCTATATATTGTGCGATCACAAATGTGTAGTAAATATTCATATTTAATTCTCATAATCAACGTTGACAGCTGCGCAATCATGTCTTAGCATTATTAGGAGCCTTAATTAAAATATTTTACAATAATAATGATATTACTTAAGGGCCCGGGTTACCCTCGAAATTTTCATACATTCTTAATACCAAAATCATTTTCTCATACGAAAATATTTAACATGTTTGAGTTATTTTTCAGCTTAAGATAGTAATTACCTAGGGTCCTGAACAATTTTTTTTTACAAAATATTTAAATAATAAAAAATATATTTTAAGGTTTAAATATTTTGTAGTAAATTTACTATTTATTTATATATTTTTTAGTGTTTTTGTCTATTTTTTGGTGTTTAAATATTTAGTAGTAAATTTACTAAAAAATATTTAAACACAAAATTTTTTTTTTTAGTATTTAAATATTTTGTAAAAAAAATTGTTCAGGACCCTAGGTAATTACTATCTTAAGCTGAAAAATAACTCAAACATGTTAAATATTTTCGTATGAGAAAATTATTTTGGTATTAAGAATGTATGAAAATTTCGAGGGTAACCCGGGCCCTTAATCATTCCTGTAGGAAAAGTGATGTTTTTTTTCTTTGAAAAAGATTATCTAGAACGAGCGAAATTGTTTTTCAAAAACAAGAAAAAGCTGACATGTAAAAAAAACAAGCTTGTATCATAAATATTTCACTAAAGTAACTTCCAGTATTATATTAATAATAACAGTAACTTACGTAATCATACACAGTCCTGGTAAAAGTAAGAACCAAAAACAATATTAGATAAACACCAAAGCTCAAAGTTAGACAATCAGTATTAACTGTCACCAATCAGAGATACCGAGAAATGTCCATAAAGTCGGTTTGTCCGTACACGAGTTTAATAGACGTGGTGTGACCATGATTCTATCAGTTGCAGGGATAAGTATCAGAAAATGTTTAGAAAATAATCACTTTCTACATTAAATTGCGGGAATAAGTGACGAATTGTTGAGAGTTTGGAGAAAAAGTACTTTAATTTTTAACATAATGAATATTTGTAAATAAGCCATTCAAAATTAAACTTTACTTACTATAAAGAAGGTACAAATTAGAATTAACGAACTACATGCTCGCTGTGTTAGGCTGTCTGTTCCAAATTTGAATGGGTCATATGAAAATATAATGCCTCGTGATTTTACAGTGTGAATTTACTGAGCCATTTTTTATAATTATATAAAACATGTAGCTGTTGAAGAAATGTATCCAAGTGACATAAATAAATATTCAATTTCCTCACAGATCTATATCTAGGGCCCGTATAAATAGTCAGTACTTAAGATGCGACCCGGTCTCAAGATGCGGTTCGGCTCTGTGATTGGTCCAAATTTTGACAGCCAACCAATCACAGAGCCTGAACCGTGTCTTGAAACCGAGATGCATCTTGACTCTTGAGTGCTGACTATTTATACGGGCCTTAGTCTTCAGTGATAAACTGTATTATGTTGAAATGTAGCTTCTAGGTTTGCTGACTATTACATTTGCAGACTTCGAGGTAAAATATTTGCTTATTTCCTACCTCGTCGCTCGTGTTATGCTGTATATAAGTGAGGTTTCGTTTAGGAAATCATTGCTTGAATGGAAACGCTGAGCGTTTAAGGAAATACAACTTTGATTTATTAGAGTGCATCTATCAAGTTCGTTAGAAATGATCTATTTAAATATAAGAGTGAGCTTTATAATATTTTATTTTGATGTTTCATATATTATTCAAATAATATTATATATATTATGTATTGTGATTATTTCGTAAAGATGTTATTTTTCAAATATAAAAAAGAAAAACTTTTTTTCACATCGTCTTATGAACATTAACACGCGTGTCAGATTTAAATTATTTTAAGATGAAGCTCATACTCAAGTAATTTTTTACCTTGTAAATGTTTTCTTTTAATAACTGAGGTAAATAGTTTTATGGCGTATGTAAGTCTAAGTACATAATTTTTAAATCAGTAATTATTTTTGAGTTTAATTTCTTATCTTTTATCCTCGCTTCTCCGCATCCATGGATACCGTTTGTTCAAGAATATTGAAACCAGTTCACTATTTACTTTGTATTCGTATCCCACATCATTTAAACCCATGGCCACTGTACAACGATGAGCTCGAAAGCACCTGCGTCGATCTGTATAATTACTTAGCCGCCAAACTTTGTCAAACGTTTGTTCGCAACTCCCTAATGACTTTGAATATTTGATTAATGTTATTGATACTCATCATCATGAGTACTTGTCAGTTGACATTTTGACCGACTGCGGCGATAAAATAAGGGCAAGATTCCGGCAACATAAAAATTGTATGAATATAATGCCTCCTTCACCGTAAAATTGTTATGATACGAATTATAAATAAATAAATAATAAAATGTCTTTATTTCAGGCATAAATGTATCCATACAGATTATAATATAAAAATATATAATGTAAAATTAAAATAAAATTAAAATAAAATAATGTTGACACTGTAAAGGGGCGTCCATTATGAATGAATGTAGCGGCATAATACTTTTGCTGGCGCGTAATACATTTTATTTGGTAGGATTTTTTGTAATACGACTTTATTAGGAATGCCTTTAGTGGTATTAAATATGATGGCGCGTAATACATTTTTATTTTGCTGGTTTTTTAGTATGACATAATATTATGGCGGATAACTGCGAATCGTAAACAACTTGTTGTTTGTTTTCAGTTTTGTTTTGTCGAATTTTATTTGTTTTAGTGTTAGAAGTGTGTCATGAATTAAATTAATTTATATTGTGATTTGTGTGTCATACGTTACCGTGTAGTTCGGAAATGGCATTAATTTAGATAGACTTTAACAAACAAAACTTAGTTTCGTTTGTTAAGGGCCCGGGTTACCCTCGAAATTTTCATACATTCTTAATACCAAAATCATTTTCTCATGCGAAGATATTTAACATATTTGAGTTATTTTTCAGCTTAAGATAGTAATTACCTAGGGTCCTGAACAATTTTTTTTACAAAATATTTAAATACTAAAAAAAAATTTTTGTGCTTAAATATTTTTTAGTAAATTTACTACTAAATATTTAGACACCAAAAAATAGACAAAAACACTAAAAAATATATAAATAAATAGTAAAACTACAAAATATTTAAACTTTAAAAAATATTTTTTATTATTTAAATATTTTGTAGTAAATTTACTATTTATTTATATATTTTTTAGTGTTTTTGTCTATTTTTTGGTGTTTAAATATTTAGTAGTAAATTTACTAAAAAATATTTAAATACAAAAATTTTTTTTTTAGGATTTAAATATTTTGTAAAAAAATTTGTTCAGGACCCTAGGTAATTACTATCTAAAGCTGAAAAATAACTCAAACATGTTAAATATTTTCGTATGAGAAAATGATTTTGGTATTAAGAATGTATGAAAATTTCGAGGGTAGCCCGGGCCCTTAACTCTTTATTTTGACTTTTTAAAGGCATCATTATCAAACTTGAAACTCGAACATAATATGTACATCAGTGCTGAGCATTTTGGTAAGTAGATTTTTTACTCCGGCTTCCCTTCAGAAAATATTCACCCTTCGCCACTGCTCTCTTCCTTCACTCTAATAATCCATCATAAGGCTGCGTTTCCACCAGAGATGTGTTGCGAGGAATGTGTTTTTGAGAACCAATAGAATGGCTTCATTGACGTCACCTCCCTCAGCGCAGTGATTTTATTGGATCTTAAAAATACATTCCTCGCAACGCATCTCTGGTGGAAACGCAGCCCAACGGATGACCGACACGACTGATGTAAGATCAGGTGCAGGACCGACTTTTTACATGCCCCTGCGACGTATGGATTACCTGTCAGACAAACAGGTGATCGGCCTGCATTATCCTAAGTCCTAACCAAACGTCATGTTGTCACGACCTCCAAGTAAAAGCTACGCTTTAAATCACTAGACCACAGAGGCGTTGAAATTTTATTATTTGGTTTATCATTAAAATAATTTAATCTGTCGATCGGAGATTCTCGGAAATGCCATTGTATTCTATTGTTGTCGAGATCACCGGTGCTCGTAAGGCGTCTCCCAGACGGACGCGGGCAGCGGTGGCGGTGGCGGTCAGTTGGATAACTTGAGAGTTCTAGGAACGACACGACACACGCGGTGGCGGTGGCAGTACAAACAAATGACCGCCGCCACCACCGCCACCGCTACCCGCGTCTGTCTGGGAGACGCCTAATACGGGGCTTGATAGGTTAATCCGTTTTTTTTTTCACTTCAATTTCATTGAATATACACTTATTACAGTTTTGTATCAGTGGTCGTTTATAAATATACTAGTTGACCCGGCAAACATTGTTTTGCCATTTAAAGTATATTTTCTACTTCATCAGTAATTGATACAAAAATCAAAATCTTACGGGGGTAAGATTTTGATTTTTGTTTTGTCCCCTAAGAGGGGTGGGGGGAAAAATTGTGTACATCTGATGTTAAATGTTTGAAGTTGTGTTGGTATATTAAGTAGGTATAATATCCCTGCAAAATAAGATTTCCACGATGGCAGAATGTCTTAATTATTTTTTTGCTCACCAGACCGTTTCTTGGGAATTATAAGGACACAGAACGCTTAGGAGATATTCTCAATTGATATCTAGTCCCTTTTATCTGGTCCAGTCGTTTAATCCCCATCGCTTGGCCGGACATTTTTGGTGCGCGTGCACACTACAGTAAGTAATATTACAATTTAATCAAACGACAATAAAATTCCGGTCCGGACTAGACTTTTTTTATGAAATAAGGGGGCAAACGAGCAAACGGGTCACCTGAAGGAAAGCAACTTTCGTCTCCCATGGACACTCGCAGCATCAGAAGAGCTGCAGATGCGTTGCCTGCCTTTTAAGAGGGAATAGGGTAATAGGGGAGGGGAGACTCTAACTAAAGGCAAAATCGTGTTCCCATTTACAACCGTGAAACGCTTAAAAGGGTCAATGTAGACCGCAACGCGTCGCGTAGATGCATGACAAATTTCTAAATTTGTATGGATTTGTTTGACAGACTTCAATTGCGTGAGACGTCATGCAAGTCTGTCAATTCAATACAAATTTAGAAATACGTCTACGCGTCGCATTGGTGTCTGAACTGGTCCTAAATTATTGAATTGACAGACTTCAATTGCGTGAGACGTCATGCAAGTTACATTGAAATCTGTCAATTCCTTGTATTAATAAAATATGCTTACTAACACTATATGGTCCACAGACCGAAATAAAAACGTTTTTTTTTTATTATTAATATTTAGAAATGCATCTCACGGCAGCTACGCGTCACGTTGCGGTCTGAGCTGACCCTATCCCGGTGCTTACAAAAGTGTATTAAAGTTTTAGGTGAAATATCTTCTTAAAACATTGGCTTCAATTTGACAATTAATGAATTTATAGTAATAAAATCAACCAGGTTATGGGTAATCAGGGTTTCTTTTTATTTATATTTAACAGCAGTGGAATAAAAGAGTCACTTTCTCAATTGGGTGTTTAAGTAATACACCGCAGTTTTCCCTTAATAAACGTAACGTTATGTCGCACAGTGTGAACGCTGCCTAATGGAGTATATGCGATACGCATTTCGGATTATTTTCAATTTTCGTTTGATCTGTAATAAGTGGGGAAAAGGTCGAGGTTTCTTTTAGTCGCTGTACGTATTTTTTTATATTTCCGTTTTAAAATATATATCCATAGTTAGTCAGATATTATATTTGATGATGGAGTAGGTTAGATACAAGGCTTATTAAAATAATAAGTGAAAAATTGAGTTATTGCTACGTTACAAAATGTTACTTATCTGGTTTTTCCACTCACGTCTTTGATTACGCAATTCCAGCATACAAAGACACATTTATCGTGAATTTACATGCGCTAAGTCCGTAAGAATTAGACGAATTCGCAGCTTTTCGTGGGATCTCGTCGACGCTCGACAATAATCCTACCTCTCGTCGTGCTCATTAAACACTTCAAGGCTTTTGAAAAGGTTTCGACGACTCTTTTCGATGGAATTAAAATTCACGACGAAAGTCTTTCGATGTATTTTTGTACGTGAATTCATGATTTGAAAGGTTTTATATGGAGCGTGCGAGTAGGGTTCTGTAATCAACAAAACTTGGTTGACTACGGAACCCTAAAACAGTTTTTTTGTATATTGATAGTTATATAATTTAAGAGAAACATAATTGTCCTACAAAAAACAGTCCATATTTTAGGACCGTCAATTCAAAGTATGAAATCCTTTCTATCTCTGTTAGCTACCACTTTCGAGATTTTTCGAAAATAAAAATGTTCGTCTTATCAAAATGTAGCTACTCACAAAAAATTGGCTTGTTAGTAATCACAAAAAAATTTGTTCTAGGGCTCCCGTACTAAATGGCGTATCTATTGACAAAATTTATTTGTGTTTACTTTTTAGCGTTTCAATTTTTTAAAATACGGCTAAGTTGGTTGACCGTTGAGTGATCAGGTGCAGGAATAATATTTTACATGACCATCCCTCGTATATAATCGAACCTACGATCTGCGAGTCAAAAGCCACGCTGAATACACTGTACTACTTACGCTGGCTACTCTGGCTGTGTTTTGATCAGTGTATGGGATGAATTACACCATCAATATAATCACGATTCCGTGATAATATTGATGGTGTAAGCGGCCGAATCGCAGAATCATGATTTTATAACAGAGATTCTTGAAATCCACGCGATACTGGGGGGCGTGGCTTCCACAGATTATGCGATCTCGTATTTAATCTGTGCTCAGTATAGTTGAAAATATAGCAGAATATGTTTTTTAGCTTTTTTATATACAGAATTCGTAAATTTAATATAATTTTGATAATAAATATACCTAATAATTAGATAAGGAATTATTTATGAGTTGTAACAATAATTAGAGTCTGATGACCTCAAGGAGTTTATTTTCTTTTGTATGAAACATGCCTATCTCTGTGGAATCCGTAAGATGTTTGATAATAATATAAGAAAGATAATAATAATCAATAATAATCCGTCATGTTTTGCATGCGTTTAATTTTTAAGGCGCATGTGAGTATCATTGCTATTGCCGCTATTCTCTTATTAAAAAAAAAACTTGTACAAGAGACGACCTTCCTCTAGCGATTTCAACTGTGTACTGACGGTGATAATATTGACCGTATAATAGGGCGCTTCAATACTGTGATTCGTGTGATACTAGAATCATGATTTTATTGATACGTGTAATTCGTACCTATGAGATGTTTTTACTTTTTATTTATTTAAATCACTGGACTAAAACGATTTTCGGGTTGTTGGTCTACTGAATATTTTTTTATTTACACTGGACTATAACGATTTTCGGTTTGTTAGTCTACTGAATAATAATATTATGGATACCTACAGCTCTACGAGTATACTAAATTAGCTTTACGCACATCACGCGTCTCTTCACAGAGGCACCAGAGCGTAATATTACATGCCCAGTTGATTAATATACCTTTTGTACCTTTCATGTAAATATTTCTCTGTTATGTAAAATAATAAAGATGAAATTATTTCATTGATTGTTTTCATTGAATAGGCTCTGAAACTACTTATTCGACCGATTTTGTTTCGTACGCAATTTCGTTTTGTCAAAAACTTTTGTTGCTCTGAAACCGTACATTTTTCCGGGCTAATAAGTAATTTTCTTTGGCCTTTGTAATACTTAGTTATAATCAAGATATTTCTAGGATCTAAACAGAAGTTGGCTTCAAGTTTGAGAAGTTTCGTCATAAAATATTTATCACTAGAACTTTGTGATTTACGAGCATGGCGACTTTGTTTTATTTTGTTTCGTAGTTTTGTTATAACGTTTTGAAATAAAATTATTTTATTTTAAGTTTTATTCAAAGATAATTAAATTAATTATATTGTTATAATGGTCTTAATAGAGGATAACGAACGTGTAAAGTAAAATTACTTCATATGATAAAATATTTTTTCTAGCCGGGAATCGAATGTTCATTGAAAATCACAGCTTGTCCTTAGCTACCAACCCTATATTCACACTATTTGATAGTGTTGTTATTAACGAACTGGCTCAATTTATACCGCCGCGGAATGGAACGGAAGCGACTTTTTGCAACGAAACTGTACATATCACAATTAACTTTATAAAGCAGGTATAAATACCTGCAACAGTATAACTCACAAATTAATTTATACGAGCCAAAAAATTGGACACGCGTCTTTCGCGGAATTGTTGAGAATTCTCCGGTGTCAATTTCCTCGCATGCGGCGAAATTGACGCTTCCATTACGTTCTATTCCGCGGCGGTATAAATTATTGAGCTTGAACTGTTTTCTATGTATGTAATTCTGTACAAAAAATGCTTATAGTAATTCAAAAACTCTTTCTTTTCCAGGTACTACGATGGAAAGTGAAAAGAATATAAAAGACAAAATCACCTAAGATGAGATTCGACATAGATATAGTTTTACAGAACTTCACCTTGGACGGCAAAGAGTTGTCCACATCCATGTATCTAACCGACGCTTATGTGAACCGGACTTTCGAACTCAACGAAACGAACGATTTCGTATATTCCAATCAGTTTACCGATCCGTTGATAGTGATATTAATTGTGCTAAAATGTGCTATTATGCTGTTTATAATCCTCGCGGCGATCTTCGGGAATTTACTTGTGATAGTATCAGTGATGAGGCACAGGAAATTAAGGGTTTTGACGAACTATTTCGTCGTGTCTCTCGCGCTGGCAGACATGTTGGTAGCGATTTGGGCGATGTGTTTCAACTTCAGCGTGGAAATTACGAACGGGGAATGGCTTTTTGGTTACTTCATGTGCGACGTCTGGAATTCTCTGGACGTGTACTTCTCTTCAGCATCGATACTCCATTTATGCTGTATCAGCGTGGACAGATACTATGCTATCGTCCAACCGTTGGATTATCCTCTTATCATGACTCCTGGGCGACTCGGCATCATGTTAGCGGTGGTCTGGTGTAGCCCAGCGCTGGTGTCGTTCCTGCCCATCTTCATGGGCTGGTATACCACGAATGAGCACCTAGAGTTCAGGAGACGGCACCCTAAAGTCTGCAGTTTCACTGTGAACAAAGTGTATGCGGTGGTGTCCAGTAGTGTCAGCTTTTGGATACCCGGTGTCATCATGATTTTCATGTACTATAGAATATACATGGAGGCTGATCGACAGGAGAGGATGTTGTACAGGTCAGTTAATAATTATTTTAGTGAGCATTAGTGTAGTGTAGTTAGTGATGCTACAAATTGATACTTCCTTATTTGTATATTCCATACTATAATAACATTAAGAATGCAAAAGTGTGTCTGTCTGTCTGTTACCTCTGTGACCCAAACCGCTGAACCGATTTTGTTGAAATTGTGTATGGAGATACTTCGAGTCCCGGGAAAGTGCATAGGATACTTTTTATCCCGGAAAATGTCCAGTTCCCGTGCAGGAATTTTAGAGTAACGGTATTGCGGATGTCTTCTAGTTTAATATGAATGATGATTTAGTCGTGTCGACAAAAGAATTTAACTGTTGACTCATTGCAATATTACCATGAAATTTTATAGATTCAGAAAAAAAACATTACTCAAATTCGAATAAATTTTGTCACAATTTTAGCCTAAGCCTGAACATTGTTTATGGCCTTAACATTACACTCGTAACAAAGTTTTGAGTGCTGAAACGGGGCTGAATCCGAGCCTAATAAGTTTGATATGAAAAGTTAACATTGTGATCAATGTCCTTTTTGTCGTTAAGAACACATGACATCCATACTAAAATTCGTTAGTCTGTTTATACATTTTATCCTTCACTATAACTAATGATCATGAAATTTTGTAAAAAGAGACTTTTAGTATCGAGAATAGACATTAGACAATATGAAAGTTTAAACCACAAAAAGGTATGGTTTCCGCAAAACTTCTCTCCGTCGGTTTTGCTTTACACAGAACAAAATCAGATAGGTCATATCCGATATCCATGTAATACTAATATCCGGTCCGGATATTACGCTTCTATTTCTGTTGTGTGGATCATTTGTTCCGTTTTGTTTTTGTATTGGCTTGAGAACTATATTTTGTATTTGCAGAAGTTTGCAAGAAAATATTTCAGGGGCAACGCATGAAATGTATATGCGAGGAAACTGATTCCTATAGGCAGTTGACAGACCAACGTCTTTGGTCGGATCATGTCAATTCAATGTTATTTGTGATCTGCCGGCTGAATTTGACGCGACCGAATTACTTAGGTCCCCCATCTGCCTAGGAATCAACTTCTCTGATAGTACAAACTTTGATCCCCAATTTCACCCTTTTTGGGGTTTTAAAAAAATATTGCTGAGTGAATGTCTACATTATAAGACACTATAATATGACGCCCGCAACTAGCAACCGTCATTTTTGGAACGGAGTTCCTTTTCGCGCGTTGCGATAGGGGGCTAGGCCGAAAAAAACGACACTTGACCTCAACACTTTTTTATTAGTACCTGCATGTTAGGGGCAGAGGGCGCTGCGCTTTGATAGTATTCCTGTGCGTCAATAGATGGCGTTTCTTAAATATATTTTTTTGAGTATATTATGTACAGATTTCTTTAACTTATGAAATAACTCCGTTCCATTCGGGTGTCCTTTGTCACCTCTCAAGTTTTTTTTTCGAGATAAAAAGTGTGTCCTTTCTCGGAACTCAGAGTATATCCATACCCAGCAAATTGGTTCAGCGGTTTGGGCGTGAAGAGGTAGCAAACGAACAGACAAACTTTCTCATTTATGATGTTAGTATGGAAATATGAATGTTTATTCCCACACGTATCCGGAATATAAACATAGGAGTACATAACAGATGTCACATGAATAATTACACACACGCGGCGGATTATACATGACAAGCCGAAATAGTAAGGGTGTTCCCACACAAAGTGAAAAAAAATTTGGTCTTTCAGCGCTGCTACTTTCACAGTGAACTCTCTACAAGGAACACGTACACACCCTGAAGTATAATTATCATTTATCACTTAGTTTTGTTACACCCTGTAGATACGACTTTGAGTATTACATTATAATACTACCTCCCTGACCGACTAGCATTCGCGTGTAATGTAACATTCAATTTTGAGCATTCCATGATTCCATCCAGATCGATGTTACAAATTGTATCAAGATATTACACACTGTGCAAACTGTGTAATGCTCGGCTCTCCTTCACTGATGTGACGCTCGACTCCGTAATGTTGCATTACAAGCGAATGCTCCCGGTAAGGGAGCACCTTTATAATACATGTTAAGTATGTGAAGGTGTCACCCATCCTCAGATGGGAATATCATATATACTTACCCGAGGAAATTGATTCCTAGGCAGTTGACTGACGTACATTGTTTGGTCGGCTTATGTCGATTCAATGTTAGCTGTGATCAGTGAGTTTGACCAAATTACTTAGGTCCGCCATCTTCCTAGAAATCAACTTCTCTGATAGTACATAACGACACAATGAGGCATTTTTGCACAACCGCTCCGGTGTAATCAAGTCGAGACGTGCGCGCTGACTGAATGAACGTTCAACGAATCTTGCACACTTGTGCAAGATTCAAACACGCGTAATCCACCCGCTTAATATCTTGATTTATTTCTGTGCGCAGGACCGAGTTTTTACATGCCTATCCGACGCATGGATCATCTTACTGGACTGACCTGCATTTTCCTAACCAAACTTGGAAGTAGCGTGTTTTCAACGTTCAACCGCATGAAACGGTCCTGGGTTATCGAACCCAGGACCGTTTCATGCTTTAAACTACTGGACCACGTAGACGTTAAAGGCGTAAAGCGTTCGATATTATAACCAACTAGTATGTTACTCGCAAAATCAAAACGCATCTTCTTCTTTTCCAAGTCGGTTAAGTTGTTATATGGTGCAAAGGTTACAGAAAAACCGACAAACTTTGAATTAGTAACATAAATTATAGGTCTACCAGAATCTGATGGCAATATTTGACAGCAAATTTTCAATAAATATCCTTGATCGTTGGATGAATTATTATATTTGCATTTTAACACACCGAATCAGCCGCTATAGGAAGAAAAAATGATCAAAATGTTTTATTCCAATTACCCCGGTATTGCTAGAGTCAATTCGTTTTCTCACTTTTTGCCATCAGATTCTGGTAGACCTATACATTAGCACACTAAAAATATACGTAATTTAGGTGCAAGTTACTGCAAACTTGTGTAATTAAAGCTAAATAAGAACTGACAAACTCACGAACCAAAACAATCTAAAAGTTACGACACATTTATTGGACTTATCCAACTTAGACTTAATCACTTGGAGTTTCAAGTTGGGGTATGGCCATAGAGCATTAGTGCGTCGCGTTGTGAGAACGGAAAAACGCATTGGATGTGTTTGGTAGATATGGCTCAAATGCGTTTACTGGCGTTTATCATAGCTTAAAACTATTTTTAATTCTTACAAACTAACTTCAAACAGTATTTATTTATCATAGGACCACCTGTAAAGTATTTTGTTTCCAACAAAAAAATATCATCAAAATTGGAGTATAGCACTAATAATCGAAAATAATTGTCCGTCCATGTGTAAATATTTATTGCTAGGAATTTTGTTACACTTTTCCATATTATTAGCTTTACGTTTATGTTTACGCTTTCAAGGGTATATTTAATAAGGTTTATTTTCGGACCAATGAAGTTGCTAAATATTGCTAGCAATATGGTCCAATGTCAATGTTTCTATTTACTTAACCTTTAAGTAGCTCTACCAGTTGAGTGTAAGTTCCTATTACGTCATAAATGGAATCTAATCCATACTAATATTATAAATACGAAAGTGTGTCTGTCTCTTCACACCCAAAACGCTGAACCGATTTTGCTGAAAGTTGGTATGGAGATACTTTGAGTCCGGGAAAAGGACATAGGATACTTTTAGCCCGGAAAATGTACGGTTCCTGTGCAATAAACGAATTTTGGCGCAACGGAGTTGAGGGCGTCATCTAGTAGAGTAATAAACATATTATTACTACATTCATAATATTAGAATATCAATATGACATTATGTTACGATATATGAAAGATTATAATATTCTCTTTGAAGTATAAGCTTTTATTATGTTGTAACTTGTACCGCTTTTCCTTCGTAGGCATAGACTAAAGAGCTTTTAACCTTCTTTACCTCAAATGAAAATAAAAGAAGCTTTTAAGATAATATTTGACACGTTATCTAATATTTTGCCCTAATTTTAGCTATTCGTGTTTTGTAAAGAAAATTCTTTTTAATAATTCCGGCAAGGAAAAAACGTCGGACATCTTTATAACTTTGAATAAATAACAATAAAATCTGTAATCTGATTATGAAAAATATATAAAGCCTTACTCGTGCTATTATAATATTAATCGATAATGATGACAAGTCTTTACTAATTAAATCGAATCATTAATAATTTAGGCACTACGAACCAACCAAACCCAAAATGTAAAACACCTAATTATTATTAGCACTTCCTAGTTCATCATAACATTATTGGCATTAATAGTATTTTCAAACAAAAATCTTAGGTGGCAATAATAGGATAGTGGCAACTGATGGTGGATAGGTAGACTCCCCAAATACTATTTTTTTTAATTATTTTTTTCCAACTAATATAATAGCCAAATATCACGTCCTCGAGTATTGAACATGTCTCACCATTCACGCAGTATAGCTATCACCAATTAACTTCATCATACCTATAAATCGAACTGTCTTTTCTTCTAGAAGTAAAGTAGTCGCTTTCTCCTTATCACAGTAAGTTATAAATAAAATTGTTTCCTCTTCTAGAAGTAAAGTAGCAGCTCTGCTTCTGGACAAGCATCTTCAGATCAACGGGATATCCATGGGTGACATGATGAGGGAGCGCCACAGCATACAGATGCACCAGGCAAGCAACAAGATGAAGAGGGAACGTAAAGCCGCGAGGACGCTCGGCATCATCATGTCAGCTTTCCTGGCGTGCTGGCTGCCATTTTTTCTATGGTAAGTGCTAATGGTTTCTAGATTATTCTGCAATAGACTGTTCAAATGCACCAACCACAGCGCTATGCTGAAACTGACTTTTGTAGACTGAAGCCAAATAGCTACTAAATATTATGTTTTATTGTGCGTGATGGTATTTTGTAAAATGTCGGGAGACTGCTGTGTTACATCCACGCCTCCAAAATGTTGTGTTGACACTTTGGTTGACACACACAATTTTTAGGGTTCCTTACCCAAAGGGTAAAAACGGGACCCTATTACTAATACTTCGTTGTCTGTCCGTCCGTCTGTCTGTCTGTCTGTCTGTCTGTCTGCCTGTCTGTCTGTCTGTCGCCAGGCTGTATCTCAAGAACCGCTATAGCTAGACTTCTGAAATTTTCACAGATTGTGTATATCTGTTGCCGCTATAACAACAAATACTAAAAACAAAATAATATTAATATTTAAGGAGGGCTGCCATACAACAAACGTGATTTTTTCGGCCTTTTTTGCCCGATATCAATAATGGCAACAGGTAGGCACTTGAAATTTTCACAAAAGTCTTAATTATATGTGTACTTAATTAATAATAATATTTACATAAAATAAAATTTTAAGGAGGGATCCCATATAAAAACACATATTTTGGCCTGTTTTTGCTCTATAACGGTACGGAACCCTTCGTGTGCGAGTCCGACTCGCTCTTGGCCGATTTTATTATAATTTGTCATCACTATCGGCAAAAGCAATGTAGTCTGTTAAAACAGTTCCAAAACTGCCCTTCATGCTTTAGGGCATTTTACCAAAACTATAATTATATTAGGGTGCCAAAGATGTTTGTAAGATAGTGATTGATCCCTATCTGATTCTTGCAGTGACTAATGTCCACTATTCCTCCAGGTACTTAATCACAGCGCTATGCGGCGAAGCGTGTCCGTGTCCACCATCGGTGGTAGCGGCTATGTTCTGGGTGGGGTATTTCAACAGCGCCCTAAACCCGCTCATATACGCGTATTTCAACAGGGATTTCAGAGCCGCGTTTAGGAAGACCCTGGACTCTTGTTGCAGGTATGTACTATCAGATAAGTTGATTCGTAGGTAGATGGCGGACCTAAGTAATTTGGTCGCGTTAAGTCAACCTCATCCGACCGATCACAGCTAACATTGAATTGACATAAGCCGACCAAGCGACGTAGGTCTGTCAACTGCCTAGGAATCAATTTCCTCGGTATACAACACCATTGCAATATGACCCTGGAAAAAATTGGCATTTCTAAGTTGACATTCGCAAGGTATACCTTTCAACACAACTCTTTCGTTTTGTGTAGTCAAGTTTTGTTGAAAAGTAAACTTTATTTAAACGATAATCAGCCCCCCTACCATGAGCTCTTATAGCAGCTTTAATATTACTTTTGAATTTCGTATAAACAAACATGATCTCTATTTATATAAACAAAACGACGTATTTTGTGCTAAATCTGAAAGTAATATTAAAGTAATACTGCTGGTAGGAGGGCTGGATGCAAATTGCAAATGGTGGGGACGGGGAAAATTATTATGCCCGCGCAGGCCTTAAGAATTTAGTGTTGACTAGCTTTCCCGGCAAACGTTGTTTTACCATTTAAAGTATTTCTACTTCATCAGTTGATACAAAATCTTACCCCCTCTTTTGTCCCCTAAGAGGGGTGGGGGGGGGGGTTTATCAATAGATGTAAAGTTGGAAAACACAAGTTTGATACAAAACCTGACCCCCACTTTGGTCCCTTGAGGGGGGGGGGGGATTTTTATACACCAGATGTTGAGTTAGCAAAACCGCAATCAAATCGGATCAGTAGTTTTCGTGTCATAGTGGAACAAACATACAGACAGACAGACAGACAAACAGACAGACAGACAGACAGACAGACAGACAGACAGACAAAAAACTAACCACATTTTTGGCTTCTATAGCGATGTAGTGACACCCCCCGCTTATTATTTTTGAAATATCTTTAATGTACAGAATTTTCATTCCTACAGTTTTATTATATGTATAGATTTACAGTATAGAAGTGTGTACTAGTATCAGTAAATTCCAGGCTATCTACTAGAAATCAATAAAATTAAATGTGACCAATGTTCTAGCTAGCACTAGAGCCACTGGTTTTCGGTGCAAGATTGACTATAAAAGCAAACATGTCCAGCATAAGTGCAAGTGTGTCAACTTTCATCACCACTTCCACCTTCTTCCCCAGGTCCATATGCGGAGACATCACCTGTCCCAAGACGCGTCGAGACCACCACTCAAATGCCTCCTCCGACATGCACCTCAACAACTGCGTCAAGTCAACTTCAGCTGACGTACTGCGGATACAGGCCAAACCTGACGAGTTTGGCACGTTATAGGCCAGGCTGGAAGAGGTTAAATAGTTTGGCATTTAATAGGCCAAGCTGGAAGAGGTTACAGTTTGGCATTTAATAGGCCAAGCTGGAAGAGGTTAGAGTTTGAATGAATGAATGAATGATTTATTGCATAAATGTGGTACAAAAAATTTTGTAAAGTAATAGTTTGGCACCTTATATGCAAGTTTGGAAGAATTTTTAGTAATGCAGATGTTAAGGTAATATACAAGACAATATTATTTTTAGCTATTGGTTAATGATTGCTAACGCCTTTTCATTTTTCTATTTGGTATCTCAATTATCTCTTTTCTGATGTACTGAATACAGGTCAAACCTGACAACTATGGTACTTTATAGGCCAGGCTGGAAGAGTACAGAAGTTTGTCAAATTATAGGCCAATCAGAACGAATTTTAGGCATATAAAAAGCGTCTGATACAAAACGCTATTTTAAAATAGCCTCAAAATCCTATAGAGAGCCAAACCAAGAAGCCAAAGATTTAACTATTCTATTGCACTACCCATGTGTTACAAAATATACTATACTACCTCACTCACGTACCTAAAGTAAATAAACCTTTTATATTAGTCAAAATATACCAACATAATATATTATTAAGCTCTATTTTTCCCCGTTAATTTTCTGTAAATAGTCTTGTACATTTGTAAAAATGTTAATTACTAAAATACTAGTAATAAAATAGATAATAAATACTCTATATTGATGTAATTCAAGGAATATTACTTTTAAAGCATAGTATGTAAGAAAAAATAATAATTAAGAATGCTCCAACTTTTTAATTAGCAGGTCGGATGTCAGTCAGTACGAATATCGACGTTAATGACATTAAAATAAGATTCATATTAGCGCGCCTTGTACAATGTACAGTGGCGGTTACGACGCTCGCCGCGTTCTTGATATGGCGAAAATGTATGAAAAAATTTGAGAAATTTTCTTATTTTTCTTATAACTGGAAAAGTTGTTTATTTTTATATAAAAATTTTTGCGGACTTTATAGAGGACTAAATAAGCAACAATTTTTTGTATATTTATTTTCCTCAGTTCAGTGTATTTAGATATTAAGGTACCTAATCAGACCCCATTTTTTTCATATTTTGCGATTATTGTGATGGTTAAAACGTATTTTATGTGAACATTTTGTATGCGGCTATAGAATTTTTATGGTACAGTCGTGGAGATGAATATATTATCTTTCATTTGAAACCAAAATATCCTCGCAGTTTGACTCCTAATTCTTTAATAGGGTACCGGAAAATCGCTGATATTTGTAATAGCGTCCTTAAGTTTAGTAACAAAGTAAGAGGTTTTTTAGACTTGTACACTATTGTCTTTAAAATTAGGTAACATTAATTTATATAATATTTATTATAAGTTATAATCGTGATATTATTTAATATTGAATTAAAATCTAATTGCTTATTGGGTGAATATGCAATATGTAACAAAAGTGATGTTTTTAGAAAATACATTATTTTCTTATTAACGAAAATGTGCATAACATCTTTTCGTATTTTATTCGTTCAGAACCAAAATACATAATGTTGTAATAATATGGATTGACCGTCAAAATAAAGCACTTTCCACGGTAAAAGGGCAATTTCCTTAATCCATTAATTTCATGTGACAGCTCTATTAAAAATAACACCATGTTTTTATGAATTGCTTTTCTTACCATAAAAACTACAGCAGTGTTTTTCAACCTTTTTTATGTCTTGACTCGTGTCTCATGTGGTGGAATGAAAGAATTCTTCCTTTCTATCTCCTTTCCTGTCTCTCAAAGTATCTACTTTACTCAATTTTATCTAAATCGGCTTACTGGTTTAGGCGTGAAGAGGTATCACACAGATAGACAGACACACTTCACACTAATAATATTAGTACGAATGTAGTTTGGTTATATATTATACTAGCTGTCCCGGTGAACTTCGTGTCACTTTAAAACCTTCCCTGGACTTCTACGAATATTTTAAAAATAAAATCAGCCCAATCCGTTCAGCCGTTTTCGATTTTTAGCGCGACTAACACATTTGAAAATCCATTTTTATTTACAAGAAGACTAGCATCAAAATACATCCCGTCGATTAGGCATGGGTATGACATCGAATTATGGAAGGGACAAAGGGTACAATTGGGTACAAACGGGTACGTAGGGTAAATCCAATCACGACGGGATATACATCTTATTGTATTCAATATAAACAACTAAAGGTAGTTTGGTATAAATCTTTCCTAATGTCATAAATATAATGCCTGTTTGTCTATTGTTAAAACGAATATTTCTAATTACAAATATTTTCAATATAGAATTAATTTCAGAAAATTCAGTACGAAATCCATGTACAATATTAAACATGCAAAAGTCTATCTGTCTGATATCTCTTCTAGCCCAAACCGCTTAACCGATTTTGATGTTTGTTTTAGAGATACTTTGAGTACCGGGAAAGGACATTATTGATACCTTTTGTTTCGAAAACATTTACGGTATCCGCGCGATAATAATAATAATAATAATAATACTCCCCACACCGGTTTCGGTGACGGTGGCCGGTTTCATTGAAACCAGGCCAGGTACGCAGGAGTAATTTTATAGTGCCCAAGTGTGTGCGCAGTACACAAGAGCACTCTCTATTCCTTTACTCTCATAACCCAGTGGGACGGCAGACCGACACGACCGGCGAGAAATCAGGCGCAGGACCGACTTTTTACATGCCCATCCGACGCATGGAGCATCTTACTTGTCAGACAATCAGGTGATCAGCCTGCATTGTCCTAACCAAACTTGGAAATATTCTTGTTTCCAACGCGGGAATCGAACCCACGACCTCCGAGTAAAGAGCGACGCTCCAGACCACTGGACCACGGAGGCGTTCGCGCGATAAACGAATTTTGGCACAACGGAGTTGCGGGCGTCATCTAGTATTTGATATATTTTAAAAATCTGGCTAATATATTTTACATCTTTAGACGTGGGAGAGCCATGCTTCAGCACGAATGGGCCGGCTCGACCGGAGAAATACCACGTCCTCACAGAAAACCGGCGTGAAACAGCGCTTGCGCTGTGTTTCGCCAAGTGAGTGAGTTTACCGGAGGCCCAATTCCCTAACCTATTCCCTTCCCTTCCCATCCCTACCTTTCCCTATTACCCTATTCCCTCTTAAAAGGCCGGCAACGCACCTGCAGCTCTTCTGAGGCTGCGAGTGTCCATGGGCGACGGAAGTTGCTTTCCATCAGGTGACCCGTTTGCTCGTTTGCCCCCTTATTTCATAAAAAAAAACATCTGACTGACATTAATTAACGATGGACTTTAATTTAATGAAGATAGGAGCTTCTTTTAAGAAACCCTTCCTGCGCTCTTCCGCACTTTGTTACGGACGTTTTTTTACATAAAAAACAGTAAACAAAAAAGACAAAATATGAAAAATACACAACAACCCAAACGCCCAAGAATAATAAAGGTGGTAATCAGCGTCTTGATTACTCGAGAGTTTTTTCGTTTTATCAAATAAAACAGTATGTAGGGCAATTGCGTTATGGAAATTAAGTTTCCCAGCCGAGGTAATGAAATAAGGAGTATACCAAGATATTGCAGAGGTATAGTGGGGTCGACAAAGTCATCATCATCATTAGCCTTTGGTGTACATAGGCCTTTTTTTGCGAAACCCGTCATGGGTCCCCCGGGTTGGGGATGTGCCTCAGTTAAGCTGAAGCACCCCGGGGGTATGTGGGACTCTTGTGGGACCTACTAAAACCACCTGCGGTTCACCTTCAGCCTATAAAAAAGAGATGTCCCAGATTTAACAAACGCAGGACTTTCTCCACGACAGGCCGGTCTACCTCACAAGGGACCGGACTTCCACCAAGTTAGGGAACGCTTAAGCAAACTGCAGAAGCGTTCCCCTCATCGCCGGGATTATCTAAGCCGGGGAGGTTCCCATCCTCTCCCGGAGCCCCGTTAGACGAGAGTTAGGAGGTTCGCATAGCGTCGCCTCCGCACTCCCGTCCTACGCCGGCTGAGCGGCAGAGAGATGGGATCATCCTCTCTGTCCCGCTCCGCGGCCTCTTTCTGCGACATAACAATTTCGCAAAAAGAGACCGCTGCCTGCCTTGCTGTTCATAAAGGCCTCCCCCAATAAGAGCGAACCAAGCGCGAATCGTGCTTTTTGGAAAAAAATGATAGTACGAATTAGGAACGAGCGTCATTTGGTAATAATATTATTTATAAATGTGAAAGTGTGTCTGTCTGTCTGTTACCTTTTCACACCCACAAAGCTGAACCGATTTTGCTGAAATTTGGTATAGAGATACTTTTAGTCCCGTGAAAGGACTTATTAAAATGTACGGTTACCGCACGATAAACGCATTTTGGCGCTACGAATTTGCGGTCGTCAGCAGCTAGTAGATAATATTTTGGCCAATTCTCAGACGTAATCAATCCCGCCATTTTTAAAGCGTTTTGCAACTAAAATCGCGATAAAATAATTTTATGTATTATTAAAAATATCAAGACCCAGTAAAATTGACTGTTCAACCTATTATACCTTCATCGGGATTCGAACCCGCAACCTTTAGTTTGAATGTGCTAACCACTGAGCCACAGAGGTCGTGAAACTCACATAGATAAACAAAAAGCATTCTTATATTATGTAAATCGCTTAATCAATTTCAGAGCACCTCGAATATTTCGTTTTTAATTTACTGCCCATTTACAAAATGGCATCGCTCTTTGTTAAAACATTCTAATTTTATTATGTCTAGACGGCAAAATGTACGAATAAATCCTGCACTTTCGGAATTATTGCTTATTCAGTAGGAAAACTTTAATAATATAATGATGATATTTCGCGCTGTGTTGAACTTTTCAACACTAATAATGTTAAAAGTGCTGGTGCAAAAGGTTGTTTTTAACAGTAGTATATTTTATTTTAATTAACTTGCCTATTTTCGCTGATTAAAATTAACTAGCTATTTGACCGAGCTTCGCTCGGTATTTGATAAAACACGAATAAAAATATGACATTTTCTAAAAATGATTCCTAGCTAGATCGATTTATCGCTCCCGAAACCCCCTATATATTAAATTTCATGAAAATCGTTGGAGCCGATTCCGAGATTCCAATTATTTATATACAAGAATTGCTCGTTTAAAGATATGAGATTATCGGCCGTTAGTGTCTCACTGCTGGGCAAAGGCCTCCCCTGCCTCCTTCCGCGTGTCTCTATTCTTCGCTGTATTTGGCCACTCTTTATCTGCAGCGTCTAGCTCGTCGCGCCACCTTTTCTTGGGTCTGCCCACAGAAATAAATCAAGATAAAACGGCTAAGCGGGTGGAGTACGCGTGTTTCAAACTTGCACAAGTGGGCAAAATTCGTTGAACGTTTATTCAGTCAGCGCGCACGTCTCGACTTGATTACACCGGAGGGGTTGTGCAAAAATGCCTCATTGTGCAGTGTCTAATTGTAAAAACAGAAGTACGAAAGTAAATCGTTTAAAAGGAGTATTTCTTTTCACGGGTAAGTTGTTTGTTCTAAGTTCTAACTAAAAGCAAAGCAAAAATTGACACGCGCGATTCCTTAGCAACGGACGCGTGTGGCCGTTCTATCTTGATTTATTTCTGTGGGTCTGCCTCTGGGGCCGTACCACGAAACCGTTTTGAGACTCAAACAATCGTACGAGAATGCCGCGTCCCACTCTAACAAACGTGAGATGACGTTGTTAGAGCAGGACGCGGTATTCTCGTTCGTTTGTTTGAGTCTCAAAACGGTTTCGTAGTAGGCCTACTGTTTCGCCGACCGTTCGGTAGCCACTCCGTAACTAGACGCGCCCATCTGTCCGGGTGCATGCCCAGCGACTGCCCAGTTCCTGCCCAGTTCCATTTTAAGCTAGCCGCTTTCCTGCCCACGTCCATAAATAAGCCTCGTTTTGGAGCGCAGAGTAGTGTTTCGGATACGATCCATCCGGACTACATGATACATCATATGAAAACTTATTTCACTAATATGTAACACGAAACTTAGATGAATTTTAATTGACCTAAACTGACAATTTACAATTATAATATTTTATTAAAATAGATAATCGTTAAATTATTACACACCAACCACAATCTATACATATAATAAAACTGTAGAAATGTGAATTCTGTACATTAAAGATATTCAAAAAATAATAAGCGGGGGGTGTTACTAGGTCGCTATAGAAGCCAAAAATGTGGTTAGTTTTTTGTCTGTCTGTCTGTCTGTCTGTATGTTTGTTCCACTATCACACGAAAACTATCTGGCGTGTAAACCCCCCCCCCCCTCTAAGAGGGTAAGATTTTATATTAAACTTTTTTCTTTAATGAAGTTACTTCATATTACATATTAACTGTGTTTTCTAACTTAACATCTGGTGTATAAAATTTTTCCCCCCACCCCTCTTAGGGGACAAAAGAGGGGGTAAGATTTTGTATCAACTGATGAAGTAGAAATACTTTATACTTATGGCAAAACAACGTTTGCCGGGTCAACTAATATCACAATAATCACTTCACCTTTAAAATAAAGCACTGATACAAAAGACTAACCTCCAGAACTCGCAACACCGAAAAACAACCACCTTACCGGTCGTCGAACGGGCAGCAAAGAGGCCCTTTCCTGATTGTGCTTCTGCGTATATAGGAAGGTGGTGGGGATCGGTGTTACCTGTTCTGGGGTACGATTTTTAGCTAATAATATTTATAACAAAATGGTTCCTCTGAGGTCGATGATGACAATATCGCATATTACATTATATTAATATCGTACATAAATGTACGATTTTTAATCAAAACTCAATTTTATTCATCCAGGAAATATTTTATTACAGCCATATCATTTTAACATTTCGCAGAATTTGATATTTTAAAGTATTGTTGGCGTACCACAGCCCCCTTACTGTCTGCCCACCGGTGAAAACCCACACCACGCCTCTGCTTTCATCATCATCACCTCAGATGTTTTGACTACTAGGTTTATAATGTGGTTTTGCAAAACACTTAAATATTGGGCACACAATTTCTTGCTTTGTAAACAAGTTAAGTAATGAATATTAAATGTAAAGCACAATAATTATAGGTCTGGGGTTGTTGATATAACCGATAACGTTAAAATTATTGATTTAAAAAAAAACTTACTTTGAAAATTAGAGGCAGGAACTATTGTCGCACAAATGTTTATAATAATTAATTTTGATTGTTGTTAAAAAATCTTATTCCAAAGTCTAGATACATGATATGTTAATTTGACGTTTTAAAATATAGTTTATTTCTGTATTTTAAATTAATTAAAGTAGTGTAAATATATGAACTTATTATTATTTAAAAATTAAGTTAAATTTAAGTACCATTAATTATATTTTCATGTATTTATAAAATGATAATTACTGTATTTTAGGTAGATGATAGTTGAAATGTAAATAATAGAAAAGAAATGTAATAGTTTATACTTTCTATTGGATGAGTGGAAGAACCGGGTAAGTAACAGTTAAAGAATTGCCGTTTTTTTTTTTCTATAAAAGGCCGAGGCTTGAGGGCCGTAAAAAAGATTTGAAATCAAAAAAATGTAGTTTTTATGTACCTATAGCCAGATAAATTAGCCAGATGATGAAGTGGGTAAGCTACAAGGTTTGTTTATATTACTTATATGGGAAAAAATGAGTAATTTTCTTCGTGTTATAAAATATTAGTTAGCTGGTTCTACCATTCACGTCTTTAACTATAAATTATAATAGACATAATTAATATTTATAAGACGTTTGTAAATATCTTGTATAATAATGTGTTGTGCCATTTTAGATTGTGAAATATTATAAGTAATAGTACGGAGTACTATTATTTATTCTGTGGTAATAGCGAGTGTACATAGGTAATATTATTAAATATAATGTGTTATAGTAAAGAATATTTTAATAAATTATTATGTATTGTAATATCTCAATTAGATTATGTTTTAATAAACATTATTCGTGTAAAAGCTTTTTATCACCCCTTGTTATAATTATTTAGATTTGCTTCATCTATAATACGAGCTATTGCCCGCGGCTTCGCTCGCGTTAAGAAGTATTATTATATACTAGCTGTCCCGGCAAACGTTGTTTTGCCATTTAAAGTATATTTTCTACATCATCAGTTGATACATGTCTTACCCCCTCTTTTGTCCCCTAAGAGGGTGTGGGGGGAAGGTCATACACCAGATGTTAAGTTGAAAAACACAGTTAATACCTAATATGAAGTTATTCCACTAAAGAAAAAAGTTGTATACAAAATCTGACCCCTCTTTGGTCCCCAGAGAGGGTTGAGAGGGGAGGGGGGGAGGATTTTTATACACCAGATGTTGACTTGGAAGAAGACAAATATAACATATCTGTGAAAACCGTATGCAAATCTGTGAAAACCGTATGCAAATCGGATCAGTAGTTTTCGTGTTAAAGAAAAAAGTTTGATACAAAATCTGACCCCCTCTTTTGTCCCCTTAGAGGGGTGGGGGGAAAAAATTTTATACACCAGATGTTAAGTTGGAAGAAGATAAATATATCTGCGAAAACCACATTCAAATCGGATCAGTATTTTTCGTGTGATGCTGGAACAAACATACAGACAGACAGAAAGAGTGACAGACAGACAGACAGACAAAAAACTAACCACATTTTTGGCTTCTATAGCGATGTAGTGACAAAGGTGTAATTTCGGGTGTCATTTCATATCTTTTATGTACAGAATTTTCATTTCTACAACAGAATATTGTCTTCCTCCCGCACGCGCTTTGGTGACGCCCACTATCGTAATATTTTAATTTCGCCATAATTTCAAAACCAAACGTCCAATTTTAATCATTCAAAGACCAAATATTATCTACATAAACTGTACTTAGTGATAAAATAATTTATTTTGATAAGGATTAATAGCGTGAGTAAAATATATCTGTTTAAATGTAGTCCAAAAAAAATTCAGGATTTTTAAATAAATAAATGGTTATTGTGCCTCACTCGACATAGATAGGTATAGTGTGTCGCGGACTTTTTTGTAGATATTTAAAAGATCTATAATTACTTAGAACATTTTATGGTTCTATCTTTTATAGTTTAGGCAGCGTACGCAAAATAAGTAACTTTTCTAGCTGATTTTTTACACCTTGCGTCCGAAAAACTCAAATATCTTACGGAACCCTACTTTTTTCCAAAATAAAATGTAGCCTATGTTCAGCAGAAATAGTGTAAGATTCCAATAGTAAAAGAATTTTTCAAATCGGTCCAGTAGTTTCGGAGCCTATTCGACTCAAACAAACAAACAAACAAACAAACAAACAAACAAAAAATCAAATCTTTCCTCTTTATAATAGTAGTGTAGACAAACTTTCATCCCCTATTTTAACCCCTTGGGGGTGGAATTGATCAAAATCCTTTCTTAGCGAATGCCTACGTCATAACATCTACCTGCATGCCAAATTTCAGCCCGATCCGTCCAGTGGTTTGGGCTGTGCGTTGATAGATCACCATGTCAGTCAGTCACAGCTTTGAGTTTTATATATATAGATTAGAACATTATACAGAGTGTAAAACAGTGATAAAACTTTAGGGTGTGTATTTGTCCCTTATAATATAGAGTTAACTTTGAAAGTAGCAGCGCTGATAGAGCAAATGTTTTTGTTATTTGTGCAAGCGTTATTAATTTACCCATACAGCAATTCAAAAGTTACAAAAAATTACACTTTCGGCGCTGCTATTTTCAAAGTGGAGTCTATTTAAAGAACAAATCCACAGTTTGAAGTATTATCACTCTGTTTTGCTATACCTGCATAAAGTGGAGCCTAAGCCTATTTGGATGAAATTTGATCCTGGTTATCATGGACATCAGATAGTTTGTATTCTCGCAAAATGTATGGTTACAGCATATGAAATAAATGAATGACACATCGAATATGTGCACAATTTTTAGTCTATATTTCATTCAGAAGAAAAAATGTCTGTCCACATGATTTATGTAGGCTCCGAAACTACAAGACCGATTTGGATAAAATTTTGCACAAATATACACCAGACTATAAAGAACAATAATGATTACTTTTATGTTTTTGGTAAAGTTATAAGATACATCGATTGTAGTATGCCTATAATATCTAAAAGAGCATACAATAATGATCCTTACACCGTTGCCATAACGGCCCTCTCAGGCTCTCAGAGGTAGAATACTTCAAATGTACTGTTATTTAGTGCTGTGTACACAATATTCATCCTTATTCTTTCACCATAAGGGTACTTTCAAAGGTAGAATAACTTTAAATGTATTCGGCCCGCTAATGCCCGTTAATAAAGGCCAATTAAGGGAATAAGTACGTAAGCCTATGTTGAAGAAATATGTCGTAAATGGTGTGTAACATTACAATGTGACAATACTTTAGGGTGTGTAAGCGTCCCTTGTATATAAAAGTTCACACAAAAAACAGCGCTGAAAGAGCATTTTTTGTGATTTGTATAAGCAAGCGCCCTAGCTTCATGAGTTTGCCGATAGAAAGTCGAAATAATAGTATTTAAAAAAAATATAAAACTAAATTGTTACGTACAATTGAGAATTAAAATTGCCTTATCTCAAAAACTACTGAACCGATTTTGATGAAACTTGCACTATTCCCTAAGTTGAACAATACCTAATACAATAAAAAAAGAATCACTTAAATAGGTCACCAAAACCTCCTTTTTAACTGACTTAAAAAAAGGAGGTTATCAATTCGACGCGTATGTATGTAATATTTCCAGAACTGCCCAGTTTTTGTATATGTTAATCTATAACAGCTTCTGAACAAATGTGCCAAATTTCAAAAATGTATGTACTATGTATGTATGTATGTTTTATTGTATTAGATATAATTGTTCAACTTAGGGAATAGTGCAAGTTTCATCAAAAACGGTTCAGTAGTTTTTGAGATAAGTCAATTTTAATTTTCAATTGTACGTAACAATTTAGAAGTCGGTTTTATCTTTTTAAAATACTATTTTTTGAAGTCGGTTAAAAAATACTCTGTCAGCGCTTTACATTCACGGTAAACTCTATTTTTGGGACATACTATACTTAACTTTTATCATTGGACACTCTGTATAACTAAGGTTGGGTTTTTATGTGTCGAACGAGCGGTTTTACGGTTCACCGCTACATTACGAGATCAAAAGCAAATGTGTGTAACGATTTATTTAAAAACTACTGAACCGATTTTGATGAAACTTGCACTATCCCCTAAGTTGACGACGAGTTTTGTTCCGTCGGCGGGATTCAAACCCGCGAACCCCGGCTTGAGCTATAACCACACGCTCAACCACTGAGACATGGAGGTCGTCAAAACTTTATGTATACTGTATAACGTAATTTAATTTATTTCTACGCTTAGACTATTTTGTCAAAATGATAAGATTAATTAAATCAATAACTAATTAGTAACTTATTAAGTCTGATAAGGCATTAAACTCTCCAGACTTAACTAAGAGGCTTATGATAGTTTGAGATTATCAAGGTCAGTTAATATTAAATTTTCAATGTTGGAGCTCTAATCCTTAACTATACTAATATTTTAAATACGAAAGTGTGTCTGTCTGATACCTTTTCACGATATATTATACTTTCAGTCCCAGAAGAGGGCATATTATGATACTTTTTATGACGGAAAATGTACGGTTTGGCTCTCTACAGTACTTCTTATATTTACTTTTTAGGGTGGGTTGCACCAGAGGCGTTGTTATAGTTAAGGTTAAGGTGATCGTCAAATATGGCGTCCACTTTTGAATTTAACTACGGATTTTACAGTTCATTTGACATTTTGTTATAGTTAAAGTAAGTTGGTGCAACCCACCCTTAGAAGCGCCATTTAGCCAAAACTTTTTCGTTTTCGCTTCTTTATAGAATCGCCAACTAAATGTATGGAATTGATACTGAGAATTGATATAAGCGTTCGTTAATATGACGTTGACGTTCAACTCGTCTTATGTCAATTCCATACAGATCGGCGATTCTATAAAGAAGCGATAAAGAAAAGATTTTAGCTCACCCCCAGGTTATACCAGAAAAGATGCAGTAGCCACCCTAAAAGTAGATTTCCGATCCTTGCCGCGACGACCGCGTCTGACAAAAAATCAAATATTATTATTTTTTTACAGAAAATTGAACCCGACTTCCAATTTGAAAAAACAATATTCTTATATGAGCTAAAAAGTATGAAATAATTGTTATTCTTCATTAGTGCCTTTTTCGAAATTCGACTAAATCTCAACGAATTCTGTTCTCACTTTTCATTCGTTTAAAGTCGGTACCAGCCCAAAACTGAGGTACTTGACATAGAACTTATCCAGAGAGCCAGCCAGCTATACAAAAAATATACAGACGAATATATAACTTCCTCCTTTTTAGAAGTTGGTTAAAAATGCCACTTTATGACCCAGGCAGGCTATAAGATTGTATTTGGTCTACGCCACTACAAAGCTGCGGCGGCATGGTTCCCTATACCGACACTCGGTAGAAAATGAAATCTAGTTCATAAAGTGCCATTTTATTTGAATTTTTGTCGGTCGCAGTCGCTTGCCGCGTAAGGGTTGATTGAGACTGCAAAACGACGAGGCGAGGCGAGGCGCGGCGCGGCATAAACATAAAGTTAATTACGCCAGTATTACAGTACTCTGTGTATACCTAGCGGAATAGAGAAAGTCTATAAAGTCACTATCAGTGACACTGCGTGGTAAAAAGAGACGTGTGATACATGACAGCAGCACTCTTTTTTTGACGTCCATCAGCCCGTATCAGCCCGTTTGACAATTTAATCTCATAGAATTCATGTTCAATCATGCTTGTATATGTGTATACGTACACATATTTTTCACACAGATGAAAACCAATTTCGGTTCCGTTTGACAGCTCGAGTTTGTTGCTCTATTCCGCTAGGTATATTAACTTTATGGGCATAAATTTGTATAGATTTTAATTGCGTGAGACGTCTTGCGAATCTGTCAATCTATACAATTTTATGCCGCGCTGCGCATCGCCTCGCCTCGTCACGTTGCGGTCTGAAATGAACGTAACATTAAAAATGAAGCCTACAATTTGCAATAGTTTCTAGAACAAAGACTGTTGAGTACGAAAGCTTATTGTCCATTATTGGTATCATTCAAGTTACGTAAGTATTTAAAATGAAGCGGTGATATTTTCAATTTTAATATTGAGGTCGCTCCAACTTCATCTTTTGTCTGGTCGTCCCCGTTTCAATTATATGGGACATTCATTTTTTTAATCCACTAAAGTTCACATATTATTATTGGCCCTATTTTGAATTATTTCAAAAAATTCACGTTTAACCAAGATAGTGATTTTTTAATGTTATTAAAAACAAAAATTAGAGAAAATGAAGTATAATTTTCAAGTTTGGTAGTAATTGTCCCTTGACAGGCTGATTGTCTATTGTCTAATAAGTAAGATGATCCATGCTTCGGACTGGCATGTAAAAAGTTCTCCTAAAAGTAACCGCGACCGAAACTCCACAGTTGCCGGTCGTTTTATTTAACCTCTAAAAGGGTCGCATACAAAAAAAGTCTTTAGCTGATCTTGAAGACGTTAGTGGAAGAAGCTGGTAAATAACTTAAAAACTGGATATATAGAAAATATTATCTTAATTAAAAATAAAAACAAAGTTAAGGCCGTCACAGACTTAGCTATAATATAATATATTAATATACCGTATTAAGCACACTGAGACCAGAAATATATATTATAGCTGAGTGTGTGGTCACGCGAAAATTGTATAGAAAATATATTATATTAATATGCCTAGCTATAAACATAATATTAATATATATTATAGCTAAGTCTGTGACGGACTTTATAAGTGAGATCATTCGTTACTTTAAATAGACATGTCAAAGCGCGTTACTTTTTAATAACTCCAGGCGGTCCCCTGCTAAAATGGTCCGTATTACATCATCCCACGTTTGAACACCGTCCAAATGTCATCTCCTCTGGGACAGCTGGCGCAGATAAAAATGATGGATTGGCGCAATATGTGACTTTTGAATAAAGTGATGAAAAAGTTTACTCGTGCTTGTGTTTGTTTGTGTAGATATTTGCGATGTTTGGAATTTTTACCTACACCAGTATAATATAATATAGCTCCCACACCGGTTTCGGTGACGGTGGCCGGTTTCATTGAAACCAGGCCAGCTACGCAGGAGTAATTTTATAGTGCCCAAGTGTGTGCACAGTACACAGGAGCACTCTCTATTCCTTTACTCTTTTAGTGTACAGAGGCTGGGGTCTTCAAATTAAATACTGGATGTGTTGAATCACTTTATTACACGTTAACTTAGGTAGGCGATGGGCAGACGACTGACTCTCGCAGGAGCCACATCGCCGCGCCACAAATACAGCTGAATCTACAAGACTCGATTACCGAGAATAATAACACACACTACACTCTCATAACCCAGTGGGACGGCAGACCGACACGACCGGCGAGAGATCAGGCGCAGGACCGACTTTTTACATGCCCATCCGACGCATGGATCATCTTACTTGTCAGACAATCAGGTGATCAGCCTGCATTGTCCTAACCAAACTTGGAAATAATATGTTTCCAACGCGGGAATCGAACCCACGACCTCCGAGTCAAGAGCCACGCTCTATACCACTAGACCACGGAGGCGGCAAGGCGTTTTGTTACACCTGTATAACCTTATACAGAGTGTAACAAAATTACAAAACAAAGTAATGGTACTTTAGGGTTTATATGTGTCCCTTATAAAGAGTTCACTGTTAAAGTAGCAGCGCTGATAGAGTATGATTTTTATTATAATAAAAATTCATCATTCACACATCGCTCATAATAAATTTATTATAATAATTTAAAAATATTCTGTGAAAGGGACAGACGGTAGGTACACAATACACACCCTAAAATACTATTACTTTATTGTTACATTCTGCATAATATAGAGGGACACATAAAAAAACAGCAATCGACATAAATAATATATAAAAATTCTCGTGTCATAGTGATTGTGTGCAAAATTGGAGTTCAACCCATTTTAATGAAATTTGTATAATATGTACGTTCGTTAGGACTTAGGCCTGTAATAGGTTTTTATCTGCTTTTTATATTAATACTAGAAATAATTTATGTGCCAAAACAACATTTGCAGGGTCAGCTATAAGCATATATTATAGCTTATAACACCATGTTTTAGCCAATGTTAGCTCATAAACATCACGCAAACAAAGCCAAGGCAAACCAAGTATTACCGGGAAAGTCTAAATAGCTCATCGCGTCACAATCGCAAGATTAATGTTCCAACTCTGCGAAAACCGTCTGTGGGGAAATTATATCCCGGGGACATTTCCCGGGGAAATTTCCAGGGGACATATCCCGGGGACACGTCCTGGGGAGGTTATATCTAGGGGACATAATGTAAACATGTATTCAAATTGTTCTCGTTGGGTTTGGCTGTAATGTAATACAGGGTGTATTTTGTCTGAGTATTTTAAAACAAAAATGGTTTATTTTGTAGCTCCATATTACAAACACTGTAATCGTAATAAAATACCTTATCCATACCAATCCTTACTTATATTATAAATGTGAAAGCGTGTCCGTCTGTCAATCTGTTACTTCTTGAACCGATTTTGATGAATTTTGGTATGCAGGCACTTTGAGACCCCGGAAAGGGCATAGGATAGTTTTTATCGCACAAACGATCAACGAGATTTGCGCAACGGACTTGCGGGCATTATCTAGTAATAATATTATAAACTAGTTGACCCGGCAAACGTTGTTTTGCCATTTAAAGTATTTCTACTTCATCAGTAATTGATACAAAATCTTACCCCCCCCCTTTTGTCCCCTAAGAGGGGTGGGGGGGAAAACTGATGTTAAGTTGGAAAATACAGTTAATAATATGACGTAAGTCCATTAAAGAAAAAATTTGATACAAAATCTGACCCCCTTTTGGGTCCCCTTAGAGGGGTGGGGGGAAAGTTTATACACCAGATGTTGAGTTGGAAGAAGGCAAATATATCTGCGAAAACCGTATGCAAATCGGATCAGTAGTTTTCGTGTTAAAGCAAAAGTTTGATACAAAATCTAACCCCCTCTTTCGTCCCCTTAGAGGGGTGGGGGGGAAAATTTTTATACACCAGATGTTAAGTTGGAAGAAGACAAATATATTTGCGAAAACCGCATTCAAATCGGATCAGTAGTTTTCGTGTGATAGTGAAACAAACATACAGACAGACAGACAGACAAAAAACTAACCACAGTTTTGGCTTCTATAGCGATGTAGTAACACCCCCTGCTTATTGTTTTTTTAATATCTTTAATGTACAGAATTCACATTTCTACAGTTTTATTATATGTATAGATACGAATTTGTGTCTGTTACCTCTTCACGCCCAAACGGTTCAAACAATTTAGACAATAATAATATGGAGTTAATTTGAGTCCCGGGAAAAGACATAGGATCCTAATAGATCGAGTGTTATAAATAGACTTTTATGTTGGAAAATATTTTTTATCTTTATACCAATGGACCGATTTGAATGTTTATTTGGTATTGAGTACTTGAATCTTGGGATAGGACATATTATTATGATAATTTTTATTGCATCAAAATGTACTCGTACGCTTAACGCATATTAAACGTTACAGAAAACATAGACTTAAAATTTTCTTTTTTCAACTTTTCACCATTTAAATATTTCGTACAAAATTTTCAGAAATTACTTTACAGAATTAAACAAATAAGCTCATCCTGTATGTTCAATTTGTATGGCAAATATTTGAAATTAGAAATCATTGTTTTAACAGACCTAGCGGGTGTATGAAGAGATGAAAAGAATTTTTCAATCTGTTTTTCATTCATCCCTTTTGCGACGATTTTCACACAAAGCCCTTGATTTTGTTTCGTATGTATATTAATTAAATCATGGTGTGCAATGGTCTATATTTTAGAGTTCCGTATTCAATGGATGGAATTAGGACTCTGTTACTAAGATTCTACTATCTCTTTGTCACTAGGCCAGGGGTTCCCAAACTGTGCGCCTCGGTGCCCTGGTGCGCCGTGGAAAGGCAAGAGGGGCGCCTTGAGTCGATCCTCCATCATAATCCGAAACCACAAATATTATAAAATAAAATTATAATATGAATTACAATTTAATACATAGCAGGCAGATGATTAAATATTTGTTTATTATTTACTAGCTGTCCCGGCAAACGTTGTTTTGCCATATAAAGTATTTCTACTTCATCAGTTGATCCAAAATCTTCCCCCCTCTTTTGTCCCCTAAGGGAGGGGGGGGGGGGGGTATACACCAAATGTTGAGTTGGAAAATACAGTAAATAATATGAAGTAAGTCCATTAAAGAAAAAAGTTTGATACAAAATCTTACCCCCTCTTTGGTCCCCTTAGAGGGGTGGGGGGTAAAATTTTATATACCAGATGTTGAGTTTCAAAAAGACAAATATATCTGCGAAAACCGTTTGCAAATCGGATCAGTAGTTTTTGTATTAAAGAAAAAAGTTTGAAAAAGTCTGACCCCTCTTTTGTCCCCTTAGAGGGGTGAGGGAAAAAATTTTTATACACCAGATGATAAGTTGGAAGAAGTCCAATATATCTGCGAAAACCGCATTCAAATCGGATATCAGTAGTTTTCGTGTGATGCTGGAACAAACATACAGACAGACAGACAGACAGACAGACAGACAAAAAACTAACTACATTTGTGTCTTCTATAGCGATGTAGTAGCACCCCCTGCTTATTATTTTTTGAATATCTTTAATGTACAGAATTGTCATTTCTACAGTTTTATTATAATATGTATAGATATTTTACTCGCATAAGGGAGCATTAAAATGATTGATTTTATAAACCGACCTTCAAAAAAGGAGGAGGTTCTATAAGGTGTAACAGTTTAGTAGTGCTGAAATAACAAATTGTTTTTTGTGATTTGTATGGCGCCCCAGGGCCATGAACTTTTCTACACAAAAGTGGAAAAATGTTTGCTCTTTCAGCGCTGCTACCTTCACAGCGAACTCTATATAGGAGACCAGTACACACTCTAAAGCAGGGGTTCCCAAAGTGGGCGCCCTGGTCTGCCATGGAAAGGCAAGAGGGTTGCCGTGAGTCGCGATCCTCTATCATTATCCAAAACCACAAATAATATTATAAAATTAAAATATTATAATATTAATTATGTAAGGCAGGTAGATGAGAGTGGACCCCCCGATGGTTGCTCGCCTTGTCGTGGCGGTGGGGCTCTAGTAACCGCGGCTTGGACAACCGCGGTGAAGCGAAGAGGCAACCAGGGCCGGCCGGTGTCGCCGCCTGGCCCGAGGAGGGCGCTCCCAGCGGACTGGAGGAGTCCGCTGCGGATGCGCACCGAGGTGGGGCCGCAGAGGAAGAGGCAAGTAGGTATTACCGTGCGCCGCTTGCCCTATCCTCTGCGGCCGAGGACGGATCGCGGTGGGGAGAGGCATTGTGGTAGGTTGCCGCTTTCCCTACCCCCCCTGCGAGCTGGCGGGGCCGTTCCGTTTGAACGGCATTGGTGGGGCCGCAGAGGAGGAGGCAAGTAGGTATTGCGGTGCGCCGCTTGCCCTATCCTCTGCGGCCGAGGTGTGGTCGGTGGCAGAGCCACAGACCTGATCTGCCACATGGCCTCCAAGTAGCAGACTCGGGGGGCGTCTGCTACAGCCCTGGTGGTGGGGTCGCGGATGTGTGTATCGTTCCCGTGGCCCCGTCAAAAGGCGGCGTGGCGGAAGATGGGGGGGGGGGGGTTTAGCGGGTATACCGTGGTCTCATTAGCTACGAGAGTCCCACATCACCGCTCGGGTCGCCCCCTGCGCCTGGGTGGTATGCGTAATGCATTTCCCCCTCCGGGAAAAAAAAAAAGGTAGATGAGAGTGTAGACCACGCTTAGGCAAACGTAGTGTAGGACGTCCCGCAGCACGGTGGACCGACGATTTGAAGAAAGTGGCTGGTAGCGGATGGATGAGGGCTGCCCAAGATCGGGATGGTTGGCGCTCATTGGGGGAGGCCTACGTTCAGCAGTGGACGGCAATAGGCTGATGAGGATTATGATGAAGGCAGGTAGATGATGAAATATTTGTTTATTACTATTTACCTGCTTAACCTAACTATAATCATTATTAAGGTGTTTATTTACCTATGTATATTTTTCTAAAAGCTAGGTGGAGTAGGATAGGGCGCCGCCATCCATACTAATGTTATAAATGCGAAAGTGAGTCTATTAACTTCACGCCCACGGCCCAAACCACTAACCGAATATGCTAAAATATTGCAAGGAGATACTTTGAGTCCCGGGAAAGGGCATAGGATATATTTTATCTCGGAAAATGCGCTGTTTCCGCGCGATTAACGAATTTTGGCGCTACAGAGTCGCAGGCGTCATCTATGTAGTCTATATAATTTTAAATTTTATATGCAGTTTGTATAAAATGGGCCACTTATAACGTAAGTATTAAAATATCGATCAATATTTCATCTCACCCATCCATTCAAGTTTATTATTTTAATAACTTCGAACAAAGCCATTTCAATCATTCATTGAATGCATAGAAGTTTAACAGTATAGAACAATACTTCTTATTACATTTGATTGTTCAAATATGGCTCAAATATTCCAATCATGTAACCGGCGTAAAAAACCGGCGTGAAACAGCGCTTGCGCTGTCATGATTCGCCGAGTGAGTGAGTTTACCGGAGGCCCAATCCCCTACCCTATTCCCTTCCCTACCCTCCCCTATTCCCTTCCCATCCCTACCCTCCCCTATTACCCTATTCCCTCTTAAAAGGCCGGCACCGCACCTGCAGCCCTTCTGATCCTGCGAGTGTCCATGGGCGACAGAAGTTGCTTTCCATCAGGTGACCCGTTTGCTCGTTTGCCCCCTTATTTCATTAAAAAAAAAAAACAATCCAACACTGGAATACTATCGGAATAATGTAAACGGACACTGCTCAGTTCATTTCAGTTCCATGCAGCTTAGAAACTGAAAGGCATTCCAGTGCCCGATTACATTCTTCCAGTTATAGCAATCCACCGGGTCGGATCACTGGTTGGAACAATGTAATGTTCAGTTTACATTATTCAAGTCCAGTAATCCAATCCAGCTCTGGATGTCTAATGGAATAAATCGGTTATAACAACATAATATCAATTGAAAATTGTACGGTACGACCGATCCGAGTTTGACAATAATAATCTGAAAGTACAAAAAGAACCACTTTTTTCTCACGTTATAAGGCTGCGTTTCCACCAGAGATGTGTTGCGAGGAATGTGTTTTTAAGATCCAATAGAATCGCTGCGCTGAGCGAGGTTCTCAAAAACACATTCCTCGCAACACATCTCTGGTGGAAACGCAGCCTTACTCTTCCATCGTATTTATTATTCGTTGATTGAATGAATAAAAACCGAGTTAATATAGATCGGAACATCTGATTGGCTGCCGCTGACCTTGTCCTGATTATGAGCCACAAGGGTCTGTTATTTGAAACATGTATGGTGCTGTTTTTAGATCGGAAAATGAGCGGTGGATAGCCTGATAAGTAGTACAGTAGTAAGTAGAACATAATATTTTATGTCGTTAAAGAAAAGTTCGTTTTGACTGATACCTTAACTGATTATTACTACTTCTGACCCAAGCTGATGTTTTTGCGCTTTACTATAAAAATGTTTTGTCTTTGTTTGAAGCGTTTAAAAGTCAATCGACAAAGAAGGACAAAACCACGAAAAACATTACGGCCCTTACTAATAAACGCTGTATACGCATTGAATAGTTATTCAGTGTTTTGTCTTCTTCAATCCAATTACAAATGTCACTTGTGTGACAGGAACAAAACACTGTATAACTATTCAAAGCTTATACAACGTTTATTAGTAAGGGGGTACTTGTATAATATTACACACAGTATTTTTATATTGACGGGAAATAACTATAAAATTCACTAACTTTATTAAAAAAATTACATTGACAAAAAACAGACGTCACTTTTCAGACTTGGTACCCCTTCAAATAGCTGATCGACATCCGAAGACTGTTGACTACGATGACGAAATATGACGTCACTGCAAAGAAAATAACATTTAGGTTCAACCGTCAGATCATGGCTCATATCGAATTTACAAAATCTGACCAAAAGGCCTAGGTCCGCCAAATAACTATAATATGAGTCAATTTCTTCGTTAAGCGTAGGTAGATTATGCGCTGGACTAAACTTTTAAAAAAGATTTTACTGTCAGATGATCAGCATTGTCGACGACGACGACAGGAATCGAACCCGCAACCTCCGAGTAAACAGCCACGCTCTAAGCCACTTGGAAGCGTTTTTATTAACTGCATCATATAATATTCCATCATCATCATCACACTTACCAATCAAATTAAGAACGACGATCCCAAGCAGTATGATGCCGGTCTGGTAGCTCTGGGAGTGGTAGAAGAAGCAGACCATAGCCAGGGCGAAGTACAGCACGCTGGTGATCGCAGTGTGGATGATCAGACCCCACTCGTATATGCAGAGCAGCTTCGCAAAATTCTGGAAACCATTAGAGTGCTATAAGAGATATTAGTCCATATGCTGGATTTGCGTTCGAGGGAACGAGCACTTTGGCCGTAACATCGCGAGATCACAAGCAATTATTGTATGTAACGATTTATTTAGAAAATCGGCCAAGTGCGAGTCGGACTCACGCACGAAGGGTTCCGTACCGTTATAAAGAAAAAAATATTGTTTTTTGTATGAGAGTCCCCCTTTATTATTTAATTTATTTTAATTTTATTATTAAATATTAAATTACAAATATAATTACAGATTTTGTAAATATTTCATGTGCCTGTTGCCATTTTGGATTATGAGCAAAAAAAGCCAAAAAAATCATGTTTGTTGTATGGGCAACCCCCCCCCCCCCTTTTTGTTGTAGCGGCAACAGATTTACATAATCTGTGAAAATTTCAGCTCTCTAGCTATTACCGTTCTTGAGTTACAGCCTGGAGACAGACAGACAGACGGACAGACAGACGGACAGACAGACGGACAGTCATCGAAGTCTTAGTAATAGGGTCCCGTTTTTACCCTTTGGGTACGGAACCCTAAAAAGCGGCGCACTCGCGCGCTGTCATCAACATAGTACAATAATTATTATTGCTTGTGATCTCGCAGTGCTTACCGCCGAAACACCCGTTCGGGCAGAAGCATATAAATTCAGCCATGGTAGAAGTAGAACTAAGTAATTTGGTCAAGTTATGTCAACGTAGTGGGAAGACTGAGTGAGCGGGACACGCTATTGGTAAGATGAGCAGCAGCTACTGTACGTTATTGGTAGACATAACAACAATAACATTATATTGTGCTTGCGCAAATTCCTGCAGTTTTAGGTTTGCTTCTGATCTCGCGGAGTAGCGGCTAAACCGCCCTTCGCATATAAATCGAGCCAGCGCGCGTCCAGATGTGCTCGTTGTCTGCGCGTTTCTGGGCGCGCGGATTCGGCGCACGTCGCGTGTTGTCCCAAACGCCATTATAGCAGTTTGCTGTTTTATGCTCATTACGTTAAGCTTATTTTCTTACATTTCCACAAACAGCGCGTACGCGCAGAAAACGCGCAAGTCTGAACGGCCCTTACAGTTTCAATACCAAATATAACCAAAAATCTCACACAAAATGCTCCAACAATCAGCATGATACCGATAATCATCAGCATCAGCCCCACACAACCTAGTATGCACCTCGCCGCGTGTTCAGTCGCCGTGCCGAGGTAGGACAGAACTGTCTCTCCTGCGGTATGCCAGAGGTAGTTCTGGTCGGTCAGGTAGGCTAGGTTGGGCACGTAGAACGCGCCGAGAGCCTAGAAAATGTAGTCGACGAGATGAAACTTTCCCTAGATTTTATCCAATGTAATTTCCTGATACTCAAAGTACTTTATTCTTTAAAAAGTAACAAACAGTACATTCAATATCGTAGTTTCTACTCTCTTCTTTACAGCCTCAACGGCTTAACGGATCTCAGATAGAGAGATAAAGTCGTTGGTGTCCCCAAATCCGTTGCACTTATTTCAGAAAAATCGGTTCAGCGGCTTGGACGTGAAGAGGTACCACACAGACAGACAGACTTTCGCGTCCATACTAATATACTAATATTATGAATGTGAAAGTGTGTCTTTCTGTCTTTCACGCTCGAACCGCTTAACCGATTTTGCTGAAATTTTGCATGGAGATACTTCGAGTCCCGAGAACGGACATAGGATAGGTTTTATCACGGAAAAATGTACGGTTCCCGCGCGATAAATGAATTTTGGCGCAACAGAGTTGCCGGCATCGTCTAGTTTATAATACAGCTGTACTTACAAAAGTGAATATAGCTATCATGATTGTGCCAGCTCGTAAGAAGCAGCAGAAACAACAGCTGATGACCGTCGGGATCCTATCCAACACCGACATGGTGAATATACAATAATTTACGTTTTACAAGAATTTTATTTTTAAAATTCCCAAACCACCAACTGTCAAATGTGAAATGACATTTACATTTTTTAAATTTTTATCTTCTGAATTCTGATTGCAAAAAGATTTGTGAAGTTATGCCACAAAATTTCAGTCATTGAAAAAGGACAATGGTTTTATTTTCCTGAAAATTACTTTTCAAGTATTTTTTATGAAGTTTTACTGCATTGTTTTTACGTTAGGGGCAGCACCAGCAAATACAGTAAACAAAAAGTTTTGCTCGACGTTTGACAACGTTTCTGTCAATAATCCTCCGTGGCCGCCTCGTAAACGCCTCCGTGGTCTAGTGGTATAGAGCGCGGCGCTTGACTCGGATGTCGTGGGTTCGATTACCGCGTTGGAACTTGGAAACATATTGTTATTTCCAAGTTTGGTTAGGACAATGCAGTCTGATGATCTGATCACCTAATTGTCTGACAAGTAAGATGATCCATGCGTCGGAAGGGCATGTAAAAAGTCGCTCCTGCGCCTGGTCTCTCGCCAGTCGTGTCGGTCTGCCGTCCCACTGGGTTATGAGAGTAAAGGAATAGAGAGTGCTCTTGTGTACTGCGCACACATTTGGGCACTATAAAACAACTCCTGCGTAGCTGGCCTGGTTTCAATGAAACCGGCCACCGTCACCGAAACCGGTGTGGGAGCTGTTATGTCAATAATAAGTTACTGTATGTGCTAGTGGCGGCCTCTGCTCTGACCTTTGCGTAAAATTCCCTTTTTGTTCGAGTAATGCCAGGTAGTTTTACTAGTGTTACAAGCTACACGATGTAAATGATGTTATCTGGTACACTCGTACCTGCAAGTTAAACAATTTACATTTCAGAATATCAAAAGGTATGCTTTAAAACTTTGCAGACTTGCGACTTCTGTGCGACTGACTTGAAAATCTGTTTGGTAAACTAAAATTTTTAATGCGATGAAAACAAGCCAGTGGACAGCCAGCAAGCAAGTTTTATAGACAAGTTAGTGTATAAATCTCACATGTTCATATTATTGAAGGCCTTTCGACAATGAGTTTTTTAAGTTTGCGACTTCAGTCTACAAATAAATTATCGGACGTGTTCAGCCGCGGCTGACGTATGCGGCTTATTAACAATGTGGACGGTTCATCCTCGGACGTCCGTCGATGCAAAAACATCCGGCCAGTCAGATTCTGTTCGGACGTCCGAACGCAAGGACGTTGAAAATAATAGCTATTATTTCAACGTTCTTGTCCTAACGCTCAGTCGCGTCCGCGACTTATGTGAGACAATGTGCACAGTTTAGTGTATTTTGTAATAATCAGATAGAAACAAGCCGCATGCAATGAAAACGTCCGATAATTTGTTTCCAGCTTGCCAAAACATGGTTCTTAGGCTATAAAATATAAAAGTGATTTTTAACACAAAACATAATACATGAGTTCCAAAATTTTAACCAATATACTGCAGGCCAGTATTCCAGACGTCATGAATTTAACACCATAATTATTATTATAGTACTGGCTTGCCTCTGATGAGACAAGTATGACGTATTATAAAGACATCCCAAGAAAGTCTTATGTGCGTCACTGTATATTTCGGAACTAAACGACATTATTGCGTCGATTCTAGGCGTCATGAGCCAATATACTGGGTTATTAATCGGAACATATCCAATACCCATTGTTTCTCGAAAAACAAAATGATGCTTTTGCGACTAAAAGTCTCTCGTCTGCCCATCCTCATTTACATACCCAACCAGCGAGTGATCTATAGTGATTTGATAATACCACGCTACAGTTTACTAATTCATTCAAATTCCAACAGTTGTGAACAGAATTTACGATCAGCTGACGAGATGTAAATTAACGTGTGTTACCCGAGTACGCTGAAGTAAAGAGTGATTTTATTTTATGGCAAGCTACAGCAATTTTGATGAAAGGACTGACAGACAGGCCATCTCAAAGTCTAATATTTTAGGCCGTTTCGCGGGGTGCCTGGCAGTGGAAAGCAACTGTCGAAAATGTCCGGCAATAGGAGACGAGATTTCTGCAGTTATCTCTAGGGAAATAAGATAAAAAATTAGCTTTATACTTTATCGAAGGTTAGGTAGACCTTCAGAACTGCTTATTGTTCTTACCTCTATAATAACCCATCAAGCCCCAAGCGGCCACGTGCGGCCGCAACACAATTGAATATCTATTGTATCTCGTTTCCCACGATCGAGGGATAGGGTAAAGCTTTCAGCTTTTATAAAATGAAAGTCTGGCTGTCGCTAGCTCTTGGGCTATACTCTATAGTAATACTGCGTCTTTTCGAAACGAGTTACAACTCACACACAAACATCTGAACTAATTTGGATAGTATCGATGCATTCTGGGTACCGAAAAGGACCCAGAATAGTTTAAATTTTGAACAAAATGTACGCTTACCACATGTAGTGTATTGATAAATAAAGATGAACGCGCCTACTAAGGAGGTAGTGGCTGGAGTGGTCGCCCGACGACAGTGACGTCTGTCGACAGTCGATCACTTCCCCATCAGCAGCCGCCAGAGTAGTACTGTGTTCAGGGGGGCTATTACGAGCTCTTATATCCAGCCAGTTTACAGGCCGTTGCATAGACACGGCCTGTAAACTGGCTGGAAACTGGCTGGATATAAGAGGTCGTAAGGGGGGCTACCCTTGTTATACAGTAACCTGTGTTTAATTTACTCGCCCAGCCATTGTACATAATATACTGTACACAATATACACAGGCACACTAGCCTGCAGCTGTAGTTGACGACAGCACACCACACATAATTAGACGCAAAGAAGGCAACACTTAACTTTAAACACTTTAGCTCAGCAACAGAAGTCATATTTAAATTATTACTCACCACTAAACAACTCCATATCATAAAATTATTCATCTCCTGTGTATTGACGTGGTATAAAGTGTTTCTATATTAAGTGCCCTCTCCACGCTGGCCCATATTCAATCAATGCAAGCCACCACGAACATGTTGACCATATTTGTTTCTACACTTTTAATCGTTAATCAACTTGCTGCTTGGGATTTACGGGGATTATTCGTCGATAGCTTCCTCCCCCTTGATATAACATTTTTATAACTAAAATCGTCCACAATCATCGGCATTCATAGACGAATAATATGTCCCTGTATACGATCATAAACGTTTGTATTGGTTCACCATAACTTAATTTATAGACCTGCGCGGAAAGCGTACATTTTCCGGAATAAAATGTATGTCCTTTCTCGAGACTCAAAATATCTCCATACCCATCGAAATCGGTTCAGCCGTTTCAACGTGAAGGAATAACAGATAGACAGACACACTCTCCCTTTATATTACTATGGATTTAAAAAACTAAGACGTCGATTGCGCATGTTATAGACAGCTCCGCAATCATTATAGCCCAACGTATAGATGGGGCTTTACAGTGTCTTTTACGATGAAATATGTAACCCGATACAGTTGAGGTTTCGCATATTTCCCGAAAATACGGGAGAAATATATCGAGAATGTGCCAGTATATTTTCCTGTATAGGGGATTTCCATATTAAATATTGAAATGTTAGGCGAGTGACTGATAAGTTCGATCGTTTGATGGGGTTAGAATTTGTTATAGTGTACGAGTAGTAAATTATACAAATCCATTTCCTTACCCTCTCATCTGTCAAACGCCTATGGGCGTCGTCGTAATACGACCTACTATAAATTATAAACAACAAGCTGACCCGACAGACGTTGTCTTGTCTTAACGTTGATAAAAGTTAATCACAAAAAGTATCCCTTGTCCTTTCCCGAGACTCAAAGTATCTCAATACCAAAATTAATCAAAATCGATTGAATAGTTTACGTGCAAATCATAAAAGCATATTGTGCAGTAACCGTACATTATTCCGAGACAAAATGTATCCTTTGTGGGTCTTCGGGACTCAAAGTATCTCTGTACCAAATTTCAGCAAAATCGGGCCAGCCGTTCAGGCGTGATGTCATGACCACGCTAATATGGATTCTTTTTTATTTAGAAACAATATAACTTGTTACACTTCGTACAACGTAAACAATAAAACAGAGATGCAAATAAAAGCCGCAAACATCATTATTATTAGTGTGAGCCGATATTTCAAGTGTACCTAAACATAAACCATTTTTTGTGATGATTTTTAATGAGAGTAATTAGAAATTGAAAAAGGGCATGACAGTTAAACTATTAAATTATAAAATATGAAGTGTGCCGCTCTGTCTATCTGTATGTTACCCATTCAAGCTGAAACAACTGAACCTGTGTCGACATACTTTGAATCCTGGATAAGCACATAGGATACTTTTTGTCCCGGAAAAATGTACGGTTTCCTTTTTATAAACGCATTTTGGGGCAACAGAGTTGCGGGCGTCATCTAGTCATCATAAAAATATATTTAATAAAATTAACGTTAAAAGATACAAACGTTTTTCCATTCAAAAGTACTTAACGTAAATCTACGTAAAACCGGTGCGTAAAGCCTTATGAGTTGTCGTTTTATTAGTTAAATTTGCCCAGAATTTCGGTATTTTTTCCCACAAAAAGTGAGATCTATAAGCCTTTTATGATATAATTCGCGACTAAGCTGTTTTAAATGACGCCTCTGGGCACAATTTGTTGGATTAAGTGACGAAACAAAAGAGGCTTTATATTCAAATAAAATGTGTGTGAAATAACGACTTTTATGAGACAACGTAGGAATATTTATTTCGTGTTAACATAATATAGCAATGTTTTTCAACCTTTTTTAGGGTTACGTACCCAAAGGGTAAAAACGGGACCCTATTACTTACGGCTTCGTTGTCTGTCCGTGTGTATGTCCGTCTCAATCTCAAGAATCGCTATAGCTATTATAATCAACTGCTAAATAGTATGGATGATACTAAAAACGGAATTTTTGCCTTTTTTTGGTTTATATTACCTAGTACGGAACCCCTAGCACTTGGCCAATTTTTTTCTGTGTTGATCTAAGCGCAAAAACAATCAATATCCTTTTTTTACCTCCTTTTTACTACTGAATACAAACTAACAAAATAATATCTTTGCTCTTCACAAGTTAGAGATAAAACCACTTGAACGAGGTAAAAGAAAATAAAAGTTCATCATTATAAGGTCGACCCAAAGTTTATTAATATTATGGTAGCACTTATGGTAGTGAATTATTTTTCTGGTCATTGCTTTTTTTCTGGTTTTTATTCAATGTTAAGGCTATTTTTATGTGTTATACAAGGATCACTTTATGGTGAAAATAAACTGTATTTTTGAAAGCTGATTAAAAAATTTGTGGTGCTAAAATAAAAGTTAAGGAAAATAATGTTGAGAATTTTTTTCGTTTTGTTTTCAAGGGTTTGATGGTTTAGTTTTAAAGAACTCTTATTAACTATTATTAACATCTTTTATTTTTTAAACCAATATCTAACCATTTGGTAGGTGGTATGGCAGATATATTATAATTTATACTACACGTCTATACTTAATACATACTTATAAGTTATAATATAAATATGCGAAAGTGTGTCTGTCTCTTTGTCTGTCGGTTACCACTTTACGCCGTCGAACCGCTGAACCAATTTTACTAATATTTGGTATGGACTTTGAGTCCCGGAAAAGGACATATTATTACGATCCTTTTTATCACTGAAAAAATTACAGTCCTCCTCTTAAACGAATTTTGGCGCGACGGAGTTACGGGCATCATATTTTTTTTTAAGCGGAAACGCTTTATGGGTGCCCCGGGCCTCAGTTAAGCTGAAGCACCCCGGGGGTATGTGGGACTCCCGACATTCGGTTTACTCACTAAAACCACCTGCGGTTTGCCTTCAGCCGTATACGGAGGAATATCATGGATCTGTCTAACACAGGACTCCCTCCACGACCGGCCGGTCTACCTCACAAGGGACCGGACTTCCACCAAGTTAGGGAACGCTTAGGCAAACTAAAGCGTTCCCCTCGGCGCCGGGACTAGCTAAGCCGAGCGGGTTCCCATCCTGACCCGGAGCCCCGTGGGACGGAAGTTATTGGAGGTTTGCATAGCGACGCCTCCGCACTCCCATCCTACGCCGGCGGAGCGGAACGGAGGATGGGTCATCCTCTCTGTTCCGCTCCGCGGTCTCTTTTTGCGAAAGGACGGTTTCACAGAGAGAGACCGCCGCCTGCATCTAGTATAATCATTACTAATCAAACCTAACCACAACATCTAGAAGTTATCTGTGATACCATGTCACGTCATATTACGCGGCGTGACGCGACGTGACGCGAGCACACCTCATGTAATGTGATCCCATGACACGTACATTGAACGAAGTAAACAACATAAAATTGCAAAATATCTAAATCTAAGGGCCCTTTTTCCTGTCATGCGTGTTGCTACCCCCCACGTTCAGTCTGCATGCGGATGATAACATGCTCCTGTCCGCACACGTGTTGCACGTATGACAGGAAAAACTTCTATGAAGTGATAGAGTGCGCTGTGCGGACAACTTGCATGTGGAGCGCGGCGCGAGCGACGACACGTATGACAGGAAACTAAGTCAATTTTAGACTGGCCCTATTAGGCCGGAGATACTGACACAAATTTCTTGGTCATTTGTACCAGTATGGCGGTTCTACAGGGGTATAATTACGTAAAGGCAAAAAGGAAAATGATGGTCATAGCGCTCGCACCGACAGCCCAAACGCGTGGGCGTTAATCGAACGTGTCGGATAAATAACGAGAATATATGGCCGCAAGTTGCAGTCGGGTCCGACTGCTATAGAGCGGTCGCGTAATAATTGTATTTTATATTGCGATATATTATACAGTGTGTAACAAAAATAAGTGATAATACTTTAGGGTGTGTACGCGTTCCTTGTAGAGAGTTCACTGTGAAAGTTGCAGCGCTTAAAGACGAATTTTTTTTTCACTTTTGTATGGGCAAGGGCCCGAGAGTCACAAGTTTCCCCATACAAAAGTGAAAAAAAAATTGGTCTTTCTGCGCTGCTACTTTCACAGTGAACTGTCTACAAGGAACACGTAGACACCCAAAGTATTATCACTTATTTTTGTTACACCCTGTATATTTCCCGGGAGTGATACCAAATTTCAGCAAAATCGGTTCAGCGGTTTGCTTGAAGAGGTAACAGACAGACAGGCACACTTCCACATTTATAATATTAGTATGTATTGATTAATTGAGTGTGCATTGTGGTGTAGCTTACGCAAGTATTCCACTTACCTGATCTTTCAATTTCACTGACATTAAAATAAAACGGCTTCCCAAACTTGTTCAATCTCAAGTTTAACTCACGTTGATAACTTCCCTACTACCTACCTCCTGGACTACAATATAATGTCGTTACGAAGAATTATACTGTAGGAGGCCGTTGAGTTTTAATCCATACTAAATACTAATATTATAAATTGGATATCTGTTTGTCTGTCAGTTTCTTTGTCTGTTAATTATTCTGTCTATTTGTTGGTATTTTAACTCTTCATGCCCAGACCACTGAACCGATTTAAATAAAATTTGGTATGGATAAACTTTAAAACTCCAGACAAGGAAACATAATAGTATTTATTCCGGCAAAATGTACGGTCTGCGTGTAATTCTAGATCTGGTATGTAATATCTTGAAACAGACGAATAAAATCATAAAAAAGTTGCGATTTTACATCCTCCGTCAAAGTCGAAAGAAAATTATTGTGAGAAGGATACTGCTTCCTTTTAGTTTCATTCAAATACCAAACATATTTTCATGGTAGTTCGTTTAAAAAACCACTTACCAATTCATTTAAAAATTAAGTCATATAGATAAGACATGTATTTTATACATTTTACTTTTACAGCCAAGTTTCTTACGACGAATGGATGGCGATATTTTTCCCTCGCCCCTGGGACTATACGCTTAAAAGGTCTTTAAGGTATCCGTGTTTTTCCTCTGATACGGGTTATTAAGTCGGGGAAAACTCGACCAACGCTTAGGCTATATTTATCATTGTCACTACTAGCTTAATGTTTAGAATGTCACTTTTAGTGGAGAGTATGGAAGATAGGCAAAACATTTTTGAGTGGGTATGTTTTATATTTTGTTAAATTTTCACGAGGGACCTGTATAGTGTATAGTTTAAAATACGACATAATAGGTCAGGAAATTAGGCAAATAAAAGGGTTATTTTAATTGTAAGCTTATAATATGTTTGCGTTGAAATTCGTTTATCGCACGAGAGCCGTTAATTTCTCCGAGATGAATCGTATTCGTATCCCATGTCTTTCTCGAAACTCCAATTTCAACAAAATCGGAGCAGCGGTTAGAATGTGAAGAAGTAACAGACGAACAGACAAACAAAAAAATATACTATTAGTATGGTCAGTACTCAGAACAATACAATACAATTAAAACACTTTATTGCACACCAAAAAATAACAAAATGAAACAATTTTACATAAAACAACATGTATGATATTGATGATGCACAATGATTATGATTAGATCGAATGAAAAACGCAATGCAGTAGCTGAAATAATGTCCATTTATTACAAAATTAAAGTAATCCTTATAGCACTCGCTGCGTTAAAGTAAAAAACCGTGTTGGATATTATGTTTTAGATTGCTGGTTTTCCAGCCTCTCATTACAAAACAAGAAATGGAACAGCAAGAAATGGAAAGGGAGTAAGCGACAAAATGGTTTTTGTCGCGTAATTTAAAAACCATAAATATATTTCATATAAGCTATGTAGGTACAAATTAAAGTGTATGCTTGAACCAATCGGTACAAATTTTGGAAGCTTAAATCACTCTCCTCTGTTGGCAAAATTATAATCCCTTTTTTACTGAGGTCTTTTTGAGTGATTATTCTGTGTTATAAAAGTTGATCAATCGTGTTATGCTATGGGTAATTCAAAGACAAGGACATGATGAATACTGACAATGAACTTTAATTTCTTAGCTTTAGTCATTGCTGAGAAAAATCGATATCGCTACAGCCAAATTATCAAGGGGTCGCCTTAATACGTAAAAATAACACATCAGTATGAGTATTGTACGAAATAAGAACCCAGCTGTCGCATAACAATTGAAAATCTCTTGTGTCTGCGATTCCCACGATCGAGGTAATAAGAATCATTTATTCATTTTTACGTAACAAATACGAGCTTAAACTACAATTATAACATAACTGACAATATCCTTATGCGGTCATAGGGTTCAATATTATATTATAACTCCGGGTCCAAATATTTCTGAACCTATGCGAGAATTATCTACAAAAAGTCGTGTATGTGAGTTCCAACGATATTTGCACCTGCCGAAGTTTCCGCTTGGCCGAGTTATCGACAAAGATGTAGTAGTGTAGCTGATGTGCTGAAAATATCGTTACTCTACAGCAAAGTAAGGAGGGTGGGTTTTTGATGCGAAACTTCATGAGGCATGTTAAGAGTGAAATTTTAAGGTCGCGTCGTGAAAAAAAGGGTCGAAATCAAAATATTATTATACTTAATAATGCGTCACGACGCCGCGCCGTTATGGTCTTAGATATGAAATAAAACTATCAAACTCGCTGCTCACTTCGTTTATTCATTTAATGATTCTCTCTTTACAATTCACACCAACACATTTCACTATGTTCACACTGTTTAACACTTTAACTTTTTCACCGTTAAACACTAATACACCGGAGTCACAACTTCCATGAAATTTAAGATACTCGCCACGATCCAACTCGATCGACTGCTCACACTCGAATGAGCTCCTCAAGACTGTCAAGCCCTCTTAAGTAAAGATGGCGCCTCGACCCCACTCAAGGCACGCGCGCCCTCTGCTCTGATTGGTTCATTACAATTTAATTCAAACCAAGATATTTAGAGCTAGTAAAAATATGACAAACTAAATTAAATTTACTTAAGAATTTTACAATGATCACTGAATTTTACAGTCATTTCTAAAGCAATATAATCGTGAAGAATCAACACTTCAAACAATCGGAAAATAACTAGACTCATGACTACTCATGACTTCCTCTGACATTTAGGAATCAAAAATAACTAATTCATGACTTCCTCTAAAATTCAGCAATCAGAAATCAACTAGACTCATGACTTCCTCCGACATATCTAACATTCGTCCATCCTGACAAATGTCGCGACCTCGCGAACATAATATTGTGATTGGCCATTATGAGTACAGACCAAATTATTTACCTAATTGTGTCATGCGCACCTCGCACGTTCATATAGTCATATATGAAATATTATGTACAAAGTACATACTTTACAAAATTACAAATGAACATTGTATACTTTGCAAACTAATATTTGTAACAATATGTGCACCTTGATTGATTTATTTACATTGGGTTACATAGGCCCATACAATATATACCTTAAAGACTAACATACATATAAATTATAATATACACTTAATAACTACACTTTATCACGAGTTAACGGCGACGTGACGCGCGCTTCATTCCGGAGTCTCCCCCGGAACCTTCGGTAAACCACACCAGTCGGCCAGGATTCCTCCGCTTCAAAGGTCGACAGAAGGTGCGTCGGTACTCTCACCACAAAGGAACTGAAGTTGACCTTGTGGCGAGACTGCAGACGTTCGACCCTCAGGCGGTGGGATGTCTTCTCACTGATGTAGTCCACGACGTCCTCGACCTTTATGGACCAGTGCAGGTGGGATATGTACAGAGACGTCGCGGGGACCTCGCTCCGCAGACGCAGCTCAGGTACATATGGCGCGGTGCCGCGATGGTTGCGGGCGGCGAGCTTCTTCTTCCTCTCCACCAGTATATTATGTACACCTTGTACATACATACTTTACAAATGAACACTGTATACTTTGCAAACTAATAGTTGTAACAATAATGTGCACTTTGCACGTTCATATAGTCATATTATAATATGTACACCTTGTACATACTTTACAAATGAACACTATACAAGGCCTGTCCCACTCGCGCTGTAGGCATCGAACTGTAAGTACCCCCCGAGAGGGGCACATCATAAGGGACTCACAAGCGAGCGATGACGCACGCGCAATGTTTTTCATCGCGTATTGACTATATACCGATCATAGAGGAATTCGATTCATGATACAGGTTTAATCGCTGTGACAAAATCGTTATAAATCTTATAAAATGAACAATTAAAAAAAAGGCCAATGAAATATGTATTTGAATAAAGTATTTAAATACAAAAGTAGACAAACATAGCAAATAAACCAATTTCATACAAAAAATACACAAACTACACAGAAATAAACTCAAGTTACTATGTTCAAATTCCTGCACCATAATCGAATATAAAAGTACTATAAAATATAGGCCGGGTTACTAAAACTTGATATTACTACAAAAAGGTTTGCTACTCGTACCAATCAAATAGTAATCAAAAAAATATTATTTTGTTTTTTTTTAAAAGGCGAAAACCTTGATTTCGTAAGAAAAGGTACGCGTTATGCGATAGAACGAAAGCGGAGATGTAGGTAAATATTGTAGGCGCCTAGCACTGCGCGGTCGGAATTTGAACCCCATAGTATCGTAATATGAGTCGTTATTTCTTTAAACCGGTTTCGTTAGTGGGAACTCAGTTGGCACCACCAATATATATTCTGTGACTATACCTTGCTTTGCAAATTAATAGTTGTAACAATATGTGCACCTTGCACGTTCATATATCTGCACCTTGCACGTTCACATATCTGCACCTTGCACGTTCACATATCTGCACCTTGCACGTTCACATATCTGCACCTTGCACGTTCACATATCTGCACCTTGCACGTTCATATATCTGCACCTTGCACATTCATATATCTGCACCTTGCACGCTCACACATCTGCACCTTGCACGTTCATTTATTCCAGTCATATTATAATAGTCGCGCTCGTTTCATTCTTCAACTACGCATATGCGGCCTTTTTTTCGCAGTTTGGCAACTGACTGTCAACTTCATAATTGTGTCATGTTCATACAATCTCTGTCAGATCAGCAACTCCCGAACCACCATCGCGTTGCAAAAGTCAATCAAGAATCGGACCGTCCACGCTCCATAATATAAAGATTTCAAAACGGGGCTCTGACAATTTCCAGTGAATATGTCATAGTTTCAAATTCGTAAGTAACAAGTTAACAACTCTAGCGACGACTTTCGCCATAATACGTCAAATTTAAAAATTTCAACATCAGTTCCAAGTCGGCATACTCTAATTCTGTCTACTCTGACTTGGGATAGCGAGCAAGAACCCTGTCAACTGTCTGGACCTTAATACCAATATTAAAAGTAGTTAAACCTGATGAACCTCGTATCACTTCCTTTCCAAGATATTTTGTCAACTTAAAGACCTTTCCTAGACTTCCACAAACACTTGAATTTTCAAGGCTAAAATTAGCTAAATCGGCTTAGTGGTTCTCAAGTTTCAACAAGTCTTACAGAATTGAAAATTCACCTTTATTTAAATAGGTTTGATAACTACTGAAAATTCCGAAAATTGCGCCATTACAAAATCCATGGATAATTTCCCTTCCCAACTAATATGAAATAAAAGTTAAAGCAGTCGATCATAATCATCGACCTGTTTTCAGCTCATTGATTAATAAATAGTAGCTAGCAAGCTATCATAATCCTTTTCTCAATTTCAATCAATTTTCAAATTCGAACCATGATATTCACTTAATTTTAAATGTACCCACACTTTACAACAGTTCTCACAAGCATATTTTCTTGTTTCCTGGCTTCCTAAAAGCCTGAAACACCCTTTTTTTTCTTTGGGCGAAATTCGACGAAAATTTGGGTTCAACAACCCTCAATCTTATAAGGAAAATTTGAAAACTAGGTTAGGTTAACCTGACCCAAACCTAACCTAACCTAAACATAAACCTAACCTGGTTAAGCTAGCTATAAGTTATAACCATAATAAAAATCTATAACCATAATGAAGAAAATTTGAAGACCTACCCGGTATTGGGCAGATGGCCACTGCATCGCCCCACCGGGTGGACAACCCACTAACACCTGCCATGGGTCACACAGGGACGTCTGAACACCAACGACCCATTGGAAGAACACCATATGGACCAGCTGCTCTCACGGCCTGCCCAACATCCAGCCCACAAAGCAAGTACCATAGGGTGGTTCCAGATGTTCCTCCATAACCTTAGAGAAACACATATGTTGGATTTCCTATTGTTCAAAATTGTTTTACCTATTTATTGACAACACGTCCCATCTTCAAGCTTCCTTGCTACACCTGACAAAACCAGAAGAATGTTTATTATTGCAACAAAATCGTATTATTACAGTTAGTGAAGGAATTATCAGTCTTGACTCTTTACATTTACTTTTGTGGGTAAACCGATTCAACCATACCTCAGAAGATCTAATGAAATCCGCCATTGTCCAATACAATCCGCGATCATGGCGCTAAACAACTATAAAATTGTTAAGTGTTAAGGCCCATAAAATGTTAAAATTCATCCTAAGATCTAGTTCCTCAAACATTACAGTAGTAATATTCCGACACTGCACCCTGGCACCCTGGTGTAATATTTTAGCACTTATTCCAGTATAATATACTTCCATAGTGTGGCACCAATACAACACTTGATATTATAGTTATAAACCAATTTATTCAAAAAAGATCTATCAGGTTTTAACACTCGAAACAAAAACCTCTAAAGTAAACAATTATTGTGAAGCACCATATTACATGCCCTTGACTGTGTCTGTTCAAATCCATCTATGTCCCTTCAATCCATACGTTAGGTACATAATAAATTATGTGTACCTGGGTAAAATAGCACAGAATTGTATAAATTCTTTCTATCCTTGTCTATATTATAATGTTTTCCACCAACAAGTACTGTAAAAACAATTATATCTCCATCAGCCCGTTTACTCAATCAATTGTAAAAGCAACTCTTAATCAGAACTGCTAAAAATTAAGAATTTAAGCGACAATTTCAATATTAACTTAATAGTAAGCCAAACAATATTAAACAAAAACTATCTAGCCACAGGTTATCAGACTCTAAACTCATCTCAATATGATAATATATTTTATTAAATCCATGAATGACTCTTTCGTGTTTAAATATCAATTTTCCAGTCTTCCAAATATTTTATTGTTTGCGTCTTTTGTTAAACTAAAAACAAAACGAATACCACTAAAATGAAGTATTACACCGCAATATCAATAGATCGTACGACAAGATTGCCACATCTAGTACATCTAGTAATACGACATCTATGGCACTATTTTTACGCAAGTTTCCACCAACTACCCGCAATACTTGTAATTTTTATTTTTTGTTGGAAAACAAATCTGCACTTGTACTTGTAATGTAAATTTACATTAAGCCATTTCTGCAGTGTTATTTTGTGCCATTATGATATTTTTGTGTAAAGTTTCATACTTTATAATCCGAACTCCCGTACACAGCTCGCTTACAGTCAGTGAATAATAACTGTTGTTGAACCATTGTGTATCATTTGTGAAAGGAAACAAAATCCTAGATTATTGTAAGCATATTTACATTAAATACAAACACTTTGTAAATGGTCTATGGCTACAAGTTCTCGGGAAGAATACTCTCAATTGACGAAAATGTAAGCAGCTTATTAACACTAATGACAAATCTAATAAAATGGCCACGTCTATTAAAAACCATGATTTATATCGCATCTTCCACACTTCACAGTACACAATTTAAAATGAGTAAACTTTAGTTTCAGCTAATCAAATCCTTGTCCGTTACAAAACAAAATCGTGTCCAATTTGCTTTAATTCGTTTTAAACAAAATCGTTTAAATTACGATTCAACGGAGTCACAGTAGTACACTACAGCTTTATTAGTCCAATCTCAATTTTTTAACACCTTCACTGCGTAAGCCAATTTGTACGATCTGCCATATTGGCGTTACGAGACCGAAAAGCACTCTTATCTTTCCTTTCGCAATGACGCACTGAGACTCTTCAGATCTCGTACGAGTGGCTTCCTTAAAACCTTAACAATGAATGTATCTTGTAGTATGTGGTTCCGCCCGGAGATAGCAGTAAAAATGATTAAGAAAAACTCAAAATAAATTTACGAGAACTTAAGGGCCTCGTAATTGCACAATTCAACAAAATATACGAGTTCATTTGGATCCCGTAATCACATTTTGGTTAAATATCGATAAATCAAAAGTGATGGAAATTGAACAATTCAAAAATATCGATATTATTTATTGAAGTGAAGGTAGCAAGCAACAAAATATTCAATATTTTTCATTAAAATATGATGATCAAAGTTTTCTTGCATTTATTACAAAACCCTTTTACTTGTTTTTTTTTTTGTCGGCCTCTCTGCTCGTCATTGTCTGGCCTTCCCATAATAACAACCAACACAGCGTCCCTTTTTTACTATATTTTATTGTGTATTTATGTTCGGATACTACAATGTCTCACTATTATCATATTTTTTTGTCAAAATGCTTTCCCTTGAATTTCTGAATTAAACATTCAATAAATATCTTTTTCGATAGCACGACATACACAACACTAACTAATTTCCAGGTGCGCGTCGTACGAGTGTTAATGGAACTCGTAACGCACTAGATGTAGACTTCCACCATATTGTCGCTACGAGACGCATTAGGTCTCGTACGACCTTATTGACAAAAATATTGCTAACAATATACCTAATCAACGTATAGAAAACCAATTAACCGGGACGAGTAAAACATACAAATTCACCTCCGAACCGGATGAAAGTCACAAGCGAGATTCATAAGGTCTCGTACCGCAGCGAACGTATTAAAACAAAACTATTGTACTTATATTTTCAAGCAGAACAAAGATTTTCTGATATGATTTAAAAGTTTTTTACGTTTCCAATTTTCAAAGTTCAAACCACGTTAAACAAAAGCCCTTCAGGGCCTTACCTGCCTTTTCAACCAATTGAAACTTGCACCACGTAAATTCAAAATCCACACCTCAATATTTTGCACTATACTTCTCAATGTTGGGTTCAAAAATACATTTGACAACCTATGTCGTGAACCTGCAGACGTTGATCTTCTGTTTTGATGATGCGAGTCCACCACCGAACGATTCATCCTCTCACGTGTTCCTTCACTTTCACTCTTCAGTCATTCTTGGGCGTGAGATACCACGAAGGATCGCTTTTCCTTTGTGGCGTACCGCTTCTGAATTGAAATAAAACTATCAAACTCGCTGCTCACTTCGTTTATTCATTTAATGATTCTCTCTTTACAATTCACACCAACACATTTCACTATGTTCACACTGTTTAACACTTTAACTTTTTCACCGTTAAACACTAATACACCGGAGTCACAACTTCCATGAAATTTAAGATACTCGCCACGATCCAACTCGATCGACTGCTCACACTCGAATGAGCTCCTCAAGACTGTCAAGCCCTCTTAAGTAAAGATGGCGCCTCGACCCCACTCAAGGCACGCGCGCCCTCTGCTCTGATTGGTTCATTACAATTTAATTCAAACCAAGATATTTAGAGCTAGTAAAAATATGACAAACTAAATTAAATTTACTTAAGAATTTTACAATGATCACTGAATTTTACAGTCATTTCTAAAGCAATATAATCGTGAAGAATCAACACTTCAAACAATCGGAAAATAACTAGACTCATGACTACTCATGACTTCCTCTGACATTTAGGAATCAAAAATAACTAATTCATGACTTCCTCTAAAATTCAGCAATCAGAAATCAACTAGACTCATGACTTCCTCCGACATATCTAACAGATAGAAGTTGCACTTCTGATACGTGTTTTACGAATAATAACGACTACTTCTTATGACTTTTGGGTGTACAGAAAGAGAGAGTGTTCGTATTTTGTACTGCGCACACATGGGCACTATAAAACACTCCTGCGTACCTAAACAGGGGCCGTACCACGAAACCGTTTTGAGACTCGATCGAACGAATCATAATCAAATCAAATCAAATCAAGTCTCAAAACGGTTTCGTAGTAGGCCTACTGGTTTCAATAAAACCAGCCACCGTCACCCAAACTGTTCTGGGAGGTAATTTGTCACAGAAATGAACCATTGGTGCAGTGACCAGTCGCTCGTTTGCACTTTGCACATACATACATAATGTTGATTTTCCATACATCCTTAGACGGGTTTAAAAATACGAGTAGTTCGACCTCTTGGCCATATTATCTGTGTAACCCAGATCTAGGGCTTGCCACAATAGACCTACAAGCACGTGCATACTATAAATATCTAGATTATCTAGATTCTGAGCTTAGTATTTAACTAGCAATGCATTGTGAGAATTTGAAAATTTAAATATGTATTTTGTCAGAAAGCCTTAACTTGTGCAAAATTCGTTTATCACCGTTTCATCGTTTATCATCATTTATCCTGGGACTCAAAATATCGCTATACCAAATTTCAGCAAAATCAGTTAAACGTTTTGGGCGTGAAGAGGAAACACAGTCAGACAGACACATTTTGCATTTACAATAATATTAGTATAGCTATGGGATAATAATGTCTATGGGATTTCACAAATATGCAAAAGTTTGAGTTTCAAAAATTTTGTCAAAGGTTTCGGGGATTACCCGGATATCGTTTGACAAATTAAAAAGTTATTTGTGTGACAATACATTATGATACATTTTTACATTTTATAAAATATAGGGAATGTTACGCAGAGGGCGCTAGTAGTTGTAGTGTTTTTATAGAGGAAATTATGTACGGGCGACATTCTAATTTCTAATGCTATAAGTTATATTCTATTTGCTATTATATTATAGCGCGTAGTTTGTAAGGAGCTTTACACTTTCTTTCTTCTATACTTTTTCCTATACAAGGTGTAACAAAACTAAGTGATAATACTTCACTGTGAAAGCAGCAGCACTGAAAGAGCATTTTTGTGATTTGTAGGAGCAAGCACCCCCACGTCTTAAATTTTTCCAGACAATGGTGGAAAAGAGTTACTCCTTCAGCGCTGCTTGCTACTTTCACAGCGAATCTAAAATTATAGCCTATAGGGATACGCACCTAAAGTATTATCGCTTTGTTTTGTTACACTTTTAGTAAATAAAAGTAACTACAACAATTTAATACAATGAAAATGTAATTGTCGACCGACGTAAACCTGCGAACAGACGGTAAAGCAGCTTATTTGGAAGCAATTGCTGTTTTATCGTCCGCACCCTCGAGTAGATTCGAGTGGAGTGAATTTTGATGTGTGACAAAATCTAGATGCTACCATTTTGTTGCGCAGCTATCTAATATTGTGTTGGAACTGTACATTTTATATGAAATATCAAAATCGGCTTATTATTAAGCTCAACACACATACTATAAGATTATAAAATATGCGAAAACTTCACGTCCAAACTGCTGAACTGATTTTGCTGAAATTTGTTAGTAAGATTAAAGATATTTTGAGAGACGGAAACTCACATAGAATAGTTTTTGTTTAACGAAAATGTACGTTACCCGCGCTATAGATATATTTCGCGCAACGGATTTGAGAGCGTTACATATTATTTGGTTTCTAAATAAATACTATATGCTTTACCCCGCATACTATCTGATTAAATAATTTTCCTCTCTTGCAGGGTTGCCTGGAAGAGATCGCTTATAGCGATAAGGCCGCCCTTGCCCCTTGCCCACATTTTTTGTTATTTTTTAAGTTTAGTTTTAGTAACATGATTGTATTTAATGTGAGCAATAAAGAATCTATCTATCTATCTATTTATCTAAATTATTCTATATCACGGGATTCAAAGTATATAAAATGTCGTCAATATCTGTAAGAATTGTAGAAGTAAGAGACAGAGAGGCAGACTTTTGTATTTATAATGTAGAATTATAGGTATATAGATTTCCACGAATATTTCATAACTAAAATTAGCCAAACGGTTCAGTCGTTCTTGAGTTTTAGCGAGCCTAACAAAATTGAAAATTTATTTTTATTTATGTACTATATAAATTAATTTTGGGTGTATCTAGTAACAGTACATCGTTGGTGTTAGTTTTTCGTTTTATTGTGGCAACACCGCTCCTAACCCATCAAACGATCGAACTTATCAGTCACTCGCCTAACATTTCAATATTTAATATGGAAATCCCCTATACAGGAAAGTATACTGGCACATTCTCGATATATTTCTCCCGTATTTTCGGGAAATATGCGAAACCTCAACTGTATCGGGTTACATATTTCATCGTAAAAGACGCTGTAAAGCCCCATCTATACGTTGCGCTATAATGATTGCGGAGCTGTCTATAACATGCGCAATCGATGTCAAAGTTTAAAATTTAAGTCCATAGTAATATATTGGGAGAGTGTGTCTGTCTATTATTCCTTCACGTTAAAACGGCTGAACCGATTTCGATGGGTATGGAGATATTTTGAGTCTCGAGAAAGGACATACATTTTATTCCGGAAAATGTACGCTTTCCGCGCAGGTCTATAAATTAAGTTATGGTGAACCAATACAAACGTTTATGATCGTATACAGGGACATATTATTCGTCTATGAATGCCGATGATTGTGGACGATTTTAGTTATAAAAATGTTATATCAAGGGGGAGGAAGCTATCGACGAATAATCCCCGTAAATCCCAAGCAGCAAGTTGATTAACGATTAAACGTGTAGAAACAAATATGGTCAACATGTTCGTGGTGGCTTGCATTGATTGGATATGGGCCAGCGTGGAGAGGGCACTTAATACAGAAACACTTTATACCACGTCAATACACAGGAGATGAACAATTTTATGATATTATGGAGTTGTTTAGTAGTGAGTAATAATTTAAATATGACTTCTGTTGCTGAGCTAAAGTGTTTAAAGTTAAGTGTTGCCTTCTTTGCGTCTAATTATGTGTGGTGTGCTGTCGTCAACTACAGCTGCAGGCTAGTGTGCCTGTGTATATTGTGTACAGTATATTATGTACAATGGCTGGGCGAGTAAATTAAACACAGGTTACTGTATAACAAGGGGGGCTATTACGACCTCTTATATCCAGCCAGTTTCCAGCCAGTTTACAGGCCGTGTCTATGCAGTGAAACTGGCCTGTAAACTGGCTGGATATAAGAGCTCGTAATAGCCCCCCTGAACACAGTACTACTCTGGCGGCTGCTGATGGGGAAGTGATCGACTGTCGACAGACGTCACTGTCGTCGGGCGACCACTCCAGCCACTACCTCCTTAGTAGGCGCGTTCATCTTTATTTATCAATACACTACATGTGGTAAGCGTACATTTTGTTCAAAATTTAAACTATCCTGGGTCCTTTTCGGTACCCAGAATGCATCGATACTATCAAAATTAGTTCAGATGTTTGTGTGTGAGTTGTAACTCGTTTCGAAAAGACGCAGTATTACTATAGAGTATAGCCCAAGAGCTAGCGACAGCCAGACTTTCATTTTATAAAAGCTGAAAGCTTTACCCTATCCCTCGATCGTGGGAAACGAGACACAATAGATATTCAATTGTGTTGCGGCCGCACGTGGCCGCTTGGGGCTTGATGGGTTATTATAGAGGTAAGAACAATAAGCAGTTCTGAAGGTCTACCTAACCTTCGATAAAGTATAAAGCTAAATTTTTATCTTATTTCCCTAGAGATAACTGTAGAAATCTCGTCTCCTATTGCCGGACATTTTCGACAGTTGCTTTCCACTGCCAGGCACCCCGAAACGGCCTAAAATATTAGACTTTGAGATGGCCTGTCTGTCAGTCCTTTCATCAAAATTGCTGTAGCTTGCCATAAAATAAAATCACTCTTTACTTCAGCGTACTCGGGTAACACACGTTAATTTACATCTCGTCAGCTGATCGTAAATTCTGTTCACAACTGTTGGAATTTGAATGAATTAGTAAACTGTAGCGTGGTATTATCAAATCACTATAGATCACTCGCTGGTTGGGTATGTAAATGAGGATGAGCAGACGATAGACTTTTGGTCGCAAAAGCATCATTTTGTTTTTTGAGAAACAATGGGGGATATGTTCCGATTATTAACCCAGTATATTGGCAGCGCTCATGACGCCTAGAATCGACGCAATAATGTCGTTTCGTTCTGAAATATACACCAGTGTACTGACGCACATATCCATCCATTATACGCTCATGCAAACGTCAGTCAATTTTGTCAATCATGAATTATGTTTGACTGATCGTGACTGGTGGACTGACGAATGTATCCAGTAGGCATGCCACGAAATGGTTTTGAGACTCAAATAATCGGACGAGAATGCCGCGTCTTGCTCTAACAACGTCATTTCACGTTTGTTAGTTGTTAGTTGACATCTGGATTACTGGCCAGTACACTGGTTAAAATTTTGGAACTCATGCAATATGTTATTAGCCAGTTATCCAAAAGACCTTTCTAAAGAGCAATTAATATTAGACAGTTCTAAAGACATTTTTAGTTCCATTATCAACAAAGAAAATACTTTACAAACAACCCTAGACAACACAGTTAGGAATAATATACATACAGAAACTTATGTAGCTACTTTTGCTACCATAATCATCATTTTCATGTTATTAATATCCATTTATTTCTATTGGCCTTCACTGATGCGGATGCTGCGAGCGCTGCTGGCGACCAGACGAAGCCAGCCAAGGGGAAGCGACAACCAGCCCTCCAGCATCCAGCCTGCACCTCGGCCTTCGAGGGTACCTTCGACTTACGCGGTACCAGTCAGGCGGAGCTCGACCACTCCATCCGGACCACCTCCAGTACAACTCTACGAGCTACGGACATCCTAGGTCTCATCTTTGAGAGCCGCCAGAATGTTCAGCCTTGAACATGTGAACTAGATCGCGTCGACGCGCGATCATCAGATTCTTAATCCACATAATTTAACCTACTCTAAATAAAATGATGAATAGCATAAACTTGTACATATGTGTGTTGTGTTAGGAAATTTGTAAATATTTGTGTGTGTAAAGGTGAACAGGTATATATTGTGATAATTGAGAATAATAAATCAGATATCAACTTTTAGTTGTGTCTCACTTATCTCCCATTTCCTACCCTTAACACACTCGTCCAGGGCTACTCTCTGGAAGTGTTCCGACTGACTCCCAAATCCATACCGACAACCTCTCACTGTGGCTAAGACACCTTTAGCCTAACCACAGTCACCTGAGCCTGGGTGATTGACAGTGAGAAAATCATTTCCATCCCTTTATTCCCTTCAACAGTCCGCTTGCTACCTTAGGTCTCGTGGTAGCAGGTTTCCTGCACTTATTAAATATATTTATATATCACAAAAACCTATGGTTAGGGCTAGGACCTTAGGGCATTAGGGTGGTAGGTGTTAGGGATCCTAGTGCTAGGGTACAGCTCTCCCCATAGTAACGTAAAACCTTATCCTAGGTTTTACATTTGGTCTGATTCAGAATTCAGAAGATAAAAATTAAAAAAATGTAAATGTCATTTCACATTTGACAGTTGGTGGTTTGGAAATTTTAAAAATAAAATTCTTGTAAAACGTAAATTATTGCATATTCACCATGTCGGTGTTGGATAGGATCCCGACGGTCATCAGCTATTGTTTCTGCTGCTTCTTACGAGCTGGCACAATCATGATAGCTATATTCACTTTTGTAAGTACAGCTGTATTATAAACTAGACGATGCCGGCAACTCTGTTGCGCCAAAATTCATTTATCGCGCGGGAACCGTACATTTTTCCGGGATAAAACCTATCCTATGTTCGTTCTCGGGACTCGAAGTATCTCCATGCAAAATTTCAGCAAAATCGGTTAAGCGGTTCGAGCGTGAAAGACAGAAAGACACACTTTCACATTTATAATATTAGTATATTAGTATGGACGCGAAAGTCTGTCTGTCTGTGTGGTACCTCTTCACGTCCAAACCGCTGAACCGATTTTTCTGAAATAAGTGCAACGGATTTGGGGACACCAACGACTTTATCTCTCTATCTGAGATCCGTTAAGCCGTTGAGGCTGTAAAGAAGAGAGTAGAAACTACGATATTGAATGTACTGTTTGTTACTTTTTAAAGAATAAAGTACTTTGAGTATCAGGAAATTACATTGGATAAAATCTAGGGAAAGTTTCATCTCGTCGACTACATTTTCTAGGCTCTCGGCGCGTTCTACGCGCCCAACCTAGCCTACCTGACCGACCAGAACTACCTCTGGCATACCGCAGGAGAGACAGTTCTGTCTGTTCTGTCCTACCTCGGCACGGCGACTGAACTCGCGGCGAGGTGCATACTAGGTTGTGTGGTGCTGATGCTGATGATTATCGGTATCATGCTGATTGTTGGAGATGTGAGATTTTTGGTTATATTTGGTATTGAAACTGTAAGGGCGCATTCAGACTTGCGCGTTTTCTGCGCGTACGCGGTGTTTGTGGAAATGTAAGAAAATAAGCTTAACGTAATGAGCATAGAAAAGCAAACTACTTTAATGGCGTTTGGGACAACACGCGACGCGCGCTGAATCCTTGCGCCCAGTAAACGCGCAGACAACGCGCACGTCTGAACGCGCGCTAAGGATCGATTTATATGCGAAGGGCGGTTTAGCCGCTACTCCGCGAGATCAGAAGCAAATAAATCGTTACATACAATTGCTTGTGATCTCACGGTGTAACGGCCAAACCGCTCGTTCGCGCATTTGCATAATTTAAATCCGTCCTAAGAGCCGATCATAAAGTTAGTATATCTAGCGGAATAGAGAAACAAAGGCCTGAGCAAGCGAGATGTCACTATCAGTAACACTGCGTGGTAAAAAGAGACGTGTGATACATGACAGCAGAACTCTTCTTTGACGTCCAGTCGGCACGTATCGGCACGTTGACAATTTAATCTCATAGATTTCATGTTCTACACATATTTTTACACACAGATGAAACCAATTTCGGTTTCGTTTGACAGCTCGAGATTGTTGCTCTATTCCGCTAGGTACATTAACTTTATGGAGCCGAAATACCCGACTAAACTACGTAGTTCCACCATCTACTAATGGATCAAATTCTCAGATACTTTTATCGTTTCCAGAACTTCGAAGCTGCTCTGCATATACGAGTGGGGTCTGATCATCCACACCGCGATCACCAGCGTGCTGTACTTCGCCCTGGCCATGGTCAGCTTAGACGGCATATTTCGTCATCGTAGTCAACAGTCTTCGGATGTCGATCAGCTATTTGAAGGGGTACCAAGTCTGAAAAGTGACGTCTGTTTTTTGTCAATGTAATTTTTTTAATAAAGTTAGTGAATTTTATAGTTATTTCCCGTCAATATAAAAATACTGTGTAATATTATACAAGTAATGTTTGTCGTGGTTTTGTCCTCCTTTGTCGATTGACTTTTAAACGCTTCAAACAAAGACAAAACATTTTTATAGTAAAGCGCAAAAACATCAGCTTGGGTCAGAAATAGTAATAATCAGATAAGGTATCAGTCAAAACGAACTTTTCTTTAACGACAAAATATTATGTTCTACTTACTACTGTACTACTTATCAGGCTATCAACCGCTCATTTTCCGATCTAAAAACAGCACCATACATGTTTCAAATAACAGACCCTTGGGGCTCATAATCAGGACAAGGTCAGCGGCAGCCAATCAGATGTTCCGATCTATATTAACTCGGTTTTTATTCATTCAATCAACGAATAATAAATACGATGGAAGAGTAAGGCTGCGTTTCCACCAGAGATGTGTTGCGACTTGCGAGGAATGTGTTTTTGAGAACCAATAGAATCGCTTCATTGACGTGACCTCGCTCAGCGCAGCGATTCTATTGGATCTTAAAAACACATTCCTCGCAACACATCTCTGGTGGAAACGCAGCCTTATAACGTGAGAAAAAAAGTGGTTCTTTTCGTACTTTCAGATTATTATTGTCAATACTCGGATCGATCGTACCGTACAATTTTCGTTTGATACGTTATAACCGATTTATTCCATTAGAAATCCAGAGCTGGATTGGATTACTGGACTGGAATAATGTAAACTGGACATTACATTGTTCCGACCCGGTGGATTGCTATAACTGGAAGAATGTAATTGGGCACTGGAATGCCTTTCAGTTTCTAAGCTGCATGGAACTGAAATGAACTGAGCAGTGTCCGTTTACATTATTCCGATAGTGTTCCAGTGTTGGATTGTTTTTTTTTAATGAAATAAGGGGGCAAACAAGCAAACGGGTCACCTGATGGAAAGCAACTTCTGTCGCCCATGGACACTCGCTGGATCAGAAGTGCTGCAGGTGCGGTGCCGGCCTTTTAAGAGGGAATAGGGTATTAGGGGAGGGTAGGGAAGGGAATAGAGTAGGGGATTGGGCCTCCGGTAAACTCACTCACTCGGCGAATCATGACAGCGCAAGCGCTGTTTCACGCCGGTTTTTTACGCCGGTTACATGATTGGAATATTTTTTTTTTCCCGGAGGGGGAAATGCATTACGCATACCACCCAGGCGCAGGGGGCGACCCGAGCGGTGATGTGGGACTCCCGTAGCTAATGAGACCACGGTATACCAACTAAACCCCCCCCCCCCCCATCTTCCGCCCCGCCGCCTTTTGACGGGGCCACGGGAACGATACACACATCCGCGACCCCGCCAGCGGTCCGAAGACTCCACGATGGGCGCACAACACGTGCGCCCTCCTCCTCGGCCCCCACCAGGGCTGTAGCAGACGCCCCCCGAGTCTGCTACTTGGAGGCCATGTGGCAGATCAGGTCTGTGTCTCTGCCACCGACCACACCTCGGCCGCAGAGGATAGGGCAAGCGGCGCACCGCAATACCTACTTGCCTCCTCCTCTGCGGCCCCACCAATGCCGTTCAAACGGAACGGCCCCGCCAGCTCGCAGGGGGGGTAGGGAAAGCGGCAACCTACCACAATGCCCCTCCCCCCCGCGATCCGTCCTCGGCCGCAGAGGATAGGGCAAGTGGCGCACCGTAATACCTACTTGCCTCTTCCTCTGCGGCCCCACCTCGGTGCGCATCCGCAGCGGACTCCTCCAGTCCGCTGGGAGCGCCCTCCTCGGGCCAGGCGGCGACACCGGCCGGCCCTGGTTGCCTCTTTGCTTCACCGCGGTTGTCCAAGCCGCGGTTACTAGAGCCCCACCGCCACGACAAGGCGAGCAACCATCGGGGGGTCCACTCTCATCTACCTGCCTTACATAATTAATATTATAATATTTTGATTTTATAATATTATTTGTGGTTTTGGATAATGATAGAGGATCGCGACTCACGGCAACCCTCTTGCCTTTCCACGGCGGACCAGGGCGCCCACTTTGGGAACCCCTGCTTTAGAGTGTGTACTGGTCTCCTATATAGAGTTCGCTGTGAAGGTAGCAGCGCTGAAAGAGCAAACATTTTTCCACTTTTGTGTAGAAAAGTTCATGGCCCTGGGGCGCCATACAAATCACAAAAAACAATTTGTTATTTCAGCACTACTAAACTGTTACACCTTATAGAACCTCCTCCTTTTTTGAAGGTCGTTTAATAAAATCAATCATTTTAATGCTCCCTTAACGTATGAATTATGAGCTAACTAAGAATTTCTGAATTCTGATTACTGAGTATAAGAAAACATTGTCAGTAAGTCGAAAATTGTATTCCGAACGAAGAAAATTTAAGGAAAACACAACTGAAAATGTTTTCTTTAAATATTCAACGCGTGGAATAAGATTGAGTGAGTAACTTTAGATTTTAAAATGTCTAAATAAATGTAAGGAAATGTTATTCTGATATAAAGAAAATGGCGGGGCAAGACCTAAGGCCGAGCAAGACCGAGGCCCCCTGATGGATGACGCAAGAGGACGGATTTTGTTAAGAGGAAGAATTTTTTATTTTATATATTCGAATTTTATTTGATAAAAGTTTTGATACTCATTTGTAAATTATCGTGGGTCGTGAAACCTAAAAAAACCCTAGTGGTCCATGGGGCGCGAGGCCGTGGGCGGTCGCCCACATCGCCTACGCCTTACGCCGCCTCTATAAATAAGTACTTCGTAAAATATTCACTTGACATGTTCACAGTTTGTGTTAAATAAAAAATTGTTACTTTTCAGATAAGTAGCGATACTATTATTGGTTTTCAAAATTGGAACTGCTTTAAAAAAAGAGCAAAAAATCTTTATTTTTCACTTCTTTTCCATTTTCCAAAAACGAGGAGGTTATACGTTCGGCTGTATGTATCTTTTTTTTTAGTCTTTTTTCCAGGTTTGATTTTTTTTGGCTTAGCAATCAGCATGCATCTAAAAAATTTTAAGAAGAAGTATAACTTGTCATTTTATAATATAAGAAATGTCATAATAGTAAGTTTATTTTTGTCCAAAATGTGCGACATTTTGCCTGAAATTTCTAAATTCTGCATGTGCCTGTCGTTAAGGCTTGGCATGCTTATTATAGCTGTGTTAGCAATTGTAAGTACATCCATACTATCAGCAATATACAGGGTGAAATAAAACAAGGTGTTATCACTTTCAGTGTATGTGACCCAGCGCTCTTACAGACGTCCGGCACTTGTCGACTTGTCTTGTGTCGACGGCAGGACAAGTTTAGTGTCCTGCTGCCGTCGACTGCAGACTGTCGTCGACGCGTGCCGTCGACAAGTGCCGTTCATCTGTAAGCACTCGAAGCCATAATATAATTATTATAGCAGCTCTGAAAAACATATTTTTTAGCTTCTATAGGTTTCTTTAATGCGTTATATCTTCAATATCGTGAGTTTATGGATTAGCCCATACAAATAAAAAAAAACAACTTTTTCAGCGCTGCTACTGTCACAGTAAACTCTCTAGAGATCCCCCTCTAAAGTATTATCACTTTGTATTAGATACAGTGTGTTTCAAAACTCAACCAAATATTTTTGTCTTAATCAAGCAGCCCGCAAACTGCATGGTTATAAATTATAATGAACAGATACAGTATCGGAACACACCTCAAGTGCGACTTCGATCCCACAATTAGAACCGGCGACCGGCTAGACCTCCGGCTATTTTGATCCGGGCTACGACAGGTTATTGCTGGGTTATTACCGGGTGTATTTGGGTCAGATATATTTAGACAAGATATCTTCGTCCGGTGGTCGTTTTGAATAAAGTATGAAAGATAAATTGATAGGAATTCTTCGAAGATATCTTGCTGCCGCACTCAGATATATTTAATGATTACTTAAATTAATTAATTATTATGACCTCTCGCGTAAAATCGGTGGTTAAACCGTGGCAGACTTACCAATAGCTATGTCCATACTGTGCCTTTTTTTTGTTCATTAAGGGCATGCATCATAGCGCAGTCAACAGAGCACGTGAGGCATGCACTCAGTAGCAAAATGGATTCTGACGAGGAAATACTACTGCTCAAACACTATCTACAATGTCACATCTCTAGACGAGCGTACAAAATTGCGTCCACGCCACGCCGCGACGACGCTGCGCTGCCGCGACGTGCACATCGCGCAACCGCGGCGTGCGCGCTGCGCAATCGCGTCGCTTTCAAATCGCTCGCTAATCGCCAGTGTGATAAGGCCCTAAAAGTTACTGAACCGATATGAACAAAATTATCAAAACAAATGACATACGGAATGGACAAAACACATATCCAACTTTACTATATTATCCTTCTGTGCCAGGTGACTGGTGCAATAGGACTCAGTGTGATGCAGCAGAGATCCAATGTCAACTTAGACATGGTGAAGAACGCTACGGATGTGACGGGTAAGGAAGGCTTCTTGGTAAATAACAAGTTCTAATCCACCCCCGTAATAATCTGGTTTGTCTCTCTGTAAACTCTGCACGCCTAAACTGCTGAGCCGATTTTGCTGGGTATTAAGATACTTCGAGTCCCGAGAAAGGATATAGGATTTTTATCCCGGAATAATGTACGGTTCCCGCGCGATAAATGAGTTTTGGTGCAACGGAGTTGCGGGCGTGATCTGGTAAGGAGGCCAGGAGCTTTTCCTGTAATGCGTGTTGTCGCCCGCGCGCACATCTGATCCGCATGCGGGTGACAACATGCTCCTGGCCGCGCGTGTGTTGTCTGCATGAGAGAGCATAAAAAGTCTTTGAAGATGAAATGATAGACATATTTTTCCGGGATAATATAAAGAATCCTTGTCCTTTTTTCGGGACTCAAAGTATCGAGAAAGATCAGACAAAAAAAAAACGCCTCCGTGGTCTAGTGGTAGGTATAGAGCGCGGCTCTTGACTCGGAGGTCGTGGGTTCGATTCCCGCGTTGGAAACATTTATTTCCAAGTTTGTTTAGGACAATGCAGGTTGATCACCTGATTGTCTAACAAGATGATCCATGCGTCGGATGGGCATGTAAAAAGTCGGTCCTGCGCCTGATCTCTTGCCGGTCGTGTCGGTCTGCCGTCCCACTGGGTTATGAGAGTAAAGGAATAGAGAGTGCTCTTGTGTACTGCGCACACACTTGGGCACTATAAAATTACTCCTACGTAGCTGGCCTGGTTTCAATGAATCCGGCCACCGTCATCGAAACCGGTGTGGGAGCTATTATTATACCAGACAACAAAATCGGTTCCGCGGTTTGGGTGTGAAGGGGTAACAGACAGACTCTTACACATTTATGATATTATTTCAGCACAGAGCATGATCAAAAAGGGCAGCACTATTCTGACTTCGATGATCAGCTTCATGATGGTGCTGTTCATGATAGCAGGTGTCTCGCTGCTCATTGGCAACCTTTGGGTGAGTGAGGCAACGCATATTGTATATTCTGTCTCACTCGCACGTATACGTTTTGATGCGTGTGTGAATGCGACAGCCTTTTCCTGTTGAGAGCCTATAGTTTCAGGCTTTAAATATTTTAACGAATTCTGAGGTACGGGACGAAAAAGCAGAATGTCACGGGTTAAAATTACACTGAGAAAAAACTTTTCAATTATTCAGTTTCATAATCTATATGTAAAATACATATTATTGTATGGTTCATGTAATGAAATCCTCAAATATACAGTGTTTATTAAACAAATATTTCAATATTTTAATAGTCTCCAGGTATCTGTAACTCAAGTTATTTAACAACTTTCCAAGAGGCTTACTGACACATACTGTGAAGCGTCCACAGAATATATTAAAAATACAAATTAAGTACTTACAAGTCTTATCCCTTATGGCTTATAGGTACACACGCAGCCAAAATATTATTGTCTTCCCAAATCCCTTTTAAACATTATTACAGACATTTTCCACATTAATTCGCAAAGTTTAAAATATTCAATTAAGTAAATATTTATCAGTCCAAACTTCTAACAGATTCCAAACAATGTTAATATTCTCGAAAACACGTTTGTAAAGGAAATGTTTCAATTTACACAACAAAATTGTGTACATCCAACTTTTTCCAAGTTATCTGCAAAATGAGCACCATTTCGAAGAAAGTTTTCAATTTGAATTTCGAACACTCAATTTGGAAGGATTTGCGTTTTTTTTAACTTTTAATAAAGTTAGGCAAAAACATAATGTGTATTCTACCACGCTTCTTTTCAACTTTTATTGTCATTATTTCGATATAATTCTCTATGTCGCAGGTATACAAGGCGTAACATAGTAAGTGATAATACTTCATGCTGTGTATGTGCCCCTTATATTGAGTTCGCTGTGAAAGTAGCAGCATCGAATGAGTAACTCTTTTTTTACTTTTTATGTAAAAATTCATGATGCTGGGGCGCTTCACGCTTGCCAATACAAATCACAAAAAATGCTTTTTCAGTGTTGCTACTTTCACAGTTGCTATTTAGTTGACCTATTCACACCCTAAACTATTAATATCAGCAATCTAGCATAATATTATCTACTACATCTATATTCTATACATATAAATAAAATTGGAGTGTCTGTTTGTAATATTGAAAGAACCGTTTGTTACATATTATATACGCTACATACACCAAAACAACATTTTTACAATTTTTGTCTGTATGTCTGTCTGTCTGTTTGTTCCGGCTAATCTCTGAAACGGCTGGAGCTATTTTGACGGGACTTTTTTGGTAGATAGCTGATGTAGTAAAGAGTAACTTGGGCTACTGTTTAACCGACTTCCAAAAAGGAGGATATAATATTTTACTTCGACGCAGGCGAAGTCGCGGGCAACAGCTAGTATATTATAAAATATAACCTATACTAACTTATCCATATTCACCCAGGACAACGACGGCGCTATCCAGGGTTTCGTAGCCATAATGCTGCTGAATCTCCTCCTGGGTTTTATCTGTGTGGTGACGACGGCTCTCCAGTGCATCACCCAGGACCAGTGCCTCCTCAGCCACTTCGACTGGTTGTCAGGCGCGGTGATCCTCATAGCTGTCACTGGGATACTGTTTTGTGAGTTTACTTTTTAAATAACTAAAGTGAAGGTAAAATTTAGAGCGAGTGCTTCCTTGAGACGCGAATATTATGAATGCTAAAGTGTGTGTCTTTTTAGGGTTCCGTGCCCAAATGGTAAAAACGGGTCCCTATTTCTAAGACTTCGTTCTCTGTATGTCCGTCTGTCTGTCTCCTGGCTGTATCTAAAAAACCGCTATAGCTAGACTTCTGAAATTTTCACAGATACAACAAATACTAAAAACAAAATAAATCAATAATTTCCCATACAACAAACGTGATTTTATTGGGCTTTTTTGCTCGATTTCAATAATGGTAACAAGTCGACACTTGAAAATTTGATAAAATCCTGTATTGTGTATTATGTACTTTAATAAATAATAATAATATTAAAATAAAATAAAAAATTTAGGGGGCTCCCATACAAGAAACACAATTTGTGGCATATTAATTTTTGCTCTATAACGGTACGGAACCCTTCGTGCGCGAGTCCGACTCGCACTTGGCCGATTATTATTAATTAACTAAAGTGAAGGTAAAATTTAGATGGAGTGCTTATTTGGGACACGATAGTCTTATTCTAATACAAAATATTTGATTGTATGCATTTTCATGTGTATTGAAATTTGTAAAGCATAAGTTATTATCTCACTTCAGACTAAGCCTAAGGTTTTATTAACCATTCGTTATGTTTGAATTTCTTAAACTATGTAATATGTATGAATTAATTAACTTTTTAATGTTTGAAATAGAGTACAAAAGGATCAAATGTAAAGAAATGCTTTTCGTTCTATCGTTTCGTTGCTTTCAGCATTCTTAGTAGCGCGTAAAACAGCCTGTTTTCACAATTTCCACGAATTTTCCTAGTTAAATTGATAAACATATTTCTAGAATACATGTACTTTACAATATTTCTCGCAATTCCCCATATTTTCCCATAATCAACATACTTCCAGTGTACGTCACAAATATTACCCGTAATTACCCGTACTTTTCCGTATTTTCCCATAATTGGTGTGTTTTCACTTTTCAGTGTGGGTGTACTTCACGTCGATAGCGAGCAGCTACTTGGCCGGCGCTTAACGCGTTAATTAGTGATTTTACCGTTCCTGCCTCCTGGTTCAGAAAATAAAGTAAAAAAAATTGCGAAGCCGCATGGGATTAAAATATTACCTATATTTTAATCCCATGCGGCTTGGAACTTTGAACCTTATTAATGTATTTTATTATTGGACCCCTTATTACCCCATTGTATATTGAACCCCATTAAAAGTAACAGACCGATGGGATATTTTACTGCAATGTTATATTGCTAGACAGACAGACAGTGCAGCTAGCACTACCATAGACGCCTCCGTGGTCTAGTGGTACAGAGCGCGGCTCTTGACTCGGAGGTCGTGGGTTCGATTCCCGCGTTGGAAACATGTTATTTCCAAGTTTGGTTAGGACAATGCAGGCTGATCACCTGATTGTCTGCCAAGTAAGATGATCCATGCGTCGGATGGGCATGTAAAAAGTCGGTCCTGCGCCTGATCTCTCACCGGTCGTGTCGGTCTGCCGTCCCACTGGGTTATGAGAGTAAACGAATAGAGAGTGCTCTTGTGTACTGCGCACACACTTGGGCACTATAATAATACTCCTGCGTAGCTGGCCTGGTTTCAATGAAACCGGTCACCGTCACCGAAACCGGTGTGGGAGCTATTATTATTACCATAGACAAAAAGTTTTGTTTGACTTTTGACAACGTTTCCGTCAATATTCTGATATGACGTGTGCAACATGTCGGATTATTTGATTTACTGTATGTGTTAGTAGTAGCGCCCTCTGCCCGACCCTTCCCTATTTAATAAATACTTTATTTAAGAATGCTCCAACTTTTTAATTAGCAGGTCGGATGTCTGTCAGTACGAATATCGACGTTAATGACATTATAAAATAAGATTCATATTAGCGCGCCTTGTACAATGGCGGTTACGATGCTCGCCGCGTTCTTGATATGGCGAAAATGTATGAAAAAATTTGAAAAATTTTCTTATTTTTCTTATAACTGGAAAAGTTGTTTATTTTATATAAAATTTTTAGCGGACTTTATAGAGGACTAAATAAACAACAATTTTTTTGTATATTTATTTTCCTCAGTTCAGTGTATTTAGATATTAAGGTACCTAATCAGACCCCATTTTTTTCATATTTTGCGATTATTGTGATGGTTAAAACGTATTTTATGTGAAAATTTTGTATGCGGCTATAGAATTTTTATGGTACAGTCGTGGAGATGAATATATTATCTTTCATTTGAAACCAAAATATTTTCGCAGTTTGACTCCTAATTCTATATTAGGGTACCGGAAAATTGCTGATATTTGTAATAGCGTCCTTAAATTACTCTATGATATAACTTATTAAAATTAAGTAATTCAATGTCTCTGTGCGCAGGTGTAATCTACTGTATTTGCTAGCTACATTTATTATCTACCAACAGCAGGCGCGGTCCGAAGGGGGGGGGGGGGGGACAGGGGACATGACACCCCCAAAATCTAAGCTCAAATTGAAAAATCTCAAAATCTTGCCAAATAATAAAAGGAAAATTTTGCCAATAAATTTTATTAGTAGGTATAAAGTGACTAGTGAGTGACCCCCTCCAAAATTTCAGGCTGCGACCGCGCCTGACCAACAGAATTACTTCAAAGTGTATTAGTTCGATTTATCTCGAGCGAAAGTTCTCAAGTGCCAAATAAACCTGCAATGTTGGAAGTGTTTATTTGGTCTTCATTTTATTTTGTTTTTTATTTGTAGAATACTATACAGGGATTAATAAAACTAAGTGATAATAATAATTAAAGGTCATGTCTCTTAAATAGAGCTCTCTGTAAAAGTAGCAGCGATGAAAGAGTTACTTTTTACTTCTGTTTTTTTTGTAATTTTCGCCTACAATAATTTAAAAAAGTAATTATTTGAGCACTGCTACTCTGAACTTTATACAGGGTGTAACAAAATTTAATACTTTAGGGTGAGTACGTGTTCCATTGTTTGGAGTTCACTGTGAAAGTAGCAGCGCTGAAAAACAAAATATTTTTTCACTTTTGTATGGTGAAACTCGTGACGCTAGGGCGCTTGCCCATACAAAAGTGAAAAAAATTCGGGTTTTCAGCGCTGCTACTTTAACAGTGAACTCTCTACAAGGAACATGTACTCACCCTTAAGTATTATCACTTAATTTTGTTACACCCTGTATAAAGTTCAGTGTAGCAGTGCTGAAATAATTACCTAAGTACTTTTTTAAATTATTGTAGGCGAAAATTACAAAAAAAAAAAACAGAAGTAAAAAGTAACTCTTTCATCGCTGCTACTTTTACATACAAACATCTACATTAATTTTACGTCTAGTTCTATATTTTTATCACTAAATATTTACGTCTTTTTTAGGGTTCCGTAGTCAACAAGGAACCCGCGCCCACCCCATCGTGTGGGGTGTCGTTGGATAGGTTTTTTAAAAATATTATGAGTATTCATAGATCATTTTCCGGTTTAGGGATCCATTTGTGAAATACTAAGTTTTAAAGTGGAAAAAATCGTTAGAGTCCAGTGTCCCCCCCCTTCTACCAGCTAGACGGTTGCTTCTGGAAATGTGAAAAAATTCACGGGAGTAGGAAATATGCTGAATTTAAAAGCAAAACTATCACGGCTAAGTTGACTTCATAAGTTATTGAGTAATAGTCGATCAACTAAAAAAAATGTATTCGGCGAAGTATAAAGGAACTTTTCGTTCAAATTCCTTTGAGATGATGTTGTTAGTAGTGTAAAACATGTTATAAATGTACATTCATTGACCATACAGAAATTTTCAAAAACTAGCGGTGCTACGGAACCCTACATTGTGCGTGGCCCGACACGCACTTGGCCGGTTTTTATTTTATGAATTTTCATGAAAAATTACCATTTTGTGAGAGTCAATCAGCTATGATTAAAGCATCATAATTATATTAATTTTTCCCAAGTCCGCGGTGAGCATCAAACATTTTTCACCGAATACTTCCTATTATCACTTCTGAATATTAAGCTGCCGAGAATATTTAAATAATTTAATGACCAATTTATATTTTTCACCCCTTTCCAGTTTAATATTTACCACCTTTTTATATTTCACGGAAGAAAAATTACCTTTGATGGAATCTTTTGAAATTTAGAGTAGGTATTATTAAAAAAATTTTAAAAAGAACGGGTTGTACTCCAAGTGTCGCCAAAAAAGACAATGAAACTATTATAGAGGCTGCCATGCATTGTCGGCAGAAAGAGGGGGGAAATCATTTCCTTTCCTACCACACGCCCGCGGTCTCTACCTCACCTCACGTCACCAGATCAAACCTCCTAAGGCCAGCTTAACTAAACCTAACTAAACTTATACGATGTTTTCCCATCCCAAAAAAATCACATAACGCCGCTAAGTTTTCACTTCAAAAACATAACTCACCTTTTAGCATAGTCGGGTAACATATAAGAGGCAATAGCCTAAAGGGTAAATGCCATAATTTCTAGGTATATGAGAAGTACAGACCAAGTTACTGCAGGTCGATACTGTTGGTTCCGATGATAGTGTCATCATGAAATATTGAAATTGTGGGATTAATAACTAACTAGCTATTTGACCGAGCTTTGCTCGGTATTCGATAAAACACGAAAAAAATGACATAGTAAGTTCATGTTTAAGTTGATTATCGATTATCGATAAAACACGAATAAAATGACACTTTCTAAAAATGATTCCTAAATCCTAGCTAGATCGATTTATCGCCCCAGAAACCCCCTATATACTAAATTTCATGAAAATCGTTGGAGCCGATTCCGAGATTCCAATTATATACAAGAATTGCTCGTTTAAAGATATAAGATTTGAGAGTAAGAGAGATTAGTAGATTAGTAAGAGAGTTGTCGTTGTAACGTAACACAAATGTGTTTCATTTTTAAGTAATGAAAAACGGCAAGCAAGTTTGAACATAAATAAAAAATCTACACCTGAACCTAGAATCTCTTTTTCTTCTTAGGAATTCGGTTTAGAATAAACATTATTTACCAAACAATAAGATACCTATTGAGTTGACAGACTTGCCACGTATGTGGTCACTAAGCCTAAAGCCGCCAAGTCCACGCGCACGCGTGGACGTACACGGTTTATTTCTTTGACTTGACACAATTCGTGCGTAGCGTGTCCGTGGGTTGCAGTGGACACAGTCACATATATTTTCTTACAAAGCGAAGCTTGACGCACGTGCGTGTCTCTCCGTGCGCCGCGGTGGAATGGAGCATTAAAGTAAAACCAAAATAACGGGCACAGAATTTCAAACTTTTAGTATTTGAAGTTTTGTGGTCGATTCGCCATAATATGAATTTTAGTATTTTTGGTGCGACAAGTCACAGTGTTGAGTTGTTGCGGTCATATAATAGAACAAGGTTTGCTATTGTATAATAAAGACAAAGAATAGGACGAGTCCTAATAAGCACATACATCATAGTCACCCTAGTGTCCGGTAAAATTTGCACCCGAGGCTACGGAAATGAATGCCAGGGCACCGCCAACACTGAGCGTATTAATTTATTATTACTAGAGTATGATACATAATATTATTGATATATTATTGCTGTAACGAGATCGAGAATATTCTTTATTATACCTCTATATTGCTCTGAGAAATCGTTCGGAATCATAGGTATCCTATCCTGCAACTTTTCGCCATCGTCCCACGCGAAAAATATACCATTACAACATACCGATACAAAAATATAACCAATACAATATTGTCATTCATCAAGGATGAGAATCTTTGAAGAATATACGTGGGAGAGCCATGCTTCAGCACGAATGGGCCGGCTCGACCCGAGAAATACCACGTTCTCACAGAAAACCGGCGTGAAACAGCGCTTGCGCTGTGTTTCGCCGAGTGAGTGAGTTTACCGGAGGCCCAATCCCCTACCCTATTTCCTTCCCTACCTTCCCCTAATCCGTACCTCCCCTATTACCCTATTCGTTGTTGCTTTCCATCAGGTGACCCGTTTGCCCCCTTATTTCATAAAAAAAAAAGAATGAAAATGTTCCATTGTCAGTTTCCTCCACGCACCCACGCACAGTAAAACCACAGATAAAACTGTGGAGCGAAATGTCGCCAGCAGTATTCATGGAGCCATACGACTTGCAAACCTTCAAGAAGAGAGCGTATTCTTAAGGTGACGCCTTGATAATTTGGCTGTAGCGATGTCCATTTTTCTCAGCAATGACTAAAGCTAAGAAATTAAAGTTCACTGTCAGTATTCATCATGTCTTTGTCTTTGAATTACCCATAGAATAACACGATTGGTCAACTTTTATAACACAGAATAATCAATCAAAAAGGGATTCCTATTTTGCCAACAGAGGAGAGTGATATAAGCTTCCAAAATTTGTACATAAATTGGTTCTAGTATACACTTTAATTTGCCCATAGCTTATATTAAATGTATTTATGGTTTTTAAATTACGCGACAAAAACCATTTTTTCGCTACGCTCCTTCAATTTTTGCTGTTCCATTGCTTGTTTTCTATGAGAGGCCGGGCCAGCCTCGCATAGAAGACAAGCAATCTAAAACACATCCAACACGGTTTTTTACTTTAACATGGCGTCACCTTAAAAGGCCGGCAACGCACCTTCAACACTTCTGATGTTGTGTGAACATGAGCGACGGTAGTTACTTTCCATCAGGTGACGTGTTTGCTCGTTTGCCCTCTAATTTATTAAAAAAATCAAGAATCTAACCCTGCCAGCGCCGTTAACCCTGATAATGCCGTATTAAAAATTCCTCCATGACATGTGCGCGATAATTCCCGCCGTGGGACCGGCCGTTTTACGTGTAACGACGCCATAAATATTTATGAGCATTCTACATGATGCTGTACCCAATTGGGATAAAAGGAATGCCACCTAATCTAACGAAAGGACTTGTAATTTGTGATCTATTATAGTAAAGTGAAATCTAAAACAATAGAAATAACTTGTAAAAAGATGTAACTCGATTGTTTCAACCTAAGGTGATCTAAATATTACCTACAACATTCTTCAAAACTATTTATCAAAATTATTCATAACTATAGTTAACTCGGACGCCCCCAGAAATTCGTTTATCGCGCGGGAACCGTAAATTTTCCGGGATAAAAAGTATTCTATGACCTTTTCCGAGGCTCATACTATCTCTTTACTTAATTTCGTCAAAACCAGTTCAGCGGCTTAAGTGTGAAGAGGTAACATACAGACAGACACTCTTTCACATTAATAATATTAGTAATATGGATTTTATTATGCAGATATTATATTGTAACGTCAATACACATAGCTTACCATATAAGGTCTTCTGGGATCCGCATTCTATCTATATGAGCTAGCTGCTAGTCCACACGGCGGCGCATTGCGTTGCGTTGCGTGGTCGCCGATATTTTGACGCGTAGCCGGCCACGGGCGCTACGCCATTGCAGCGTTATTACGAAGCAGTCTTATTTCTTAACGTCAATAGCCCCTCCTGCTTCGTCTCGGGGGCTGCTGTCCGTCATGTATGCGTTGCGACGACGCATGCGTGCCGTGTGAACACCTTGGTTATTTGTATGTAAAACAACGCAATGGCAGCGCTGCGTCGACGCAACGCCGACGCAACGCGCCGTGTGGACTGGCTTTTTTATTCATTATATGACTTAAGGTGACGCCTTGATAATTTGGCTGTAGCGATATCCATTTTTCTCAGCATTGACTAAAGCTAAGAAATTAAAGTTCACTGTCAGTATTCATCATGTCTTTTTCATTGAATTACCCATAGCATAACACGATTGGTCAACTTTTATAACACAGAATAATCAATCAAAAAGACCTCTGTAAAAAAGGGGATTCCTATTTTGCCAACAGAGGAGAGTGATATAAGCTTCCAAAATTTGTACATAAATTGGTTCTAGTATACACTTTAATTTGTCAATAGCTTATATGAAATTTATTTATGGTTTTTAAATTACGCATTGCTTGTTTTCCTATGAGAGGCCGGGCCAGCCTCGCATAGAAAACAAGCAATCTAAAACACATCCAACACGGTTTTTTACTTTAACATGGCGTCACCTTAACGTACTTCCATGGTAAAATAGTACAAGATAGTCTTTCAATCGTTTTATATCATAAAACAGTCCTTACATTACAAAATCGTTCCTCCTTTATATTTTAAAGGATAACCCTCCTGGCAGTCGGGTAAAAAAGATTCCTGTCACGTGCGTAGGTACATAGATAAGGCCCTAAATATGAAAAAGATCCTATAAGCTATTCATTTCTTTAGAAAAACTTACAATCCATGTTATTTTAGAACAATTTTTCGAGTGAGCGCGCCCTTATGAAGGTTCCTGCGCGAAACGGAAAAATAGACTTTATTTCAATGATCCAAGGTTCTATTCAGCTTGATGATAGCATTATTAAGTGTGCTTACATACAGGTGATCGATGTTTGAATAGCTCTTGATGGCGTGTGCGAAGACTGGATGTAAAGGCGAGTTCACACTGACAACGTTGACGGGTTGCAGTGCCGCCATAAGTGACACTTGAAGATTACAGTTATATATTTTAAATTTTTTGGTTGGTTACCGAAAAAATATGGAAAATTACTTTATATTATTAGTACAAAAGTACTATCATTTAACGTAGTCATTCTTAAAGTGTACGCCACGGAGCTCTCGGGCTTCGCAAAGGCTCTATAGGGGTTCCGCAAGCGATGCATAAATTGTTTTTGAATAACTCATCAGCTACCAGCATCACAGAATATATATAACCAGCATGAAGGCAATTTATTCAAAGACAAAACATTTTTTTTCGATAGTGTCCGTCAAAAATGTCACTTAAAATGGTTCCGTCACCAAAACGGTTTGAGAGCCGCTGACTCTAACGAATTTCCGGTCGGGTCTATAAGCGAGTTAAAACATTTTTTCCAAAGTGTATAACGCAGCTCAGGAATATTTTACTTTAAAACCATGTGGACACGCCGTAACAGTTGCTCACTATCGCCTCTTGAGTTTTTCCGCCACAGCCCACAAGTGTTCTTGAGGCTGACAAGCCAGCATCTAGCCTTAATATTGACCTAAATCTAGTCCTTATGGAGTGCCTAGGTTACCTACGTCTGCAATATTTAGATTTAATTAGAATAGGTCTATTAATAAACTAGCGTACGTAATTTATTTCTAAAAGGTTCAGGGGGGTGAGCCGTGATCTTTTCTTTATAGAATCGCCGATGGAAATGTATGGATTTGATATTAAGACGAGTCGAATGACAGCGGTATATTAACGAACGCTTATATGTCAATTCCGTACATTTTGATCGGCAATTCTATAACGAAGCGGTAACGAAAAAGTCTTGGCTAAATGGCCCGGTAATTTTTAGTACCTCTATCACAGAATAATATATAATAGTACTCCGTATCTCTATGTCGGAAATTCTATCTAATTGAAATTAATTTGCTTATCACGTCAGAACCGCGTACATTTTTCAGGGATAAAAAGTATACATGGCTATTGAGTACTGGAATAATATGTAAACGACCACTAGATTCCATTGAGCAATAAAGTTCAATTTAGTGCATTTCAGTACCCGTTTAGACTAGTAGAAATATAGCCCTGGATTGGATTACTGGATTAGAATAATGTAAACCAGCTATCAAACGCTTAAAAAATATACGACGCAGCTGTGAAATGGTTCTTACCGAAACTAATCTCTGCTTTGGCAATTTCTTGGCGAAAGACTTGAGACTCGAGTGTTAATTAAAGTTTGCCGAGTCAAGTGCCAGTAGCGTCGTTAGGGGGGCGTCGCTGGGCGACTGCCCAGGGCGCCGCGCCGGTTAAATAGGAGCGCTAAAGGCAAACAAAAAGGGCGAAAGCCGAAAACTTTTTCAGCACTACCAGCACCCTGGCCGCCGAAGAATTCTCACCTAGGGCGCTGGTAGGCCTGGTAGTGGTAAAACCGGCACTGTCAAGTGCAGCAAGCTATAATATAGCGCTCCAGTGAAAAGATTTTTTAAATACAGCTAGATGACGCCCGCAACTCCGTTGGGCCAAAAACGCGCGGGAATTGAATTTTTCCGAGATAATAATAGCTCCCACACCGGTTTCAGTGACGGTGGCCGGTTTCATTGAAACCAGGCCAGCTACGCAGGAGTAATTTTACAGTGCTCAAGTGTGTGCGCAGTACACAAGAACACTCTCTATTCCTTTACTCTCATAACCCAGTGGGACGGCAGACCGACACGACCGGCGCGAGATCAGGCGCAGGACCGACTTTTCACATGCCTATCCGACGCATGGAGCATCTTACTTGTCAGACAATCAGGTGATCAGCCTGCATTGTCCTAACCAAACTTGGAAATATTCTTGTTTCCAACGCGGGAATCGAACCCACGACCTCCGAGTCAAGAGCCGTGTTCTATACCACTAGACCACGGAGGCGTTTTCCGAGATAAAAGGTACCCTGTCCCGTAAATCCCGTCCTCAAAGTATTATCTATAGCAAATTGTAAGATTATTATCAGTTCAACGGTTTAACCGTAAAGAGGTAACAACAGATATTATACAATAATAATTTACAACAAAACGACAAACTTGCTACGAAATGACAAACTTGCTAGGAAATGTCTACGAGATTTGTACAGATGTCTACGAGATCTGTACAGGCGTCTACGAGATAGGTACAGGTGTGTACGAGATCTGTACAGGTGTCTATGAGATCTGTACTGGTGTCTACGAGATCTGTACAGGTTTATACGAGATCTGTACAGGTGTCTACAAGATCTGTACAGGTGTCTACGAGATCTGTACAGATGCCTAAGAGATATGTACAGGTGTCTACGAGATATATACAGGTGTCTACGGGATCTTTACAGGTGTCTACGAGATATATACAGGTGTCTACTAGATCTATACAGGTGTCTACGAGATCTGTACAGGTGTGTAGGAAAACCTTGCATGTGTCTACGAGATCTGTACAGGTGTCTAAGAGATATGTACAGGTGTCTACGAGATATATACAGGTGTCTACGGGATCTTTACAGGTGTCTACGAGATATATACAGGTATCTACGAGATCTATACAGGTGTCTACGAGATCTGTACAGGTGTGCAGGAAAACCTTGCATGTGTCTACGAGATCTGTACAGGTGTCTAAGAGATATGTACAGGTGTCTACGAGCTATATACAGGTGTCTACGGGATATTTACAGGTGTCTACGAGGTGTGTCTTAGTTAGACGTGAAGGTTTCGTGTAGGATATTTTAATATGAGTATTACAGTACTATTAAGGTGATCACACATATTTTGTCAGCACGCACGCGGCGAACGCATCGCATTTTAGAATTCGTTGTATGCGATATCCTCGCACATTCGTCCGCACGGTACGCGCCGCATTCGTGTACTATGCGGTGCGTTCGACGCGTAACGGGCGTACGGTGCTGACGAAATATACTGTGCTGATAAAAAAATTACAATGCGATAAACTTTATAGCCTTGTGATGGATTTGTGCCCTAACAGTCACCAAGGAGGGCTCACCTCCCCCCCTCAGGTTCACCGCGCTCCGTCATTTTGTTTCACCCCCTGAGGACCGAACACTAATTATTGATCTAACTATTTTCAACTATCGACGATCTTAAGAAAAATATAGAAGTATATTGTTGGAAAATTAGCGAAGTTATTAATTAACCCAAAAAATCAAACATCGTCTTTCTCTCTGATAGAATTTTATACAATGTATTTCTCAATGATAGAATTTTATACAATGATATAATATTAACTTAGATTCTGGGAAATATAATGTAGTATCTATGTTTAGAAAATGAAACAATTCGGGGCTTATTTTCAAGTATAAAAATGAATTATAAAATCGACAATTTTGGGCTAGGGCAGAGCCAGGTTTGAATTGACCCTGAGACGTCATACAAGTTACATTGGAATCTCTCTATTCCTTAGCCGGCCCCTATATGATCAATTATATTGTGCAATATCACACTTCAATTTTATTGAAAGTTTATTTGTTAATTAGATTGAAAGCGTGCAATGCTCAATATCAACCCTAGTAGTTTTTAATATTCGTAGCTAGACGGTCAATAATATAATGCAAGACGTGATATTATATAGCTAAATGTTTTATTATTATTATATTGCGCTGTAAATTTCTCATCTATAGAGGTATAATTTAGAAATGAATCTCAAGGTATAATCTACGCCTCACGTTGCGGTCTGAACTGGCCCTAACTCTGATATCAGAATATTCAGGTAAGGTGATATTGGTGGTCGGTCTGTAACCACATTATGTGTCGACGACTCTCCCTTGTATACGTCGTTACTAATTTTATAATAAACATAGACGTGGGAATAGGGTAAAAGGACATCGATATATTATAAAATCTTGATATTATATCGATGAAATGATCTGCAAAGACCTTTAGTACTTTACTTAACTTATGAACGCCAAAACCCAAGTTTTTCACAAGTTCACCTTTCAAATCGAGTCATTTCATTATATTTTGTATAAATTGTATTCTATCCTATTTCTATTGCAAAGAGCTGCACTCTCAATCATGTCAGATTTCAAAAAAGGCTAGATTAAAATCAATCTATTCATTTTGATGCTATGAAGTCAGGTACAGACAGACACGTTTAACTAATAACACCTCTCTTTTTTCGTCGGAGGTTAATAATATTCCCTGTCTTTTACTTTCTGCTTTCTGTAGCGATTTTGCAGTCCATCGCGCCGCTGTGTATCGGATATTTCGGGATACATGAGTAACCTGTGTTACTCATTCACAGCCTAAAATAAGTATGACCTAAAATAATGAGGCCTGTCTTTTTAATATCGAGCAAAAACGAAAAAAATATATTTTATAATTAAACATTCTCAGTATTAGCATAGTAACTCTGAACACTATGTTATTAAGACGTTTAAAGTATTTAAGAAACAAAAAATATCACCACGACATTCTATTAAATCCGGCAAGGTGGTTTAAGTGTGAGGTACCTAAAGACCACCATCTGCCTATGAATCTGCCTGTCTGAAAGTACATAATATGACCTAGTAGGTCATATTATGTACTTAAACTACTTGGCATAAAGCCGAGCTTTGTGAAAGCTCGTGTTGTTTTTCTGCGTGGTAATCTTTGAGTTTTTTTTTATACTTTAATAGTAACCAAACCTTGACTGACCGATGATCTAACACATCACACATATAAATAAAAATTACTATGTTAAATCACAAATCAATATTATTAGTCGTGATAGTTTTTCCGTAAAGAGTAACACAAATGTGCTGTGGGATGGTTGTGGCCTGTGGGACATGCTGGGGCTCGCTTCGCTCGCCCTAATAAATGCGAAATCTGTTGGCTGCCGATTTTGATATTTGGTATGAATATACTTTGAGTTCCCAAAAACTTTGAGTGGGCGCAATGGAGTTGCGGGAATCATCTTGTTCATGATAAAGTATTTACTTTATTAGGTACTTATTTAAGTGATGTATGACGCAGCTGGGTCCAACCTCCGCGTCATTTTCACGTATCATTAGCGCTATCATTTGTGGACCCCAAGGATTCAGGGACAAACTTATTCCAAGATTTCAAGATGGCCGACTGTTGGAAGACCCCGCAAAGTTCCGATTATTTTTTGATTTACCTTTTCATAGTAAACTTTTAATGATACTGGGTACACACTGTACGTATTTGTGTTAAAGTTATAATTAATATTTATATTGATTTGATTTTTTCAAGCGTCTTTTTAAAGTGCCAGACAAGGGCTATAACGTCTGTACTCTATTTGTGTGAATATTTTTATAAAAAAGTAAAATACGCTTTAATTTTGGTCTTCTATTTTTATGGCATCTAAAAGGCATTTAAAATAATATATTTTAAAGAATAATTATTGGATATGGATTGATATAGATTCATTAATTTTAAGGTCACTGCAATGAGTAAATAACAATAATAATATGAAAAATATACAAAACATTTTACATTGTGCACAAACTGTGCGGTGTTCCGTTTTAAAAGTTTGACTTCTGTTTCACAAACTTTTACATGGCTAAACATTTGCGTGTTTCCATGTTTCTATACATTTTGACTAGTGATTCTATAAAAAGAAACGATAAAGAAAATGTGTTGGCTAAGCCCCATAATTAAAGTTTAGAAGACGAGAGTATACTTAATCCGGGGATATGTGTGGTGGATATGTGTAATATGTGTAATTTGTAAGTTGTAACACATATCCACCTCACATATCTCTTTTTAAAATGCGATGAAAATCTATGCCTGCTGTTGCTGTTTACCAACAGCAACAGCAGGCATAGATTTTCACTTTTACTTCCGGAGCTTTTATCCTTGTATCCCGCTTAAAATGCATCGCCAATAATTTTTGAATTATGAAAACGGCTGAACCGATTTGGCTAATTTTAGTCTTGAAAAGTTTCTGGAAGTCCAGAGCTTATATTAGGAGGGAAGTGATAAGTTTACCCCGGGTCATCTCGTAAATAAATAAAAATGATCGTACCTAAATGATGATGATGATCACAAGAATGTTGAACAAACTTACCTCCCTCTACCTCAAATATTTGGCGTGTCTTATTAACTAAACTAATCGGGTGTTCTTCGATAGTTTACACCGCAGGGACTCGGCTTCTATAGAAATGCGATAACAAATATGCTTTGATCAACTTTTGTGTACTAGAAATACTGTAAGTACTTATACTTAAAGGTATACTAAAGTGTTCCTTACTAACACAATATTCTACATACCAATTTGTGAATTGTTACAAAATGCGAACGTGTGTTAACTGTGTACACTAGGCCGAAGTTACGCGGCGTAAATTCCGCATGATTACGTCCGCAATGTCAAACGCATACAAAATACGGACGGAACGCGACGGAATAGTGTGTCATCGGTAATTTAGAATACATTGCAGGCGGAATCATGCGGAATTTACGCCGCATAGCTTCGTCCGTGTGTTTAGACACTTAGGGTTAATTCAAACCGCAAAAAAAAATCTAAATTTGTATGGATTTGACAGATTCGCAACACGTCTTACGCAATTGAAATCTGTCAAATCCATACAAAATGCCGCGCCGCTCCTCGCCTCGCCTCGTCGCGTTGAGGTCTGAATGGACCCTTAGTTGCTTATTCGTCAGTGACAGTTTGTGTGTCAATTCTATATTCTGCCTATTTGTCTGTGTGTATGTAAGTATCTCCGATGTAAAAAAAATTAAGTGATAATACTTTAGAGTTTAGGGTGTGTACGGGTCGCCTACATAGAGTTCGCTGTGAAAGCAGCAGCGCTGAACGAGCATTTTTTGTGGTTTGTATGGGTAAGCGCCCACGCGTCATGAATTTTTCCATATAAAGGTGAAAATTTTACTCTCTCGGCGCTGCTACTTTCACAGTCAACTTTATAATTATTATTACGAACACATACGCACACCTGAAACGTATAGGTACATGAAATGACTTTTTTAATATTCAAAAACGCAGTAAAAACACTAAAACCATAATATATAATGAACTGAATAATTTATGAAGGTAATATTTTAATGCATTTCCACAAAACCAACGCTTATATTTCGTTCACAATAGTACGACAGTCAGCGCTTAGCCTACAAAGGCTTTCAAAATAGCCCATTTAAGATAAAAAGTATGAAACAGGCTCCCCTATTTGTATACATTTGTTATAGTCTAGGAGGTGGAGGAGAAAACACAATATTAAACTACAGATGACGCCCGCAACTCCGTTGCGCTAAAATTCGTTTATCGCGTGGAAACCGTATATTTTCTCGTATAAAAAGTATTCTATGTCCTTTCCCGGAACTCAAAGTATCTCCATACCAAATTTCAACAAAATCGGTTTAGCGGTTTAGGCGTGAAGAGATAACAGACAGACAAACAGACAACTAAATGTAAAAAGTGTACCTAGTTTGTCTGTCCGTCTGTTATCTCTCCACATTCAAACCGCTGAGCCGATGTTTCTACGTATAGAGATACTTTGAGGCCCAGGAAAGTACATAGCATACTTTTTACGCCGGAAAATGTACGTTTCCCGTACGATAAACGATGTTCGCCTACAACCTAATAAACAACGTTTTTCCCCGTCACCTCCTGGGCTATAAAGCCGGCTTCATCTCGCCGACTTGACATACTTTATTGAATCTTACGCCTCAGTTACATTACGTTGGCAGCTTTATTTTCACTCAGCTGACTTGAGGAATATTTTATAAGGCTCGGTGACATGAGGAGTGGTGAAGTAACGGATTACGTGTTATTTTTAGTGAAACTAACTAACAAAAAGTTTAATAGCATCCATATCAAATAAGTAATATCAATGCGATAGTGTATTATTATGTCTATTGTCTATTATTTTGACTAACGCTAACGCTACAAAATGTACGGATTTGACATTATTATTCGCTAGCGAAGCGATGACTTCTGTCAGATCGCATACATTTTGTAACGTTAGCGTTTTGCCACTTGTCTAAGGGGGCTGGTACCCGTAAGTGTTACGGGTAAGTAAATGTTACGGGCCGTAACACAAGTCCTTCAGGTAGGTACTTACTTACCACGGGGCCAGACCGACGTGGTGTGAAGCGTCCATAGATATTATTATTATTACTTATCATAAAAAGATAACAAAGATGGATAGTCCGCAAACAAAATATATGAAAAAAGTAAAATATTATAACCTCCTTCTTTTTGGAAGTCGGTTAAAAGTAGCCTAAGTTATACCTTACCTACCTACTACATCAGCTACAGCTACCAAAAAAGTCCAGGCAAAATAGCTCCAGCCGTTTCAGAGATTAGCCGGAACAAACAGACATACAGACTAAAATTATTGTAATTAAATGTTGTTTTGTTGTATGTACATACAGTATGATATAGGTTCATATTATGCATAGAGTAAAAATCGGTTCTTTCAATATTACAAAGAGACACTCCAATTTTATTTATATGCATAGATGTACTTATAGAATTATAATTTATAGATGTACTATAGATTAGTCCCATGACCTTCCCCGTACTCTACTGTAGTTCAGGAGATAAGCGCGATCAAACAAACTCTTCAGTATAATATTATTAGTATCAATTTACTCCGTTTTTATCGTGACTCTTTAAGCAAAAGGCATAAAAGTTAAGGGGTAAAATTATTCGTATAGCACCTTATTGCTTTTTTACCTCTGAATCTCAGGGTCTATTTTGTTTCCTACAACTAAAGCTAAGGGTACAAGGTCAGGATTCTTATCGTTTCAATTATCGAATCCACGTCTCTCTTTCAAAGGATTTTGTTTTTTACGTGATGTGAATTTTTGTTAGGTTTTTACAACAGGGCATAGTTAGTAGTTACTAAGTTTCAATACAATGAACCGACTTTCGAAAAAGATGCTATATTATCCGCGCCTCTCCCGCGGGCGAATAAAAATGGGGAGAATGAGAGCCGTAAGGCTTCGGAGAGTCGTAAGTCTACGGAGAGCCGCAAGGCTACGAAGAGCCGCAAGGCCAAGTCTTCTCGACCTGGCAAGGACGAGAGCAGGGGGTGCGATGAGGAGGGCTTCATACTGGTGGAGAGGAGGAAGAAGAAGCCCGCCGCCCGCAACCATCGCGGCACCGCGCCCTATGTACCTGAGCTGCGTCTGCGGAGCGAGGTCCCCGCGACGCCCCTGTACATATCTCGCCTGCACTGGTCCATGGAGGTCGAGGACGTCGTGAACTACATCAGTAAGAAGACATCCCTCCATTTGAGGGTCGAACGTCTGCAGTCTCGCCACAAGGTCAACTTCAGTTCCTTTGTGGTGAGAGTACCGACGCATCTTCTGTCGACCTTTGAGGTGGAGGAATTCTGGCCGACTGATGTGGTCTACCGAAGGTTCCGGGGGAGACTCCGGAATGAAGCGCGCGTCACGTCGCCGTTAACTCGTGATAAAGTGTAGTTATTAAAGTGTATAATATAATTTATAAGTATGTTAGTCATTAAGATATAATATATTGTATGGGCCTATGTAGCCTGATATAAATAAATAAAATATAAAATTATGTTTGGCTTATATTTTTGCCACTATAAGGCCCACTTGCGCCAATCTGGGTTAAAGTTAACTCTGAGTTAAACATCATGTCATATCTGTCACTCACCAAGTCAGTGATAGAGATGACATGATGTTTAACTCAGAGTTAACCTTAACCCAGATTGGCGCAAGTGGGCCTAAGACGTGGGCTATAAGTTTTCTACCGACATTCGTCTAGCGATCTATGTCACCGCTGCTTTGTAACGTAGAGCAAATTAATTTATCTAAAATCTATACCGCTCGACAAGGCTTTAGGCGTGTCCCAGACAGACGCGGCCTGCGGTGGCGGTCAGTTAGATGACTTGGCCGCGTGGCCGCGTATGTCTGTGTCGTTCCTAGAACTCTCAAGTCATCCAACTGACCGCCACCGCGACCGCCACCGCAGGCCGCGTCTGTCTGGGAGACGCCTTAAAATGAACGTGGTGAAAATAGGAACTAACGCTGTCATCGTACAAAAACGTCATTTTTGACAGTTCTCCTTTACCACTACCACGTTGTCCACCCAGCCTCGTCGCACTTTAGCCTAGGTGGCTAGGTCATAAATTGGCATTTTATTTTAATTTTTGTAAGTCGCGGTCGCTTGCTACGTTAATCTGGACGGTACCTAGGGTGGCTAAATATAAAACAACAGTATCATTCATTAGTATTTATTCTCAAATATTAAAAAATAGGAATTATAAATAAATTGTTAGAAAAAAGTTTACAAAAGTATTACAAACTAATGGCACTAAAACTAATAATAAAGCTTAAAAATACATCATTCGTTTTCAATTTATATAATGGACGGATTAACATTATAACACACAGAAATTAAAAAGGCACCTAGTTTTATTGAAACTTTTTGAAAGCAGGTACCAAGTTAATTTGTGCGTATTATAATTTCTAATAATATCAACATTAAAACTTGTGCTTATAAATATCATCAGTTCTTAAATAAGTACAAAAGTTAACTTTTTTCAGTACAAGAAAACCGTTTATAGTGATATTGAAATGTTTAAAAGATAGCCGTGGTCGTTTTTTAAACTTTATCTTTATTTCAATTATTTTGGGGATAAGATTCGCTCGATAAATTTCTTAACCTTTCGAACTCCTCAAATGATCGAGGATTTTTGAATGAGGCTCGAAAGAAAGTTCAGGTCAGGGGCGAAGCACCTACGAGGGAACAGATGAACATCCATACATACATACAGGTCAAAATCATAACCCTTCTTTTTGCTTCGCCGTAGTCGGGTAAAAATATCTTTGTCTGACATGCAAGAAATTGACAGTTAGTACGAAAGCTACGACAAAACACGTTTGTAAATACAGTATGGATTTTTTATCAGTAATGAATCTAAAATGTTACTAGAAAAAGGTATACTTAAATCTACAAGTTAATCATATTATTTACATGTTGGACGGAGGTTGCTAAGTTATTCAGACTTATATTATTACTATAAGTACGATTCGAGGTATAACAGACATCAAAGTGCTAGGACATTAATTGCATAGACTATGGGTAAACTATGTTTCAGAGTATTTAGATCTAAATGTATTGTAACTCGACTAAGTTCATGTGATAATTTCCAATTTACTGGCTTTGTATATATTTAGATCAAAAACAATTCAACACAATTTATATTTAGTTTATAACAGTAACTGAAATAAAGGATGAACAGGAAAAATACTTTACTGCTTCAACTGTGTTATTAAACTTATTTTAAGAACCCTTTATTTATACGATGGTGCTATGTATAGATGGACACAGGACAGGTAGAAATTCGTTTTTTCACCTATAGCTACTTGCTTCGTTCACTCGCTCATGAAAGCAACTTTAGCCTGCTACAAAATGTTTATGAAAACGAGATAGTAATCTATTTGAGTTAAAAAGACAAGTAGCGATAGGTTAATGACCAAATCTCTCCGGCATCCGTGTCCCGACTATCGAAAAGGATAATAATATTATACTGAATACAATTAACAATAGATTTTGGAAAAGTTTTATATAGTCAACTGTCTCAGAATCTTTCTTAGGTTGAAATAATGGCAAAGATGAAAAAGAAAATGCATGATGTGATGAGGATAATGATTGAAGATCGTGATAATGTTAATGATTTAGACTGAGAAAGATGATGAATATTTGTGAATAACAATGATGACTTGGCGTTTATCAATAGTAACAGTAAAACGAAATTAATAAAATGATTTTGTTACTAGTGAAAATGATGATAAAAAATATGCATGTTGTTTGATAAGAATTCGAGGGTATTCCAAAAACATTCCCTTACACAACTTTGACATTTGACAGGTGACAGCTAGCTTTTTTCAAGCTAGCGGCCATGATGGCGTCGTTTTCTTTCTTTACACAGTTTAGTTTAATTCAGTACATGAATAATAAACACTATTCACATAAATGTTCTTTATATCGAATCCGAGGGTATTCTGATGATATACAACGTTCACACTGACAGATAACGAACGACAGATGACAGCTGCTGGCTTTTATAACTGACGTATGACGTTGACACTGACAAATGACAGCTAGCTTTTTTCACGCTAGCGGCCTATATACATGCCTTTATCCTGAGAAATTAGTTCTTTGATGAATCCTGGGGTATCCCAAAAATATTCCGTAACTGACTTTGACATTGACAGGTGGTAGTTGACAGATGACAGCTAGCTTTTTCACGCTAGCGGCCTCTAGTACAGCATGATGGCGCCGTTGACTTTCTCCTCGAGCGCCGGCGCTATCGTCTCCATGTCTCGTCCGTCGGCCATCGCGATAAGGATACACACGTTGTTCACGAACGCCGTTATTCCAGCCGCGACGACTAGCCTGAAATAGTATAATGTAGTTTTAGATAACTGATAATTGGAATGTGAGTTGAAAGCAAGTTAAAGTATGTGTAAACTTTTCTCTCTTTAACTTTTCTTTCTCTAACTGCAGAAAGCTACCAATTTTTAACCAACTTCTAAAAAGAACAAGGAACGCGCATTCGTTAATGCCAGCAGATTCAAAAATATTATTAAGCTTATACGACGTATGGCTTCTTAGATTCGTCATTTCTTATATTTAGTTTTTGTGTACACAAAACCTAAATCAGTATTGATTACAAGTTTTGAGAATCTTTCACTCGATGGACCATCACTTGGTTCCTTTAAACCATATGCCCTTTACTTCTTTTTCTTTCCAGCAACCACTTTTGATTTACTTTTTCACCTAAAGACATCCGACTTTGGTCCTTCGAGCCACTCACCAGAAGCACAGCCCCAAGACCATTTTGGTCCTTCGAGTCACTCGCCAGAAGGACAGCCCCAGGAAAGCCAGACTACTATAGCGCTGAGCGTGAACAGACTATCCTGCTAGAAGGACCATTTTGGTCCTTCGAGCCACTCGCCAGAAAGACAGTCCCAGATCAGACAGACTGCTATAGCGCCGAGCGAAAACAGCCAATCCTGCTAGAAGGACCATTATGGTCCTTCGAGCCACTCACCAGAAGGACAGTCCCAGGTCCGCTGTTTGGTCGGACGTCCACGTGTTGGCGAGGTCCTCGTCCGACATCACGTTGTGTTGGAGCCTCAGGAAGTACTCCGTCACCCAGACAGCTATCGCGCCGAGCGTGAAGAGCACTGGAATATGAGTAGGATTGTCTGAATATATTATACAGTACTGAGTACATATATTACATCTATACTAATATTGTTAAGCTGAAGATACTAGTACAATGCTCCACAAGTGATAATGCGCATGGACATTTTCGTAATTTTTCGGCAACGGTCGTATTTCCCGAGCGACGGTAGACAATATTGCATTTTCTAATTGCATTGCGTTTAAGATACATGTATTGGTCAAAGTTCATCATGATATTCCTGTAGCTTTTGTAACACTGTCATTATTCAAGGTCACTCATGAGTCATGACTCATGAGCATTATTAATTTGGGAGTACTGTACTGTGATCTGCCGCCTGGGTATGAAATAACCCAACCAAATTACGTAGATCAGCTATCTGCCTATGATTCAACTTATCTAAGACCCGGTTTAGAGACAACGGCAACTGCGCGGTTTAGACCGCGTTTTAACGGCTCGCTGCTTGTTACAAAGCCGCAAAGGCGTTGTATTAAAACGTCTCTGGGCAGTAGCGCCAAAATACCAACTACTCCTTCGGGATCGTATCCAACGGAGGGCCGGCACGGATTGTTGACTGCCATAATGTTTTAAACAGGCTGGACCCCTTGGAATTACGCTGAACTTAGAAGAGCAGCGTTTCTGGTACGGGAAACGCGCGGTTTTCGCTTTGTCTGAATTACTTCCAATACTACTATCAGAGAAGTTGATTCCTACGCAGATGGCGGACCTAAGTAATTTGGTTGCTATAAGTCAAACCCATCCGACCGATCACAGCATTCACACTTTACAGGTAACATTGAATTGACATACGCCGACTAAATAACGTAGGTCCGTCAACGGCCTTGGAATCAATTTTCTCGATGGAACAATTAAACTACCCTCCTCACCTGTAGCACAGTTACACACTAGCAGCGGACGCGGCGAGCATCTCGTCCTGGCCGCGGACCCCAACGCCGCGAGTATACAGGCGCCGCCGGACGCTGCTAGGGCCACAGCCAGCTGCGCCGCCGTACCGCACCACGCCCATCGCCGCGCGGGATGTGTGCCCGCCTTTACTGGAAACGGAATAAGATAAAAGTTTAAGACTCGATATAATATTCTAATATTATAAATGAGAAAGTATACCTGTCAATCAGTGTTTTCAACAATAAACATATAAGATTAGTTCAAACTACTGCAAATAGATGGCACTGTACACTAGTTGCATCGCGGTATCATAATAATATTGTTAGTTTATGTGTTTGTTCATGTCAAGCATAAGATTTCGCTGAATAAACTTATTGTTGGCCATTCTTACATCAACATGTATTTAATCTTTAAATAAAAAAAAAACTTTATTGTAATAGAGTAAGAAAGAAGCACGGTTTGTAAATAGGCTACTTGACCTAATTTTTTTCTTCATGCTAATCGCTTCTTAATCATTAATTTTCACGAAATAAACTAATATTTTATTATTTTACACAGTAAAAACCCATAAAAATGTTGATTGAAAAATACGCCTTATAAATGGCGCCGAAAACACTGTCCGCCATAGTGTGACGTCATACTGTTTGTATTTTAGAGTCTCTTTATTTAACATTTTTTTATGTGCTAAATGTACGAGTCTTAAGGTGCCCAAAAATTATAAAAGAATTAAATAAGAAATTAGAAATCATTTGTAATGTTGAAAACTTTTGGAGAAAAGTTTTGGCCATTTCATTTCCCGTCTATAATAAATGGAGATAATATATAAAACTGGTGTTTTATTTGAATTACTCAAGAAAATATATTTTGCAAATCTTTCTAGGCTTATTCTTATTATTTATGTACAAATAAACTTACACATAACGAGCGCGATAAATAAAAGATATTAAATTACGAACATAATGACGTCACATCCAAATCGGAAGTACTGCAAAAGCGTTTTAGTCAGTACAAATCATATTTTCATAAAATCATATTTTCAAATCGACTTTATTTATCAATCATAAGCTTTTATTTGATGATAAGGGTGAAATACGGTTTCCTACGCCAAGTTCTACTAGAAATATGCATTTGTTCAATGAAATTGAATATAGGTCAAGTAGCCTATTCTATGAATCGCTGATCGAGCAATTAAAGTTTAGTTATAATTATTATATGCTATATTATTAAAAAAATAAAAATACTTAAAAATTAAAAAAATATTTACTACTCAAATCGTAGTCCCTCTGTCCATACTTCAGAATCAGCTTCTTGTGACCTTCGAAGAGTCCAAAGTTTATTCTACCCTCGGATTCCAATGTGTTTGACAGTCTTCTAGCTCTTGCGTCCACCCAGTGTGTGGTACCTAGGGACGCGACGATCAGCGCTATACATAGACAGGCGCCGAAAAAAGTCGCAAAGATCATAGATCTTTTGAATAAGTTTAGCTTCATATTTGCTGTCGATAGATGGCGTTGTCACTTTAGTTCATAGTTCCTCCGCTAGATGGCGCTTTCAAGTTTGATGCATCCCATCGTTTTTTGCGACAGATCTCTATATTGTTACCATTGTTCGCTTTCCTTTTTCTCGCGGTGTCTTCGAGAAAAGTCTGTAACAATAGAAGTATAGGTTGCAGTGATAAATAAATGTCAAGGCGATAAGAATACATGATAAGATAATTTTCGCTATGGATACATCGTGAGACGTCAGCCGAGTCAAAAATAGTTTGCCTATTGTCTATAGTACACATCTAAACCATACGAAACGATACGCGACGCGATGACGAAGAAAAACTGACTTACACAACTGTCAATGTAACATGTCAAAATACTATCCAATCAAAAACGCTGTTGAAAAGATTAGCTCTGTCAAAAAACCACAGATATATATATATATAAGTCGTCCTAATTCAGAGCTTAAGTCCTCTTACATGTCAATATCTAAGGCTTAGCTGTTTAACACTTTCACTGCTAACCTACTTTCAAACAAAGCCCGCTGTGCGAAATTTGACCCACCTGGCGGGTTCTGCGCACTGGCGTCTATCTCGGATCCGATAGCGCTAGGCGTGTGCGCCCGGTCACGCTTGGCGCGATCGGCGCTACGCAACACAGCCGTGCGCGAGTGCCGCCCGGTAGGGACACATTAATTTTTAAATTAAGTCAAATAAAACAATAAAAAGAGTTGCATTTTAGAACAATTTAAATGTTTGAATAATAAACAAGTTGTATCTCCTACGACTAATCGATTTTTTTCTTATTTGGCGCTGGTAGACCAATAAAAAAATAAAACTATCAAGAAATGTATCGAAGTAAATTGATCCATCTAACCTTTTTAGAGTTCCGTAGCCAAATGGCAAAAATCGGCCAAGTGCGAGTCTGACTCGCGCACGAAAAGTTCCGTACCGCTATAGAGAAAAAATAGGCCAAAAATTGTGTTTTTTGTATGGGAGCCCCTTGTATTTTAATTATTTTATTATTAATAATTATCAAAGTCCAAATATAATTAAGAATATTTTGAGTATTTCAAGTGCTTCAGTGCAGCAGAACTGAACACGTGTTAGTTAATTTAACCACAACGTGACCAAAACACGGTATTGTTTTATACAAACAATCGCTTTGCTCATGCCGACACTTCTTTCTGATGCCGAAAACCACAAATAACACCGAATACAAGCCATTGTTTACAACTGGAAATTACTTTTCAAAGATGCCGAAATGTTTTGCTATTTGGCTAGTTCAATATCTAGCAAAGTGGCGTATTCATTTTTTAGACTGCAGATTAACAAGGTATTCTGCAGATTATCTGGGTGAGTCAGTTAAAGTGCAAAAAGTTTATTCTATTACATTAACGAGATAATCTACAAAATACCTAGGTAATCTGCAGACTAACGATCATGCATGCAGTAAATTGCATAAAACAGGTTCTTGTTTGAATAAATATTTAGTTGAAGGGAATTATTTTCGGCGCCGGTTGCCGAAATTGCTGCCGGCGCCTATTCGGCAAACATCGTTTGTCAAATGACAGAAAAATGATCAAAAACATCAGTCTTACTCATCTACTTAGCCACAAGAGGTGTGGTTTCGTTGAAACCAGAGTGCTCTTGTGTATTGCGCACACACTTGGGCACCATAAAATTATTCCTGCGTAACTGGTCTGGTTTCATTGGAACCAGAGTGCTCTTGTGTATTGCGCACACACTTGGGCACTATAAAATAACTCATGCGTACCTGGCCTGGTTTCATTTAAACCAGAGTGCTCTTGTGTATTGCACACACACTTGGGCACTATGAAATGATTTCTGCTCAACTGGCCTGCTCTTGTGTATTGCGCACACATTTGGGCACTTTAAAATTACTCCTGCTTAACGTGCTCTTGTGTATTGCGCACACACTTGGGCACTATAAAATTACTCCTGCTTAACTGGCCTGGTTTCATTAAAACCAGAGTGCTCTTGTGTATTGCGCTCACACCAAGACACTATAAAATTACTTCTGCGTAACTGGTCTAGTTTAATTGAAACCAGAGTGCTCTTGTGTATTGCGCACACACTTGGGCACTATGAAATGACTTCTGCTCAACTGGCCTGGTTTGATTGAAACCAGAGTGCTCTTGTGTATTGCGCACACACTTGGGCACTCATACTATAACCTCCTCCTTTTTGGAAGTCGGTTAATAAAAACTGCAATAAACTCCGTAGATCTAAGCATACTACACACAGACCACACAGACACACGCACGCACTGATAATTATCTGATCAATAGTTTCTAAATTACAAACAAATTATATGATTATAATCGATTAATCTATCAAATTGTTGTTCCTGATATTGGTATCGATATATTAGATTGTATCTATTGAATCGATTAAAATAGATAGTACCGAATAAAAATCGATAGTGTCGACTATTTTAGACTAGCTTTTGCCCGCAGCTTCGCCTTAAGAATTATTTTTAATTTATTACATACAATCTTTCATTTCTTAATAGCAACCTATAGGAGAGGGGAGGGGGGTTTAGGGGGCAAACTCAACACTAACGACGCGACACTATTTTGTTATAAGCAACATTTACGCGTAGCTTCAAGCAGCACAAAGCTTCGTGCAGGGCTTCATAACGTTATCGAATAGCAGAAAAAATATCGAAAAATATTGTTACGTACCGTTATTTTCATAATGGTAGCCAAATAACGGTAATTTTTTTAACGTAATCTAGTAACATAACGAAAAAATATCGTTATAACATAACATTTACCGTTATTAATCTCGATTTACCGTTATTAATATCATTATTTCCTAATATCGTTATTTTTTTCATAACGTTATATTTGCCCATGAAGCAGTAACGTTATGAAAAAGTAACGATATTTGAAGCCCTGGCTTCGTGACGATAGACGCATGTGAGGCCTGGCGAAAACAAAAACAGACAAGTTCATTATTATTTATTTGGCGGGACCGTGACAATGGTTTTTTACCAGCCACGGTCCCGCCTCTTGGGAATCATAATTGGTTGAGATGGCAATCCCATGGGAATCACCTCTTCCGTCGGCGTAGGCGGACAAAGGCTATGCAGGCCCGCCAGAAACTTGCGAGCCTGCACCCTCGACCGCCTACTCGTTTCGATGCAGCTGAAAAGAAAATAAAGAATAATCGTATTGTTAAAGTTAAGGTTTTCGTCAAATATGGCGTCCATAATGGACTTTTACTAGGGATTTGACAGTTCATTTAACTTTTTGTTATCGTTAAAGTTAAAGATAAAGTTAAATTATGTTGGTGCAACCCACTCTAAGAAGTTTAACAAGGAGAGAAACAATATGACCAGCAGGGCAATCGCGCTAAATTTATTCAACTGAACCGCAAGTGAAACTCGGACGTTGATCGACTTTTGGAACGATTCGGTATCGCGCTAACGTTTTGACAGCCAGTTGAGACGTTACTGAACCTCAGCCCAAACGCAAACGCTGTCGAAACAAAAAGTAGATACAATGCTACTTCTACTCGCACGTTTCTGAAACGTTTCTTATTTTGGTGTGTTAAATTGACGAAAATCGATGGAAAAATATAACATATGCTATGATCAAATTATAATATGACCTTATGTTTTACCTTAAAACTGTAAAATAACACTACGGACTATTTGAGTTTGTTAAAAAGTGAATTAAATTTTGCCATTACCTACTTCTTTACATAAATGTTTCCTCATTTCTGCGCCACAAAAACTTATCACAAGTCACTCACTACTCAACACTTATGGCGTTTGTAAAATATAGTAAAACAAAAATATAATTACGTAAAATAAAAACTCCAAGTAATAATCATAAGTTACCAAAACAACTTTGACACTCGTGTGACGTGACGACATTCATCCATATTATGTCAATTGACCAATTAACGCATCGGAAAAAAACTGTTCACATTTAAGCCAATCAAAATTAAATCAGAAGGGCGCTGATTGGTCCGCTGCAATGTCTGTCCAAAGGTCAAACGATGCGCTGCGTTCGAGTTCCATCTAAGGTTGAGTTACGGTTGAAACGTTAACACGATACTAAAATTTGGTCAGACGAAGCGCAACCAAACCGTAACTGGACCACAACCGAAGCAGATGTGAAACTGAATTGAAACGTTTAAAAATAACGCGATTGCCCTGCAGGGCTTGTTAATTTATTATTAGGTCGTATAACAACAAATACAGTGTGAAATTTTAATGGTTGTTTTCCCGCAGTAAAATGATTCTATCTTAGTAGTACAATAAATTTGTAAAGTTTTTTTCGTTCAAATCAAAAAAAAAAATTCGGTCGGGTCAATAGTAACTCGCGCCTATCGGCATAAAGTTTCCATAGTACGTCATACAAAATATTTTTTATTTTCAAAAAATAACATGCATGGTTCGATAGTACTACTGTAGGTAAATCGTTCTGCTGCGGGAAAACAACCACTAAAATTTCACGTTGTATATTTACCTTGCGTTGCGTCTTCGGCGGCTGCGCAGGGGGCGGGGCAGAAATCGGCGCAGGCGGCGACGCAGATCCGCCGTGGCTGCGATGACGCCTGCGCGTGCCACCACCGCCAGATTTAAGAAACAATTATTATTGTTACTATTTTCAGGCATTGATCCGCTCGGGCGAGTCGAAATCAAAATGTCACTGTCAAACGGGTTTACGTTATTGACAGACAGGAATGCCAACATGACGGCAAAAGAACCATAGATAATACTTTTACTATGGTTTCATCATAGATAATAGCGCTTCAATAATAATCTTTTGAGCTTACAAAAATACTGAGTGAAAAACACAAAAACCTTGTTAAAAACTTACGTATTCCACGGTTTGAGGCATTCTTTAACACTTTTATCACATCTTATTTTTTTAATTTGATTGTCAAACAGTTTCCATTTTAGTAACTAGATGGCGTATGGGTAGACAACTATCGGTAATACCAGGGAATACCATCAATAATTGCTACAAAACTGGGAAAAAGAATGTAAAACTTGGTACAATAATGAACATCAAAAACCCTAATAACACAATTTGGGAAAAAATAATAAAAACCACACCAACAATAAAAAGTAGAAGAAGTTTGAAAATGACATGCCCGCCAAAACTCTTTCAGTTGTCAGTTTTCAGTTTGACAAGTATTCAATAATGTTAGCGTGTTCCTAAGCCGTTACCAGTATACTGGCCTAATCGCTTATGCCAATGATCGCTTAGGCGTATGCTCTTCGTGAAATTTAAACTAGAGAGACGAAGCAAAAAAACATAGTATTAATATGGAAATGTATAAATACATACAGTTTTATGTTAATATTATGCTAATGAAAACTAGGTTTAAGATATTTTGATTTATGTCACACTTGGCAGTACACTGATATTTTTTGGAAACACAACCCATATGTAGTCAGTAGTGCCAACCTGCAGATAATTTCAGATCGGTGGGGAACCAATAGAAAATCTAGAAGTGTCTATCGTCGCGCCGTCTGGTGGAGATTAAAAAAAGAAAACAACCTATTACCGACACAGGCATAAATTACGTAGTTGAATATTTTTCTCATAGATGTCGCTGTACCGCGTCAGAAACAAACTAGTGGTATGTCGACGTTGAAAGTATAAATAAGTTCGTTTATTTTAAATCTGTATAATGAACTATATACACGTAAATATGAAATCATTGTATATAGTCTAATTATCTACCGTACTGAGTCCTGGGGTGTGTTATTCGATGAGTGCCGCATCGGATAATGCATCCAATTTTTGAGAAGGCAATAGCTAAGTCTATTGCCTTATTAATCTTATGGTCTGCTCTACATGCATTACAAATAACAATTTACATGTTTATAAAAATTGTAATGGACATGATAATATATGCTACTTACAAGTACACACTTTCTATTGTGTGACAAAAGAACCAAAACACAATAACTTAAATGAAACAATTTTATTTGTGACTTTTAATTAAAATTTTATTTTATTTTATCATACCCTACCTGGCGGGTCGGCACGCACTCGCGTAGTAGCTGCCGCCGACCCGCCACGTAGGACCGTAGCACAAGTAGGCAATGAAATTTGCGTTCCTACCTGGCGCTATCGTTAGCACAGCCGTTGCGGCACTCTCGTCCCAATAGGCGCGATTTCAGCAGTTATCGTGTTAAGCGCTTTGATCAGCGGTTCTCAAACATTGGTTGCGGAACCCCTTTATGAAGTGACTTTTTGACGGACCCCAAAAAAAATATGTTATTTGAATAAATTGTCTATTTGATGGTATCTGATGAGTGATGTCTGATGACATATTTTCTAAAAAAGATCATTCAAGGGATGCCAATACGGCATTCCTTGAATGATCAACGATTACATGTACCTAGGTAGCAAGTGCCGTACTTTGTATCATAATATTATCTGTGTAGAAATCAGTAGACCTGTCAGTTTCCCCCATTAGTATTTAGAACACCTTTCTAGACACGCATACTATCATTATGATCATGCAATTCAAATCATTAATGGAATCTTGTAGGCACGGCCGAATACAAAGACGTTTAATGATAACTTTAACTCGACGAATATTCTGACAGCAAATTATGAGATGTCAAAGTCGCCATTAAACAACGAAGTCTTAGTAATAGGGTCCCGTTTTTACCCTTTGAGTACGGAACCCTAAAAAGGACTCAAAGTAACTCCGTAACAAATATCAGCAAATTCGGTCTAACGGTTAGAAGGTAACAGACAGACACACTTTCGCATTTATTTGTATAGTATTAGTTTACATTGTGGTATTAGTATGGAATATGGATGGCTTTGTGATTGATGTGTGTGTGCGTACGATGTATGAAACATGTGTTGTGTGTTTGTACTTTGTACGACGTATGAAATATGTATGAGTGCATTTCACCTGGCGGCTCGTGAGCAATTAAACCATCTTTTATTTAACACTCCGCACTCGCCATGGCGTGAAGGAATTGTGCCACTCTCGATTATACAGTCAGACATAAATACTACAGTCTTACTACATTGGATCCATACTAATATTATAAATGCGAAAGTGTGTCTGTCTGTTACATCTTCACGCCCGCATCGCTGAACCGATTTTGCTGAAAGGTAAGGATGGTAAGGAGGTGCTTTGAGTCACGGCAAAGGACTTATATGATACTTTTTCACCGAAGAAATGTACGGTTGTTCGACAATGCAACGAATGTTCGTGCAACAGACGTCTTGCGGCAGGGCGGGCGTCATCTATTTTGAAATCAAACTAAGTATCTCTTTACCAAAAAGTAAAATCAGTTGGACGTGAAGAGGAGGTGACAGACAGACATACAGACAGACTTTCGTATTTATATTATCAGTATGGAAATCCTTCATTTTACCAAGCCGAGTCGGAGTACTATTATATTATATTCTGTGGCCGAGTGTACAACATAAACGCCTTGTTTTCCAATAAGAGTTATTCAAAAGCCATGTGGTTTCACATTGCAGCATAATTGGTTTTAATTAACTTAAGAATTTCATTAATTCGGTAAAAAACACATTAATACTTATCTTAGAGCGACCGCAGACTTACAATTTCAAGTTGGCAAACTACAGTCTGTCAAGAAAGTCATGACAGGCGGGAAAATTTTCTAAACGTAATCACGCTTAAAAGGTGTATTGTTTTCTTTGTATTTTTAACCCCCGACCAAAAAGAGGGGTGTTATAAGTTTGACGTGTCTGTCTGTCTGTCTGTCTGTCTGTCTGTCTGTCTGTGGCATCGTAGCATCCAAACGGGTGGACCGATTTTGATCTAGTTTTTTTTTGTTTGAAAGCTGACATGACGGAGAGTGTTCTTAGCTATAGTTCATCATCATCAGCCTGCTCATTGCTGAAATATCACGGTATATCTGGTTCGTGATAGGACGATTAGCAACTTGCAGTCGTTTGATGGGGTTTATATTTTGCATCCTGGTTCGTGACACTTATGAATATATACACATTATTGGAAAGTTGACCTACTGGTGCAGCATCACCTGGTAATCAATAGGATACCCAACTCCTCACCAACTTAGAGCAGAGGTTTCGTGTTTGGGCTCATTTTAATTGCGACAATCAGTAAAACGTAGATAAACAGTAAATATTTGCATGCTGCTGCTGCAGCATTAAATGGATTATATAGGAGCCAAGCTCCGAATGAACCTAAAGTGGAGGTTTCATGTTTGGGCTCATATTGACGGCCTCATCCAAGAGGACATATTTTATAGATGGTATTCATTGGGATATGATCCAGTTGATAGGAATTAAATTCTGCACAAGTTTAAAAAGCATAAAATAAAATTAAATTAAGAAATTTAAAAAAAAACCCTCCAAAAAACTTTAAAAAGTAATGAAATAACATTTCCTGACTTTAAGTTTAAATCATTCCTAAGAGTAAAGTAATATTTTAGTCCATAATTATTGTTGTCAAGGTGTGTCGGGGGACCGCTAATGTAGATGTTTGATTTCACATTTACAATATAAATTAAGGGTCTGTTCACAGCGACCCGAATCGAGAGAATCAGCGACTATTATGGCGATACAAAATGCAAAAGTCGCTGCTGTGGTAGTTTACTTAGCGGTCCCCCGACACACCTTGACAACAATAATTATGGACTAAAATATTACTTTACTCTTAGGAATGATTTAAACTTAAAGTCAGGAAATGTTATTTCATTACTTTTTAAAGTTTTTTGGAGGGGGTTTTTTTTAATTTCTTAATTTAATTTTATTACAGAGAACGCTTATTACATTTTAAATATTGTCACCATGCACATTTTTATCTCCAATTAATAAAGTTCTCATATTATTTTTTTTATTTAAAAATTGTAGTTGACTGTAGTTGGCCAATTGCAAATTGTATATCTGCGGGGGCCCTTAAAATCTTTAGGTCAGTCTATCTCAAAGTGTGTTGTAGGGGGCAGGGGCTCTGCGAGCAATACATAAATTGTTTCTAGAAAAGTCCTAACACACCGGCATGGACACAACTAAGGTACAAGGTAGGGAGCCGGCTACATGAGGCGGCTGCAGACGATGTGTCGTCGCGACACTACTGGTCTCTATGTATTTGTATGAAAAGTGTCGCTAGCTTCGTGTGGCTAGCTGCCGAGGGTAATTTCATAGAAATACTTACGAGTGACGACACGTCGTCTGCAGTTGTCGCTTGTCGCTCGGTACCAACTTGTACCTTTAATTTGAAGAGTTCATTCGTTAATCGGTTCCAACTTGTACCTTTAATTTATTGGGGTCCGTCAAAAAGATCACTTCTTAAAAAATTCATTCACGCAAAAGCAAGTTTAGAGGGGCATATTCGTTGCCCATCGATCTTCATGCTTACAGCTTCGCCATCATGAGGACAATCATGTTTATCCATCATTGGCCAAGGCCTTACGAGGAAACGGTTATCAAAATATAACGTTTCCTGTTTGACCCCCCGTTAAACTTTTTAACCTGTGCCTCTAACCGTCAAATATTCCACCTCATTAACCTCCCTAAATGCATGCACCTTGATGCGTTAGGTCTCTTCTTATAACCAAATTGCGTACTTCCTTTTAAAATAACTTTGGGGTTACATTATATACTTACAAAAAAAAAACTAGAAGGTGAATTTACTTTGTAGGTCAAATGAGACATTTTTCTCAAGTACATACGGACATTGTACGGTGAAGGAAAACATCGTGAGGAAACCCGCACATGGTTAGCACCGAACGTATTGACCTCTTCTTTCCTCTGGACTGGGCCGACATGTTGCGAGAATGCCGTATGTGATTGGGCAACCATGTGGCCATATTTTCAAAGTGTCAGTTACCCATTTCATCCACTTACGTCTTCAATAATTCCTGACTTCCTGACATAATATACTTTATAATTTTCTTGTTTTTAACTGGTCATCCTTCTCTTTTAAATATAATATTATTAGAAATACAATTCCCAAACACTATTTTGTTTGTATGTTTGTATGTAATACGGAACTAACGAGTCATTCAACCCACATTGGGGTCCGCCCGTCGGCCCCATTTTGATGATACACTGCTGTTTCCGCTCTGCTGAGCACTGGACACGGGCTATTATGTGTTCCAAGGCCACTAACGTAGCGGAGGATAGTAATTTGACTGTTGTGTGCAGTTGTGTGAATTACATCCACACATTCAAACTAATATTATTGCAATACGGAACCAATACCACCAATACATACATCCACACATTCAAAATATTATTGCAATACGGAACCAATCCTAACTAATATTATAAACACGAATGTGTCTGTTACCTCTGTACATATAAATCGATGCCTCTGTACGATTAAACCGATTTAGACGAAATTTTGTGATGGAGATGCTTTGAGTCCTGGGAAGGGACATAGGATAATTTTTATCCCGGAAAAAAGTGCGGTTCTCGCGCGATAAATGAATTTTGGTGCAACGGAGTTGCGGGCGTCATCTAGTTAAAAATAAGTCCTGTCGAACCTTAGAAAGTGTTTAGAAACTTGGCATAAAAATCGTACGTTTTTCAAGTCGCTTTTCCACCAAACCGCCATGTCTTCGTTTTCGCGAGGTTTCGAATTTTAAAACCGATTCCGGTTAATAGAGTTAGTCAAATCGGTTTAGCCGTTCGTCTTGAAATGTTCTTAGAAGCAGTGACGGCCTTACCCATTTCCAGGCTGACGCATGTCTTTGCGAGGCCCTTTGGCTGTCTATTCCTGGGCCTGTAGACAAGTGTCAAAACGCTAACGCTAACTCTAACGTTACAAAATGTATGGGATTTGACATTAGTATTCGCTAGCGAAGCGATGACTTATCTCAAATCGCATACATTTTGTAACGTTAGAGTTAGCGTTAGCGTTAGCGTTTTGACACTTGTCTAGGGGGCAGGCCCCCCATACACCGGGACCTCACCGCCAAAAATTCATATAAAGTGGCACTTTATGACCTTTTGCTTGACGCGAGGCCCCTAAAAGAGCGAGGCCCCTGGCGATTGCCCTGTTCGCCAACCCTAAGCCCGCCACTGCGTAGAAGCCCAGGGAAGCTTAATATTAGGAGAGAAGTGATAAGAAGTTCACCGGGTCAAAATTCAATAAGAACTCGATTTTAGCGTAGCTGTACCTTGAAGTATTTTTGGCACGTAGGTAAAAGTAACTTTCACTGATGACATAAGAGCATCGAGCGTAGTTATAACAATAGTACCTATCTTGAGCATTGTTTGAAGTCATCATTAGCTGATCAGGAGATGATCATCATTATATTCTGATGATTTCACGGTGCCGTCATATAGCGACCGTAATTTAACGGTGAACTGTCATATTCTATTTGGACAAAGTGGCATGGGTCCTTTTGTTTTTTTAGGCTCCCAAACAAAAAACACATTTTTTTCTATTTTTGCTCTTTTATGGTACGGAAACCCGAGTCAATCTCGCACTTGACGGATTTTCAAGTAATTCCTCGCTGTTTTCTCGAAGCATGATTACTATATTTTGTAAGGAAAAAATTGAAAACGGACATCCAAGGTTAAAACAACAATAAGTTAAAAATGTTTAAATTATCTTATTCTTAGTTAGAATTCTCCTTAATATATCAAAGTCAAATATTATACCGGCGCGGAATGGAGTGGAAGTTACTTTTTGACACAAAACTGTACAATGTAGCACAATGAACTTTATGTGATATGTCAACAGTATAACACACAAATTAAATTCGAGCCAAAAATTGGACCCGCTTCTACTCCATTCCGCGGCAGTGTAAATTGAGCCTAAGATTTGTTTTCATATTATATTAATAATTGTAAGGGGTAGTGGGTACCAAGTAGCAACTAAAAATATAAGTTGAATATGAAACATTTTAACAAGGTATGATACAGATTATAAGAATCATTTTACTGTTTAAGGTCAGTACAAAACTCGCACTAGCAACTGGGCAATCCATTAAAAATTATTTCATCTACTTGAAAACAAATCTAAGAAACTTCCTTATTAGTTATTACAGTTATAATATTATGTAAAACGCTAAATGGAACCACAATGGCACTTTTTAATACCACTATCCCACGGTTCTCAGTCTCACCACTTTAAACAAACTAAATCATTGTTATATTTACTAAACGATGTTAATAGAGATCTCACTGTTTCGAAATTCATCTCGAATACTTAAACTAAGGGTCAATTCAGACCGCAACGTGACGAGGCAAGGCGCGGCGCGGCATAAAGTATGCATTTGACAGATTTCCGACATGGCACTCTGTCAATTCAGTACCTTATAAATGCATCTCACGTCGCGTTGCGTTGCGGTCTGAATCAACCCTTAGGGTCAATTCAGACCGCAACGCGAAATCGAAAAACGTCCTACAATCTCTATTATTAGTAAAAATTTAAAAAAATTGTTACCCACTTCTTCCATTCATGTCCTCAATTAGAAATGACCTAATAGAAAACGCTTTCATATCAGAACAGTAGCTTACAAAAACTCACTTTTGCTCTTATTTAGACCATATTATCGTCTTATAAAACTGTACCAATTTTAGTCCTTATTGTCATACGCATACGATCGAAATGCTTACGGTAACCGTACATGTTAATTACGCGTTCCGTATACCCCATTAGTTACGGTTACCGTAATTCCCACCTTATACTTAACCGATCAATTAACTTTAACGGTAAATGTTTACTGGGTTAACTGTTATTGTTATAACCTCAAATTGTTATGACTAAATTTCATCACATTTCTTGCAATATACATGGGTTTTGGTAAATTGCATTCTATAATTTCTAAGATTAAATAAAGATGTTGGGAATTGGACAAAACATGACAAAACGTATTGCCAAGTTTTGTCATGTTTTTTACAAATATTTTACGTACTTAATCGGGATTAATTATTATAGTTCTTTGAAAAAGTTACTTTTTAATATCATACCACCTGCAACTTTTCGCCATCGTCCAACGCGAAAAACATACCATCCTCATCACCTTGATGAGTGGCAGTCTTCCACAGTGCGTTTTTCGCGTAACTTTCTGCCGAGCACTGTAAAACTCTGGAACGAACGAACCAGCAGTATTTCCGGACCTATACGACCTGCAAACCTTCAAGAAGAGAGCGTATTCCCTCTTAAAAGGCCGGCAACGTACCTGCAGCTCTTCTGATGTTGCGAGTGTCCATGGGCGACGGTAGTTGCTCACCATCAGGTGACCCGTTTGCTCGTTTGCCCCCTTTTATTTGAAAAATAAATAAAAAATTCAAGGTAAGTATAATATTTACGTGTACGAGCAGTTTCGAATTACCCAAGTGGCAGGAAAGCGGTTTAAGTAAACAAACACCGTTATATAATATTGTAATCACTTTCAAAGTCGATCGCGACTATAATACGGTCCACTGGTTATAGTTAGATTTTTGCGTGAAAGGCGAAAAATGCAGTAATGCAGGGTTCAGGCTGGATTTTATATGCGGTGGCGTGAACGCGCGTTTTGGCCGTTATACCGCGAGAGACCAATAATTATGTAAGTAACGATTTATTGCAGCCTTTCCCAAAGTAGGCGATAACGCCCCATTCTGGGCGCTGAACGTCTAAAGGGTGTGGGACCCATAAAAAATAACACTACGCCCAGTGTAGAGGCTTGGGGGGTGATTCGTAATTTCATTTCATCTGGATGCATTTTAAAATCTAAAATTAGGGGGCGCTTAAACATAATTTGTTCTGAAAGTGGGCATGTCCACAATAAGTTTGGGAACCCCTGATTCATTGAAATAGCGGCGCGGTCACGCTGTCATTAAAGTTTAAACAATAACATGTACATTGCTTGCCATTTCGCGGTATGTCAAAGTCAAAACCGCGCGTTAGCGCCGCTGCATATAAATCCAGCCAGGATCAGTATTCAGTTCAAATTGCAATGAAACACCTAACTAACCTAACGCCTCCATCGTCCAGGTTTAGAGCGTGGCTCTAGTCCGAGTCAAAATAGTAACTGTAGAGTCAAAATAAGTAAGATCGATTCCTGCGTTGGAAACAATATTATGTTTCTTTCAAGTTTTGTTAAGACAATCATGCAGACTGATCATCTGATTGTCTGACAAGTTACAATTAGATTCATGCATCGGATGGGCATGTAAAAAGTCAGTCCTCGGTCCTGCGAGCGTTATTACTTATTAGAGCCCCAGCCCCCAGCAGACTACAGACCTTTAGTCCGCCGATGTTTGACCAAATTGGGGTTTCAGTAAGTACATTATTATCGGCCGATGCAAATCATCTGGTATGCGCACTTTCATACATCTTCGTACTGATTAAGCTTTCGATCCTATCGGCCGACTGAAAGTCTGCGGGGGCTCTACCGCTTTAAGTTTGAGAGAGCTTTAGCTAAACTATCAGTGCCGAAGCTTCGTCAATTGATTGAGAACATATTCTCTTTTTTTTCGCTTTCGGTGTTAACAATGCATTATGTATACAGTATTGTAGCCACAACATTACCGAATCGAAAACCGGGCCGCTTTCGAAAGAAATTTCATTTGGTTATCTCGCTTTAATCGATTTTCATCAAGCGGTAGAGATTATCAATTAACTACACTATGTTCAGCACCAATCTAAATTCAAAACAAACTGATTAAATTTTAAAAGAATCATTAATAATCACTTTATTAATAATTCATAACAATAATAGCGGTTTCGGCGACAGTGGCCTGTTGTGGACGAAAGTTCTACGAAGGTTTTTTATCCATATTCCATACTATCCATACTAATATTATAAATGCGAAAGTGTGTCTGTCCGTCTGTCTATCTGTCTCTCTGTCTGTTACCTCTTCACGCTCGAACCGCTGAATCGATTTTGCTGAAATTTGGCATGGAGATACTTTGAGTCCCGAGAAAGGACATAGGATAGTTTTTATCCCGAAAAAATTTGCGGTTCCCACGGGATAAACGAATTTTGGCGCAACGGAATTGCGGGCGTTATCTAGTATGACTTACTTACTGCTTATATTATAATATATTATAATATGTTTTTATAGTGGTTTTGGCAAGGATTACCGACACGACGACTACAGGACAGACTTTTTATATGCCCATCACTCATCCTATCTACATGATTGTCCTAATCTTACTTGGATATAATATTTTTTATTGTTGGAAAATGGTAATAACTTAATAAGCAAAGGTTTGTTTTGATTATTTAAATAATTATCTACATTATTTCGTCATTTTATTTTTATTCTGTCCTGTATTCAAAAATCGAAATATGATGTGATTATACTCTATTTCTCTCAATAGGATAATACTTATCTATACATATCGTCATATATAATGTAATAGAAATATAATGTAATAGAAATCAAGTTACGGAAATTATTACAATCACTTATTATATCATTTAAGTATTTAAGAATTGTGTCCCAGGATATTTAATAAGTAATCCACGTTAATATAATAAATATGCGAAAGTGTGTCTGTCTTTTAGCTTTTCTTGCTCACCGATTTAGAAAAAGTTTGGTAAGCTTTGAGCCCCCTTGAAAGTAGAGGTATGCACAGTGCACACAGTTACAGGGAAGTAAAAAATATTGTACCTTTATTTATAAAAGTAAAAAAAAACAGATATACAAAACTGAATTAAATACAAAACATGCAATTTTCTTACTCACTTTTAAAGTAAAATAACTACTTTACTGTAAATATATATAATCCTAGTCAAGAACGGTTTTAGCTAAAGACATTGCCTGAAATTTGTTGAGCACGCCAGGACTGTACAACTGGGACTCCAAATATGATCTATCTTACCTGCAAATCAGTTATTGAAATTTGAAACTTTTAAACTGATTTGAAGGAACGAGACAAAAGACAAACAGACACAAACCTTTATAAAATAATTTTAGTATGGATTTCTCACCAAAGCCACTAATGATGGCATGATTCAATTTTGTGGTGTAATCTTGTAAGCAATGTCATTACACAATTTCTCAAGATTCATTCATTTTCCCAGCAATTTGATTATTTTGTTGTTAACTTGTTACTTTAGAAATAGACAATCTTCATAATAGAAACTCTTATTACAAAATGCAATAAAGACTAATGAGATATTATGCATAATATTGGACTACATTGTCTACTTTTTAATAGAGCAAATGTATGGTTCTTGTGCGACTTCCTTTTGCACACAGTGCTAACATCTAGATTAGTAAGGGTGAAGCCAAACAAACGTAATTTGTGAGTTGTGAATCGCAGAATTTCGGCTGGCAGAAATTCTGCTGCATTTGGTTTCATACAAAAGTCCTGTTTGTTTCACACAAGCGTAATTTTGTGAGTCATGATTTGTATAAAAAGATATTTACGTGATCGAAATTTTACGACCCACAACTCACAAATTACTCTCGTTTGGCTTCACATGGCTTCACCCTTACTGTTCTATTAATAGAAATTATCCCATGTGCTTTCCCAGGACTCAGAGCATCTACATCATCTACAATTGAAGGCTTTAAAAAACATAATAAAGCGGCCAAGTGCGAGTTGGACTCGCCCATGGAGGGTTCCGCAGCAGCAATAAGATTTATTTTTATGAAATTAAAATATTTTTGATTTAGTTTTATATTTCAGTCGATTTAATGAAATTTAGATTAAGGTTTACTATTTATGATGTATAAAAAAAACTACTGGCTAGATCTCGTTCAAACCAATTTTCGTTGGTAGTTTTTATAGTAATCTACTTCATATATTTTTTTTGAATTATCATGCCGAGCTACTTTAGAAATTAGAGGGGGGGGACACACATTTTTCCACTTTGGAAGAGTCTCTCTCGAAAACTATTCAGGTTAGAAAAAAATGATATGAGAAACCTCAATATGATTTTTGGAGACCTATCCATAGATACCCCACACGCATAGGTTAGATGAAAAAAAAATTTTTGTTGTTTCAGTTGTACCTATGGGGACCCCTAAAATTTTTAATATTTTTTCCATTTTTGCATCAAAATCTTAATGCGGTTGACAGACTACATCTACTTACCAATTTTCAATAGTATAGCTCTAATAGTTTCGGAGAAAAGTGGCTGTGACATACGGACGGACAGACAGACAGACAGACAGACAGACAGACAGACAGACAGACAGACAGACAGACAGACAGACAGACAGACAGACAGACAGACAGACAGACAGACATGACGAATCTATAAGGGTTCCTTTTTGCCATTTTGGCTACGGAACCCTAAAAAGTAAACAAAAAAACTCCCATATTACTCTAATACAACTTTTAACTCAATTATTTAAGTAGTTACAGGAAGAGGCGAAAAGAAAACAGACATACAGACAAATTTTTGCAAATAGTATTCAAATATCAAGCTTATTTAGCTGTTAATTCCTCGATCGTGGAAAAACAAGACACAATAGCCTTTCTATTGTTATCACGGTAGCCAGTTACCGCTTCGGGCTTTAAGTATTAAGCAGTAAAAAAGGCAACATTGACAAACACAGTTTTGCATTCATAATGTTGGAATAGATATGCATAAATATGTAAATTCACAGCTGGGTCGTTCTATTTTTTCGGTCCCATTTGCTTTCAAGATCAAAATTTGATATTTACGAAATTATTTTTTTCGATCAAATACTTTTAAAATGTTAAGTCTATAGTGTTCTACTTTGCCACGTATTGTGTATTTCCGTAAGATAAATAATCAAAAAGATATTTATCATCAAATAGCCAAAATTTCATTTCCCTCGACTGTACACTCCCAGATTTCTTAGCTTAGACACAATTTTCTAGGAGTTTTTGTAATAAATCTTATTATGTTTTTTACTGGAACATTAGCTTAAATACTCATATTGACCTTTTTAAACATAAGAATGAACTCGGGTATCTGCAACATTGAGAGAACGTAGGTTTTAATTTTGTCACGCGAAATAATTCATTTCTTTTCAAGCAAATGGTTTTTATGTTTTTGACCAAATCTGCATCTGTAGATCAACGTGCAAACATGTTTCGCAACCACCGTGCCCATGTCTGCCATACATTATAGGCGAGATAAGATGTGCGCATTGCTTCTCGGAGAAAATTTAATTTTTAGTTGCAATTTCTCGTTTTGTCACGGGTAAGCCTGCATTACCATTCGTTGCCTATTTAAATGACTTTTGTTACTAGTGATTTTTATAATACATTATGATAAAGGCTATTGAAATACCTTCTAAAGATATGTCGCATGGCTTTTGAAATATACAAGAATACAACAAAAATTTAAATTAAATGCCAAAACTTCATTTCCATCCACTTCATTTCCACCCATTTCTTCCGATTTTTTAACCAATTTTCCGGTGTTTTGGTATTATTTAGTATTTTTATAACAGATTTTGTCCAAATTCTATCTATATATTACATTACATTTTTAATATTTCTTGCTGCGAGTCATTTTGTACCAAATTACCGGTAATCTAAAAAAACAGAGAATGGATTGCTTCATCATCAGTTGGTTCACTTGAACGGTTCTATTTTGGGGGTTCGTTGTCTGTCTCATCACTGTTATCTACTATTAGATAGAAAAGGGGGGATTAATTACGTCTGAGACAATATTTACTTAGGAGAAGTCACTGTCGTTCAAAACAAAGATTTTTACCTAGCTTGTGGATTGTGTAACTCTATATAGATATTGTAGATTTACGCCCTGTCAAAGAAATGTTTCTGGAGCCTTCAATAAACCGACTAGCACAAATTACTGACAAATAAATATGGAAAATATATCTCCGAATAGTATTATTCATGTTCATCTCATAATGAAACTAAATATGTGATTATTTTCAAATTCACGTCACACACGGATAACCCGGTATATTTTCCTTTTAATAAGTACCTATCTTCGTAGTACTAGTCTAGCTAGTACTTTATAATTAAGTGATTAAACTTAATATTTGAGATTTTAAAATGTTTTTTAAGAATTTAAGACTTTATTAGTTACTGGGACATTATACATATTTTTGTTGCTAAGCATCACTATATCTAATGCTTGTTAATGTATAAAGTGGTGTGTAAAAAATTGAGATATTATTTTCAAGAGTTTACTAAAGTTCACTAAATTTGTAGGCGCAAAATTGCATAGAACTGCGATTTGTGAGACTATTTCCTAAAATATTGTTTTCTTAAAAAATCTAGTAAGTTAATAGATAGGTAAAGTGCATGGAATGTTGATTGTATACGATTATATAGTAGAAGTAAAGATTGCTTGCATTTTTTAAATAAAATAATAATGTCTGACTTGTTTCTTACTTTTTAACAAAATTCTTATATTTTAATTTATTTTAGTAGATGAGACTTAAATTAAAATACTGATCTCATTACTCATAAAAATAAAACAATAACAAGTATTCTGCTTATAACTAACATGAAATTCCTTATTTTTTTTCGCTTCCATATAACTATTTTTCATTTCCATCCAATCCTTTAAATTTCCATCTTATCGATTTTCATTTCCATCTGTTGCATCATTACCATCCATCTATTTATATCGTAAATATAAATAGCATACTAAGGCAATTCAGGGATCAGAGTAAGTATACGTACACAAGCCTAAATACAAAATTTTGTCGAAATATCTTAAAAAAAAAACGATTCTACGAAAATGGCCAAATGGGACCGAAAAAATAGAACGACCCAGCTAATACGTAACTTGACATACAGAACTCGTATGACAAACCTGACGAGACCTGACCTTGACAATAACAATTTGGATGTAAGAATTATTTAGCAATATTAAAAATAGATTGATTGTATAAACAATGAGACGGTCAGAAAATTTAATTCTATGACCTTTAGTATGCAGTTTTGTTACTTGTCTCCTGGATAATAATAAAAGATCACAAAAGTAAAAGATGTTGAAAGTTGTATTTGACTCTTCTACATAATAAGATCAGCAAAACACCATATAATATAAAGGTATAAACTAAGCTACTAATCTTCATGTTTTTAAAGTTTTTTCCTGAAGTGGTTGCTACCTTTGATTGCAAGTAACAACAATGTAAAAATATACTGTGTGTAATTTGGCTTCATTCCTTCAATAAATTTGGTTTAAACTAAAAATTATCTTCGCTTAGTAAACCTACCAGCTGTAGATTACTTTTCAAATACTTTTTCCTTCCTTCTTTTTCTATGAAATGCTAAAAGTAATGACCACTCTCAACGTTAAACAAGTAATTCTATGTTTTCAACCATAAATTAAGTGGTGTAAATGAAACTTATGGAGTAAACTGAATGCAGAGTAAGGAATTTACCTGCTACAGTGTAAAAAGCGGCCTCCTTTCCAGTAATTAAGATGATCCACGCAACAGGATGCGAAACGCCCTACAAACACTTTACACTAATTTCACCCAATTATTATACTTGCAAGTAAACAAACAAGTAAACTAGCACGACCATAAAACTTGTAGATATATTCTCTCGTTATTATTCTACAGCAATTAACTGATTTACTTTTTTACGGAGAAAACAAAATTCGTGGCGCACGCGATCGCAACGAAATACAAATTACAAATGACAAATGTCGACTGTCAGCTGACAATTGACATTTGACAGCTGACAAGAGAACATGACGTAGTCAACTGTCAAGTTTTTTTTAATTAACTAAAGAACAGCTTGCAATTATTTATTCAAAGTTATTAGCATTTTGTGGTTTATAATGCATAATAAACAGAATTTCGGTTTATTTTGGTGTTTCAGTGCTAAACGAAAGCGAACTTTTCAGTAATAGGCTTAGCAGATAAAATTATTAACGATTTTAATATTATTGTTCACATTATTAAATTTTATTATCCACTAGTGACAGAATAAAACAATAGATTTCTAATAAGTAATCATTATTTTTGTACCATCACAAAAACTATAATAATCACATAACAGCAGATAATATTTACCATGATATACACATATCTGATATCATCATTAAGCAACACTTAAAGTTATTGGAAGACTAATTATTGATCTTACTTTTTTAACATTGTATAACATTGTAAAATTACTGTTTCTTTGGTGGTCTTGCTCCAAATATAACGGTTCCCACTCTCACGGTTGTAGCTCCTAGTTCAATCTGTAAGCAGAAAAATATCAGATGGTACTTACAAAAAAGTATTTGTAGTTTATTTAAAACTACTGGCAATCAAGCTTTGGTTGTATGGATAGTTTGATGCGTGATAACGATAAGATTGGAATTTAGTAGAATTTAACTCAAAAATGTGGTATTTTAGGCATATTAAGTTGTAGTACCTATCTGGATGTACAAAATTTTACATTGCATTATCATCATATCTTGCAGCCATTGCTGAGAATCCTCCATTCTTATCATTCAAGACTTTAAATATATAGATCGCAACACTCAAAGATATTTGATTGTTCGTCTTAGTGGTGTCACTATAGGTACTTAGCACTTGTATTTGTTCATATTGTGATGGGTTACAAATACTTACTGCATGTTCATAATCAGTAGACATTCCCATAGACAATTCTACTTTGTTTATATCCAAGTTTAGCTTCTCACACACTTCCTGTCTACATTTGGCCAGGGTCAAAAAGTCTGGGTTGGGGCCCTTGGAGGTATCATAGTCATACTGGCCAATCGTCATTAACCCTTTGAAGTCCAATTCGGGACAGTTCTTCAGGACATGTTCTACGAGTTTTGTTGTTTCTGGTGGCTCAACACCGCTTTTAGCTGAAATATAAATTGTTATTTGTTATTTTGGTGCATTAAAAATTACTTCTACGTCTTATAGAAGTGAAATTCGCAATTATTTCATATCCATACTAATATTATGTGTGTCTGTCTGTTAACTCTTCACGCCTAAACCACTGAACCATTACCACTTAACCATTTTTGCTGAAAGTATGGAGATACTTTGATTCCCAGGAAAGTATATGGGATAATTTTTATTTCAATAAAATGTAGGGTTCCCTTGCAATAAACAAATTTTGGCACTACACATTTGTGGGAGAAATCTAGTAGAAAATATTTCTTTGCGCATTTTTAAGTTAGCACTATTTTGCACTTTAAAATATATTATTATTATAAACACCTCCGTGGTCTAGTGGTACAGAGCGCGGCTCTTGACTCGGAGGTCGTGGGTTCGATTCCCGCGTTGGAAACATGTTATTTCCAAGTTTGGTTAGGACAATGCAGGCTGATCACCTGATTGTCTGACAAGTAAGATGATCCATGCGTCGGATGGGCATGTAAAAAGTCGGTCCTGCGCCTGATCTCTCGCCGGTCGTGTCGGTCTGCCGTCCCACTGGGTTATGAGAGTAAAGGAATAGAGAGTGCTCTTGTGTACTGCGCACACACTTGGGCACTATAAAAATACACCTGCGTAGCTGGCCTGGTTTCAATGAAACCGGCCACCGTCACCGAAACCGGTGTGGGAGCTATTATTATTATTATAAATGTAAAACAGCTTATTTATTATTATAAAACTAACCTTCTTCCAAACTTGTATTAACTTGTACAAACACTTTCAACTTCTCATTCTCCTTTCTATATTTCACCCACTGCTTATTCAAGGTGTCGGCAATTTTATCAGAATGAACCGTTTGTACCATGAACAGATTAGGAACTCCTAATAACTTATTTACTTTGTTTGTTTGCGCATGTCCTATAAAATGCCATCTAATGTCCTTGCATTTCTCTAGTATTTCTGGATCACTTGCCTTCTCGGCAAGTTCATTAACATAGTTTTCACCGAAATCTCTCTGTCCCGCTTCATAGGCTTCGATGATGAGTTTTGGTGGTTTTATTTTGGATACTGCTATGAGTCTTGGTGTGATTTGTGGTAGGTCCTGAAATAACATAAAAATAGTTTACTTGTGTTACATTGCCTACCAATGTTGAAAATAAACAAAATATAATAAGCAATTATTTCATTTCTGACTAGCAAAATGTCTATTGTGTAATCTTGTAACCAATGATTAAAGCGTCTACCAGACAGACACAGCCTGCAGTGGCGGTGGCGGTCAGTTGGATGACTTGGCCGCGTGTGTCTGTGTCGTTCCTAGAACTCTCAAGTCATCCACTGACCGCCACCGCAACCGCAGGCCGCGTCTGTCTGGAAGATGCTTAAACTATACTAATATGGATAATTTTGTTACAAGCTAACCAAATAAGGAAAAAATAATTACTCCTAGTGACACAGTAAATAGTAGCGATAACAGTAATAATTTATTATCAGTCTAGACATAATAATCTTATCACTGTAGGTATTTAAATTTATGATGTCATATTACATTACTGTCTCCATAATAAAATTTGCAATTAATTTCTATGTGATGTAATAATTTATCTTCTAAAATAACTTGCAGACAATTCCTATAATCCGCGATCGACGGATTAAAACATTTTAGAATAATTAGTAGCAGTCCTATAATAAACACTTAATATCTTGATATTATTGCTTCCACATTCGTTTATCAAAATTCATTCTTAGAACCTTACAAAACAAACACAGAAGTTTTGATTTTAAAGTGAAAAATCGTTTTTAAGATAATATTTATTTGTCATCAACTTTTTTATATTAAACCTAGGCTAAAATAATAGTTAAAATATTATAGAGTATAGATATTATTGATTAAAACCAGTTAAATCTGTTTTTTTATTGTAAATATTTATATGTATAGAGATTTTGGAGGTTAGAATGTTTAGTATTTTATACCATAGTAGCTTTGGTACAGGTAAAATAGTGAGCCATGAATGATCAAAAAGATATGAAATATTGCCTACCTTGCTTCTTCTAGCCACAGCATTTTCGATATTCGTCAAAACTGTTTTTAATCCATACATAATATCGATTTCTTGTTCGTTGGCCGTTGACATAATAGTTGCCCTCTCGCGGTATCTACGACTGTTCGGAGTTTAGAGGAATTGATAATAACAAGATTCACGGTCAATACCAGCAAATTATTATCAGAGTTTATTAGATAATAACAAAGCTGTATGTATAAAATTTTATTTTTCACACGAATTTCTTAACAGCTGACGTCTGACAAGTGACAGATAGTCTGCAATTTTATGTCAGATTGATCTTCTTCTTTCAATAGTTATAAAACCGAAGATGTAGGCTGTCACTCATACGTGGAGACTGCAGGGCTTCATAACGTTATCGAATAGCAGAAAAAATATCGAAAAATATCGTTACGTACCGTTATTTTTATAATGGTAGCCAGATAACGGTAATTTTTTTTAACGTTATCTAGTAACATGACGAAAAAATATCGTTATAATATAACATTTACCGTTATCAGGGCTTCAAATATCGTTATCTTTTCATAACGTTACTGCTTCAAAGGCAAAGATAACGTTATGAAAAATTAACGATATTAGGAAATAATGATATTAATAACGGTAATTAATGTTATATTATAACGATATTTTTTCGTCATGTTACTAGATAACGTTAAAAAAAATTACCGTTATCTGGCTACCATTATAAAAATAACGGTACGTAACGATATTTTTCGATATTTTTTCTGCTATTCGATAACGTTATGAAGCCCTGACCGTTATTAATATCATTATTTCCTAATATCGTTAATTTTTCATAACGTTATCTTTGCCTTTGAAGCAGTAACGTTATGAAAAGATAACGATATTTGAAGCCCTGACAGGATGATGTACTTGAATATGCACCTAACCTTATTTTCAAAACATAAAAAAAATTTATGTCACTGTCAAAGATGTACTGTCGGCCTGTCACAACCACAGATTAAGGATATATAGGTAGATGTAGTCTTAGCCCGTCATCGCGTGGCCATTTTGTGCTTATTTTCATACAAGTAGTGTGCGTTTATTTTCTTGAATATTTCTATTTGTCGATCATTTCGAAGCACATTTAAATCCAGAAAAGAAAGTCATTTAGTTCATGATATCGATAAACTATAGTTCAAGTAATGAGAATCCGTAAACACACGTAAAAAGCTATGCAACTTTTGTAGTGAAATTAGTAATTAATGTGACATTTTTAGCACTAATGCCTTACATAACACGAATAAGGGATTATTAAACTTAAATATTATCCTTTTTAGCTTACAAAAATACCAATTGAAAAGACCAAAAAACGTTGTTCAAAACTTACGTAATTAATGTTAAATCCACGTGTTTGAGGCATTCTTTGGCCATTCTTATGGTTTATAATTTAGCGGAACCATAGAACTCAACAATATCTAGCATAAAATGTTCAATAAAAACCTTTATTATCACTTTTATTACATGAAATATGCATACCGACTCCTTTGTTATGTCCTAGTAAGTAGGACATAACATTACACGCTTTTGACGCTTGTACACTGATATAAGGCTCTCTCCTGCTATAGTATCTCAATGGTCACAACGAGCAAGGAAGTCTGTGGGAAGTCTAGTCAGCTGTCGCCTCTAATCTGTGCGTGCTGACGAGTGACGCCTGTCGTCTGTCAATGTCAGTTACCATTGATTTTTGTTTGTGGTGTTTTCAGTTTTGGCCTTCGGGTGTTTTCTGTTTTGTGAAAATTTTTATATGTTTTTATCCTGATTTACCCAAATCAGAATGATAAATAATTAAAAATCGTGAAGACCTTAACGGTTCAACATGAACGTGTTAGAGAAAGCCGAGAAATCCCTAGAGTATTTGAAGAACAGCGTCGATAGTACTTCAAAGTAAATAAGTTTCTGCTTTATGTAAAATTTTTTGCGATATTTGTACTAATGTGAATTTTTTGCAGATATCATGAGCTTCAGGCGGCAGCGAGTGCGTTGGGTCGATGTTCTGGTATCTTAGGCAGTCGGCATGCTTACGCTAGACACTATGCGAATTTACTTCCTTCATCCATACCGATATTACTGAACTTAGCAAGCCACGATAGCGTAAGTACTGCTTAAATCTCTACCAAACTAAATATTTAAAAGATTAAAAGGTAAAGATTTCCAAACCTACCCCTCCCTAGTAAGTAGTAAGTAATACATAAACACCAGAAAACAGATGACCTTATCTCAAGATTATGTAAATTTCTACTAAATGGGGGGTGGGGGGGGGGGGTCCGGGGGTGGAAGTGGCACGAGGAGGTTTTTCTCACCCAAAACATCCTCTCTCAATCCATGTGACCACCAAAAAATTGGGGTAGGTTTGGAAAGCTTAGCCGATTAAAAGACGAGCCCCACAAGATCTTCTGTAAATTAAGATAAACAATAAATACATATTGTATGTAACGAGCATGATCATTGATCATAATATCAAATTTATATGATTTTAACCTTTCAAGCCCCAGCGGTCTCATGTGACTGCGATAACAAAAGAACAAAAGATTTCCGAGAATATGTGATCGAGGGTTTAAATGATACTTTTAATAATAGCCTTACCAATGCTCTTCGGCTTATTGTCAAAATATATTATGTTATTTCAGGCAGAGGTACGTCTATTAGGTGATGAAGCTCTCAACAACTGTGTTGCTGGAGGTCTGGCATTCCATTCACACAAAATAAATATTATACTACAGAACCAAATTGATTCTACAAAAAATGCAAGGTACTGCTTACAAAATTTGTTTTTAACACTGATTTGGTTTTAACTTTGTACTGTGGTTTACGGACACTATGATCACAACATGCAAAAAAAAAATACATTATGTAATTTGGTGGTGTTAAGTCATACCCAGCCAACTACAGCTAATATTGAATGGCCACAATCCAACCAAATTATATGTAAAGGTCCACTATCTGCCTCTGAATTAATTTCTTTGATGGTACAATAGGGATGATGACAAGGTCAAATATTAGCTTTCGTTATTAAAATAAAGAAATAACGGTTAAAAATAAGTGTTTCCAAAATTTCAGCTTGATAGCTTTTGTATTTTTTTTGCTATGCACCTTCAAAGTTGGATATTCAAGTCGAAATTTTCAATCAAAACCGGTTAAGAAGGCTTCAAAAAGTCAATTTTTAAACAAAACTGGATTAGTTCAGTAGTCGTAGTAGTAGTTGATACTAGTTTTTTAACCACTGTCATCCACTGTGTAAATTTTTTTGTCGCGGACTAATCCGGTTTTGTTCGCCAGCTCCTCAATTACAATAATTAGAGATTTTCTTTAAAAATAAAGTCTTTTTTTATTTAAAGTTTAATTTCTTTCTAGATGGATTAGAGCTGCTCTATCAAGAGTATGTCTTGGGGACTGTTGGCTAAGACCAGGAGTTGGGAAGATCCGGTCTCAAGCACAGACATTGATTCCGAAACTGAGTCAAATTATCCGACAGACAAACGATACCCAACTTATTGTAGAGGCATTAGAGAACAATTTGCCACGAATACTAAACGCGCTAGCTGAATATACGACAGATGAAGAGATATCTGGTAAAGTTAGGTTTTAAAAAATATGTATTTCATGTTAAATATAATACATGCATAGTTATGGAACAAGTACAAATTCAAACATTGACCCATCGGTACTTTTCCACTATTTAACGTTAAAGCTGATCGTACATTTTTAACACCATATGTGTTGAACGCATTGCATAGTACATTTGGTGTACTATGCGATACATATGTCGTAGGATGATTTTTGATAAATCGAATTATCGCAAAAATTCTAAGGACTTCGCGAAAACACGTATAATTAGACAATGGTGATTACATTTTTCAACCTTACTGACAAAAGGTAGTGTTTTCGCGAAAATGCGAGTCGCCTTAGTAAGATTGCGAAACGAATCGTTAGTTAATATCGAAAAAAAAAACACCGATTGGTCGGTTTAAGCGCCCCACAACAACATCTTCTCTGATTGGTTGATGACATTTAAAACGTCAAGTGTTCTTGAAAGCTGACGGAAGCATGAAAAATGTAATCACCATTGTCTAATTAATAATTATCCGTGTTTTCGCGAAGTCCCTAAAATTTTCGCGATAATTTGATTTATCAAATCATCCTACGACAAATTATCATGACAAAAAACATGACATTGTAAATGATTCTTTTTGACTAGCCTTCTTTTTTTAGAACTGTCAAAAAGCCTTCTACCCCTCGTTGAATCTTCGGAGCCAGCCATAAGAAGAGGTATAGCAAACTGTGTCGCTCATTTATGTTCACACCGAGAGCCACTACTGACGAATTTACTTGCAAAAGTATATGGTATGTATTTCATTTTATGAAGAAAATAATAATTAATTAATATTAAGAGATTTCTACTGTCCATTTGGTAAGAAATTGCTTGATGGTAAAAAAGAATACAACCAACAAAAAAAAAGAAAAAAAAAGTTTTTTAATTTTTTTCTTATGAGATATACTTATAAGATTTATTTTTCAATCCATACTAATATTATAAATGCGAAGGTGTGTCTGTGTGTTACCTATTCATGCCCACGGCCCAACCGTTGAACCGATTTTGCTGAAAGGTATGATGATACTTTGAGTCCCAGGAAATTATGCTTTTTATCCCGGAAAAATGTACGATTCACGCGCGCGCGTGATAAATGATTTATTAAAATGTAATCTATGTAAACTTTTGGCGCAACTAAGTTGCGGGCGTCAGTAAGATATATTATATACTCTGTATTAATTAAATATTATATACTCTGTATTATATACTCTGTATTACTTAAATGCCAAAAGACATTTTTTCTTAATAATTATTATTTTATTTTTTGCAGATAAATTGTGGCCTTTGACTCGCTCAGCTGATGATGATGCGAAACAGGATACAGTTATTTTGGGTTGGTTTTCCATTGTAAAAGCTATATTCCAAATCACCGACATTGAGAAATTCCAAGAGAGTGACGTATTTAGCGTGCAAGATTATTTGAAGGTAATGATTAAATAATATTTTACGTTAGAGTATATAAAAGCCACATTGATGTGGATTTTAAAGATTAGCCACATTTTAACCACATTTAAAATAAAATTTTCGTTGAATCTGTAAGCAACTACTATTTGCTTTGAGAGTTATGGTAGTTATTACACGGCTAATATAGCCACACACAACATTTAACTGTGGTAGGTTTATAACATAAGTCAAATGGGAATTGTAAAATATACCTTAACTTAAATAACACCTTCAATTTTTTTCGTGCCAATGAAATAGAACGCTCTAGACTCCAGAAGCTAAGAAAAAACGAACCTTTATTTATAATGCATCTGTAGAGCGGAAAAAATCTGTTGACATTTGGAAAAATTTAGCCATAAAAATTTTGAAGGTTAGATTTTCATGTTGCCTTAAATTTATTCTTTTTAGCTATACAAACTATGCATTGATCACCTCGAAGTGACCACAACGGAACATAACATACAGAACACCATATTGGAATGTCTGTCTGTGCTGCTCGGTCAAGCAAGGGGCGAATATAGAAGAGCACTTCTCGAGAAGAATCCAAGAGTTGTGAGTCTTGATGACAGGAGTGATAAAGGACATAGGAGGAATATGAGTAAGTCTTTGGCTTTTTAGTTCAAACACTAACGTATATCATAATCTACACACATACATACACACGCACGCACGCACAGCACATACACACAAATGGGCTATACAGTATACTGTACTCGGCGACACATGGCGGTAGCGGTCATTGACTCCTTGTCAAAAACTTGTCATTTTCTATTATGGAGTGGAGATAGAGGAGAACTATGTCTGTATGTAAAAAGTGTCCGCTGAAATGCGTTAAATTAGGGTGGCGCTACAGTAGCAACAGGGTAAATTTTAAATCAAGTGCCATAATGAGGAGCCAAACTAAAACTTAAAAGCTGGAAGCAGATGGCGCCACCACCGAGTATTATTAGTATTTAAATATTATATTATAAATAATATACTTACTGTTGGTTGAAAAAATGAAACAGATTGAGGCTTATTATTTTTAATTACATTCTTATATCCATATAAGACAGTTCTCCTCTATCTACACTCCATATTTTCTATATAAACCACGATTGACAATGAAGTGTCAGATGTTCCTAATCCATTTACAGTAGTAGTACAGATTAAAGTATAACATCTACTACCAGGCATCCGATTCCTACATAAAATTGTCACTACCTCTGCCTCTATATTAAGTAATATTATTGTGTACAAAATATGTTCACAGCCAAACGTATAACCTCTGGCTCTTATTTTGGGTAGTCCGTTAAAAATAATCAACTTTTTACTTTCTATAAAACATTTATTCTTTCTAAAAACCCAGGTTACTCCAGCGCCATATCCTCCCGCACGGTGGCTAGCGCTCCGCTGGAGTCGCGGGAGCCCGAGATCACGTTCAGCGGAGCCCTACAGTTAGGGAGTTTATTGCAACTCGCCACGCCGAGCTTGAGCGTCGAGGATCTTAATATAGAGGTAAACGCCTCAGAACAATATCCGAAATTAGCAAAAAATACCACAGTCCGGTTTTACCCCGGCCGCACATTATAAGGATTTCTGATCACAAAAATCTGGACGCCCGCGGAAACGCACTCTGCTCATATTGTTATGTTTTGTTGTAGATCCCGCATATAATCAGAATTCTGACGTGTCTGACGTCCGATTCAGATGAGTGTCAGATGCCGATTGGATAACATGTAAAATTTTCTGATCAGAAATTCGGATCGCGCTCTCTATACATTTTGTACTAAACTCTCCGGATGGAAATTTCTGATAGATGTGCGGCGTGGTACCCGCGGGCGTTCGAATTTTTCTGATCAGAAATTCTTATAATGTGCGGTTGGCCTTAATAACATATTATCATCATCATCATCATTCCAGACGCCCAGCTCGCCAGCGGAGAGCGACGCTGACATCCGGCCCGACCCGGAGCAGCTGAGCCACGACGTCGCCGAGAAACTGCAAGGCTACGAGAGTGATGTAGTCGATGACGTGGTGGTCAAAGATGGCGGCGTTAAGGTAATAATAAAAACTAGAGGTCGCTTAGTGGTCGAAATACGACCTTTAAGCCGCGGGTCTACCAGGTCGGAATCGGAGCGTACGCACCAGACGGAGCGTTGTAATTTATAATTTGTCAGGCGCAGAAATGACGTTCTAATTCACACATTACCATAGAAATCTATACAAAGCAACAAATCCGTTCGCTGCGTACGGTTCCATACCGATCCGGTGGACGCGCACCTTTAGGGCGTTTATGCATTACATGGAATTTTACCATCCGTTTCGATTTCTTACATTTTGATATGGCAAAGGGCGTTTGTGCACCACGGAATTTTACCGACCAGCGTTCATAACTTTCACGTTTGCCATAATATCAAAACGTAAGAAATCGAGACGCCGTGCTGCGCCGGACGGTAAATTCCGTGTAGCGGTTTCTTCCGGAATTATTGCTTCAACTTGTGTTACACACTTTAAAACAAAAACAGTCTGCTCACTATCTTATAGCCAACTCATTCTTAACTTATTTTCTGATATACTAAATTTCGTACAAAATATAGTTTACTCTATTATTAGCTCGGTGAAGGTCGTCCTTTTGGGTCTTTTACTATTACTGCTTTTTTTCAGATAAACATAGGGTCGTCAGCCGACGAGGACGTCCGATTAAAGTACTGTATACGATTACTCGCGTCTAAGTTTCTTCTCACTGGTAATAAAGGCGGCGTTATATCGAATAGGTAAGTTAATTTAGTAATACCTCCATAATAATAAAATATAATTCGTGAATAACTCACAAACTTGTTTGTCAAGTGACTTTTTCAACGTATCAACATTAAAATATGTCGTAACAATTTTGAGTAGCTGTAGTGGAAACAGAACTAATAGGGTGTTGAAACTCGCCTTAGTAGCGAAAAGCTTCATATTTTTACTGTCAATCTTTGGTTATTTGAGAGACACTCAAATAAAGAAACCTGTTCAAAGAAAACAGCATCTATCTACATAAATCATGTAGATTGTAGCATGCTTAAAAGATCCCTGTAATGTAAAGATTTTTACTTAACTTTTGTTATTGTATTTCAGATGTGTAAAGGTATCGGTCAAATCGTCAGCCTTAACCTGTATAGCGGCGATAATGCAGCTTTACCCGCAAGCCGCGACGTTGTATTTAGACAAGGACGCAGATATAAAGTTTCAGAACTATTCCGGTAATTATTTTAACGTATACGCACGCACTTTGTGTTCACGCACGCATTTTTGCGTATATGTACCTATGTACATTTATTGTATACATAATATTGTATGTATATTTTTGCGTTTATATACGCACGTTTACGTGCGCGAACAAGTACGCGCTAGAAAGCAAGAAAAATATATTGAAAAATCTTTTATTTCATCCTTAGGGTCATCAGAAGGTACAGACTCGAATCAGGACCACATAAATGAGTTCATCCTCGAAAGAAACATTTGCTACCAGGACTCTATAACAGAATCACTAAGTCAAGACCACCTTAACCGAAGTTCAGACAGTCAAGTGCAAATATCTAAAAAAGATAGCAAGTCACTTGAAAAATCTACAGATAGCGAGCTCAAAAGTTCCAAAGATGTACCAAGCAATATTTTAGACAGTAAAGCGAATCTTATAGCTAGTGGTTTCACAGATGGTACGAATGTCAACATGAGTAATAGTAATTTTACTACAAACTCTAACATGACAGCTAGTAATGACCACATGTCAACTGGTTATCCCATGTCAAGTAGCGGAGATGTCCTATCATCGAGCATAGATTTGGACATGAAATTCGATCATTTTGGAGATTCTACAACGAATTTAGATTCAGTGAAATACGAAACTCAGAAAGAAGTGACTCAAGTTGAAGAAGAGAAAATGGAAGTTGATGACAGGGAATTTGAGTTTCAACACATCTCGGATATATTTGTGTTGTTAGAGGGTTACAGTGATCCCCAAGTGAGGGGTTTGGTGCGTGTATGTATTGGAAACTATCTGGTGTCAGCGTTGGATCTCTCTCATGGTGATTATCATAGATGGAGGAATTATAGTGCGTTGCCAAAAGACGTGAGTGACAATATCAGTACGGAGAGGTTATTGGGAATACTTTTGAAGGTAAGATTTATTTTGTTCTGTTAAGAGCGGTTAAATGACGATAGCTGCAGTAGTTGCTTTTAGCCATATAATGTACCATCGAGAAAATTGATTCCTAGGCATTTGACGGACCAACGTCATTTGGTGGGATCATTTCAATTCAATGTTAATTGTGATCTGTCGGATGGGTTTGACTTAACGCGACCAAATTAGTTAGGTCCGCTATCTGCCTAGGAATCAACTTCTCTGATAGTGCATACCTGGATGACATTGGCAGGAGCGACTGAATGCGGAACAGCTATCTCTCAAGTTATATTTAGCGACATGGTGGCGTTAGTTCAATTTTGGCCGCGCGCTAATGTAGTAATCTTTCTAAAGCATCGTCCTGATTACTTTTTCAGGGTCTATCGGACGAACTTCACTCAACTGTGAACCACACACTATCATCGCTCACTCAAGTGGCGATATCGTTATGTAACAGTGTGCATTGCCCACTGTTAGCCAATATACTGAACGCGTTAGTAGCGGTACAGAACAACACATATTGGCTGTGCAGGGTGAATCTAGCTAAGTTGTATGAGAAGCTGCCGTATCAGAGGTGAGTCGATTGTTCATGATATTCTGTTGTAAGCCTTTGTATCCGCATTCCCAACCACGTTTATCTTTATCCGTAACCATATCCGCTTCTGCAGCTGTATCTGTATCCGAATCCGCATCGGTATCCGTCACTCTATCTGTAGCTGCATACGTTTCGTATCCATAACCGTGTCCGCGACTACATCAGATTTCAGATGTGTATTCATATGTTTGGTTATTCTTTTAAATATTAATTCTTTATACATATTATTTTTAGATTGTTCATGCTACATCCCGGGTATAAAGCGCGGAGTAAGCTCATCATGGACACTCTGTATGGCCTCTTGAAGGATAAAGATCAGAGAGTGAGGACTGCCGCAGCTCAGGCTATTGCTAGGTAAGATTTTGTATTCTCAGTTTAAAATAACGGCTAAAACGTAAAATACTCCAAAACATTCCATATACCGCATATTGCAGTCTAAAACAAGAACATCAAATACAGGGAAGCTATATATTATCATATTATTGCCTTTTTTGTTCGCGCAACACAGCAGTATCCATTCACAATAAGCTTATAAATATATTATTTGGTGATATAGAACTCTTATCGTTATTCCAGTATAGTGCCCAAAATCCATCCGTCACCGAGAGCGACAGCTACAACTATGATGGCTCATCTAGCCGCAGCCCACAGCAAGCTATTCCAGTTCAACACGAACAAAACAGCACTAGATCTAGTCCGAGAGATATACTTCTACAACGATCTACCCGAACAGCTCAAAGTTGGGGACGTGGCTAACGATGTCGAAAGCCTTAGTGTTGTCATTGGAGATTTGATGACTAGACTCATGGCTTCTAACAGCAAAAATTATTTGGTGAGTGCGGTGTGCCTTATTTACATGTTATTTGACTTTTAAATTGATTTTAATTTCATGTTTAGTAAATTTTGAGCTTATACAAGCATTCAAAATAGGGAGTACCACAGGGTACCGTTTTAAGACCATTTTCTTTTATGTTATACATTAATGCCCAATGTATTGTATTTTGAAATGAAAATTCCTTTAGCAAGGTCTGCTCGAGACTCTACAAGCTATATGTCGGCGATGGTCGCCATGGAAACACATAGAAGCGTATTCTGGCCACGGTATACTGAACTATTGCTTACATCATTTGGAGAATTGCAACGGAAATGTGATGGCACGGACTATGTTATTAGATATCGCAAGGCTTGTTTATCCAGGTAATATAATAATATGCATATAAAGCAAATAAAATAGCTGTACATTTATATTTACGTCACACCAATTTTATAAACTTTGCGTTTTAATGTGTTAGTAATTCTAGCAAGCGTTTGTCTTTAACGATATTTAGGGTGAAGCCAGACGAGCGTAATTTGTGAGTTGTGAGTCACAGAATTTCTGCCGCGTAAGTATCTTTTCATACAAATCATGACTCACAAAATTACGCTCGTGTGAATCGAACAGGACTTTTGTATGAAAGTGAATGCTGCAGATTTCTGCCGACCCGAAATTCTGCGACTTACAACTCACAAATTACGCTCGTTTGGCTTCGCCCTTATTGTTTTACTTTTTCAGTTTCAATACACAATATAATGCATAACAAGACGAATCGTGATATCTTCGAACGTGATAACCCTGAAAGTGAGAAATGGCATTATCTAGATAATGCCGAGGTGGCAGCCCTGTCTGAAAAGTTCTTTCAAGTTACATTGAAGATGATGAACTTGCTTGTGCATTTGATAGACGAAATCAATCCTAATGTCCATATAAATAAGAGCAGTATTGCGTTACCGGGTAGCCCGGTCAGGAAAAAGACTCAAGGTATGTTTCTATCAATATTACGTTATGCCGTGTGCAACATGTCGGATATTGGTCGGATTATTTACTATATTGCTAGTAGCGTCCTCTGCTCCGACCTTAGCGTGATACTCCCTATTCATCCAAGCTAATAGTATAAATATGTACTTAAGTAATGTGTGTATCTATCTTTTACCTTTTCACGTCCCAACCTCTGAACCGATATTGCTGAAATTCGGTATGGAGATACTTTGAGTCCCGGGAAAGGACATTAGATACTGTTTATACAGGAAAAATGTACGATTCCCGCGTAATAAATGCATTTTGGTGCAACGGAGTTGCGGGCGTCATGTAGTAAAAAAGATTTTCCATTACCAGATACATCACAAAGGAAGAGTAGCACAAGTGAAGATGAGAAAACTCTTAAGAAACGCGCTTCAGCCCCCGCTAATACGTTACGAGCTAACTTCGCTGGACATTTCTACAGGGAGCCGTTTTATATGAAGCTGTATGACAGCTTGAGAGCTACTTATTCTAATCATAAGGTAATTTAGGCTTGAGACTACAGTATAAAGTGTGAGAAAACAAGGTGATAATACTTTAGGGTATGTATAAGTCTCCTGTATTGAGTTCACTGTGAAAGTAGCATCGTTGAACAAGCGATTTTATTGGTGACGAGCTTTTGCCCGCGGCTTTGCTCGCGTTAAGAAGTATTATTATATACCAACTTTCATCCCCTATTTGAACCCCTTGGGGGTGGAATTGATCAAAATCCTTTCTTAGCGGATGCCTACGTCATAACATCTACCTGCACGCCAAAGGTAACTGGGCATAATCTGACCCGGTTTTCGAAATATTTCCTACAGATATAAAATTACTTGTAGATTATTGAGTCCTAGCCTACATTTCATTCTGTGTGGTTTTTTTTTTTTAAACCGTGGGAGAGTTCTAAAATCAACTATGATTCAAAATATGTGCTTAACATCAATTAAGTATTGTAATCAATAAAAACGTATCAATTAAGTATTGTAATCAATAAAATAACAAACGCCTCCTAACAATGTACGGCCAGGGACTAGCATTAGCTGTCTCTTTCGCACGATAGACGAGTTTAGAAGTTTTTTTTTTTTTTTTTTTTTTTTAAGATGACACTATCGTGCCTACAGATATTGATTTTGTTGAATAAAAACTAAGAAAATAATAAAACTAAGAAAAAAATAAGAAGGAATTAGTTTTTATATTTTAGTTGCCCAACAGACTTGTATTGTTAGAGCCAGCAGATGAACACGATGAGTTTAGTTGCTCATAGACCAATTCCTCTGTGTGATTAAGACACCCATTCAATACAATTAGTCGAAAAATGTGTTATCACTAGAGGATATCACTTATATTTTATTTTCAATTTTTGGGTAGATTCCCATCTTCCACATTGATGCGACATATATTTTCGTAAACTAGGGATGTGTATCTAAACATCCAAACTAATTTTGTTTCTGTAGGCCGTGGGTAAAATTTCCATACTAAGGTGCCCAGTGACCTTTCGGCTCGATCCGTCCAGTGGTTTGGGCTGTGCGTTGATAGATCACCATGTCAGTCAGTCACCTTTGAGTTTTATATATACAGATTAGTATGGGTAAGCGCCCCAACGTTATGAATTTTTCCATACAAAACGAAAAACAGTTTAACGCTTTCAGCGCTGCCTTTTTTACAGCAAACTCTAAGAGACCCATACACATCCCAAATTATTATTACTTAGTTTCGTTAAACGCTGTTAAAGATAATAAAATATGTTTTTAAATGTAAATTTAATGCCTGCATTTATTTTACAGATAAATCTAGACCCAAAAAGCAGTATATTCTACAAATTTCTATCAACTACACTCAATTGTTTGGCTATCCAGTTAGAAATGGCCACAGTCGACGAATATGGCCATGTCACGGAAGAGATACTGTATTATCTAAAAGCCATAATGCCATTCTGTCCAGAACTAACAGTAAATTGCATTACTCAACTCCTAAAATGTCTATTCGGAACAAGCATGATAAACCAGTATTCTGACTATATGAGCATAGCGGACCCTGCCCCGAAGAAAGCCAAAGCAAACTTCTTTGAGGATGTCATGCTGATAAACCAATTTAAGACTGATGATGATGATGATAAGAATCTACTGATGATGATGGAGAATTTTGCTAGGAATAGGACAGATAGAAAGTGGGGTACGAACAAAGAGGAGTTGGGACGTTATATAAGATTGTTTGAGCCCGTCGTTATACAATCTTTGAAGGTAAGTTATTCCTTTTTGTAATAAAAAAATAATCATGGTAATCCTCTTATTCGAAGTTTGACAATAGGGAATGTTACGCAAAGGTCGGAGCAGATTTTGTTTACTGTCTATGCAGTAGCTCCACTATGAGTTTAAAGCTTTAGTATTTATCGATACTCGATACCGACTACGTAAATTTTTAGTATGGTGATTTTTGTTCCGCAAGTGACCGCTAGAGGCGCTGTAAAATTTGCCATACTAAAAATTACGTAGTCGGTATCAAGTATCTATAAAAAGTATAGCTTGAAACTCATGGTATAGCTACTGGTGGTTACAAGCACGTACAAAAAGTTTTGTTAGACGTTTGGCAATGTTTCTGCCAATATTCTGATGTCGGGTTCAACATATCGGATTTTGTTCGGATTATATTTTACTGTATGTGTTAGCAGCGCCCTCTGTTTTGATCTTCCCGTAATGTTCCCTGTTGCATTCTACTTTATTTCTACGTTCCTCGGGCTCTATAATTCATCACCATTATTACCATTATTGCTTTGCCTAAAATGTCTTTATCATTGTACCTTCTATTTCTTTTAGAGCTACACCTTTCAAAACGACATACCACTCCAAGTGAGCGTCCTACGTCTGCTGTGTCAGCTATTGTCACTGAGAGTAAACTACTGTATGCTGGACAGCGACCAGGTGTTCATAGGGTACCTGCTGCGGCAGCTGGAGCTGGTGGAGCAGCATGAGATACCGTGAGTAGACCGGTAGACTGGTAGACAGCGAGTAGACTAGTAGACCACTCCAAGTGAGCGTCCTACGTCTGCTGTGTCAGCTACTGTCACTGAGAGTGAACTACTGTATGCTGGACAGCGACCAGGTGTTCATAGGGTACCTGCTGCGGCAGCTGGAGCTGGTGGAGCAGCATGAGATACCGTGAGTAGACCGGTAGACTGGTAGACAGCGAGTAGACTAGTAGACCACTCCAAGTGAGCGTCCTACGTCTGCTGTGTCAGCTACTGTCACTGAGAGTGAACTACTGTATGCTGGACAGCGACCAGGTGTTGATAGGGTACCTGCTGCGCCCATTTTAGTCAATTTATATCACGATGTTTGTTATTTCAGTAACTGTTGTGAGCTGGTGAACGGTATTCTGCTATTTCTGGTCCAGTTGTCTTCCTCCAAACATCACACGAAACAAATTATTGAGTTGCCTAAAGTAAGTGAATTTAAGTTTAAATGAAATCTTGAATTAAGGCTTACTTTTTATTAATGTTTGTGTAATATTTAATGTAATGCAATTTTATAATATTATGCCATAATCAAATTTCTTATAGAAACATGTAGAAACATAGAATTTGAAAGTATAAAAAAGTCTGAAACTATAACTATAATATAAATGGTCAAATACACACCCTAAAGTATTTAAAATTATCAATGTGTTCTGTTACAGCCTGAACATGAGTATACGAATATGTTTTCTAAAGTTTGTCTGTTTCACGATTACAAGAATTTGTCTGTCCAGTTGCTACAACTTTGCGACGGCTTGCTAGCGGCCGGCGCGCTAGATGAGTGCATAGCGGGCTTGCAGCCAGTCGCTGTCAAAGTGTTCAGCAATATGGGTGGTGAGTTTGTCTATGGCCAGTGTAAACTCAGAGTAATGAATGTGTAGGAGCAAGGACCCCTGCAACGAGTGGGAAAAGGAAATGTGGGGATTACCTGGTGGTTGGTTGAGGCAGCTGAACTGGGTAGATGGGCGAAAGTGCTGATGCTCGTGGTCACGACTCACGACACTTAACACCTTGTCCTTTAGTCTATATTCACTTTCACTGTGCTGAGTTATTAGAATTTATCACGGATAAATTGTAGTTAATCGCGAACCTTGTGCCGACGGACGGCTAGCCGAAAGTATTTTGTATAACGAGCGCGAGCGTCAAGAGCGGTGTGTGTCACTGTCAGAGCCGACGTTTGACAGCTGACAGCGACTCATGCGCAGTGTTGCCAACTGCTACATTTGTCACGTCAAAGTTTGGCGCGAACAGAATGAATGAAATATTCTTTATCGTGCACACATAAAAATATACAATTAATGGAATACAGAAATAGACATTACGTTACAAATTTAACTATTTTACCGTGAATAAGATTCCTTTTAAATACAGAAATAGACATTACGTTACAAATTTAACTATTTTACCGTGAATAAGATTCCTTTTAAATTGGTAGCATTAGTAATTTTGGACTCCAAAGCTGTGACAATCTTATAATAAATTCTATGGACTTTGTTAAATACCGATGCTGTAAAAAAGACACAGCAAAAATGTGAAATTTAGTTCCTACCTGAAGGCTGAGCATGAATTGTATTTGAAGGGTCCACTGCAATAATGATGAATGTCCTGAGTTGTTAGTTTTAAGATAAGTGAGTTTTAAAATTTAGAACGGTGTAACAAAACTTGGAATTAAAGATTATTTTGAAGGAAACGCCTGTGACGTTGAGCGTTTTAGCCGCGTAGCCGAAACATAAAAAACATATTTATCACAAAACTATAAGCAATATTGCTAATTTTGTAAATACATTTTAAAGATAATATTATTTCAAGTGACCGAATGACATTACTCGTTAAGATTTTAATTTTTTTGGACGTTCATCATTATTGCAGTGGACCCTTCATTTGTTTTCACACAGGTACCAGTGTCCTCGGCAAAGCTCAACAGACCGAAGCGCAGGCGACGCGAGAGGTCCTATTCTATATGCTGCAGAAGACTATGCATCAACCTAAGGTGAGATCTGATTTTGGAGTTTTGATTAGCAATCAAAACTCGTTTAAGGTTGGCTTGATATCTATACTAATTATTGTAAAGAGGAAAAGTTTGTTTGCATTGAAAGAACAAGAAAACAAGTGATCAATAGTGAGTGAACCAGTGAAACCTACGACTTGGCTACGACCTAGGACAGTGATAGTGGTAAGAGTTTTGGACCTAGTTGTGTGAGACCCAGTGTTTGTGAATTAAGTCTTCAAGAGAGTCAGCAGGTCTTTTCTCTCCAAATTCTTCGAACCCTGGCACGTAACACTATATTAGTGTAAGATTATCGAAACCAAGTTGTCCTGTCCCAATCATATTTTGTTTCCTCTTTCTTCGTTACGCGAATACTGAATACACTATACTGTTTACTTATGTTTTCAGGATTTATTGTCCCCACACTGTCATAAGTTTTTCCCTATGCCTTCCTAACGCCTATAGACTTTAGGTTTTATTGCCCCTACCCTGTCATAATTTGTTTTCACTGCCTTCTTAACTCGACTACAATATACAGGGTTATTTTTCGCGAATTTCCAAAGGTCGTTGAATAAAAGTTGCTCAGAATGACCCCTTGACTCTTAAGTCACCCCCTTTCGGCTTACTATACCTTGTTTGAAACATCCTGTATAATTCCACTTCTTCCACTTCATTAACGCCTCCGTGATCCAGTGGCTTAGAGCACGGCTCTTGACTCAGAGGTCGCGGGTTCGATTCCCGCGTTGGAAACATGTTATTTCCAAGTTTGGTTAGGACAATGCAGGCTGATCACCTGATTGTCTGACAAGTAAGATGATCCATGCGTCGGATGGGCATGTAAAAAGTCGGTCCTGCGCATGATCTCTCGCCAGTCGTGTCGGTCTTCCGTCCCGCTGCATTATGAGTGTAAAGGAATAGAGAGTGCTCTTGTGTACTCACACGCTTAGGCACTATAAAATTACTCCTGCGTAACTGGCCTGGTTTCAATGAAACCGGCCACCGTCACCGAAACCGGTGTGGGAGTCATTATTATAATTCCACTTCTATTCCAGGTTTTAGAGCTCATTTCATCTGTTCTCTCGCTCACTCGCGACCAACCCGAAAGCCACTACCGCTGGTCAGAGTTGGCAGCGGATACTCTACTTAATCTACTCAGCGAGAGAAGTCTACTGCTTGAGAAGAGGGAGGCAGTAGTAGCATTAGAGACGCTACTAGATGTGCTATACCGAGACGTGCTTCTAGAACAATCTAGAGTTGAGATTCTACTGAAGATACTGTTTAAGGCACCTCCGGATCAGGTGAAGTAAAGTTTGTTGAGACGTTTACTGCTTTAAAAGTGCTGGATAGGTTTTTAATCCGTACTTAATAATATTATAAATACGAAAGTGTGTCTGTCTGTCTGTTACCTCTTCACGCCCAAACCGCTGAACCCATTTCGCTGAAATTTGGTATGGACATACTTTGAGGCCTGGGAAAGGACATTGGATACTTTTATCCCGGAAAAGTGTACGTTTTCCGTGCGATAAACAAATTATAACCTATCAACTCCCAAGCGGCCACATGCGGCTGCGATAACAATAGATAATCTATTGTGTCTGATTTTCCACGATCGAGGTAATAAATGGTGTCTTTATAGTTTCTATCAGGCTAAAAAGCACGGTTTCTGTATAAACGAATTTGGCGCAGTAAAGTTACAGACAGGTGCTTACATTTTTTGAACCTCAATTATTTTTTTCAGACAACCACACCGAAGAAACTGAAAATACGCTACCTCATCATAATAATGGTGCTCCTCAGAAAAGTTTTGATATATGTACCAGAAACTGAAATACTACTATCGATTAACTACTTGAAATCGACTTGTATAGCGCCGGAATCGATTTTCTTCAACGTCAAACCGAATGTTGATCCTTTGAATGTCCAAAATGTAAATGAAAACTGTGCAAATCTATCACCAGATGTCATTTTAGTAAGATTCTTGTTCAAGACATTGACGTATGCGATTCTAGAGATGGACGACTTTCAGACGAATCTCGACCTTATGGATAATGAGTATAAAGAGCAGAATAGATTGATGTATTCTGTGTGCGTGAATATTATAGTGCAGGTCAAGCATATGTTACATTTGACCGGTGAGCTTTTTACACATATCATATTTTACATTGTTTTTAGGGTTCCGTACCCAAAGGGTGAAAACATAACTTATGTTATAACTTATAAGTTATCTACTTCTTTTTACCACCACTGAAACGATACGATAAATTTAAGTACAAGGTGTAACAAAACTAAGTGATAATACTTTAGGGTGTGTATGTGTTACTAATTGTAGTGAGTTCACTGTGAAAGTAGCAGCGCTAAAAGACCAAGTTTTTTTTCACTTTTGTATGTGAAAACTCTTAACGCGGGAGCGCTTGCCCGTACAAATCACAAAAGAATTGGTCTTTCAGTGCTGCTACTTTCACATTGAACTCTCTACAAGGAACACACCCTAAAGTATTATCACTTACTTTTGTTACACTTGGTATTTGGGAAACACACATTCCAAAGAAATTATTGTTTTATTACACCTGTTTATTTTTTTCAAGATGGCTGCCTATTCCCGCTCACCGCCATGATGGCTCGCACCATACTCCACAACGAGCAGGACGGCCTCAACACCGGCCTATACAGCCCCGACGAGAACTTCCCCCTGGACGCGCTCAACCTGGTCTGCCTGAAGTGTGCTCACCGGGCACCGCTGCTGACGGTGCACTGGTCGCATCTACTGATACGGTAACTTCATACTGCTCTTGTGAATTGCGCGCACACTCGGGCACAACCGGGGATCAATGATGTCTTAATATGGCGTAGCGCAGACGACAGACTATCCGTGACGCACTTTTTGTCTGTGGAAATAGAACCTATGCAATTTTATGCAGACTTTTTGCGCGTCGTGTGCGTTACTGCATATTATTGCAAAGGTACTATTTCCCACAGACTAAAAAGTGCGTCACGGATAGTCTGTCGTCTGCACGGCGCCTTAATGTGTGCGAAAAATACACCAAGCGCTTTGGCTTATGCGCTCTAAGTGAAATGCGCAAGAGTTGTCTTTTCATCTACTTATTTGAATTTGTCCAGGATTAATTCTATGGTAGGACCGACTTTTTTACAACCATTCGACGTGTATATGTACGTCCATAACTCACAATTCTCTTCAGACAATCAATTGATCAGCTTACATTGTCCGAACCAGACATAAAAACAACCCTTTTATTGTACAACTACCAAGCTCACGACTTGTAAAATCGAAAGCCAATGTTCAAATCACTGGACACAATCTGGATATCTGAGACACAATCATCAATAACTCCCAAAACGTTTACTGTGGCGGTGGAGGTGGCTAGTTTCATCAATTACGCAGGAGTAATTTTATAGTGCCACACAAGAGCACTCACTATTCCTTTACTCTCATAACCCAGTGGGACGGAAGACCGATCCGAATGGCGGGAGGTCAGGCGCAGGACCGACTTTTTACATGTCCATCCGACGCATGGATCATCTTACTTGTCAGACAATCAGGTGATCAGCCTACATTGCCCTAACCAAACTTGGAAATAACATGTTTCCAACGCGGGAATCGAACCCACGACCTCCGAGTCAAGAGCCACGCTTAAACCACTGGACTGCGGAGGCATTAATAATGTAATCATCAATGTATGTTTGTCCACAGACTAAACCTCCTCTCCCACAAGTACTGGCACAAGCTAGTCGGCTTCGTCCGCGGGGTGCCGCTCAACGCGAGTGGGGACTCCGCGCTGCTCCGAGCTGACTTGCTCCAGTCGGCATGCGTGTTGGCGTACTGTGAATACTTTGTGAGTTATATCAGTTCAGTCCATCAGTCTGAAATTAACAGGCAACTCGTCAAATCTAAGACAACTTAATAAATATTTCGTCAGTCTATAACTGTATCTAGCAAACTCTATGTTGTCTCCCAGTGCAATGAACATCTCGTTAGGCTATCTTAGGCAACTTGTAAAATTTTAGGCAACTATCAATTCTTAGGCAAATAGTTAAATTTTAGGCAAGTTATTAAAGCTTAGGCGACCAGTCAAATCTTAGGCAACTTATTAAACTTTAGGCAACTAATTAAATCTCAGGCAACTAACTAAATCTTAGGCAACTAATTAAATAAGCAGTTAATCAATTCCTCTTTCAGGTGGACAACGGTCTCTCGCAAGCCGTCCATCTCACCTGGCTGCTCGTCAACCGCATCCACGTGATAGTCTCTCAATACAACGAGGAGATTGTCAGGCAGCTCGTCAAGTCGGTGCAAGCGGCGCCGGCGGCATCGGCTTTGCTGCTGCAAGCTGTTGCTGCGAGATGTCAGGCTTGTCTCAAGGTATGTGCATACTACGTCGAGCTGTTATCTCTTTAGGGTTTAAAATATAAATCTTATATACAATAAAAATGGATTTTCAAATGTGTTAGTCGCGCTAAAACTCGAAAACGGCTGAACGGATTAGCTTGATTGTAGTCTTAAGGAAGGTTTTAAAGTGACACGAAGTTCACCGGGACAGCTAGACTTATATATAAAAATTAATTTTCAGATTTGCTAGTCGCGCTAAAACCCGAAAACGGCTGAACGGATTGGGCTGATCTTAAAATATTCGTAGAAGTACAGGGAAGGTTTTAAAGTGACACGAAGTTCACCGAGACAGCTAGTTAAAAATAAATTAAATAAATATTTCCACACATCAAAGTAGGGTTCCGCTAGAAAAAGTATAATCGATTAGGGTTCCTGGGCAAAAAAAAATTGGGAACCCCTGCTTTAGGGTATGTACTATGTATGTGTCCCTTGTATAGAGTTCGTATAGAGCTGTAAAAGTAGCAGCACTGAAAGAGAAATTTTTTATTTGTATGGGCAAGCGCATGATTTTTCCATGCAAAGGTGAAAAAAGTTACTCTTTCAGGGCTGCTACTTTCAAAGCGAACTCTATGGAGGGCCAAAATATATGCACACTAAAGTATTATCACTTGCTTTTGTTACACCCTGAATAGTTTTCATACGAAGATAAAATTGCTATAAGTAATAATATAGTATCACAATTTATTTTGACCAGGATGAGTTCGCTCTCAACACTCACAAGATACTAAGCGCGTGTCATGAGAGCCAATCCGGAGCGTTGATGTTCCTCATATGCCGAATAGTCGGCAAGATGGAGCCGGCCATAGCTATCAGGTAAGTGCTTGCAACTATCCCTCTTACTAAAAATATATATAGATATATGTCGCAATCATCTGGTTCAATCTGCTGTTTGATTGAATGACTAACACGCTCACTGAATGACGACATTTAATTGAATGGCTAGGCCGAACGTTGATGCGTCACTTTACGTCCAACTAGTTAGCAGATTTTAACGTGGGCTACGTTACATCGAACAGCGGACATGAAATCAGTTAGGTGATTCAAATGTAGTTATTCGTTTATGTATTGTTGATCTTTTTTCAATAAATTTGTTTTTAAAGTGCGTTATTCGTAATAAAATAATTTGACAGCATGATTTACGTATTATTACGCCGTCAGAGGTTACTTTAAAAAAAAAAATATTCAAGGACTTCACTAAATTACGCTCAGTCAAGACGTTGAACGTTACAGTCAACGACTTGACGAGTTGTCCCTCAGTCGTTCAATTGTGTCAGTTATTAATTAACCAGCTAGCGGATTGAACCAGATGACTGCGATAAATAATACACAAAATAATACTACGTTAATTTGTTACAAGTAAACAAAACTGATATACATAGGTTTAGTAGTGTTTTAAACAGAGAGTTTTGCAGAATCGACATAGCTATTCAATCTCTGAAGGACCCTTATGCCATTGACATAAGGACTATTCTTCACATACTCCGATGTAACATAACTCTGAACGGGCCTTATGATAAAGTGATATAAGCTATATAATTAATCACACACATCCGATTATATTACCTAATATGGCTACAGCATCGTCTTTTTTTGTCGGTTAATGTACGGTACATAATAAGTAATAACACTTCCTTTTACTACATACAGGAAAATAGAGACTTTCTAATAGTTTAATTGTAATTATGTAATGATGGTTTGCATGGATTTTGTAGAGAAATCGTTTTAACCTCTCGGTACAATACTATGTTACACCTTAGCCTATGATGTCCATAACGCCTCCGTGGTCGAGTGGTATAGAGCGCGGCTCTTGACTCGGAGGTCGTGGGTTCGATTCCCGCGTTGGAAACATGTTATTTCCAAGTTTGGTTAGGACAATACAGGCTGATCACCTGATTGTCTGACAAGTAAGATGATCCATGCGTCGGATGGGCATGTAAAAAGTCGGTCCTGCGCCTGATCTCTCGCCGGTCGTGTCGGTCTGCCGTCCCACTGGGTTATGAGAGTAAAGGAATAGAGAGTGCTCTTGTGTACTGTGCACACACTTTGGCACTATAAATTACTCCTGCCTGGTTTCAATGAAACCGGCCACCGTCACCGAAACCGGTGTGGGAGCTATATTATTATTATTATGTCCATGCTTAATATTGTTGTCTATGTAAAAATAAGACAGCCTGACGAATATTAATAATATGTAATTGCACAAAATCTGTTTTTGTTTCTCTATATATCTTTAAATTGGTGAGTAATTGATGAAACTTGGTATGAAAATATTGTATCCCGAGAAAAGATTTTTTATCATGTCAAGTCAATGTTAGTCAATCTGGCTGTGCTTGATAAAACCCGACTGAAATACAAAGTTTTACCATTTCTATTGTGGCGGTAAATCCATATAATAATAATTATTATACATAGCTCTACATTTTATAAACAAACAAAATATTTACCCTTAGACCTTTAAAGGACATTATTTGCCAATGTCAAACTCATTAAGTAGTAAAAAATACATGATTTTTATTACGTTATGGATAACAGGTAGAATTCCTTTAGTTTATATTATTGCGTCTTTAGTTTTATAATGTTTTGACCGCGCATTAGGACAGTAAAGTTTGAAAAAGTCAAGTTGAGAGAGACATACAGACAGGCGGGCAGAGACGAGACACTTTCGCATTTTTATTATTAGTATAGTATAACTTTACACCAGTAGACTATAGTAAGCACCTGTGATGATGATGATTTTAAACAAGGAAGATACAGCCGTTCTCATTAAAGATAAAAGCTCGGAAAAAAATAAAAAAATGTGGCGTAAAATACTTTATTAAATATCTAACTTAAAATACTGATGTTTTTTTCCTTATGATTAAATCGAGTATTTTTATAGACTTTTTTAATATTTGCTTACGAACTAAAAAAATTTAATTATTTAAATAATAATGCTTAATTAGAAAATATATTCTAAAATATACAATATTTTAAGATAGCCCCCACAATTCTTAAACGTTTTCAAACATCTTAATTCATCAAGCCCCAAGCGGTCGCATGCAACCGCATAACAATAGATAAGCTATTGTGTCTCGTTTTTCCACGATCGACGGCACATTCTTAAAAGCTACTTAAAATAGGGACTGTCTAAAACACTCTCTTTTGCAACAGCAGTACATATTAAATAACATATAGTATGGTAACTCAACGGTGTCCTTGAAAGTTAAACGCAAGCTGTTATACCCACATGTTATACGTAAGACTCCATTTTACTATTTTTAGCTAGCTGAAATTACACTTATGTGTGCGTGTGCCCGATATCACAATCGTTCTAATTTGAAAATGGTCTACCCCAGCGGCTATCAAAGCTTTTTTCGTGGCGAAACTCTTATAAAAAGTGACATTTTGACGGACCCCCAAAAAGAAGTCTTTGAATGAATTGTCTCCATACGGTGTCTTATGACGTCTTTAAAAACAATTCCTGTATTGTTTGCCCAGCCCCTACAAGTCTTTTCCGGTGCCCCGGGATCTGCGAAGCACACTTTGGGCATTATTGGTCTACTGTATGTTATTTATATTATGCTTTCGATATTAATCTAATATTTAACTAGCTTAGCTTCCAATATGTCAAAATACTTTCCATTCGGATCGTATTTTCTTCTGAAAGTCACGTAGTCTTCTGGGAACAGTTCTTTGATGCGAGCCAAGAAGACTTTGAGGTGGTGCTTGTATCGGGGACTGCACTTCTTGCAAGCCTGGGACACGTCCTGCGGGATACGTCCTAGAAAAATAAAATTTTATGTCACCCTACAATTTCCTGCTGCCTATAAAAATATCCTAGATTTCCTTATATCAATGTTATTTATAATTTCACCAAAATCGATCCAGCATATTCAATCCAAGCGAACGTTGAACAACCCAATGTGTTACTTACCCTAAAGTGAAACTGGAGTATGTACTGACCCTAAAGTGAAATTATCAATTGGCCATGCTACAAATAATGCAATTTGATTACACTGGATCAGCTTATGAAACAACGAAATGATGAAACTGTATAAGTAGGTTAAATAGTTTTCTCATATACGGACAATGGACATACTATGCATGTATAAGCGCCATAATAGGAAGTGTAGTTAGGAAAATATCGATCGCTTGAATATTCAAAAGACAAGTTTTTGTACGTACAATATTATTGAACGTGTTTTGTTTCAATTAAACTTACAAATAGGTAAAAACCCAAAATTAAAAAAAAAATCGGCCTAAAATCCAGTAACACCTTTCAAGTTTATCTTGGCAAAAAAGAGTGCGTTTTAAATGAGGGCGCTTCTCTTTTATTATTGGCAACCCTACGTATCGCACTTTTGACATAAAATGTACTAGTGTTGAATGTTGATGTTGCCATAAATAAAAAAATTTATTTGTGTGCTTATATCAGCTATACTAGCGCACGATCGTGCTACGGGCTGCGGCTCAATTTGGAACTAATCAGTAGGGCTACTAGACTACGAAACCTTTTTGAGACTCAAACAATTTAACGAGAATGCCGCGTCCTGCTCTAACAACGTCATTTTGCGTTTGTTAGAGTAGGACGCGGCATTCTCGACCGATTGTAATGAGTCTCAAAACAGTTTCATGGTACAGGGCCAGACTCGTCGTAAATCAAAATCGTATCAGTTTCGGGCTTCGGCGGTAAGGCTGCTGTTGAGTATAATTTTAAAGACTCACTTTTACAAGCCGCGCTGATCTTGGCACATGTTCCTTTGCTGATGAAGCAGTCCAGGTCGTTCTTCAGATGCTTCACGTTGTACACGTTTGGTTCCATCATTGCCAGGTTCTTCTGGCAGTCGATTGCCAGGCACGTGCATGCCAGCATTGCCAGAATGAGCAGTGGCAACATTGCCTGCAACGAAGATAATAGGTAATAATATTAGCTCGCACACCGGTTTCGGTGACGGTGGCCGGTTTCATTGAAACCAGAGAAGCACTACGGAGGAGTAATTTCATAGTGCCCAAGTGTGTGCGCAGTACACAAGCGCACTATCTATTCCTTTACTCTCATAACCCAGTGGGACAGCAGACCGACACGACCGGCGAGAGATCAGGCGCAGGACCGACTTTTCACATGCCCATCCGACGCATGGAGCATCTTACTTGTCAGACAATCAGGTGATCAGCCTGCATTGTCCTAACCAAACTTGGAAATATTCTTGTTTCCAACGCGGGAATCGAACCCACGACCTCCGAGTCAAGAGCCGCGTTCTATACCACTAGACCACGTAGGCGTTCGGTATGAAGGTACATTGAGTCCCGCGAAAGGTATCATCCAGTTATAACTAATGGCATTATGCATTATGTGCTCCAAGTATTTAAATTTCGTGACAAGTTTATGGAAAGCTAGGAAGCTAGCGCCAAGGTTTTGTAGAAAATGCAGTCGTTTGCATAGTTTACCTTCGAACCTTTTTACATGCCCATGCGTCGGATGGGCATGTAAAAAGTCGGTCCTGCGCCTGATCTCTCGCCGGTCGTGTAAGTCTGCCGTCCCACTGGGTAGTGGGTTATGAGAGTAAAGGAATAGAGAGTGCTCTTGTGTACTGCGCACACACTTGGGCACCATAAAATTACTCCTGCTTAGCTGGCCTGGTTTCAATGAAACCGTCCACCGTCACCGAAACCGGTGTGGGAGCTATTATTATTCGAACCTTCTAGGCATGACACTATGTAGATTCAGTTGGAAAATAATATAAGTCAGGCTCACCCGGCAAACATTGTTTTGCCGGTTAAGCTAGTAATTGAAAGTTTTAGGGAATCAACGCAAAAGAAATGATATGACGAATAAATATTGTTATTGAATAATAGTTAATCAGATCAGGGAAGTACATGATTATGCAAAATTATCTTTATATATGTCTATGATTTAGGATCAGATATGCAAATTGATGAGTTACGTGTGTCTATTATTTTTTGTGAATAATCCTAGAGTATATTAAAATTTTAATTCGTATTTCATTTAAAAAGCTGATATTATTGGAACGAAGTTCCTTATCGCGCGTTGCGAAAAGAGGCTAGACAGAAAAAATTAATACGAAAAGTTGTAACGACACTTTTTGCTATAAGTTAGTTGTAAGCCGTGCTGTAGCGCGTGTTTCTCTCTCTCTCCCTCTCTCTCATTGAACAGTGTGGTGTGGCGACGACTTTTTTGTTTCTTTTTATAACTTCGTTCCATCCAGGTGTCCCTTGACACCTCTCAGGTTTTCATTTATAATTTCAGGATTTTAGTTGGTTTTTACTTTTCTGAAACAGTTGAATTTTAATATTTGTATGGGCATTCCTAATAGCTAGAGTTCGCTGTAAATGTAGCGCTGCTACATTCACAGTGAACTCTATATTACTATAAGAGATACATACACATCCTAAACCCTAAAGTATGTATGTATGTATTATCAGTAGACAGGGTGCAACAACACACTCTGTAGGCTGTAGCGCCGCATTAAGGTGACGCCTTGATAATTTGGCTGTAGCGATGTCCATTTTTGTCAGCAATGACTAAAGCTAAGAAATTAAAGTTCACTGTCAGTATTCATCATGTCTTTGTTTTTGAATTACCCATAGCATAACACGATTGGTCAACTTTTATAACACAGAATAATCAATCAAAAAGACCTCTGTAAAAAAAGGGATTCCTATTTTGCGAACAGAGGAGAGTGATATAAGCTTCCAAAATTTGTACATAAATTGGTTCTAGTATACACTTTAATTTGTCCATAGCTTATATGAAATGTATTTATGGTTTTTAAATTACGCGACAAAAACCATTTTGTCGCTACGCCCTTTCAATTTTTGCTGTTCCATTGCTTGTTTTCTATGAGAGGCCGGGCCAGCCTCGCATAGAAAACAAGCAATCTCAAACACATCCAACACGGTTTTTTACTTTAACATGGCGTCACCTTAAAATAACTTCGATAGCGCGATGGAGGATTTGGTCCGCAAGGTTACGCCTGAGCCTGACAGATAAACCTAAGACAAAGGTGTAACAATTTGTTATTATGTCAATTCTTCTTAACTCCAAACATAATAACAGTAAAGGTCACAGGAGGTAAATACCAGGTGCTCGTAACGTGACCCCAGAGCACGCAGACAATATGAAAGGGACGACCCTGATCCCAATACCATGGATGAGCTCATCATCATGGTCCACCGAGGAAGTTATAATCCTCTCTGAATATATCCTCTCTGTATACAGCATGACTGGTGAAACATGTTCAATACTCGTGGACGTGATATTTGGCTATTATATTAGTTGAAAAAAAATAATATAAAAAATAATATCGATTGATCACTGAGTAGGTAAATGTAGTTTAAAGTTAAATAATTATTTACCCAACGCATGGACACCGCGCGCGGGAGGGGTAGCGCGCCGGCGCGGGGGGCGCTTGACGCCGCGCGGCCGCATAGTAATTTACTAAGTGTCCGTGATTCATTTGTTTAAAGGGAAATTTGGTCAAAAATTAAGTACCTAATTTTATTACATATTTATAATGAGAATCGAGTACTGAATACTCTCCTTAAGTATCGGTATTGTCTCACCAGTCATGCTGTAAAATCAATTCTCTCTCTGAATGCACAGTCGTGAGCTCATCATAGTCCACTGACGCCCCCGTGGTCCAGTGGTTTAGACTTTAGAGCAGAGGTTCCCAAACTTTTTTTTCTCATAGACCACATTAAACATTTTGCTGGATCCAGTGGACCCCCGCAGCTGCCCCACCCCCCATCCACTTAATTTAATTAAAATTATAATTTTAATGAGAGGGATATACTTGGTGAACTGACAGCAAATTATATTATCATTATTTGGCTAGAAGTATAACTGTATATCTCCTCGCTTTGTAATATTTAATCTGCTAATATTATAATATTGTCTACCTATATTCATAGGAGAACTCAAGTCAGCTGTCACTTATTTTAATAGACCCCCGTTAACGACTCGTGCGCCCCCATTTTTATTCCACGCAAGCGTACACCCCTTTCGGGCTCCCGTGGACCCTCGGGGGTCCACCTGGACCACTTTGGGAATCAATGCTTTAGAGCGTGGCTCTTGACGGAGCTTGTGGGTTCGATTCCCGCGTTGGAAACGTGTTATTTCGAAAGTTTGGTAAAGACAATGCAGGCTGATCACCTGATTGTCTGACAAGTAAGATGATCCATGCGTCGGATGGGCATGTAAAAAGTCGGTCCTGCGCCTGATCTCTCGTCAGTCGTGTCGGTCGTCCGTCCCACTGGGTTATGAGAGGAAAAAGAATAAACAGTGGTCTTGTGTAGAGCGCACACACTTGGGCACTATAAAAATAACTCCTGCGTTTGCAGCCTGGTTTCAATGAAACCGGCCACCGTCACCGAAACCGGTGTGGGGGTTATTATTATTATTATGGTCCACTGAAGCCACAATCCTACAGTCCGTCATAGACTGAAACTAACGAGAGATTGACGACAATACCTACGGCGGTTTGGGTGTGAAGAGGTAACAGACAGACAGACACTTTTGCATTTATAATAATATTAGTATGGATATGTGGCATGGTCATATTATATTAGTAAAAGTAGTAGCTATGATAATAGAATAAATAGAAATGCACGCACCTATAGTAATAGAGATTTTCAACCCCTTTACTAGGGTTGAAAATTCAAAATCTATTGACATCTATTCTTAGATCATACTTAATAGTTTTTTTAATACTTACAGAAAAATAATCACGTCTTATATTTTCTCAAATATAATATTTAAAATCAGCCGTAAATAATCATTAAAAAATAATAAAAATGTTTGATGACTCAAACATTATGCGATTGAAGAATTCGGTAAGACAAGTAATGTATACTAGTTCTACAGGGTCTCTTAAATTTTGAGGTCATTTGTGTTCCTAAATAGGAATATGCATATAAATAAAAATGAATATTTAAATAACTGTATTTTTAAAGATAAAACCGACTTCAAAATTAAAACTTCCTATCATCAAAATCGGTTCAGTAGGAATCGATTTTGATGAAACTTGCACTGTTCCCTAAGTTGAACAATACCTAGTACAACAAAAAAAGAATCACTTAAATCGGACTTGTAGTTCCGGAGATATGCGTGAACAAACATAAAAACATACATACATACATACATACATACATACATACATACATACATATTATACAAAAACTGGGCAGTTTTGGAAATATTACATACATACGCATTACGCGTCCTTGATAACCGGCGCGCGGAATTGATAACCTCCTTTTTTTGAAGTCGGTTAAATATGAAAAGTCAATGACATGCATTTACAATGTAAAATCGGTATAGATGTTGTGTAAAAGCGTTATTAAATTGAAATATTAATATTGAAACCCAAAAAAAAATTGAAATATTAATCGTATAATTCTTACCCTTGATATTTTATTCTCCAACGATATTCCACAGATTATCCACCAACAACAACAAAAAAAAACTTATCACTTAAAAAATGAAATATTCAACCCTTTTTACTTAATTTCTCTAAAAATTTACGTCGGTAAAAATATGTCATAAGATAATGTCATAGGAAATAAACTTATTTTTTATCGCAAAAACACGACTGCACCGTAAGAAGTTTAGTTTTAGAATAACTGCCTGCATAGAACGTATGCTATGAATTGAAACTGCGTCCACCAAACTAATGTGAATTCGCTTGCTTATTATCCATACTAAATACTAATATTATAAATGCGAAAGTGTGTCTGTCTGTAATTATCTGTTCACGCCCAAACCGCTGAACCGATTTTACTGGGTATGTATATACTTTGAGTACCAGGAAAGGACATATACTATAATATAGGATACATTTCATTTTCAGCATACTTAGCCTTATTCATTCGACAATTACGACTTCGACTTCTGAGGGCGATATCGTATTTTGCATACACGATGTGAACAGAGTATGGATTTTATCACTTCAAACTCATAAATAGTTGTAGCTTATCATACTAAGAGTTACCAAGACGTTTTCCGATGAAACTCTAATAGTCTATTTCTTTACAGGAATTCAATTTAATTCTTAAGTTTACAAAACGCAGTGCGAGTATTTTTCACATAGCTCCTAGACTAGAAAGGTCAATGACCGCTGGCCTGACTAACCTGACTATAGGGAAAAACATGACGCTGCCCTAGTGTTAGTTGAGCCTGTCCCCTGTTATATGTTTGGTGTGTCCAAGATTATCTAACTGCACTTTTCTATCATAATAATGTGAAATTGTTTATTACACAATACAATTTAACAGTTTCGTTTTCACATCTGACCGTGTTTCTTTGCCCATCTTTTATTGTTTTTATTTATTACGTAGCTTTATAGTTTACTAGCTGACCCGGAAAGCGCTATTTTGCTATTAAAAATTCTTGATGTTGAAGCATTTCTCATAAACAAAGAGGTCAAAAGTAACTCTTGCAGCGCTGCTAGTTTCACAGTGATATAATAATAATAATAGCTCCCACACTGGTTTTGGTGACGGTGGCCGGTTTCATTGAAACCAGGCCAGCTACGCAGGAGTAATTTTATAGTGCCCAAGTGTGTGCGCAGTACACAAGAGCACTCTCTATTCCTTTACTCTCATAACCCAGTGGGACGGCAGACCGACACGACCGGCGAGAGATCAGGCGCAGGACCGACTTTTTACATGCCCATCCGACGCATGGATCATCTTACTTGTCAGACAATCAGGTGATCAGCTTGCATTGTCCTAACCAAACTTGGAAATAAAATGTTTCCAACGCGGGAATCGAACCCACGACCACCGAGTTAAGAGCCGCGCTCTATACCACTAGACCACGGAGGCGTTCATATTATGATATGCAGACTATACGGAGAGCAAACACAATCAATAGCAGCAGTCAATCTCAAACTGTACTTCGTGAAGCCTTGGGGGTGCCTTTAGTTTATAAGGCTCCGCGAGCTAAACTTATATGAAACTTTTTTTGAAATATCACCAAACACCAGAATGGACTCAAAATCCGTAATGAATATTCACTTCTTGGTACAGTGGCTCAATTTTTTTCTTTTATTTTGGGGTTCCGTTGAAAATTGCATTTCAAGAGGGTTCCGCCACCAAAAAGATTGAGAACCGCTGCCCTAAAGTATTATTAGTTAATGTTTCAGTATTAATTAACATCTTAAATTTATCACACTGTGAAATCTGAACCTGACACCTAGGACACGTATCGAATAACTAGCGGTTATTTTATTACATAAGGCCTGTTTGAACCAGTTTTATTGCTGATCAATTGTCAAAATGTTACATACCTTCTCTGTACCTGTATAAAACAGGGTGCAATTAAACCTAACTGCCAAATTTTTATATAATAATGATCCTTGTTAACAATAAAAATACACGTATTTTTTCTTCTATAATCACTCTGTACTAAAATGTTGAGAAATAGCTGCCGAAAGTTATCCTAAAAACACTACAATTAATGGACACTACGCGTCGCCCGCGCGTGCGCCTCCGCCCTCCCCCCGCGTCACCCCCGTTCATACCCACCGCCGCGAGTGACCGTTCTGCAACGATTTTAAATAGGATAAAATATGCCATTAAAAAAATAACACCCAATTTTTTTTTGGTTGAATGGACTCTCCTAATGATACCTAAGCCCTGGAAAAAAATTGTCAGGAAGGTTTAATTATTGCACCATGCATATTCGAACGATGAGAGGCATAACGTGATGCTGAAAACACCGATTTTATGCGCCGGAACCCGTTTATCGTGTGGAGACCGTACTTGGTACTATACACCTGCACCGGTGCAAGCGGGCCTTAGTATAATTTATTATTATTATGTATTGTTACTTAACTTATTATATAGTTATTATTATACATATTGTATGCTAGACTACAGTAAATTAGTTCAGTCATGTCCAAGTGATTGATAAGTACGAATGTCATAATTCAATTAATTAATTATTATGAATTATTTAAACAACAATAAGTTAAGTTAATTGACTTATTATTGCTTAAATTCATTAATGAAAGACTCACTGTAAATCTGACAGGAAAAAGTGTTATGATGATGATGATGAAAATGATCTATTTTGTTAATCTATTCTGTTACCCCTCACCGGCCTTGCTAACCGAGATCTCTGGCAAACAATACGTAGTAACCCTTGACATTATGGTGTAGGAAGAACATCTGAATTCATACATAATATAATTATTATGTAAATGATATAACGTTCTATATTATAGCCTACTCGCGTCCAATGATATTGTTAGTAGTGAAACTACAAATTTTATAAACATTGATAGTCTAAGATCAAATTTTTAAGAGCATATTTTTGTGATTTGCTTGGATAAGTGTCCCAGCTCAGCGTCATGAATTGGCCCATAAAAAAAAGTCACTCTTTCAGTGCTGCTACTTTTACAGTCGAACTCTGTACTGTTGACTCATACACATCCTAAACTTTAGGACAACAAAAAAAGGTGTAACAAAACAAAGTGATGCTGCTTAAAACTTTAATCACTAAAGTATTAAGCAGCATCACTTTGTTTTGATACACCCTGTATGTTTATTTCATTCATCCCTTGAATACCTTTGCTGTAACTGTAGTGTTACTGCTCCAGGTTTACGAAGCTCGCGATAGACCGGTGTGCGCTGCTCCGCGGTCTCCCCCCGGAGGTGATCACCAGCCAGCTGTCGAAGGAGGACGTTCAGGTCGCCCTGGAGATGCTACAGAGGGACCGGGTGCATGTGAGGTGAGCTAGGGGAAGAGACAGCAATGCGATAGGTGATAGACCGGTGTGCGCTGCTCCGCGGTCTCCCCCCGGAGGTGATCACCAGCCAGCTGTCGAAGGAGGACGTTCAGGTCGCCCTGGAGATACTGCAGAGGGACCGGGTACATGTGAGGTAAACTAAGGGAAGAGACAGCAATGCGATAGGTGATAGACCGGTGTGCGCTGCTCCGCGGTCTCCCCCCGGATGTGATCACCAGCCAGCTGTCGAAGGAGGACGTTCAGGTCGCCCTGGAGATGCTGCAGAGGGACCGGGTACATGTGAGGTAAGCTAAGGGAAGAGACAGCAATGCGATAGGTGATAGACCGGTGTGCGCTGCTCCGCGGTCTCCCCCCGGAGGTGATCACCAGCCAGCTGTCGAAGGAAGGCGTTCTGGAGCTGATGCTGCAGAGGGACCGGGTGCATGTGAGGTGAGCTAGGGGAAGAGACAGCAATGCGATAGGTGATAGACCGGTGTGCGCTGCTCCGCGGTCTCCCCCCGGAGGTGATCACCAGCCAGCTGTCGAAAGAGGGCGTTCTGGAGCTGATGCTGCAGAGGGACCGGGTGCATGTGAGGTGAGCTAGGGGAAGAGACAGCAATGCGATAGGTGATAGACCGGTGTGCGCTGTTCCGCGGTCTCCCCCCGGAGGTGATCACCAGCCAGCTGTCGAAGAAGGACGTTCAGGTTGCCCTGGAGATGCTGCAGAGGGACCGGGTGCATTTGAGGTGAGCTAGGGGAAGAGACAGCAATGCGATAGGTGATAGACCGGTGTGCGCTACTCCGCGGTCTCCCCCCGGAGGTGATCACCGGCCAGCTGTCGATAGAGGACGTTCAGGTCGCCCTGGAGATGTTGCAGAGGGACCAGGTGCGTGCGATTTTTTTGAAAACGTCTAGCCGTAATATATTATGTGTAGTAGCGATAAAGTGACTTCTAACCATTTGACGAAGTATTTGCTCGTTTATTGGTAGACATTAACCTGATTTTTTTAGACAGGAAAATCCTGGTATCTGACATAAAGTAAATTTTATATGCAAATTAGACTAGTATAATATCAATTAATTTACAAAAAACTAAAATTTGTCATTGTCATTCATTGTTATGTTGGCTGCATACTGGTTTTGCACATTGTTTGCTATTTTGATATACATGCTCCAAGGCTTTAAATGAATAATATGTCAATGGGCGCTGCTGGTAAAGGAGAACTATCTAAAATGACGTTTTTGTATGAAAACAGCTTTAGTTCCGTTTCTCGCCACGTTCATTTAAAGCCTTGTCGAGCTGTATGCAGACACAGACAAAATACTGATAGTATTATGTACATATTTCTATCACATTCCTAAAGTATTTTGTCATCGTAGATATTTATAGACGACTGTACTTTCCATCGTGCAAAACGTTTGCTCGTTCCCTTGTTATTTAAAATGTTAGTCAGTTTTATAATTTCTTAAATACAATATAAACTTGTTTCTTTTACATTACGTTCTGAAAGTCAAGTTGCAGGGACATAAGCTACCTTTCCTTATTTTACCAAAAAGGTGGAAAATTTCTTTTATAAAAAATTTAATTGTCCCCAGATATCCCACTTTAGTAATGGAAATCAACGCGCTTGCGTCTACCGTCTTCGACCTGTCACCACTCGACCTAAACCAGGACAGAGCTATCAACCCACACTACATACACACCACCAACGTGGATGGGCAATGGCTGGTCAACCAAATCAAGAGCAGGTAAGTGATGATGAGGATGATGACGATGATGATAGTGATTGTGATGCTGATGAATGTGATGATGATGATGAGGATTATGAGAATATTGATGATTATGCTAGAGACGATGATGATGTTGATGATTGATGAGAGAGTGAAAAGAAAATCGAAGACTTGATATTATGCTTTATCGTGTCCCGAATAAACCATCAAGTGGGCTGCAAATGCTGCAATTCACCTCAATATTATTAGGAGCTTTATATTATTCAACACCATATTTTCTCTAGAGATTCAATGTTTAATATCGTCATTTTTTTAAGAATGTAGGCTAAAGCACGTTCAACAGTACGCTAGATTACAATTTTAGTGTTAAGTAAAATAACTTATTATTTTGCAGATGCTGCCAAAAGGATGACACATCTAAATATTACTACCTAGCATGCTCCTTAGCTAAGCTATCGTCAGAAGATATAACCACGATAATGTCTTGTCCAGAGTTTGATCGACAAATACTAAAATCTTGCTTCCAAGTCTCATGCGATACTTTCATTAAAGATTTCTTGAATTTGATCACTGATAATGAACTGAGAGAAGCAGAAATAGAAGCTGTAAGAGAGAGAAGAGAGATGGAGAAAATGAAAGAGGAGATGACATCGTCTGTAGACAGTAACAAATTGAACGTAGCTAACACTTTACATGTATTCAAAAAGAGCGATAATAAAGAATCAAAATCACAATTCTTCATATCGTATGTATCTGACGCAGAAGTAACTGATAAGATGGGAAGTCTAGAAATTGCTGACGAAGAAATAGACATAGTCATACCAGATTTGCCTAAACTGTATCAAGTGGGAGTCACAGTGCTAGATAAATCTTTGGCAGATCTTCTCAAAGTGTTCCCAAAGCAAAGCAGACCTTTGAGTCAGTCAGAGAACTTCAATCTAAACAATGATCATACTATAGATAGGTATACAAGAAGATGCCACCAAGTATTCCAAGATAAACAATTTTACCAGGAGTTCCAAACAATACACACAATTTTGGACGGTTTTCTGGAAGCTATTAATAAAATAATGAGTGTTCTTGACGAAACTGATTGCGATCTGCTTGAAAAATGTTTTGAGAACATTCTTCCTAATACCCTAGCGAGAAATATTGGTGTATTTTCTGTTGTGTCTCTACAGTATCTTTCCTTTTTGGTTAAAAATAAGAAGACGGTAGAAACTCCAGTGCACGCTGATGTGTCATTTAGAGTAAATAATACAGCTACTGATCATGTATCAGTGGATTATATAATATTAAAAACGCTAGAGAATGTTGCTAAAGCGTTGAGAGTGAACGAAATTTTCGCAGAGTGTAATGTGGAAAGCAATTTGAACAGGAACCAATCTGCTATCAATTGTTTGTATGCTATCGTCAAGTTTTTGGTTAAGGTAAGTTACTGTTTTCTAGATGATTTGAAAATTTCTTACTCGAAATAATGTAGATATTACCTCGTTTTACTGCTGTAAAAAGTTTACTACGTGTGAATTTTATCAAAACAAATTTCGTGGATTTATAGTCAGTACAATCAATCAAATTATCCTTTTCTATATTTGTTGTAATTTATTTTTCGAAAAGCTTAATTTCATAATTCGATATAGAATTATAATGTTAGTGATTTTAAAAATATAAAACTCATGTACACTCTTTTCAGTCTAAATAGGTTTATCACATCTTCAATTTTCTTTTTCATATTTTACCATGTCTAAAACGTATTCCTTATCTTAAATCTATTATAATATTTTACTATTTTCCAGGACAAGAAGCCCTTAATATTGAAACCTCATATGAACTACCAAGGTGAAGGTCCAAAGCCAGATATCATCATTACCTGTGAAAAGATCATCACGCTTATTGACTATTGGGAGGAGAATTTCTATGAACAACAAGACAAGCATCTATTAGGAGCAAGATATAGAAAGCCTATCGAAAATCTCTTAGTATCTTTGGCTAGGTGAGTACGAATTTTAACTGCATGCTTGAGAGGAAAAAATGAATGAATTTGCCACCTTGGTATGCGTTAACACAAATATGTTAATAAAGGTGGCTTTTCGACCTTTGCCGGTTTAGGTGTGAAGTGGTAACAGACAGACTGACGGACAGACCGACAGACACATTTTCGCATTTATAATATTAATATGGATGTTGTATCTGTTTTGTTTAGAGTTTTTTGATTAGAATTAGAAATAAATAGATTAGAGTTGGCGCGGTCTCACAATAATTGTCTTTAAAGCTTAAATTCATATAATTTTCAGGTTAGAGTTGCTAAGCAACGCGGGTCTCATACCGCCAATTGCTTGGTCATCCGTCGAAGCGGCCGTCTCGAAGGACCATCTACAGAGGATAGACTTACCGCTACAAGCGCTTCAAGATATGGATGTGTTGGAGAAATTCTTGTTTAGGTAATTTGAATATTATCGCTGTAAAAATTAAGGTTCTTCTGGCCGTTTTAGGGTGAATTCCACCAGGATCGTAGTTAATGTTAAGGTTAAGGTTATCGTCGAATATGGCGACTTTTGCTAGGGATTTGACAGTTCATTTCACATTTTGTAATATGGTTAAAGTTATAGTTAAAGTAAGCCGGTGCAACCCACTCTTACAATATGGCATCGTTAGTTCCCAAGTTGGCCACGCGCTAAAGCTGATTTGAGACTTTTGAATTGTGAGTTTGTTGATATTATAATCCAAATTACTATTGTGAATCTGTTAATTATAATCTCACAACACAATTAAAAAAGGTTTTGATGCTTTGAGTTGAATTTCAAAAATAATTACTCACTTGTAACTCATAAACATTGTTGACTGAGAAACAGTGATGAATGTTAGATTGTAAGTTATATTCCGATCAAAAAATACGTTACTTTGTGTTCAATAAAAATATTTTTAATTCCAGAGTGAACCTTATAGGCTGGTCATCTAAGAAGCAATTCGAGGAGATATGGGTGGGGTTACTCGGCGCCCTACAGGGTAACGGGGCGCATTGGGCGGTCCAGGGCGTTACTCAGCTGCTGCTAGCGGCCGGCCCTACAGTGAGGGGCAGGGGGCCGTTACATATACCGCGAGCGTACGTGCCGCTTACTGACGGGTGAGTGAGCGGGATAGTAGGTATGTGGGAGCGAGACAGCACTATATTAGGACCTTTTATAGTCACCCAGATGGATCGATAAGCTTTTTTACGCTTTGAAAACATGTCATTGCGATGCATAGATATCAATAGTTTTACTCCAATTTTTGGAATTTTATCACTGTATTTCAATTGATAATGATGTTAATAAATTATATACATATTATTTGAATTTTAGATCAACCTAACCTCAACATAGCAAACCTCAGTTCACCGAATTACTTGATATAAAGAATATTTTCTTATTCCCCTCCGATTTGCTATATTGAGGTTGTACTGTATCACAAAATGCAAAGCATAATATTATTATTATGAGATAGTTTAAAAAATATTCGATAATGTAATAACATTTTTTTTTCAGCATGGCCCGTCTAAGAAACATTTTAGTGGGTACCTCAGCGTATTCGATATTCGAGAATTTGAATTTGGAACGAGTGGCGATGAAAAGAGACGGCAACATCGGTTTTCACTACGGACAGTTTAGCACGGAGTATTTGAAGTGCATTTCAGGTTGGTAGTTGTTTTTACTAATAGCGTTTTCGGCATCTGAACTGCCCCGGGGTAGGGTGGGCTGACGCCCGACAGGATACGGAAACATCCGAAGTTTAAATTAAGAACACAAACTACGTCTTGCATAGTACTAGTGCAACCACCATGTTTCTGATTACTGATGCTTATTATGAGTCGAAAGGCATTGATGTATAGCATAGCAATTGAAAATCGATTGTGTCTGCGATTCCCACGGTCGAGGTATTAATAGTGTTGTAATTTAAAATATGATAGCTGCATTTGTGTTTTAACTGTTTAGGCTTGAATGATGGACCGTCATCCCTCAAAGTGAGAAGAGAAGTGAAAAGAACTAGAAAGAACGAAGTGATCGACATCAACAGCTGTATACAGATATTGATGGATGTCACAACTGATATGCTGGATCCTAAGGTATATTCTAGAATATAGATTTTGATAAGTACTGGCCTTAAATGGCTAACACATAAGTGCAAAAAAAAAAATAATAAATATTTTTTTTTGTTTTGCTCTTGGCGAGTCTGAGGCGCGCCGCAGACGGCACACTTTTTACGCGATCGAGTCTGCGGCTTACATACAGCGCGCCATCCATGCCGACTGTATGACGTATGTAAGCCTCAGACTCGATCGCGCAAAAAGTGTGCCGTCTGCGATCTCCCTAAAGGTTAACAGCACGCACGCGCCGGACGCGGCCCAAAGGGTAAAAACGGGACTCTATTACTAAGACTTCGAAGTCTGTCCGTCTGTCCGTCTGTATTGTCTCCAGGCTGTATCTCAAGAACGGCTATAGCTAGACTTCTGAAATTTTCACAGATTGTGTATATCTGTTGCCGCTATAACAACAAATACTAAAAATAAAAATAAAAAACATATCTACAGCCGAACATATAACCTCCTCCTTTTTGGAAGTCGGTTAAAAAATAAAATGGAGTTAATATGGCTCCCATACAAGAAACGTGATTTTTTTGGCTTTTTCTGCTCGTAATCATTGAATCAATAATGGTAACGGTAACAAAATCTTTTATTATAATATATTTTGGACTTTAATAAATATATTTTATATAATATAAATAAATGTATAATTAATATAAATACATTTTTAATAAAATTAAAATAAAGAAAATATTTAAGGGGGGCTCCCATACAAAAAACACAAGTTTTTGTCTACTTTCACTCTAAACCGGTACGGAACCCTTCGTGCGCGAGTCCGACTCGCACTTGGCCGATTTTTTTTGTATTTTAATATGAAAAAGCATATTTTTAAATGATCAAAAATGTGCAATTATCTCAATTTCCAGGCGAACACAGGTGCAGCGGCGCGCGTCGCCCTAGTCCGAGTGGTGTCTCTCGCCAGTGGCGTATTTAGACGCGAGGCGCATTGGGCGCGCGCCGCCGCCGCTTTGGCACACCCTCCGCCGCCCCCCGCACCCGCTGCGCCCGCGTTACAGGCGCTAGCTACGTGCCTGCCAGTCATACATGGACATGATCAGGTAAAGGCGACTATTATACGTCCTTCATACATTTTGGGCCAAGGTGTCAAAAGTGGAATAGCCAAGATAACTTTAAAGTTCTTTAGAGCGAAGCTATATTGATACGTTGCGTTGCGTTGTCTTAAAGAAATATAATGAAAAACTTAGAGGTGTAAGGGGACACCCGGATGGAACGAAGTTATTTCTTATGTACAAAAAACCTCTACACACTAAAAAACAAAAAAAAAGAGAGAGAGAGAGAGAGAGAGAGAAACATGCGCTACCGCACGGCTTACAACTATAGCATTTTTGCTCTAGTTGTAATATACCGACACGTTTGTGTCATATCATTGCAACGTTTCCCGCGCGATTCAACGCGCGATAAGGAACTTCGTTCCAATTATCGTGTATTATGCTACAAAGCTGTTTTGCGACAACGCGTGACATTAGAAGATAGCCACCCTTCCACTTTATCTCTCGTCCGTTGTTACGTCAAAACGTCGCGTATTCAATGTCGCAACGCATCAACATCAGATCATAATATAATATCGTTTACAAATGACACTTGGAGTAGGTTCTGAAATATAACTCAGTGTACTACCTAATACTAATGACGTCGTGTATCCGTCACCATAATATTGCACTTATAAGACAAGTTTAAAGTGTGACGTATTCCCAACAAAGTGACATATAGTCTGTCAAAAAAATGAAGAAATTGAAAAGTGGCAACATCGTAGTGTCATCCCTTTTTCAATCAGATACAAATATAATCAAACAAACAGATGAATACCTAAATTAGGCTTTATTATTGCTGTCCACTCGCCATGTATCTTTTTCAAGTGTACCACGTTTCTTTTCAATGCCTGTCCGGGGTCATCAAAGCGCACGGAGTGCGCGGCCAAGTTCCAGTCGTTTCTAACTGTGATATTTCCATGATCAGATCTTTCGACTGTGTGAGGAGTAGGGTTGAAATTAGGGCTGAGCTTGTTGGTTTTCTCCATAATATTCTTAACATACACTTTATCACCATAAATCTAAGAAAAAAGGGATGACACTATGATGTTGCCACTTTATAATTTCTTCACTTTTTTGACAGACTACACGTCAATGCACTGGCGAGTATACTGAATTGTATTTCGGAACATACCCCGCGTGTCTGCGTTTAAAAGAGCTGTCATGACTCTTGGTTATGATGATAACGGATAATGATAACACTACAGGAGCTATCAACAGTCCACGAGAAGTTACTAAAGTCTCTATCATCGAGCTTCGCGCCGAACCGACAGGCGTCTCTACGCGGCTGGCTGCTGCTACTAAACCGACATACACCTGGTGAAATGATCGCTCTGCTGAGAGATAAGGCAGCGCAAAACGTTCATAGTGACAAGTGAGTCCTTTTCAAAGTATCCAATGTCCTTTCCCGGGATTCGATGTCCAAAGTATCGAAGTTCAGCGGTTTGATGTGAAGAGGTAACGGACAGATGGACTGACAGACAGACACACTTTCGCATCTATAACATTAGTATGCATTTATTTTACGGGCTTTGGGATATATTACGTTTAAGTTTTAATTTTTATGTTTTCTTTTGACTGTGAAAACACAATCTGTTGGCGTTTTTATAAGTGTACCCATCTATCAAATACCAGATAGCCGACTTTATCTGCGTTATTATATTTTCCAGCGCTTTCGTGGCTTTAATCGACCTTATACGCTTATGACTGAGGTCCAATTTTCCTTACATTGAATACCATTTTTATCAGGATATCAGTATACGAGCAGAGCCTATACTGGGCCATACTGTTCCGAGCGGCGGAGCTGGGCAGCCCCGACCTGGTGACTGTCGCCGTGGACTTCGTGTTGACTAAACCCCGACATTACTGCACCGAGCTGGTCGTCAAGGTATATTTATACACCAGGATATTATGGATATTAATGTACACCAACCGGGTTTATCGTCAATGTATAAATAAGTAGAAAGTAACTAGCGCCTCAGTGCATTGCACTATAGACAAAATAAGAACAGCTCTGCTACATTTACAATTAACTCTATACAAGGGACACATAATATCAAGACATACAAACTTTAAAGTATTATCACTTTGTTTCATTTTACTCTATATAATAATATTATGCAATATCTGAACTATACATTGGCTTTGGCCAACCGGACGTACCACCTCGCACCTTTAGAGCGACCGCAGACTTACAATTTCAAGTTGTACAACTACAGTCTGTCAAGAAAGTCATGACAGGCGGGAAAATTTTCTAAACGTAATCACGCTTAAAAGGTGTATTGTTTTCTTTGTATTTTTACAGAGAACGCTTATTACATTTTAAATATTGTCACCATGCACATTTTATCTCGAATTAATAAAGTTCTTATATTTTTTTTTCATTTAAAAATTGTAGTTGACTGTAGTTGTACGGTCGCTCTTAAATGTCACGTGAAATTAATAAAAATTTAAATTCAATTATAATGTTTCAGGGTATAACAACAGTTTTGCGACAGCAAGTACTGCCGAAGGACCTCAAGAACAACATTATAGAAAAGCTAACTAAACACATGCAAGACTATCATGAGCGCCACGCGATAAGAATCCTGATGGTGCACTTGTTTAGTGGTGAGTACAAGTTATTAAGTTATTGCATAGCTTATATCGAGCTTTGAGTACAGTGACTGAATCAAGGAATTCCGTAACGAAAATACACCTAACACGGGGTCGTTAGGTGTATTTTCGTTACGGAAACCTCCGACCGTCATAGCGGTACGACAACGCCGTACATCGTCTAACGTCATTTCGGTTCGGCAGACTTCGGCACGCACACAAAGTGCGTGCGACTAAACGTATGCGAATTATTGCAAAAGTTGATATAAAATGGTATGCAATAGCTTTACCGCGGCAGTCCCCGAGTGCTACACGTATATTTTTTATATTTGACAAGACGTGTTTAATCGTTTAATACATAGAAATAAATCAAGATAGAACGGCGACGCGCGTGCGTTGCTAAGGAATCGCTCATGTCAATTTTTCTTTGCTTTTAGTTAGAACAAATAACTTACCCGTGGAAAGAAATACCTCCTTTTGACGGATTCACTTTCGTACTTTTGTTTTTACAATTAGACACTGCACAATGAGGCATTTTTGCACAACCGCTCCGGTGTAATCAAGTCGAGACGTGCGCGCTGACTGAATGAACGTTCAACGAATCTTCATGCACACTTGTGCAATATTGAAACACGCGTACTCCACCCGCATAGCCGTTCTATCTTGATTTATTTCTGTGGTTTAATCCATGTTGTCTTGTGTGTTTATTTTGATTTTTTTTCAGCTGACAGCAAACTAATTAGTCCAAAACTCGAGTCGGACGTTTCTAACATGGATCCCGATGTGCTTATGAATTCCATGGAGCGTATAACCCTTCTATACAAAGTGTTACGGCAATCTAAATCGAGGGAGACAAAACATATAGTCGTCTCTGTCTTGAAATACTTTTTAAGAGAGACTCTACCCCCTGCGGCTACTCTGAGTAGAGTTGTCATAGAGTTTTTAGAATGTTGTAAAGAGACGGAGAAGAAAAGGATAGGACTATTGAGCGAGAGGGACAGATGGATTCAGAACTCGGTGTTGACGGCTGATGTTGTTTTTGAGGTTAGTTTTATTTAAAATAAAACTTATTCGTAGGACGAACCTACCTAACAAAATCTAATATTCAGGATAGTATTTAAATGTTCATTATAATATTATGAATACACCTTCGATCCTTTTTCGATTAAGTGTGTTTCTTAACAATACCATTTGGCTTCTGATAAAAAACAGATTGGATAGAACTAGAAACATAATTACATTAATTTTCCGTTAAAAATCAATTTATATTATTAATAAGAATCGCAAGACTAGATTTTAGTTAGGCGTAAGTGGACAAATATTGTTGCACATTTTTTATTTGTTCTAATGAAAGTATTATATTCAATATTAACACGTATATTTTTAGGTATTCGAAGCCTCAATATCTCAAGATCAACTACCAGTGCTCAGTTTTTGGATATTCGAAGCGCTATGTCACTTGGTCTTCGGCAAGATATCTACCGAACTACTACCATACTGCCTTCTGACTTTACTCGTGTCTGCCAACTCGAATACGCACATACGGACACTAAGATACCTCTCTCAGTATATATTTAAACTGGGCTTCCACAATACGGAGTCGAAATCGGGAATTTTCGATATAGCTAATAGGGTGACCATGTCGTTCGCGGATCGAAGACTGTTGTGTATAGTGTCCTTACATTCCGAGTTTAATGGTAACCAATATGAGAAGTGGAAAGAAATGTGTGAGGAAAATGAGAGTTTGAAAGATGTATTGCAATGTATGAGTGCAGAGCAACCTGGGAATAAGTAAGCCGGCCCTAGACGATCAATTGTATTGTCAATATCAAGCTTCAATTGTATTGAACAATTTATTAGATTGAAGGCGCGCGATGTTCAATATCAACACTAGACGGTCATGTTATGTAACAAGTGATATTGCGCAATAAAATTGCTCGTCTAGGGGCCCGCTTAGTATTAAGCTCTTGGTCAGGTCAGGGCTATAGGGAACGTGCGCACAATACACAAAAATACCTTCACGTTGTCTATCAGAAAAGTTAATACATAGGCAGATGGCGGACCAACGTAATTAGGTATGTTTATGTCAAACCCATCCGACAAATCACGCCTTTCACATTGAACATAAAGGCCGTCACAGACTTAGCTATAATATATATTAATATACCGCACTAAACACACTGAGACCAGAAATATATATTATAGCTGAGTGTGTGGTCACGCGAAAATTGTATAGAAAATATATATTAATATGCCTAGCTATAAATATATTAATATATATTATAGCTAAGTGTGTGGTCACGCGAAAATTGTATAGAAAATATATATTAATATGCCTAGCTATAAATATATTAATATATATTATAGCTAAGTGAATGAACCCGAATTTAAATATTCAATATTCTTTGTGATTGAAGGTAGAAAATTAAAAAATCCTTGTTAACGAATCACGTAGCGAGAGCGTGATATTCCCATCCATCCCTACCTATATAAAGAGCAGTTTTTGTCATCGCGGGTTCAGTTCGGTTCAGCTCGTAACGAACAATCAACGTTAACGAATCTATGTTGCACCGCGCCGCGGAGTGAAATTATCGCCGTTACTCTGCGCGATAACTCATAGAACTACTTAAATTCCGCCAAGTGTGAAAAATCTGTATCAAGCAAAGAAGAATTATTGAGGGCCCTCTGAAGCTAGTTGAAGAATCAAAAAGGTTAGTGAAAGCTGCTCTAAATCCTTTACATCCCTAAATACAGTCCACTAAATTTTGTAACTTACAAATGGTATTAGAGCTACCATTTTTTCTGGTCCATTCGAACCGCATTATTCATTAAATATCAGCTGTATGCTACTTTCCGCTACTTTCCGCTTCGTAAATTGTCCCTTTGTTCAAATTTAAATTTTATTCTGTAACTGTCACGTAAATAATTATTGTCCCGTCCCGTCACTATCCTACTCCCGCTAATCTCGGTAAATCGAACATAAGATTTGTCTTGTTCGTTTCCAGATTTAAACTGTGCATAGGAAAAAATTTACTATTTTATAAATATTTCATCCGCATAATATTTTATTTCACTGCAATTACTAGGTGTTTGTGCAATCGCTGTGCTAGGTAACTGAAATATCTTCTCCGATAGATAGATATTTCATTTTATTTTAACCCGCATTACTTGGACGGCATTTGTAACGAATCCCTAAATTAATTCGGTAACCGCTGTGAATTTTTTCCATTCGCCATTTTATACAGCGTCACGGAGTTCAAATTTGAACGACGCGGCCGCGCGCGTAACCGTCAAATTGTACCTACGAGTTACGACAAACGGGCAGTAGTTAGGCAGTTGCATTTTATTTAATATTTATACAGTTATTTTTCACATAGGCATTTAAGTAGTTTATCATCCCGCATTTACTTTTTCTTTTTATTATATTAATAAGTATTTATTACTACATATTATATTTATTTTATCGATCGTATAATATTTATTAAGTACTTATTAGTTATCACCGCATCGCATCGCATCGCATCATCGCATCGCATCGCATTCATCATTTTATTATTATCGCCGCATCATAATATTTTATCTTATTATAGTATCGTTAATTTAAGTGGGAGAGCCAAGCTTCGGCACGAGTGGGCAGGCTCATCCGGTGAAAGACCACAGCCTCACAGAATACCGGCGTTAAATAGTGCTTGCACTGTGTTTCGTCGAGTGAGTGAGGTTTCCGGACGCCCAAAGGGAGGAAACGCACCTGCAACTCCTCTAGGATTGCAGATAGTTCCCTCTCATATTATATTTGTGTAGGTGTATGTAGTATATTTATATAGAATATTTTATGTATGTATATTTTAATAATATTTAGTGCATAATATATTTTATTTAAATTTTAACTGCAGCTGCCTACCTACCTACCCGCGCCCCGCATTCGGAGGTACCTACCTACGTCATTTACAAATTTTAACCGCCTTTGAAAGTAACAAAGAAATTTTATAACCGCTTTTGTGCTTTCGAATTTATACCTACATTGTAATTTGTAAATCGTAAATCGGTAACGTACATTATTTCGAACTTTAAAATTAAAACATTGTTTCATAATTAATTAAAATTAGTCTTGCTTTGATTTAGTTGCCTACTTATTTTTCTTTCAAAATGGTTAAACCGGGCAAGAGGAAGTCGAGTAAATCTTTTGAAGAAGATAATATTTCCGATACCGATAAAAATCAATTAACACGTATGCAAAATATTCTTGAGCTTGCCCATAAAGCCGAGACAGATACTCGACAAGTCAGAGCTTTTAGAACTAGCGCGTTGAATATTGAAACTATGCGTTCGGATTACCAAAATGTTTTGGAGGCATTTAATTTATTGCAAATGCAGATAGATCCGAATGCTAGTATTGATTACGATTCCTGGTCAGATTTCGAGGAGATGTATTGTTACATTAAACAGGTTTTGTTGGACACGGAAACGAAGCCAACGTTAACGGGGCCCGCGACGTCATTTTCGACACGACCTCGAACCCATTTACCCCCAATAGACCTTATGTCTTTCAATGGGGACATCAAAACTTGGCCTCTGTTCTACCAACAATTTAAAAGCATAATTCACGATAACGAGTCGCTTACTGACAGTGAACGTGTGTTTTATCTGGTAGGTAAACTAACCGGGAATGCCGCTTCCGTATGCGTAGGCCTTGCGCCGACCGCGCAAAATTATCCAATTATTTGGAAAGCTTTATTACAAAAGTATGACGATCAGCGGTCGCTCGCTAGTTCATACCTAAATCAACTATTACGTTTCAGACCGCTATCCAGTACGAGTTCGAGCGGACTCGAATCATTTATCAATAATTTTAATTCCTCGGTGGAAGCGCTTAGGCAACTACAAATCGAGAACTTAACAGATTTCATTTTGTTACATTTAGCCCTTCAGAAATTAGATTCAGAAACAGTGAGATTATTCGAACATACTTATAGGAAGGAAAAGTTTCCAACCTATGAAAACTTAATTGAGTTCGTAAAGGAAAATAGCAAAGTGATTTCGCGCACTACCTGTGCATTAACACAGAAGTCTAATATTGATAATCAACCGCAGCGGGGAAATATAACCGCGTCTACTTCTCGGACTTTAACTAAATCGTTTGTCGGTAAGAAAATGTCCGACGTACAGCGCGTCAGTCCACCGACTTTAAAGTCCGCGGACAATTGTGTACTTTGTAATGCTAATTTACATGACAATATGTACTCGTGTGCTTCGTTCATGAAGCTTACGCCGCGGGAAAGATTTAGTTTTATAAAGCAGAAGTCGTTTTGTAATAATTGTTTAAGCGTAAAACATAAAACATTTTCATGTACGTCGAAAAATACATGCAAATATTGTAATTCGAACCATCATTCGCTTTTACATTTCAATGTAAATAAAACGGGCAACCACTTGGCCATGGTGTCGATCGAAAATAATTCTAATCACAGTAATAACGACTCTGTGACACCTACAAATAAGGTCGATAATGGTTTGCAGTATCGCGATGTATTAGATCCACAGGCAGCAAGTTCGAGTTTATGCAACTTATCATTTAAAGGTAATTCCGGATATAATACAACGGCTTTACTGGCCACAGCGAAAATACGAATTATCGATAAATTAAATCGCGTTCATTATGTAAGATGCTTGATCGATGCGGGCTCCCAGAGTGATTACGTAACTCATTCCCTTTGTAAACGCCTATCTTTATCAGTTCGTAAACAAGATCGTTTTTCTGAAGTACAGGGAATAGGAGGCATTACGCAAAAAATAATAGGGATGACTGAATTCAGTTTTGCTTCGAGATTTATTAACGACAGTCGTCGCTATACCGCACAGCCATTGGTCGTTGAACATATTACATCACATTTGCCCGATTCGAAAATTGATACGACGGCAATGAGTCATATCGGAAAACTGCAATTAGCCGATGATGAATTTGAACACCCAGGGCCTATAGATATGCTTTTAGGTGTAAATATTTATTGTGATATTTTATTATCAAATAAAATTAAAAGTTCAAGGCCTGATATGCCGTGCGCGATCGAAACCGCGTTAGGCTATATTTTGATGGGGACCGCTCCAGTGGTCTCGCTAAATCCCGCGCCGCCGCGTACTACATGCGCGTTCTCGACGGAGCCACTTCATAAAGTCGTTGAGAAGTTTTGGGCTACCGAAGAGTTACCATCGCGGAAATATTTAAGTCCCGATGATCAAAAATGCGAAGATATTTATACTTCTACTACTGTCCGCCGCGAAGACGGCAGTTACGTTGTTGATCTTCCCTTTAAAGAAAATCCTAGCAAGTTAGGTAATTCTTATATAACCGCTAAAAATCGTTTCTTTTTGTTAGAAAAAAGGTTTGCACGAGACCCCGAGTTAAAAATAAAATACGATGATATAATTCGCGAGTATTTAACCTCCGGTATTTTAAGTCGTGCTGCGCCTAACGAGGGAGTCTCATCGCAGGGATTTTTTCTAGCGCATCATCCAGTTGTCCGTAATGACAAAAGCACTACTAAAGTCCGCCCCGTTTTGGACGGCAGCGCTAAAACAGATACCGGGTTGTCACTTAATGACATTTTACATACCGGGTGTAATTTACAGTCAAACATATTTGATATTCTACTAAATGTGCGAGTATTTCGTATTGCATTTTTTTCTGATGTAAAACAAATGTATTTTTCCATTCATGCCAACCCATTACACTGTAAATATCAACGTATCTTATACCGCTTCGAACCTAGTGAACCGCTTCAGATATATTCATTTAACCGCGTTACATTTGGTCTTAGATGTTCACCATATCTCGCACTACGTACATTACGTCAGTTGGCTGTCGACGAGCGCCACAGATGGCCTGAGGCAGCCAGCGTGTTAGAGCGAGATAGCTATATGGATGACCTGGCTTCTTCTGCTTCTTCGGTGGAAGAAGCAGCTAAGATAGCCGGGGATCTTATAGCACTTCTCAAGGCAGGCGGGTTCGAATTAGTGAAATGGGCTTCTAATTCTCATGAATTACTTGAACAAATTCCCGAGTCTCATCGGCAACCCAGAACCGTATCTTTTGATAATGACAGTGTATTTAAGGTATTAGGTTTACGTTGGCTGTCGACAAAGGATAGCTTTGTGTTCGACATTAATAATCCTCCGACAACATGCACCAAGCGCGCCATACTTTCTACTACCGCACGTTTATATGATGTGCTAGGATTGGTAGGGCCTGTTATTTTATATGCTAAACTTATTATTAAAGAGCTTTGGCTTCTCAACATCGATTGGGACGAAAGGCCGCCCCAGCATATCGTAGAGCGTTGGCAACAATATTTAAATCAATTACCAATAATTTCACGTATATCGTTTAATCGTTATCTAGGAGTGGAAGTTGGTTCGGAGGTATCTATTGTCGGTTTTTCGGACGCTAGCGAAGCCGCGTACGGTTGCGTGATATACCTACACGTTGTAAACAATAATGAAGCACCGATCGTCTCGCTATTATGTTCAAAATCGCGAGTCGCTTCAGCTAAACCAAAAATAACACTCGCGCGCTTAGAATTAAATGGAATATTATTGCTTTCCCGACTTTTAAAGGAAGTGTACTGTACGATTTCAAAAAGGCATAAAATAAAAAACGTTTTTATGTTTTCGGATTCGGAAGTCGCTCTGTGTTGGTCGGTGTCGTCACCACACAGGTTCGATACTTATGTCGCCAACCGTATTTCACAGATTCAATCAAACGTATCGACAAATGATTTATATCATGTTGCCGGTGCGGATAATCCCGGGGACTTAATAAGTAGAGGCATGGAGCCAAAACTATTCATAAACAATAAACTGTGGTTTTCCGGGCCAGTCTGGTTATCGCAGCCTATAGATAGGTGGCCGCTAGTTAAGTTTGTACCTAATCGTATTGCGTTGCCGGAACAAAAAACCAAGGTACATGTATCCGTGAAAGCCGGTGACGTGGAGCACCCGTTATTAGTCTTAGCAAAACGCTGTTCTACCTGGAATAAATTACTTAGATCCGTTGTGTATATTTTGCGTTTTACGAGACGCCTTACGCGTAATGATATTATAACGGCTGAGGATTTATCTGTTGCAGAAGATAAAATAATTAGAGCGCTGCAAACTGTTTACTTTTCTAAAGATTTAAAAAATATTCTGAATGGTAAAAAATGTTCGATTAAGTTACAGAAATTATTTCCTTTTGTGGCAGACGGTATATTGCGGGTTGGGGGTCGTTTGACAAACTCATCTTTAGAATATTCGTCAAAATATCCTATTATTTTGCCTAAACAAGATCATATAGTAAAATTACTCATTGATCATTATCACCGCGAAAACTGTCATGCAGGGCCGCAGCTCCTTGTTAGTATTTTAAAAACTAAATACTGGATCATTTCAGCTAGACGAGTAGTTCGACAAATAACGCAAAAATGTAATAGTTGTTTTAGGGCCAATCCTAAGGCAACGTTTCCACTGATGTCAGATCTTCCTAAGTGCCGCTTAGAACAATCCAAAGCATTTTTCCACACTGGAACGGACCTTTGTGGCCCATTAAAAATAACACCTTATCGAAGGCGAGGTATTCAGAGTATAAAAGCATATATTTGCATTTTTGTATGTTTAGTCACAAAGGCTGTACACATTGAGTTGATTTCCTATTTAACATGTGCTAATTTCGTTGACGCGTTTAAACGATTTATATCGCGCCGTGGCCCGTGTGCGTATCTGTATTCTGATAACGGGACCAATTTTGTTGCATCGAAAACGTATTTAAATGAATTACACGAGTTTCTAAAATCCGATGACTATTATCAGGCATTCGGTAATGAACTTGCAAAACATCGTATTACGTGGAAAATGAATCCGCCTACGGCTAGCCATTTTGGTGGTATATGGGAAGCCAATATAAAAAGTGCTAAGTCACTATTGTTTCGAACGATCGGGAAGCAAGTTCTCACGTTCGAGGAGATGACAACTGTCCTCACTCAGATCGAGGCGATATTAAACAGTCGCCCGTTGTATGTTCTGAGCTCTGACCCGTCCGAGCCTCTGTCCCTAACGCCTGCTCATTTTTTGTTTAACTCCCCGTTGGAGCGGTTACCAGCGGCGGATTTGTCCAAGGAAAACACTAATTTGCTATCACGTTTTTCGTTAATGGACTCGCTAGTCCAATCGTATTGGAAAAGATTTAAAGCGGAATATTTACATAATTTGCAACAGCGCGAGAAATGGAATACTCCATCTAATCCAGTGGCGATTGGTACGGTAGTAATATTAAACGTGGATAACGCTCCGCCCTTGCAATGGCCTTTGGGGATCGTTACAAATGTCTATCCGGGGAAGGACGGTGTTACCCGAGTAGCAGAGATAAAAACAAAGAGTGGGACATACAAACGCCCGATAGTACGACTTTGCCCGCTACCGACTCAATAACTCAATTTGTTTTATAATCTTTAATTTAGTGATTAATTAGTTGTTTAAGTTGTAATAATAAATAGTATAATCCCGTGAAAACGGTACTTAGATTTAGAGGTTCGGTTACGGTAAAGGTTGTTAATTTTCAATAACTTTACTTCATAGTAAGCGATTGCACCCGCACTTGTAATTGTTAAGTTGAGCTTTATAGCTCTATTCTGACTGCTCTTGAAGGGGTCCCTTCAAAGGGGGGGGAAATGAATGAACCCGAATTTAAATATTCAATATTCTTTGTGATTGAAGGTAGAAAATTAAAAAATCCTTGTTAACGAATCACGTAGCGAGAGCGTGATATTCCCATCCATCCCTACCTATATAAAGAGCAGTTTTTGTCATCGCGGGTTCAGTTCGGTTCAGCTCGTAACGAACAATCAACGTTAACGAATCTATGTTGCACCGCGCCGCGGAGTGAAATTATCGCCGTTACTCTGCGCGATAACTCATAGAACTACTTAAATTCCGCCAAGTGTGAAAAATCTGTATCAAGCAAAGAAGAATTATTGAGGGCCCTCTGAAGCTAGTTGAAGAATCAAAAAGGTTAGTGAAAGCTGCTCTAAATCCTTTACATCCCTAAATACAGTCCACTAAATTTTGTAACTTACAAATGGTATTAGAGCTACCACTAAGTCTGTGACGGCCTTAAGCCATAAGCCGACCATATGACGTAGGTCCGTCGTCTGACTGAATGAATTTTTTCGATGGTACAATAAAGACGCTTACTGGCGTCACAAATCCGAAATTAAAAATTTATTGACAAGGCAAGTGCTGCCACCTATAGTTCCTGTACGCTCCCTATTACCACAGATCGTTTTCTTTGTAAAAAAAGCGATGAAAATTATCTAGTATTCTGTACTAGTCAGTAGATATATTATCGTTTTGAGACCAGAAAGTTTTATTCAAATTTTGGCAATGTTAAAAAATCAAATAGTATTTCTTTTAGGTATAAATTAGGTAACAAAGTTGTAATAATGTGTCGCGGGCAGCTTTTTGTGGTTAAATGTAATATTTTTTAGGGTTCCGTACCCAAAGGGTAAAAACGGGACCCTATTACTAAGACTTCGTTGTCTGTCCGTCTGTCTGTCTGTCTGACTGTCTGTCTGTCGCCAGGCTGTATCTCAAGAACCGCTATAGCTAGACTTCTGAAATTTTCACAGATTGTGTATATCTGTTGCCGCTATAACAACAAATACTAAAAACAAAATAATATTAATATTTAAGGGGGGCTGCCATACAACAAACGTGATTTTTTCGGCCTTTTTGCTCGATATCAATAATGGCAACAGGTAGACACTTGAAATTTTCATTTTCACAAAGGTCTTAAGTATATATTTAATAATAATATTCCCATACAAAAAAAAATTTTGGCCTATTTTTGCTCTATAACGGTACGGAACCCTTCGTGCGCGAGTCCGACTCGCATTTGGCCGATTTTTTTAACTACTGGACTGATTTTGATGCAACGTGGCACAGTTACAGAAAACACAAGGAAGAATATCGGCTTCTATTTTTGCAGTCAAATGTACGGTTGTAATATTTGTAATGGAATTTTATTTTTTAATACTAGAGCTTATTGTATGAGATTAAAAGTAATACTAGGTATTACGCACAATTTTCTTATATCGTTATCGCGGACAGGCAAAAAAAGTCTTTCAAATAAAAAATATTTTTATTGCGGACGGGAAAAAAAGTATTAAAAATATTTACAAAGCTAATAACAGCTATAAAAGTTTGCTTATCTTTGTCTGGCATATTAGAAGAGTCGCATGGAAGAAAAAGACAACGAATCTTCTGCCAATAATAAGAATGAAAATATGTTAGAGACGCTTTTGTCGAAGCTGTATTTTCTTCCCGTTACTAATGAAATTTAATGCACTGTTTCCACTATCTCAGAAAAAAACAACCACGTCCTACTTAAATATTCTTAGGCGGACTTGCGTAGATCTGGGTTAAAGTTAACTCTGAGTTAAACATCATGTCATTTTTATCACTCACTTGGTGAGTGACCACAGATCATAGAAGTAAGTGACAGATATGACATGATGTTTAACTCAGAGTTAACTATAACTCAGATCTGTGCAAGTGGGCCTTACAATGTTTGCCTGTCTTTTTATTTAAATATTTTACTACATTAATAATTATTTATAATTTATTTGTTTTGTTAATGTTATTTAAATTATTATGTTATTTAGATTACATTATGCAATTATGAAAGTAATAAGTAGTTCATATAAACTCTTAATTCAATTATTCTAATTAAAGTATAACTGTAATAATAATCGTTTATTGTTTAATCTTATGAATTATTATGTGTGTAACATTTTTAAGATACAATTACCTTTAATCAAATTATTTAAACGTTTAAAATATGTCAGTTGTATAATTTCATAGCTTATAAGAAAATTGGTTGTTATATATGTCACCGTAAGATTGTAAACACCGCGAGATTGTAATATGACTAAGTGATGGAATGTAAACAACCAGTTTTCCGGTGATTTTAAATTAATTATTTCGTATTTAAAATAACTTCAATGCCTATTGCTCAATGGTATGAGATGTATAACACAAAATAAAATTTAGATAATATATTTAAAGTGCTGTTTGAATGTTCGGTTATTAAAATTACGTAATTTATAATTCAATATCTAAATTTTATTCAATGTTATACATCAAGTTTTCAGGCAATTGAAGTAATTTTAAATACGAAATAATTAATTTAAAATCACCGGAAAACAATGTTTACAATCCATCACTTAGTCATATTACAATCTCGCGGTGTTTACAATCTTACGGTGACATATACATATATTATATGGATAGGGGATATATTTTAATATTTTAACTTTATAACACGTACAAGTTTACTAGGCATCTCGTCATTAGGAAACTCTATACATGGTGTAACAAAACAAAGTGATAGGTTTTTTTTTTTAAATTCTTTATTTTTTAAGGGGGTTTGATCCAAAGTGATAGGTAATACCATGGTAATACTTTAGAGTTTAGAGTGTATGAGTCCCCTAGGTATATTATGTTTGACTGTGAAAGTAGCAGCGCTTAAATACTGTTTTATTTTTGTGTGGGCAAATCCATGACGTCGGGGCATTTTTCATAGAGACATATAAATTAAAAGTTACTTTCAGTCCTGCTACTTTCACAGTGAACTCTGTATAAGGGACAGAAGCACACCCTAAAGTGCTGTCACTTTGTTACATCTTATTTCTTATTAAATATATAAAACTCAAGGGTGACTGACTGACATGGTGATCTATCAACGCACAGCCCAAACCACTGGACGGATCGGGCTGAAATTTGGCATGCAGGTAGATGTTATGAGTTATGACGTAGGCATCCGCTAAGAAAGGATTTTGATCAATTCCACCCCCAAGGGGTTAAAATAGGGGATGAAATTTTGTATATAAAAATACTTCTTAACGCGAGCGAAGCCGCCGGCAATAGCTCGTCCTGTATAAACAGGTGTCTAGTTTATTTGTGCGTTTTGTAAGACCTTATAATTGTTAAGAATCTCAGTGACTTAGTTTCAGTACAAAAATTCTTGCTTATAAATGTAGGTAAAACTTATTTACGGCGAGTAGTTGAAAACCCTTTAGGTCAGTGGTACTCAACCTTTCTTTTATACGGGCCACAAATACGTTTTGGTCTTGGTGTGGTGGACCGCACTTAACTAGATAATTTTTTATTTAAATGTCTGCAAAACCGGTTGATATAAAAAGAAATTAAAAATGAGATTTAGAATAATTTGGATATTATACGCAGAAGTTTTCAGTCACATAATTAAGTTTAATATAATAATAATAGAAATGTTGTAAATAACAATATTATTATACAGTTAGGTGCTTGACAAAGATGTATATTTTGTTTCAACAAGCTGTGAAATAAATTATTACGAGTATTAGAAATACTGCACTTATTATTATAAAATATTTGTTATAGCCAGGTATCCCTTTTAAGTTTTTTTCTGTAATGTTCCTATTATTTAAAGCACAATTATGTCAAAATATTGGCAATATACAGCATGACTGGTGAGACATGTTCAATATTAGAGGACGTGATATTTGGCTATTATATTAGTAGAAAAAAAATCAATTGTTCACTGAGTAAATGTAGCTTAAAGTTAAATAATTATTCACCCAACGCAGGGACACTGCGCGCGGGAGGGGTAGCGCGTGGCGCGGGGCGCATGCCGCCGCGCCGGCCGCATAGTAATTTACTAAGTGTCCATGATTCATTTATTTAAAGCCAAATTTGGTCAAAAATTAAGTACCTAATTTTATTACATAATTATAATGAGAATCGAGTACTGAATACTCTCCTTAAGTATCGGTATTGTCTCACCAGACCAGTCATGCTGTATGATTTTAAGTGATAAACAAAGAGATCAATATATTTTAACATTTGATATGAAAAAGTCTGTCGTGTCTGTAGTTCATGCTTAAACCGGTGAAACAAATTTGATGAAGTTTGGTATGGAAATACTTTAGCCTTAAGAAAGAGTCAAAACGACTTCCATACGAACAAAATTGCAAGCAACGTCTAGTTGCATTTAAGTTTTAAATTTTTATACTTTATAGTTTGCACTTAAAGTTTACTTTACTTTGTAGTCTTTGTGTTTGTATTGTGTTGTCTATTTTATTTTCTTTTTGTAGATTGCATGTGGTACAGGCTAGAAAAAGTGTGAGAAGTATAATATACAGAAAAATTCCAAAAGACAAAATTTGACGCCCCAAAGTTTATTTAGAAAAAATTTCACCCCCAAGAGACAAAGACAGACGCAGAATAAGAGATATTTTTCTTCTTAAAAGGCAGATGAAATACCAAAGACCCCACAAGGAGATGAAATTTTAAGATGAAAAGTTAAGGTAAACGAATAAAGAAATTTCACCCCTTGATGGGTGGTGATTTAAAAAGTTTCACCACCCAGAATAAAAATAAGCTAAGACAATTTAAGTAAAATAAACAATTTTGTTCTGAGGTGTAATGAAAAAATTCACTACACATGATGAAAAGAAGCAAAGATTAACGACGAACGGCAATAATAATAGATACTTAATTATAATTAATGGGTGAAATATTTTCACCACCATCAAACGCGGAAAACAAAATACAATTCCTATCAGTCATACGCATTATCAATATAATTAGTAATATGATAAGATATCGGAAATAATCATTATCCTTTGATGATGGCAGTTCAAAATGGCTGTGACGCGGAGAGGTTATATTTTCTGTTCCTTCGTATCCAGTGTGTTTTGTGTTATATTCATTATAGTTTCTTTGTCTAGTGATAGTTGGGTGAGTACTATATTTATGTTTTTTACTAGACGACAGTCGACACCCGCAGCTCCGTTGTGCAAAAATTCGTTAATGTCGTTTGGAAACCGTACATTTTTCCGGTATAAAAAGTAATGTATGTCTGAACCCGGGACTCGAACTATCTCAAATTACATCAAAATTGGTTGCCGCTTGGGCGTAAAGAGAATAGACAGACGGAGAGACAAACTTTTTGCTCGCATTTATAATATTAGTATGGATGTAACCAAATGAAGTGATAAGGGATAACACTTAAGGTGACGCCATGTTAAAGTAAAATACCGTGTTGGATGTGTTTTAGATTGCTTGTTTTCTATGCGAGGATCGCCCGTCCTCTCATAGAAAACAAGCAATGGAACAGCAAAAAATGAAAGGGCGCAGCGACAAAATGGTTTTTGTCGCGTAACTTGAAAACCATAAATACATTTCATATAAGCTATGGACAAATTAAAGTGTATACTAGAACCAATTTATGTACAAATTTTGGAAGCTTATATCACTCTCTTCTGTTGGCAAAATAGGAATCCCTTTTTTTAAAGAGGTCTTTTTGATTGATTATTCTGTGTTATAAAAGTTGACCAATCGTGTTATGCTATGGGTAATTCAAAGACAAAGACATGATGAATACTGACAGTGAACTTTAATTTCTTAGCTTTAGTCATTGCTGAGAAAAATGGACATCGCTACAGCCAAATTATCAAGGCGTCACCTTAAGTTTAGGGTGTGTACGTGTCCCTTGGCCTTATAAAGAGTTCACTGTGAAAGTAGCAGCGCTGCAAGATATACTTAATCTGACTATATTGAAATTCTAAACTCATCTCATGGGACAAAAATATCACAGCCAAACATAGAACCTCCTCCTATTTGAAATATAATGCTACTAATTTAAACAATTAATATTTACAATAAAGTATTTTTATTGTTGTTAAAATATTGTTATCTTGTTTATTTATATTAGATACAAATCAATTTGGAGTTTAAATACCATCGATGAAATTGATTTCTAGGCAGTTTAACGTCATTTGGTCGGATCATGTTAATTTAATTATTACATAATGTTAATTGTGACCTGTCAGCTGGGTTTGACCTAACGCGACCAAACTACTTATGCAAACTACGCAGATGGTGGACCCCCATCTGCCTAGGAATCAACATCCTTCATGGTAGGTACATACCACATCCTAAAAACAACTTATGAGTACAAAATTTTCTATTCTTTTATTACAAATAAAAGAAAAGAAAGGTCATAGTTATTTGTCAAACGCCGACGACGCTCTTCCGGTGCTGCGGATGTCTGAGGGCACTTAATGTCAGGTTATCCGTTTGTCTGTTTCAACAAAAGACTCAATGCCAAGGTATTACCTTCAAGACCGTAATTCTGAGAACAAAAGCTGATTCTGTAGTAGTTTTTCTCTAAGGTTAATCCTCTGAACGGATTTTAAAAACGTCCGTGGGCTAAATCTCATAGAGTTTTTACCCCATCCACATCCATTCTATTCTCCATTGTTATTTAGTGGTAGTAGTTAGTCCCGGAAAAGGATAGGATACTTTTTATCTTGGAAAGACGTACAGTTCCCGTGCAATATACGAATTTTGGCGCAACGGAGTTGCGGGCGTCATCTAGTTTATAATATTAGTATGGATATGACGAGATAAATGTGGCGAATAACGCGCCTCCATGTTCCAGGTGGTAGCGACAGCATTTACGGAAGACCAGACACAAGACAGCACTGTCCGGTATGGCATGTTCAAGGGAGAGTTCGCACTGCATATCTTCGATACGCCGTCTTATAACACTTTGTACAGTAAGTTCCGTCTTTAAAGCCACACAAAGGCATGTCACACTTTTCGGTGCCACGCTTTTTAGGGCAACACGTTAAAACGTGGCAACTGGCAAGTAAGCCTTAAAAGGGCACATATTTTTAGTAACACACTTTTTCAGAGCCACACTTTTTCAGCGCCATAATTTTCAGGGCCACACTTTTCAGACCAGACACAAGACAGCACTGTCCGATATGGCATGGTATGACAGCACATCTTCGATACGCCGTCTTATAATACTTTGTACAGTAAGGTTCATCTTTAAAGCCCCACTTTTTGTGCCACACTTTTTAAGGATACACTTTTTCAGGGCGACAATTTTTCAGGACTACTTTTTCAGTGTCACAATTTATGAGGGCTACACTTTTTTACAGTCACACTTTGAGGGCCACACTTTTCAGGGCTACACTTCGTGAGCATCATAAAGCCACTGATAAAGTCCCGGTGGGCCGCATGCAGCTCGCGGGCCGCGGGTTGATTATAGCTGTCCTAGAGTAATGAGGCACGATAGAAAGCCATTATAAAAGCCGTCACAGACCTAGCTATAATATATATTAATATATTTATAGCTAGGCATATTAATATATATTTTCTATACAATTTTCGCGTGACCACACACTTAGCTATAATATATATTTCTGGTCTCAGTGTGTTTAGTACGGTAAGTATATTAATATATATTATAGCTAAGTCTGTGACGGCCTTTATGGTTATGTAATATTAATAATGAAATAATATTATTTCCAGTGACCTGTGTCCCGGACAAGAATGCTTGTGCGGTCAGCTGTAAAACCGAGGCTTCGGCTAGGGAAGAGGAGGTAAAAATGTTATTTCTTATTTATTATAGACAAACCTTTCTGACCCTTATTTTATATTGTACATTGTATTGTCCTTGTATGCTATACGACTGTTGTAGTTGTAACACACTAGACATGACATTGTATACAGGGTGTAAGAAAACTAAGTGAAAATACTTTAGGGTGTATTATGAGTCTCCTGTGTAGAGTTCACTGTGAAACTAACAGCGCTGAAAGATCAACTTTTTAACTTTTCTATTTGCAAATTCTAGACGCCGCGCTGGGGCGTTTGCCCATACAAATCACATAAAACAGCGCTGCTACTTTCACAGTTAATTCTATTTCTATATAAGGAACACGTCATGCACACTAAAGTATTAATACCTACTTTGTTTTGTAACACCCTATATATAGCTGCTTGTTGTGTTTTAGTAATTTACTAAGATATATATTTTTTTATTTTCAGGTACGCGCTCTAGCCCAAGGTTTTCGGCCAAGCCAGGCTTGTGTGTCTGTCACCAACGTCTCTGAAGATAACCCATGTAAGTCATTAAGGATATATACAGACTGACAGACAGGCAAACGTCGCGCAAAACTTTAATTGAGCGTTCGGACGTCCGACAGAATCTGGCTGGCCGGATTTTGCATCCGCGGATGTCCGCGGATGTCCGCGGATGAACCGTGCACATTGTTAAGCCGCATCCATCAGCCGCTACTTATGAAAACGTTCGATAATTTGTTTCTATCTTAATATCAAATAATAAATATCAATTCAATTTTATTCGTGATCTGTCAGTTGGGTTTGACAAAACGCGACCAAATTACGTAGGTCCGCTATCTATCAATTAGGGCCACTGATTAGTGCCAACCCACACGTATAGTCCGACAAGGCTTTATATGAATGTGTCAATGATGTCAAAAGGCGCTGCTGGTAAAGGAGAACTGTCAAACACATGTCAAAAATGACGTTTTTGTATGATAGAAGCGTTTAGTTCCTTTTCTCGCCACGTTCATGTAGAGCCTTGTCGAACTATACCACAAGTTGCCGACACAATGTCGACGTGGTTGCGTTGTCGCCAGTAGTTGCGATGTGGTTACGTACGAAATTCAATGAAACAAAGGGGGGGAAGAGCGCGGGCGGTGTGCGCGCACTGTCGTCGCATCGACGCAACGTTGTGGTTGCGACGTGGTCGGCCGTGGTTGCGATGTGGTCGGTATCACACAAGCGGTCGACAACGACTGCAAAATGTGGTAAGTACGTGTGAACAGTCCAGTTCATTTACAAAACGAAATATAGGCCCGACGACGTGGTGTGGTTGTCGTGTGATTGCGGGTTGGCCCGTAACTTCTCTGTATACAAAGGCGATGATTGTCCAATGTCTAGTTTTGCCAAACAATCTTTAAGGACTGAGCACACTGAGACGGGCCTTGCCGGGGCTCAGCGTGCCGGGGCTCATCGCATAAATCCGCCGCCATACAATTTGTATGGAGGCGGATGCGCGTATCGCCCATTGTGCCGGCGCGCATCGGCGCGGATTTTTGCTCGGCGGATTTTCGTCAATGCGACACGGCCCGACAAGACCCGCTGCGCCCCGGCAAGCGACGCGCGGATACGATGCGATGCGGCCCGGCAAGCCCCGGCCCCCGCCACACCCCGCATCGCCCCGCCGTCACTCGTCGCACAGAGCATGGCAGAGCGTTGCGTGTCGATCCATGTCGACCCGTCCCGACCCGCCCCGGCCCGCCCCGGCACGCTCCGCCTCAGTGAGCATTAAAATCCGTCAATGCGATGCGACCGGACCCAGCAACAGTGTGCTATAGCGCATTATGCGCTGCGCTGAGCCCCGACCCGCCCCGACACGCGGCGACCCGCGCCGACTCAGTGGGCGCGAAGCTTTAAGAGGATCGCAGCATTTAATACCTACATTAAAATTCTTTCACATACTCAACTCGAAACTTTTAGTAATTACGCGTCTATTCTTCTTGAACATAAAATATGCATTACATTCGTCAAGATTTCACGCGAAAGTACAAACACATTTCGACTCTATATCTATAGGGATGGGGTTCAAAAGGGTAATTATGAGGATGTTATTATATTATGTTAATAAAAGTTACAGTATCGCCACAATATAATACAGTAGTGTAACTTAGGCGTGTCCTGTCCGCGTTGAAATCAAACTCGCTGAAAACATAATAAGCCGCGACTTGATTTTCATTGTAAGGGTTAATTTGCATTGCACAAGTAACAAGACAATTCAATGGATTTTTAAATTAGCAATTTTAATAAATAACAGGTAGCCCAGAACGTAAATTCAATGTCTATCAACTCAATAATATGGTAGTCTACTGTATATATTTATATTATGTTTTAAAAGTTTCTGTGCTCTTGTTAAGACGTATTAAACTTCGCTGAAAGAATGTCTTTGTATTACACCTTTGAGTTATGAGTTGTAGATGGGGAAAGTATATTATAACTTAACTTAAATATACCTACCTGTCCTACATACAAAGCTCAATGTAAAAATCACATTATTTTTTTTATGATTTTCATGAGCAAGAGCGCCTCAGCGCGGTGTCATGAGTTTTTCCATACAAAAGTAAAAAATGCTCTTTATACGCTGCTACTTTTACAGTCAACTTTATTCAGGAGACTCATACACACACACACACCCTAAAGTATTATCACAAAAACTGTCTCATGTCCTTTCAATGTCAATACACATCTAAATCTTCTTTGTCTTACAGTAGAACATCCCCCGGTTCTCTCGTTCGCGGTCTACATCAGCATCCTGGCGATCCAGTTCCTCCAGCTGGCTGCTGGCGTCGGCGCCGGGGCGCTGGCGCTGCTCAACGCGACGAGGAACCCCACGGAACCTGTGTTTGGGTTACCTGGTGAGTGGTAGTATAGTTTACCCAGCTCTGGATTTATGTATAGGCAGTAAAGGTGGGGCGGCAGCGTCCTATGGCATCCTAGGGGCGCGGCGGTGGCGGATACCTAGGATGGCGGCAGCATCCTATGATGGCGACAGCGTCCTATGATGGCAGCGGCGTCCTAAGATGGCGGCAGAGTTTCAGTACTCTCGTTCGTGATGTACATCAGCATCCTCTTGATCTAGTTCCTCCAGCTGGCTGCTGACGTCGGCGCCGGGGCGCTGGCGCTGCTCAACGCGACGAGGAACCCTACAGAACCCGTGTTTGGGTTGCCTGGTGAGTGGCTGCTATAGTTTACCGTTAAGGTACAAGTTGGAAGCCGACTACATAAGTTGCAGCAGACGACGTGTCGTCGCGACACTACTGTTTCTATGTATTTCTATGAAAAGTATCGCTAGCTTCGTGTCGCTATCTGCGGAGGGTGTTTCATAGAAAATATACATAGAAACCTGTAGTGTCGCGACGACACGTCTGCGGTTGCTTCATATCGCCTGCTGTCAACCGGAACCTTTAGGATGCTTTCCTGTCATGCGAGTCATCAAACGCGCGCATGGTCCGCATGTGGTCCAGGTCCACAGGTGGTGATATTGTGTTTAAACATAATCAGCTCAATAACAATCTAACCTGTCTGTCAGGTTGTCTATGGGCGAACGTGCTAGCGGCGGTGCTTGGTCTAGTCGTGATGATGATGTTCGGCGTCTACTGGGCGGTCTCCGGCCTGCGGGACCACCTGGCATTCTCCTACATCGCGTTGGGAATGCTGGAAGCGAGGCCTGCATTAGGATTCTCTTACTGGTAATCATTACTACTTTACATAAGGATTAAGGACAGACAGACTGACTGTTACCTCCTCACACGTAAACGGCTGAACCGTTGATGTATGAATATAATTTGATCGATGGAGACATGGATGGACATGGGATTGTTTTTGTTGCAGAAAGTTGTACGGTGTTCGCGCGACAAAAGGCGCACTAAATTTTAATATTTTTTAAGACAGACTAAACATTTAGTTGGCGTAATTTAGGTATTACAATAATATATTTATATACAGGGTACAATTAAACCTTCCTGCCAAATTTTTATATATTGATCCTTGTTAAAAATAAAAATACACGTATTTTTATTTATAATCACTCAGTACTAAAATGTGGAGAAATAGCTTCCGAAAGTTATCCTAAAAAGCACTACAATTCATGGACACTACTCGTCGCCCGCGCGTTCACGTACCCCCGCGCGCGTGCCTCCCCCCGCGACACCCCCGATCACACCCACCGCCGCGATTGACCGTTCTGCAACGATTTTAAATGGGATAAAATATGTCATCAAAAAAAAATTAAACACCCAATTTTTTTTTCGTTAAATGGACTCTCCTAATGATACCTAAGCCCTGGAAAAAATTTGGCAGGAAGGTTTAATTGCACCCTGTATATTATACTAGATAGACTATATTATATGTACATATAATGATTGTCTATTATCTATAGATGTTTGTTACTAAATTTTAGCCATAAAATATTTATAGAGAAGTACTTTTCACCCTTATTTAGCGGGTAAAGTTTTTCGCTGTGTCGTCTCACGTCTCAATGTGAACTAACCTCATCTCCACGTTCCAGGGTACTCCTCGGCTCCATCATCTGTTCCATCACCAACGTGGTGCTCATCCAGGTGCGGCAGTATCTTCTAGAACGAGACCCCCCGCCGCCCACGCTGAAGGTGGAAAACCATTCTGATGGTACCATCTTCTTGTATTGATATCTTATTAATACAATGATAATATTATTGTCATCAGAAAGAAAAACTACTAACTACTAAGCGCCTATTTCACCACTTTCTGATAAAGTTCCGAATAGGCTATTCACAACTTTTTTGACAGATTCTCCAATATCCATACTTGATCTGTCAAGTTAATTGGTGGATAGCCTATTCATCACTTATCAGGAAGTGGTGAAACAGGCCCTGAATATGTCAAAAGTAAAACTTCTGTCCGTAAGGGTCAATTCAGACAGCAACGTGACGCGTAGATGCATTTTTACGAGTAGGAAAATGAATTGTGAATTGTGCTGTATCTCTCGTTTCGATTTGACCTAACCTTTATAGACATCTGTAAGGTATCCTCTGATAGCTGGCAATATCAAGGGACAATTTATTGTTTGATTGTGATATTTACTTGTAAAATATTGATAATAAAATATTTTTTACTACACTAAAAATTTTTTACTACGCTTAGCTTACATACAAGGTGAAGAGGCGCGTTACATTTTTAAATGACTCATTTTAAACTTAACTTTATTTACTACATGCGAAGATGCACTTTGAATTGACATACTTGTGACAGACTTAGGGCCAATTCAGACAGAGAATTCAGAGATTTAGATGAATTTCTAAATTTGTATGGATTTAACAGATTTGCTAGAGGTCTCACGCAATTGAGATCTGTCAATTCAGTACAAATTTAGAAATACATCTACGCGTCGCGTTGCGGTCTGAATTGACCCTTACTGGTTGCAGTATTTGAATATTCCAAATTTCAATGGGTAATTTTTAAAAACTATGCAACGTCGACTCGCATTGTAATAATATGTACTGACCCTAATACCTATACTTTTACATTCATTATTATTCCCACCCCTCATCCATATTAAAATCCCTTTGAACCTAGACCATTTAAGACTAACGATGTGGATCCTTGAATCTAGATCTTCTAGGTTAGAGGCTGAATGGCCTAGATTTTTTGCTTTTGCTAGTATTTAGGTCTGAATTATAATTTTACGAGAATTCTCTTTTCGACTTAGTGTTATTTACAATTTACTATAAGTATAAATTTTGTGTAGCTATCATCGAAATGAATCCATAAGTACTAATATTATAAATGCGAAAGTGTGTCTGTCTGTCTGTTCGCGCCAAAACCATAGAACAACTGATATTTCCGACGCCCCCACCGAATAACCGGACAATCGAAAAAATGAAAATGTTCAGGAGAGCCAAAAAACTGATTTTTGTTAATAACTCCGTTAAAAAAAAAGCTTCAAAGACTTTTTATATCTCAAATGAAAGCTAATTTTTTTGCCCATCTTGCTATTTCAATAATATTTAATTGCCACCAAAGGTTTTTCTTTAATAAAGCAAAACGCAACTTATCGTTCTGGAGTAGGCCAAGCTCTGATCATCATTGTCTATTGCACGGTTATTCGGGTAATTTTGCGTTTCGGCTGTAATAAAATGCACATATAATATCTCATTGCAATATTATTCGGGGAAATTGTTTAGGATAAAAATATTGGTAAACACCTATTACTTTACTTTTCGGTGATTAAAAAATACTGTACACTTTATAATTATTATAGTCATTGTGGTTTATTCCAATGATTTTCTACTAGAGGTAAAATAAAAATAATATGTATTTTTGTTTAAATACATGCATTATTTGATGTCATAAATGACATTCTTGCAATCGAATCAGCTCTAGATTCGAAAAAATACACTCTGGAGACTGGCTCTATCATTTTAATAGTACTTATAATCATTGCAGTTAATTACAATGTTAGTCATAATTCATAACCCTCATCGCCACCTGAGTTGGTGTTACAATAATCAATATCATATTATGTTCTAATAAAATGAATGACAATGGCAGGAATTTGCTTTAGACAGTGTTCCGAGAGGATCGTAGGCCTTTTCTTATATGATGGTGGTTTAATCGTCGACTTCTATCTACATCGTAGTACAGTTCAATGTAATCAGGATCAAAACTATGTTAAAAACTTCTCAAGTTACAATACAATACACACACAATACTGTAGCAGCACATCTTATAGTAGCTAGCAATCGCATTCCTAATTAAATACTGAGTTGGAACCCACTAGGACCTGCAGGCTGCAGGACCACTTCCATGAATAACGTTTGACTGTCTGACAACAGCTGTTTGCAGGCGTGAAGCTGTAACAAGTGCTGTCGTGACAATTTTAAGCACTTCTTAGGAGTATTTGCGAAAGAAGAAAATATCTAAATACGTTCTCGTTTATTTGTAACAAATCTCGCTGCTTATTGGTCACGTTTAGTTTATTTTGTAGCAAGTATTGCCCATACATGCTTGTTTGTGAGAAAACCCGCATGCTCATTACAAAAATCGAAACAGATTATGATATTAATATTAGAAATGTACATAATTTAACGAATGTAAGGAAGAACTTTACCACTTGATGTCTTCCAAAATGATCGCTGGTCGTTCTTACGTCTATGACGACTTCAGACATTTAAAAAAAAGCTAGCCAGGGACAGTCAGACATTCTTATTTTTTTAATGAAGAAAGTCTCACTATTCCTGACTCTTGGGTCCCGTGTAAACCTCTGCGATTACTGATCTGATGCTGGTCTGAGACTGGAGGCTGGAGGTGAGTGGACTGAGATGATCACCGCGATATAACGGTTGTTCGACTCAGATTCTACAAGTTGTCCAAAATAAAACCTAACCAATATGCCTTTATGCCACAAAAGTGCAACGAATACGCCCTCTATAGGTTAGTGAACCACATCAGAAAGAAGAGAGAGAAGGAGAAAATTTATATTATGGTATCGCTGGACACAGGAGAGGCCTTCAACAATGCTTGGTGGCCAGCTGTAATGGTTCGGTTAGCTGAAGTTAGGTGTCTGGGGAACCTGAGGCGGGTAATCAGCGGCTACCTGAGTAGGAGTATGAAAGTGGGATGTGCAGGAGTGGAAATGTGCAGTAGGCAGCAATGTATTTACCCGAATAACCGTGCAATATTCGTTTATCGTCAAATCGTTTTGACATATTTTTTCGCAATAGCCTATTGCCCAGTTTTTGGTGTAAAATACAATTTTAAGTATTGTTATGGAATAAACACATAATTTTTTATATCTTTGTAAATATCCATAGGAAAATTCTGAAAAAAATTCACATGATGTATTTTGACTTCTAGATGCCAAAAAACGCATAACAGCAAAAACCCCACAATAGCACATTGTCCGGTTATTCGGTGGGGGCGTCGTTTCTGAAATTTTGTATGTAGATAGTTTGAGTCCCGGGAAAGGACAAGAGACACTTTTTATCCTGGGGGGTGAGCCAAAATCTTATCGTTTTCGCTTCGTTATAGAATCGCCGATCAAAATGTATGGAATTGACATAAGACGAGTCGAACGTCAACGTCATATTAACGAACGCTTATGTCAATTCCATACCTTTTCATCGGCGATTCTATAACGAAGCGAAAACGAAAAGATTTTGGCTCACCCCCCTGGAAAAATATACGGTTCCCGCGCGATAAACGAATTGTTACGGGCCTTATCTAGTAAGTATCTAATAAAATTATTACCCATCCTTCGCAGTCAGGTAAAAATATGATAAATTACTCCAAAAATAATTATCTTGAGATTTATTAAATCAAGCCCAGGTCGATACTTAATTTCCGCTAGTCGTTTCACCTAAATTTTCACATCAAAGATTTAACTGTTACCAATTATCTCCCGCGTCTTGCTGCGTCTCATTTCCGAGGGGTTATCACACTGATGTCGACGGTCGCGCGATCTTTGACATCCTTTTTTTAAGAGTTTATTTTATTATTATCACAAATGTAGATAGCGTTAATATCTCGCAAAACTATAAAGGTAAATTGATAGACTGTAAGCACAGAACGTTTTAAAAGTTAATCTTGTGTTCTAGGATTACTATTTTTATCTTTTAAGAAAGGTATTTTGTCTATGCAGTAAAGTTCTAATACTAATGCGAACGTCGTAAAAATGGAATTAAATGTTCATATTTTGAACCCCAAAGCTAAGACAAAATATAAAAAAAATATTAAAATTTCTTTTTGTTTCCTTTTAAGTAAAAATATTATTCAAAGACACTTGAAGCTGATTAAAGACTTATTTTATTAGCAAGATACAAATACATTTTTGTCAAGTAAATTCGCCTTCGTACCTATCAGACACAGATTGAAATACGAGATACTTTTATTAGCAAAACTTGCTGTAACATTTTGCTTTTCAATAAAGCGAAAATTTATAATACGAGTACGAAAAAATATTAAGTGCGTTTTTCGTGTGCAGTGTGATAAGAACCATCAATAATGTAGATCTCCTTTATATTCGGAGTTAAATTGTCTTCTCTTGGCTGTAATTTCTACATCTATCTTGCTAACCTTAATGACTTATACCTAGATATTGAAATCCATACTAATATTATAAATGCGAAAGTTTGTCTGGCTGTTACCTCTTCACGCTCAAACCGCTGAACTGATTTTGTTGGGTATGGTCGGTATGGAGATACTTTGAGTCCGTACCCAAAGGGTAAAAACGGGACCCTAATTTACTAAGACTTCGTTGTCTGTCCATCTGTCCGTCCGTCTGTCTGTGACCAGGCTGTATCTCAAGAACCGCTATAGCTAGACTTCTGAAATTTTCACGGATTGTGTAGTTAGGTACTTGTAATATCTTTTGCTGTCTCCCTTACCTCAAGCCTACCGCAGTGCGCGATAGAGACAACTGCAGAAAATCAACGATTCGTTGTCCCCTGATTTCTTCTCCATAACTTAACCGATTTAAGTACTTTTTTCATTTAAAAATTAAAGCAAGGCTTGAGCTGTGTTACTAAGTTTTTTTTTGTATAATCTAGCCAAATTTGCTTTCTGTATGTTTCAACACAGCGCAAAATCTGGCCATTTTAAGGGTTTTTGAACGTTCATATCTTTTTTAATAATTACATTATGAAAAAAAAGAAAACATAGGGACAAAAAAGAAAACATAGGCCGTAGATATTCAGGAAAAAAAAATATAATTCTACCGGCATTATCCAGGGAGGAAACAGGGGACAATTACATTTGTATGGAAAAACGGCTGTAGCGTATTCTCTTAAACTAACAACACAACTTCTTATATAATTATTATTCTTAATTTCTTCTCTGTAGAAACCCAGTTAATTAATAGGTATATATCCCCAATCAACAACGTTGCTGAAAAGATAAGCTCCTGTCAAAAACCTTAGAAATTGGGCATAAAATATGAATCAATTAAACCACAAACAAAACCTCGTTCCATTTACAAAACAACCAATCGACACCGAATACCTACACAGTATTAATGTCATACAGTAATGTAAATGAGGCAAGTCCTTGAAAATATGAATCTTTATCCACACAGAGACAAGTTATACGCGAGTACAAGTATAATATTGTGTGCATTTACCTGATTGTTACGTCTTCTATCTAGATCTGGAATCACGCTTATGTGTGATTATGCTGGAATTGGGTGGAAGCATAAAGATGGCCTACTGTATATTATTTATATTGTGTCGAATAGTTGGTGAAGCAATTTAAATTTGGAATCCTGGAGTTGTATTACTTCAATGTTAATTATTTATTAACTAGTTTTGTGAGGAAAGTTAAGTTCTTGACTTACTAGTAAGATGGTTTACTTAATTACCTTTAAGAAGATTCAAGTTTTGTATTGGAGCACCTTTATGCATCTTAAGAAATCAAGCCGTTTTTGGGGTTTGAAATATCAAGATAGTAGTCTGCCTCGAATCTTGATAAATAGACTATCCTACCAAAAATATTTCGCAATTCGAACCAGAACTTTCCGAGATAAGCGCGTTCAAACAAACGAAGAAATTTTCAACTTAACAATACCAGGGTAGGCAGCAGGTTTCTTTCTACGGAAGAATAGACATACTGACAGATTTTATCGACAAAATGGCGGATTTCCATTGTCTAACTGTCACTTCGTCTATTCTTCCGTAGAAACAAACCCTTTCCATGGTGACCATGCTCGCCTGCTGTAAAGATTAGTATAGATTTGATAGGCAAAACCCTTTCTCACTACAGTCGCTCACAAATTGCGTATAATAGTGGGTTTACATTATTCCAATCCAGTGATTCAATCCAGCACTGGATTGCTACTGGAATTTGAACGGGTACTGAATTACATAGGAATATACTGAATTACGTAAAAAAACGTGTTTAGTTCAGGTGGTTCAGGTATCAAAGAATTGAATTTCAGTGTATTCCAGTGCTCATATGAATTGCATTCCAGACTCCAGTGCATTCAATTATCCGATTACATTATTCCAGCAGTAATCCAAAGCTGTACTGAAATAATATAAACAGGTTATTAAGGTTTGTTAATTACATTTTCCTCTGATTTAAAATCCCTGATATCTGGAGTGTACTCAGTACTTTAATTTCGTTTCGCATCGCTCAAGTAGACAGCCTTCAGCCCGAATGTGATTGATGGTGATTATGTTGACCGTTGACGGCCGTTACAGGCAATGCATCTTGCAACACTTACGGTTCTGTAGGTTCGATTCCCCGGGTAAGCCACTTGTAGAATCTTCATGATTTGAGTACTACATAGAATTGACTCACACACAATATGCATTATGAATGGTTTAGACTTTAGTGTCGTGGCATTTGACTCAGAGGTCGCGGGGTTCGACGCGTCGGAAACATTACTTTCAGGTTTGATTATGACAGGTGATCAGCCTGATTGTCTGACAAGTGAGTTGATCCATGCGTCGGATGGGCATGTAAAAATTCGGTCCTGCGCCTGATCTCTCGCTTTTCGTGTCGGTCATCTGACCCACTGGGTTATGAGAGTAAATGATGAGAGAGCTTTCTTGTGTACTCCGCGCATACTTGGACACAATAAAATATATTGTAGGAGAGGACTAAGGAAGTAATTTTTTTAAATTAAATAAGGGGGCAAACGAGCAAACGGGTCACCTGATGGTAAGCAACTACCGTCGCCTATGGACACTCGCAACATCAGAAGAGCTGCAGGTGCGTTGCCGGCCTTTTAAGAGGGAATACGCTCTTTTCTTGAAGATTTGCAGGTCGTATAGGTCCGGAAATACTGCTGGTTGGACAGTTCATTCCAGAGTTTTACAGTGCGCGGCAGAAAGTTACGCGAAAAACGCACTGTCATCGATTTATATGTAATATTTATGTCTATGCGCACTGTGGAAGACTGCCACTCATCAAGGTGATGAGGATGGTATGTTTTTCGCGTGGGACGATGGCGAAAAGTTGCAGGCGTTATGATTCCGAACAATTCCTCAGAGCACTCCCCGTGATACAACCGATAGAGGATGCAGAGTGAAGCTACATCTCGGCGTAATTAAATTAAAATCCTCTCTCCTTTTATTTTTCAGTTTAAAAAATATTTTATCAGTAGCTTGGCCCTTCATAGACACATACCTATAGCTGGACCGCTGTAAACTCAGTTACAAGTTAAGTTAAGTTAAGTCACAGAATATAATATATTAGTAGTACCAAGTAAAGTCGACCCTCGTAGCATACTCGTAGCATACTAAATGTACTGTACTGTATTCACTAAGAAGTGAATGCAGTAGGTATGTTATGAGGGTACTATAGGTTCTATTTCATTTTTTTAGACAGAAAGATCTTTGTCTAAAAAAATGAAATAGTATAGTTCATCCTAAAACATAATATTATTATTTTAGTTTCAGCTAGTTTTACAAAGATATCCTTGTTCGCCATCACAAAACAGCAATTCGTTTTCAATATAAGTAATTTATATCCAGTGGATATAGGCCATAAATTACCGAAAAATCGCCTAAGCATCTGTGTGTAGGGGCAGCTGAGAAAATTTTTAAGAAGAACCTCCGCAGCGGAATTTAAGCTTTATGTAGAAAATATAGGAGTTGTTTTTCCGTGGTACAATTTTTAATATAAAGTTATGGTCGATTAGGGCAAAATAAAGAGATATTGGTTCACTGGATATATTGAATTATGTTTGAATATTATATCCACTAGATTTACAAAAGATAATACTTAAGACATGCTGTAACTATTAGGGTGCTTAGTGTCGTGTAACGTGTTGATTTTCTTACGTATGCAGGGATTTTATTAAAGCCCTATTAATTGTAATTAAGAAATTTGCACATCGTAATTCGTACCTTAAACCTTCATCAATTTATACTGCTTTGATTTTGTTTCAATTAATCTAGATTCTAGAAAGTAAGCGCGATAAGGTAGGTATTACACATTATAATACAATTATAACTTATAACATTATGATTAGTTTAAATAATAATAAAGGCGATTCCGTTGGCATGAAAAAAAATCAAACGCCTTCTAAATCTACAGGATAATGTTAAGAAATTAAAAAGAACCTCCTATACGAAACTCTATTAATTAATCTGTTACCACAATTAAAAAAATACTAAAACATGATCATTTGGATGCTGCGACGCTACGGACAGACAGGCAGACACGTCAAACTTATAACACCCCTCTTTTTGTCATGGATTAAAAATAGACAGAGGAACTGCAGTCACGTCAAACTTAAAACAACCAGACCAGTTAAAGCAAAATTTATATTCCCAATTTAAGCTTTCACGCTACAGCTTTTTGATATTTCTATCCGTTTCCACGCTTAGAGCTTACAAAAGCTTACGTAAGCTTAACTAACGACAGAATAATTTCAGCTGCACAAAATGTGTAGAGTTTATTTGTGCACTTTTTTGTGGACTTAGAGCTTAATTTTATTTGTTATTTGCAGACTATTTTCTAATATCTCCACAATATAATGGATAACCATCCATACCAACTTTATAAATGCGAAAGTGTGTCTGTGTTTTACCTCTTCACACCCAAACCGCTGAACCGATTTTTCTGAAATCTGGTATGCATATACTTTGAGTCCCGGGAAGGGACATAGGATGTTATTTATCTGGGAAAAATTCGGTTCGGTTCCCGCACATTTTGGCGCGGATTTTGGCGCAACGGGGCGGGCGTCATCTAGTGAATAATAATAAGAAAAAATTTTGAAAATCGGTTCACAAACGGCGGAGTAATTGTTGAACATACATAAATAAAAAAATATCCACAGCCGAACATATAACCTCCTCCTTTCTGGAAGTCGGTTAAAAATTGGCCCCTTGGTAAGTAAGCACTTGTGTTACTGGTACCAGACAACGGAAATATCTTCTTAAATGATATAAATGGATTTTTAAATGTGTTAGTCGCGCTAAAACTCGAAAACGGCTGAACCGATTGGGCTGATTTTAGTCTTAAAATATTCGTAAAAGTCGAGGGAAGGTTTTAAAGTGACACGAAGTTCACCGGGACAGCTAGTGTTTAATAATTTTGGACATAATTTTCATTATATCATACACAATACATGATTATATTTTACACATCCAGGATCCATTGTAAACTTTTGGTTGCATCGGCGGGATTCGAGCCCGCGACCCCCGGCTTTTAGCTCAACCACTGAACCATAGTGGTCGTCAAACAGTTGTGTATTCATCATTGTGAGTTATCTGCAGCACCAGGGGAACTTCAGGATTTACGGTGCGGTAGAACTTACTGCATAACTTCCTACTGTGGTTATATAATTACATCGGTGAGCAGCTTGGTATGACATGGATGTGAGAAACAAGATTTAGGGCCTGATCCACCACTTCCTGATAAGTGCCGAATAGGCTATTCACCACTTTTAAGTTTTGAATGTTGTCACAATATGTTGTTGGTGTATCTTTGGAATAAAATAAAAATAAAAATAAAAAATAAAATAAACTTAACTTGACAGATCGAGTATGGAGAATCTGTCAAAAAAGGGGTGAATAGCCTATTCGGCACTTTCTCAGAAAGTGGTGAAACAGGCCCTTACCTATACCTAGGTATTTGGTACTATCAGAGAAGTTGATTCTTACGCAGATGGCGGACCACCGACCAACGTAAATTGGTCGCGTTATGTCAAACACATCGGACTGCAGCGTACCTAAAATGGTCACATTCTGCAATTCCTCTCAAATCAATTCAGAAAATGAATAGTCAAAACTGTCAAACTGACGAATGTCAAATTAGTACGAACGAGCTATTGCCAGCGGCTTCGCTCGCGTTAAGAAGTATTATTATATACAAACTTTCATCCCCTATTTTAAACCCTTGGGGGTGGAATTGATCAAAATCCTTTCTTAGCGGATGCCTAAGCTACGTCATAATATCATCTACCTGCATGCCAAATTTCAGCCCGATCCGTCCACCTTTGAGTTTTTTAGATTGTGCGAATTACTAGAAATATGAATTGCAAGCAGAAAACCATTTAGCGATTTTTAAAAATGAATCATATTATTATAATTCGTAATATTATTATGATTCTCCAAGGCGACCATTTTGTCCCCGCAGATCAGCTATCATTAAATTAACATAATCAGACCAATTGACGTAAGTCCGTCAACCGAATTACTCAATTTCTTCGATGGTACATTCATGGAATATGCTTGTGAATTGTGCAGTGTTATTCAACCCCCCAGGGAGTCGCGACCCACATGTTGAAAGAAAGAAAACAGGTTGAAAACAACGAAGATTAAAAATTATTTTTTTTTATACCAGGAGGATGCGAAACGAAAAAGGTTTAAAAACACTGTGATTGAGATGCTTACCTCAAAGAAAGACCTTTATAAGAAGTTGTAATTACTTTTGTTGTTTAATATTCCTAAATGACGCTAGCAAAATCCGTTGCGCTACAATTCGTTTATCGCGCGGGAACCGTACACTTTTACGGGATAACAAGTATTTGTTATCCTATCCCGGTATTCCAAGTAACTCCATACCAAATTTCAACCAAATCGTGAAGAGGTAACAGACGGACAACTGTCGTATTTAAAATAAGTAATAGTTAAAAAAACTAAAAACACGCTTTTTATATAAAGCGTCGGTTAAAACAAACATACAAACATAGAAATTGAAAAAATGGAATAATTATATCAAATTAGTGTATTGTCATCGGTCCTCGATAAATCTACAAAGTTTGAACGAAATCTGGCTGTTTAAAGTGGGTCAAAATCGCGCCCAAAGAAGTCGGTTACAATTAACATGTTACAAACAAATATACAGGTGAAGCTAATAAAAAGCGTATAATATTAGTATGGATGGATGGGATATTTAACGCCTCCGTGGTCCAGTGGTCTAGACTCTAGAGCTTCGCTCTTGTCTCGGAGGTCGTGGGTTTGATTCCCACGTTGGAAACATGTTATTTCCAAGTTTGGTTCCGACAATGCAGGCTGATCACCTGATTGTCTGACAAGTAAGATGATCCATGCGTCGGATGGGCATGTAAAATGTCGGTCCTGCGCCTGATCTCTCGCCAGAACGACGTCTCACGCAATTATTGAAATCCTTCGATCAATCGAAGTTGAAATCTGTCCAATCCATACAACTTTAGAAATGCGCGTCGCGTTGCGGTCTGAATTGACCCTAAATCGGGGTTCATCACATTTTGAATCGGGGATTGTTTTACCAATCCTCAATATGAACGCATTTTCCCATTCAGAAAGGTTAGATAACTTTAGTTTAATTTTCGTCAAAAATACTATATAATACAGGTACCTATTAGTACTTTGTAAACTAAGTCAAGTGGACAAAGTCGCAGTCGAAAGCCAGCGAGTACAATTCGGGGCCAATTCAAACTGTCTAATAATGACGAAGTGGAATGAAAATCGCGAATAATTACATAGAGACGCGTCACACTTATTGCGTATATTATTTTTGGAAAAATTTAAACTTTAAGAGCGTTTACGTCGAACGCATAATGTCGAGTTTCATGTAATTCAGTGCAACTTTATTCATACAGAAGCAAGTGCGTCTGTGTGCGTGAGTTGGTTCATTATAGTCAAATCAAAAGATTTTGATCCGTGCGGAATGCGGATGCAATGTCGATGCGAGTCGGTTTATTATTATTGATTTACCACTACATTTTAGCATACTATTACTATTAATCCTAAATCCACTAATGCATTATGTTGAATGTTTTATGTTACTTTATAAAACATAAAATGAGTGATATGAAATTTTGGGCAAAGTTGTAATTTTATGTAGGTACAATATTAAGGTGATTGTCATAGTGAGACACAATTATTATCAAATGTTTATCATTGTATGAAAATAAAAAAATCGGATTTATATTATTTGTTGAAGTGTAGCCCTATTAATATTATGTACGCAAAAGCTTGTATGCATGGACATATTTTGTTACTCTTTCATGCAAAAACCACTGAATGGATTTTAATGGAACTTTACAACAATATAGCTGTAAATACATCAGAATAACACGCAACAATTTATAAACCACTGATCTCTACTATACAAGTACGCTGGATATCTGATATCCTTTGAAATGACAGCTATTCCTTGTGCCTATTTGAAGCTGAATCAGCGCCCCCATTATTCGGGTAGAGAACTAAATCTGACGTAAAAGTGACATTTGAAAGCCGCCATATTGGCGCTGATAGCAGTAATGAGAGTACTTGGAACTAATACTAGTGGTGACAACTGTTGTTATAGGTTGTGGTTACGTCAAATTTAGTTCTCTACCCGAATAATGAGGGCGCTGATTCCGCTTCAAATAGGCACAAAAAGCACGTGTGTATCAGCTATCCAGCGTACTTGTATAATAGAGATCAGTGTTATAAACACATCGTGAAAATCCAAGATGGCCGCCGCCGTAGCCGGCCGGTAGTTGTAAGAAAAATTGCAGATTACACATATTTCTTATTACTACCTCAATATGGATATCAAATGAAAGGACTTGATTGGTAGAGAGGTAAAAAGCGGCCAAGTGCGAGTTGGACTCGCTCATGAAGGGTTCCGCAGTAGCAATAAGGTTTATTTTTATGAAATTAATAGGTGTTTGATTTATTTTTATATTTCAGTCAATTTTATGAAATTTATTACATTAAGGTTTACCATTTATGACGTATAAACAAAAGCTACTGGCTAGATCTCGTTCAAACGAATTTTCGTTGGTAATTTTTATAGTAATCTACATCATATATTTTTTTTAGAATTATCATGCCCCTACTTTAGAAATTAGAGGGGGGGGGGACACACATTTTACCAATTTGGAAGTCTCTCTCGCAAACTATGCAGGTTAGAAAAAAAAGATATGAGAAACCTCAATATGATTTTTGGAGACTTATCCATAGATACCACACACGCATAGGTTGGATGAAAAAAATTTTTTTTGTTTCAGTTGTACTTATGGGGACCCCTAAAATTTTTAATAATTTTTCCATTTTTGCATCAAAATCTTAATGCGGCTCACAGACTACATCTACTTACCAAGTTTCAATAGTATAGCTCTAATAGTTTCGGAGAAAAGTGGCTGTGACATACGGACGGACAGACGGACAGACAGACAGACAGACACATGACAAATCTATAATGGTTCCGTTTTTTGCCATTTTGGCTATGGAACCCTAAAAAAATGATAATATATTTTTTTATTTAGTAACTGAAATGGTATAGAATAATTATTTAAAAATCAAAAGCACAACAGCTTTTCAATAGGTAAACTTTTTTATTTATGTTATCAGCTACATATTCCTTTTTTTCTTTTCAATTTTCATCCACTATTACGGAAATCGGAGGTTTGCATGATTTTTATGCTCTAGGCATTCCACCATAAGCCCAATAAAGGATTCTGAAAAAAAGGGAATTTATTTGATATATTTTATTATGATTAATGACGGCATAGCAAAGAAAAAACTGTACGTTCAATTCAAGGTACCTTTTCTTAGTGTTGGTTTTCACATTCATCTAATATTCTTATTGTTTTCGGTCGAAGTCGGTTTAAATTTTTTGTTAAAAAAAATAATTTCACCCTTTTTAGTTTTTTAAATATTAAATAACATATATGTCAGTTGCAGATACAACTGCTATTCAAATACAATTCAAGGCACCTTTTCTTCGTGTTGGTTTTCACATTCATCTTTTTCCGTTGTTGTTTCTTCAGTTGATTTAAATACTTTTATATTGCCTGAAATAAAAACACAAATAGAAAGCACACAAAACACGTTATTTGTAAGTAATTAAATGAAAAAATAAGTTGAAGTAAGGATAACAGTGATAATAGCAACCTTTTAGCCATTCTTGCCTTTTCCAAGTTTTCCAAATTTTCTACATTTTTGCGCTTTCTTTTCTTTCTTAAAAATATATTCGTTTTGTTTCCCGTTAGTTCTGTAATGTGTTTTAATAGTAAAATTATTTTCCGACATAAAAATACATACATAAAATGTATTATATTACTTACTAACAAAATAAAATATTTACTTAACCAAACAACCAAGATTTTTCAATCACGCTATAAATGTTCACTACTCTAGTATGCGCGACAAAGGTCAACAAAGTTCATTCGCAGCATGGAGCGATACGTCCACCCTCTAGCAAGCCTCGCGGCGGTCTGATTTCAATTGCTTTGCGCGCAGCGATTTATAGTAAGTTTTAAAATATTTGTAGAAAAAAAATAACAAAGTATTTGTTGATATTTAAAAAGTATACTTTTAATTAAAGTGTTCTTCTATCATATGAAGCTATTATTATATTGAAATAAGTAAGATAAATAGGTAAAAATAAGGTTTTAAATCCTTGATATTTCTCATTCTTTGAATTTAAATTACTTATAGTTAAATACCTAAATGAAATATTTTTTTCTGATAACTATTTGCTTAAGGATCTTGTCAATAGGTTATTATTTTTTTCTAATTAGATCTGTCGCTGGTTTCGTAAATTTGAGGCTTCGAAACTGATACTATAACGGAATTTAAGAAAACCTCTGTTATGGTATCGAGATTTAATGTACAAATACTCTATAAATCGTATTTTTTTCTCTGATAACTATATAGACAGTGAAATTTCCTATAAAAATAAGTTACCAACATTTTTATAAAGATAAGTGGTTAATGATTTTTTCAAGTTTGAAAAGTACAGTTTTAAGCCAAATTGAGCGTGAAAGGTGTAAACGCTCTTAAGAAGTCCATACTAATATAATAAATGCGAAAGCGTGTCTGTATGTTACCTCTTCACATACAAACCGCTTAACCGATTTTGCTGAAATTTGGTATGGAAATACTTTGAGTTCCGGAACAGGATATAGGTTAGATAATTTCCGTCCCGGAAGAATGGTGGGCTTCCCGCACGACAAACGGATTTTGGTGCAACAGAGTTGCCGGCGTCACCTAGTTGCCTATTAATTTGAATAGCAACGTCATGTGATCATCACGGACGGAAGTAAGAGTCCCACTCCCCCAAAATCCTAGGTAATTATTATTATCTTCTAGGAATCTTTTCGTCTGTGTTCAAAAACCATTACGAATAAAAAAAAAAAAACATAAAATCAAGTCGTCACGTACTCGTCGCATATTGTTAAGCCATTGGTGTGACCAAACAAGTGTGACGTATTACCCCAACAAAGTCATAATATACGCCAATGCTCTAGCGTATATTTCGGAACGAATGAACAGTATGCCGTCGATTCTAGACGTCATGAAGACTAGCCAGCACCTTGGGTTAAATATCGGAAAACACCGAACACCTAGTCTTACTAACATCTCTAAAACTCGAATAAGACAAACCGTTTACAATTAAGAGCGTTCTTAAGAAATATACACACTTTGCAGAATATAACTCGGGTAAGAATCGCAGCGTTTTCCGCATTAAGTGTGAAGCTCTTAGCGCCCTTCCCAAGGACAATGGGAGCATTAACAAAAGACAGAAAACAATAGAAATAGCTACAAAAGATATAAATAATCTCTGAATAAAACAAATGAGCGCCAAATGACTTTTGTTAGTACCTGGGCCCTGTCTGTGCACTGTCATTTGCGTCATCATCATCATTATCACCGCCAACAAGACCTATAGGATAAATTACTTACTGTAATGTTTTGACTCTAGAGGCAGCACCAGCATAGGCAGTAAACAAAAAGTTTTGTCTGAAGTTTGACAACGTTTCTGTCAATATTGTGACAAAATGACGTGTGCAGCATGTCGGATTTTGGTCAGATTATTTACTGTATGTGCGAGTGGCGACCTCTGCTCCGATCTTTGTGTAATATTCCGTATAATATCGAGACGACATTGAAAAGATAACGACTGTATTATCACGAGATTATTTAACAGAATATGTAGTGCTGATTTGCCCTTTAAATAATTAGTAATTTACTTATTTATTCACAGTTAGCGTCTGGCATAAAGTATAAACAAGCTAAAACAACTAGTGAACATACATTAAAAAACTAATCAGGGCCTTTAGACAACTTGCATTCGATATTTTTTAACGTCCAACAATTATAGCCGGGCTATTTTATGTTTCTTTTGGGTTAGACGTTGTAGAGTCTGATCTGCGCGATCTTCAAGTCACATAGTGGCAATACAAACTGCGAAAGTTCGCGACAACTGGCGGCAAACTCGTGTCAGAGGCCAAAATCCACTTTGGGTCGCTGAGCCATCGTAGTAGTAGTGGTTTTGAGATGTTTGTCTGTCTGTAATTATGTGTAGTAACAGAGCCTTCCATAAACATTTCAAGACTAAAATTAGTCAAATCGATTCTACCATTCTTGAGTTTAAATAACAGGAGTAACAAAATTAAAAATCCATTTTATTTTGGACTCTAGTTTAGCTGTCGAAATTATCAAATGCAAGTTGAACAAATTTGACTAACTACCCATTAGTTTATTTCATGCAAGAGTTTCAATGAAAGTGACCCTTATACTGTCATAATAAAAACGATGACAGGAGTAATATAGCTCTGAACGGCAAGTTGGCCCGAGAGTTTGCAGCGGTCGTGTTTCCAGTTTTCAATTTAGCCGTAGCCAACTATTTTCTATTGTCATTTTATACGTAGCTGGAATGGTTGTGTAACTCGGTGTGAAGTCGACTCGGCGTGCGAGTCGAACACGGTCAACATTAATCGTGACATTTATGCATGTAACTCGATTTATTATTTCAATAACAGCACAGAACTTGCGTTTTCATTTACATACTATTGCTTGCGATCTTGCAGTGTAACCGCCAAACCGCGCGTTTTCGCCGCCACAATTAAATCGAGACTACTTTAATGTGAGTACTTTATAGTACTAAAGTTAACAAGAATAGTGTCTGAACATGGCAATTCAAAGTGTGTTTATTTGGAACTGTTGCCTCCAAAGCTTCGGGCGAGCAATTTCAGCCCCGAGTTATGTAAACTCTATTCTCGCTATACAGGGTGCAATTAAACCTTCCTGCCAATTTTTTTCCAGGGCTTAGGTATCATTAGGAGAATCCATTTAACCAAAAAAATTGGGTGTTATTTTTTTATTATTGACATATTTTATCCCATTTAAAATCGTTGCAGAATGCTCACTCGCGGTGGTGGACATGATCGGGGGTGACGCGGGGCGAGGCGCGCGCGCGGGGGCACGTCACGCGCGGGCGACACGTAGTGTCCATTAATTGTAGTGTTTTTTAGGATAACTTTCGGAAGCTATTTCTCAACATTTTAGTACTGAGTGATTATAAAAGAAAAAATATGTACGTATATTTTATTTTTTAACAAGGATCAATATATCAAAATTTGGCAGGAAGATTTAATTGCACCCTGTATATTAGCTATTGATGTCTTTATAGAGTAGAGATAACAGAATTATTCATAGTAATATCACAGTTTATCTATAAGTACTAATATTATGCCTATAAATGTGTGTTTGTCTATTGCCTCTTTACGCGCAAACCGATGAACCGATTTTGCTGAAAATGTATATGGAAATACTTTGAGTCCCGGGAAAGGACAAGGGATACTTTTATCCCGGAAAAATGTACGAATCCCGCGCGATAAACAAAGTTGCGGGCGTCATCTACTGATTACATAAACTTTAATCAAACCTCGAAAACTAGGAATTATGTTATCACTATTTTAAATCGAATCGTAATTCACCTACATCAAGTGTTGGGTCCCTATGCTCAGTGGCACAGAAATTCCATTTCCGATCCGGTTATCTTTGTTCGTGTGACTTCGTTTAAAATATACGTTTTGACCTGTGGCTTCTCTCCCGTCATTTACTGCCTAGAAAAATCCATACTAATATTATAACTGCGAATCTATGTCTGTCTGTCTGCTACCTTTTTACGCCCAAACTGCTTAAAGAGCTGAAGGAGCTGAGATACTTTGAGTCTTGGGAAAGGTCCTTTTTATTCCGGAAAAATGCACATAAACTATTTCTGGTGCAAAGGAAATGCGAACGTCATCTAGTGACAAAAAAATCTTTTGTTAAAACATGCTTTTATTATTAAAGAGTAAGAGGATCTAAAAAGAACTTATCAAGACGAATCAAACGAGTCCAAACTCGATAGGGTTATGTGGTTATATTACGGAGATCCTGTGGCCATTTTCCAGCAACATCATCAGACCCTGGAAATAGTTTAAGGACCAAGTACTCATCAAGATGAATCAAACAAGTCCAAACTCGATAAGGTTATGTGATTTTTATTACGGTGCTGGTGATGGTGACGGTGATGGTGCTGGAAGATAGTCATAGGAACTCCTATGACTATCTTCCAGCACCATCATCTTTGATGAAATGTGACTGGTTGTGTACTGATTGTGACATCATCTTGGATGAAACTAGGTTCATAGTTTAAAGAAAAAAATGATATGTGGTACGAAGATGCTCTGAGTCCTTGTAAAGTATGAAGAATAGTTTTTCGGTTAAAATGTATGTCGCAGGCAACGACTAATCTTTAAGAGATACCACTAGTGCCGTTTTTCCATACAAACGTTGTCCCCTGTTTCCTCCCTGGATAATACCGGTAGAGTTATAATTTTTTTTCTGAATATCTATGGCCACTATTAGCATGTTCCTACGTTTTCTTTTTTTTTTCATAATTTTATTAAACGTTCAAAAACCCAAAAAAATGGCCAGATTTTCCGCTGTGTTCAAACACCCAGAAAACAAAACTGGCTAGAATTATACAAAAAAAATTAAAAATTAGGAACACAGCTCAAGCCTTGTTTTAATTCTTAATAAAAAAAGTACTTAAATCGGTTAAGTTTTGGAGAAGGAATCAGAGGACAACGAATCGATGATTTTCTGTTCTATTATTAGAACTTTTGCCGTGTTGTCTCTATCGCACTCTGCGGTGGGAGACTTGAGATTGGTGAGACAGCAATACATTTTAAAATACCTATTTTCAATTTCTCTAGCCCTTGGTGTATCCTCTTAATTACTTAAAAACTGAAATATTGTAAAGTTTTCGAGGGATTTCCCTTGACGAATTCGCAGAAAACATCGAATAACTTAAAAGAGTACCAAAAACTGTCTTGACAAATTAACTTCAAGAAAAAGTAATATTGATTCCTTTCAGAAAGTTTTCATACAAAAAACTTTCATTGGAATAAACCAGAAGGCGAGGTTGAAAGGTTTTTCTTAAAAATATTACTTATAAAGAACTCCTGAAATGTATTACAGGATTCTGTCTACTGAAAGCGATGCGAAGAAACTGTATTTTTAATTTTTAAGTCTAATACTTTACGGTGTCTGGCAGTGGGAAGGAACTGTCGAAAATGTCCGGCAGTAGAAGATGAGATTCCTAAAATTATCCTGAAGAAAATAAGATAAAAAATTGAGCCTTATACTTTATGGAAGATTAGGTAGACCTTCAGACCTGGAACTCCTAAAGTATAACCGCGACCGAAACTTCATAGTAGCTGCTCGTTCTTACCTCTATAGGGGTCATATTATACAGTTAACTTAGGTATACGTCCACACGTCCATACGTCATTTTATAAAAGGTACTTTTATGTCATTTTATAAAAGGTACTTTTATAAAATGACGAAAATCTGTCTGGTCGCTGGCTCTTGGGTTATGCGTAATCAGCGTCAATCGAGGGCGAATATTATCTCTATGGTCGTCGCTGATTGTACATTTTGTACATAGTTACGCTATCAGAGGCAATCCATCAACCACCAACTTCCCACCAGCCAACAAACATGGTGGGTTTTTTAACTATTGTTTTTACTGTATAGCATAGCATTGGACTCATAGCTTAGCTTTACGTGCGGGAGATACCCTTAGTCTTTACGTCGTATCTGTTCATTTTGGTGAGTGTTTGAAGGGTTACTATAAAGGTATCGTTTCTTATCGAAAGATCGTTTTTGATGGTATTTGAATAGTCATGGACCATGGTACCGTATTCTGCTATTTAATCTATTAAGGTGACGCCATGTTAAAGTAAAAAACCGTGTTGGATGTGTTTTAGATTGCTTGTTTTCTATGCGAGGCTGGCCCGGCCTCTCATTGAAAACAAGCAATGGAACAGCAAAAAATGGAAAGGGCGTAGCGACAAAATGGTTTTGTCGCGTAATTTAAAAACCATAAATACATTTCATATAAGCTATGGGCAAATTAAAGTGTACCTATACTAGAACCAATTTATGTACAAATTTTGGAAGCTTATATCACTTTCCTCTGTTGGCAAAATAGGAATCCCTTTTTTTACAGAGGTCTTTTTGATTGATTATTCTGTGTTATAAAAGTTGACCAATCGTGTTATGCTATGGGTAATTCAAAGACAAAAACATGATGAATACTGACAGTGAACTTTAATTTCTTAGCTTTAGTCATTGCTGAGAAAAATGGTCATCGCTACAGCCAAATTATCAAGGCGTCACCTTAATATAACGTGAATGTAGCTTCCTTATTAGGTAGTTATTTAATATTCGTTTCGATGCAGCATCGGTACTTATGGTACTTATTCTTATATTTTGTTTTACAGGTAGATAATAGTACGGGAGCCATAGAACAATTTTTTTTTCCAACGGGCTTCATTCACATACTTCAACACTTCCAGCATTAGATTTTCAAGCAACTCTGCTATAGTGATACAATGATCATTGTATTCTGTAACATAGCAATTAATTCATCAAGCCCCAAGCGGTCGCATGCAACCGCGAGATCAATAGATAAGCTATTCGAGACACAATAGAATAGGAAGAAAATTATGCTCTACGTAATTTAGGTACCAGTCTTGAATATAAAAAATACAAAATAAAACCCCGCGCGAGGGTAGGTACCTACTAATTTCGCAAGTTGTTCGCGGAAGTAATGGCCAATCGTGAATCGTGTTAGGGCTGTCACAAACTTTAAGTAGGAGATTTCATTATTATATAAAATTAAAGTAAAATAAATTGTGGTTTAAAAGCAATCGTAAACACTACATTCTGAAAGAAAACCCCACATTTTTCTGTAATTTCAAAGTTATAAATATTTACTTAAGTTCTTTCACGCCCTACTGATCTAAGTGGGCAGCCATTTTTTCCTTTGAAATTCGTATTTTTTTTAATGACATATATGATTTTTTTATCATTATCATGTGTTTTTATGCCTAAAATGTCACTTAGACCACTCTGCGGGTTTTGATGCCGTTAATTAGTTACTTTTAACAAGTTTTTAATTACACGATAGCGACAACCCTAACCGCAATATCGTTGCAAGATCTTTTCTATGTCTTTTGTTTAAGAAAAATGGAAGTTTCTTATTCAGTTCCAACTCCGGTATTAATGTGCCACTGCGCCACGAGTTCCAAACTACGTGCTCTCAGTGTTATTATTCAAATTCCTTTTTAACCGACTTAAAAAGACTAATATAAATGCAAAAGTGTGTCTGTTACCTCTTCACGCTTAAACTTTGGTATGGAGACACTTTGACTTCCTGCAAAGGACATAGGTAGTTTTATTATATTTAGGTTATATTAATAAAAACTAGCCTTGAAAATGAGTTTTTTTTTTTATTAAGGAAAGGGCACCACGTACGCAATAAACAAAATATTATTCCTCTCACATTACACCCTGGGACCTCTCACGCGTGAATAGCTATTAAAAATAAATATAAGTCTAAACCCATTTTCCTCGAGCAATAAAATTTTGTATCAATGATCCCCGTGTATATTTTTATGTAGGACCTATTTGGTAAGAGAGGATGAGTTCTTACGGACATTTTACTTATTTAATTAATAAAATAATAATATTTTTTGTTCGTCCAACACATTGTGTGGGGCATAAAATAAATGAAGTTCCTCACAGGTATATGTAAAATGTACAGTACTTATGTTAATCTCACTGACTTTTCAAGTTGTATTTAAATAGTTTATTTTATAGTCACAAAAAATCTTGAAAGCTGATATTATAAACTTTATCTTGTCATGTTGATTTATAACGCAGTATCAGCTTATATGGCTATCCTAGATTTATATAAAGATTAACATTTGAATGCTGTTTTTTTATTACATAATATAATATCCCATGTGCCCCAATAGGCCACTACAGTTGGGGACATTATAACATAAACTTGCCCTGTCCTTACGTCAAGAACCAAGTGTACAGTGAGGCAATTATTTTAGCGATTACCTTTATACAGGGAACGAAGTATGGAGATAATAGCATTGTGTTCTGACGGAGAATTTAAATACGAAGGGATGTAGAGATATATCTCTTATAATAACCCAAGAGCCAGCGTCGCGTCGGCAAGACTTTCGTCATCTTATAAATGATGAAAGATTTCCTGTTTATGACTTCTACAATGCGATGGTAAGAACGACCAGCAACTATGGAGTTTAGGTTGCGGTTACAAACTTAAAAGTATTAGGCTTCGGCCAAACCTACGCGTCAGTAACGCGAGACGGGAGCGTCTGCAACGCGAAACAGCCCTAGTAGACAAGTGGCAAGCGCTTATCGTGAACGCTAACAAAATGTATGCGATTTGACATAAGTTATCGCTTCGCCAGCGAAAGCTTGCCGCTTGTCTCAGGTGTGCACACCTGCGCGACTACGGTGTGAAACCGTAGATTATTCCCGCTCTGCCGACGCAAACGTCCCGCGTTGCTGACGCTCCCGCTTCGCAGTCGCTTTGGTCGCGTAGGTTTTACCGAAGCTTGACTTTGAGGTGGTATGGTAGTGGGCTGGGAAGCAATCTGTCATAAGTGTCCGGCAGTGGGAGACGAGATTTCTAGAGCTATCTCGAGGAAATTAGTTAAAAAAATTGAGCTTTATAGAGATACTTTATCGAAGGTCAGGTAGACCTGCAGAACTGGATATCTCCTAAAGTAACCGCGACCGAAACTCATAGTGTCATTTTTTACAAGAATTTCTGCCTTTATAAAATAACGAAAGTCTGAATGTCGCTGGCTCTTAGACTATGAAGATAACGAGAGGATATGAAAGGATATAGGTGTAATTGTATTATGCGTACTGAGAAAAGAGATCTTTTTTGGATTTTCAAAGCTTATTCTTTTCGCATTTGATTTCCATAGGGGGCTAACACTTAAGAGTTAAGATACAGTTCCGAAATAGCACGAACATTTTCTTGTCTTTGTTATTTTCACATCTTGTATCTTAGCCGCTCCTACCGCTGAGATTATGATCGAGAATAATCTGAAGATTCGCTAGATAAACAGGCTGACTATGTGATAATACTTTAGGGCAGGGGTTCCCAATCTTTTTCGGCCTGCGGCGCAGTAACACGTCATAATGTTTGTCACGGCGCTCTACTCTACTTAGCTATTACAAAAAGATACTTAAATAAACACCTTTAGGGTTGAACTACATCTGGCAGCACGGAATCGCCTTTTTCCGTCACCCTTTCTCTTTCTGTTGCTTAGAACTGCCATTTGCTAGACCGAGACAGAAAGCATAATGCGATAGCACGCGGCGGAATCCTCGAGGCGATCGGCATTATGCTTTCTGTCTCGGTCTAGTAAATGGCAGTTCTAAGCGACAGAAAGAGAAAGGGCGACGGAAAAAGGCGATTCCGTGCTGCCAGATGTAGTTCAACCCTTAATGATTATAGTTAGGTTAAGCAGGTAAATAGTAATAGACAAAGAGCAATAATCCGCGAAATAAAGCTCAACCTTTAAGTAAATGAGTGAGTGTACACATAGGCATGCGTACAGCACCTCCCTCCTCTCCCAACGCAACTGCGAACTGAGTAATATGACCTTACCTTTAGCGTCCGTCCAAAACCTTTTAGGCCCAACATTAGTACTAGGTATATACAAATTGGGCCCTAAGGCCCTATTCAATAGGACATTAATAAAATTGCCAATTCCAGACCACTTTCGGCGTCTCAAGGGCTCGATATTGTTTGTCCCTAGTGCATCGAAATATAATAATATGGAAACGCACAAATTATGCTCTCATAGTACGACAATGTTGATGACCGTGGTGGCTTAGTGGTTAAAAGCTCTGTTCAATCCAAGGTTAAAAATCTTAGAAATATGTATCGCCATGCTCTCTTCCAAGGAAAATTTAAAGCAACAGTCCTGCTTTTTAGGGTTCCGTACTCAAAGGGTAAAAACGGGACCCTATTACTAAGACTTCGTTGTTTGTCCGTCTGTCAGTCTGTTCGTCTGTCTGTCTGTCTTTAGGTTGTAACTCAAGAACGGTAATAGCTAGAGAGTTGAAATTTTCACGGATTATGTCATATCTGTTGCCGCTATAACAACAAATACTAAAAACAAAATAAAATAAAAATTTAAGGGGGACTCCCATTTCCTATACAAAAAACACAATTTTTGGACTATTTTTGCTCTATAACGGTACGTAAACCTTCGTGCGTTTCCGTACCGTGTGTAAATTTAAAAAATCAAATAAAAAATCCAGCACGCTGTATGTCGTCCTGAAAATTACGAACTAAAGGCGATGACAACATTTTTTTATTTTCTTTTGTGTGTACATAAATTATTGTAAAATACATTTAAAAAATCCAGCACGCTGCATGACGGCGCGCGTGGCGTGGATTATGTCGTCCACAAAATTATAAAAAGCCGATGATAACAGTAGCCACACATGGACGATATTATGTATTACTGTGGAGAGTGTGGACTATTCGTGGAACAAATTTTTGACTACTTATGTTTCTGTATCATCGTATTTCGATGTTATTATGTTAATATTAGGGTTACAGTTTTGAAAATTGTCTTACAGGTATTAATGTGCTATTACAAAATAATACGTCCTCGAGGTCCAGTGGTGCAACTCGGCTCTCGACTAAGGTCATAGGTTCATTCCCGCATTGAAAAAATGTTGCTTACAAGTTTGGTTACGACGATGCAGGTTAATCAGCTGATTGTCTAACAAAAAAGATTCGCATGCATCGGATAGGCTAATAAAAATTTGGAATTCAAAAAGAAACATGAAATTTTGAAATAGTTACGTTAAATCACACAGTGCGATCACGTTTCTTGCCCTTAATTTCTTTGTATGCCCGAACGTGAGATTTGGCAGCTCAGACCAAACATTTTTTTTTATTTGGTCTGAGTTTGGCAGCTACACTGCGAGATTTAAGCCCGTCACAGACTTAGCTATAATACATTATATTAATATACCGTACTAAACACACTGAGACCAGAAATATATACAGGGTGTAACAAAAATAAGTGATAATACTTTAGGGTGTGTACGTGTTCCTTGTAGAGAGCTCACTGTGAAAGTAGAAGCGCTGAAAGATCAATTTTTTTTTCACTTTTGTATGGGGAAACTCGTGACGCTCGGGTCCTCGCCCGTACAAAAGTGAAAAAAAAATCGTCTTTCGGCGCTGCTACTTTCACAGTGAACTCTATACAAGGAACGCGTACTGTTATGTCCTGCATCTGTACCCTAACATGCTCACCCTAGCTTTCCCATATTGCTGACCATAGATTCCTTCCGACCTCCTATATCTAGATCCCAGACCAGTCCCGCCAGTTAGTTCCCGTCTTCCATTCGACACAGTTGTGCCACTTCTACTATTTCGTTGTTTTACTATTTCAATTGTACTATTTCTTTGTTCATCGAATAAATCTTTTTTTAAAAAGTGAAAATCGGACTCCCGTATAACATTGGTGGCAGCGGTGGGATGATAACTTCCACCACGGTACGCCTCGCGTTTTCTTAAAAGTACTAGTCCAAAGTGTCCGAAAATCGTGAAAAACTCAGTTTCCAGGCAGTGAAAAACTCAGTTTCCAGCCAGTGACAAAACTTAGTTCCAGCCAGTGAAAGTGTACTAAATCTAAATATCAATACTTAATAATAATTAATCGCGATTAAATAATAACTAAACGCCGCGCCGGGAATAAAAAATAATATTCATCGAGATCAATCTTCGCCTACCTGGTCTACGCCACACGTAGACGCGCCTTATCACCGTCTTCGGGCCGGAGTTGTTTTGACTACCGCCCACGCATCGAGAAATGTTCCAGACGCTCCTTATCGCCGCATTCCTGTGAGTCCCTTGCATTATATTCTATTTTTGGTCATTGCATTTTAAATTTGAATATTGCCGAACTTATTTTATTATTGAAATAGTTTTTCTATTGTGTTTATTGTAAATTACTTTTGACAAAATGGCAGCGAAAGATAGAGCACCGAGTCCCGCTAAATTTGAAAATATAGAGTTTAATGATGAGGAGGAATACCAACCTCCTGCAACCTTACAAATTCCGTCAGACAACCAAGGCCCTAACACTAGATCTAAAAAGAAGGGCAAAGCAGACCCTCCGAGCAAACCAGAGTTAGACTTGAACATTTTACTAAAATTTATTAAGCCATATGACGGTAGCAGGGATACACTTAACTCATTTCTAGTTAATTGCAGTAACGCATTTGATCTAGCCTCTGAATCACAGAAAGATATTTTGTTTAAATTTATTTTATGTCAACTTCAAGGAAAGGCCGAAATGGCCTGTTCAATTAAAGAATTTGTGAACTGGCAACAGTTGAAAGAGTTTCTGAAAAATCAATTTAGTGAAAGGAAACATTACGCTCATTTGCTCACAGACTTACAGAATTGCAAACAAAATTTAAACGAACCAGTTAGTCAGTACGCGCTTCGAGTTGAAACATATTTATCTCAATTACTAACAGAAATTGCCATCTCTCACGGTTCCAAAAATAGAGAAATGATAGGTCGCGTAGCAGCTATGGAGGAATTAGCTCTCCACCATTTCCAAATGGGACTTTTACCACGAATTTCAAATATAGTGAGATGCAAAACTCCTAAGACAATTAATGAAGCCGTTAATATAGCTATTTCAGAGGAGAAAATTCAACAATTTTTATACAAATCCAACCCACAAAATAAATCGGCTTCCCCGAAATCTAATTTTGATGTTAACCGGCGCTATCAAAACTCAAACCAAAATAATTCTAATTTTGCTAATCAGCGTTTCCAAAATTATAATAATAATAACCGAAATCAAAATAATAATTACAATCGGTTCCCAAATTCTACTAATGCCAGTGCATCCCCAATTTGCAAGTATTGCAAAAATGTAGGTCACACAATAGATCAGTGCAGGAAACGCGAATATAACAATAATCGTGCTCAGAATTTTAAGCCTTTTCAAAGGGTGAATTATACGTCACGTAATGTCGATGATAATAACGAACAAAATTATTCTGAAGAAGGTTATGACACTGTCGACGATACTCCAAAAAACTAAATAAAGTCTCGTCCCGGTGTCGTGCGGGACAAAAGCTTACTAAATCCGACACCATGCTACTAAATCAACGCACATGTGGTGCAATTTCTAATTCTCCTAATTCTATACAACCCCGTTACACGGGCAAATTGTGTAATAATTTACCACTTTCTAAATCCACTGTATCGAGACCTACTAATTCTAAGTCCACTGTATCGAAGAATAATGCTACATCCACTGTATCAAGGTCTCATATTTCTAAATCCACTGTATCAACATCTACTAATTCCAAACCCACTGTATCAAATGATAATTATACTAAATCCACTGAATCTAATGCTACTAAATCTTTGAATGAGTCCTCTGTATCGTTAAAAAACACTGAATCCTCTGAGTCTAATACTTCAAAATCCTCTGTGCCTACTAAAATTACAAATTCTACAAATTCAATGCCTACAAGATCCTTACACACTGAATTAAAAAATAATTCTCAACTTGAAAGTACTAAACCTGTAATAAATGATACTGAAAATCCTTTAGAAATTTATGAGATCAATACTAATCATACAAATAAAACATTGCCGCATGTATTACTTTACACTCAAACCTCTGACATTCCTTTAGCCCTCCTTGTTGACTCTGGTTCCGCCATTAGCTTACTAAAAAAAAATTCTATAATGAAGCCGCAAAAACTTACACCAGAACAAATAAAAATAAAAGGTATTGATCCAGGAAAAGAAGTCACACATACACTCGGTCATTTTAATCTAAAACTATACGTATCTGATAACTCTAATCAATTTATCTCTAGTAAATTTCATGTTGTAGAAAATATTGACTTACCTTACGACGGCATCATTGGCAGTGATTTCATGAATTTATTCCGCTGTAATATTGATTATAACCGTGATGTACTGAAAATTAAAAATCATGAAATTAAATTAAATTTCTATGAACCAACTTACGTTATCCCAGCTCGTACAGAGATGGTTATTGAATGCTCCGTTATCAACCCCGAGTTAAAAGAGGGTCTTATACTAGATAAAAAAATATCTAAAGATTTATTAATCGCTAATTGTCTCGTATCTGTAAAACCTAACAAAAGAATTAATTTATCCGTCGTGAATACTTCCGAATCTCCAATGCACATCAAATCAAATTTAAACTTAGTTCTTCTACCTTACACTTATGACGACGTAAAGGATGATATCCCTCCTACATCTGTTAATTCCGTCAACACTGTATCACATGCAAATAGTTTCCAACGTACTCGAGAAGTGTTGAAACAACTACGAGTCTCTCATCTTAATAAAGAAGAAACAAATGCCCTTTACAAACTCTGTTCCGATTATTCTGACATTTTTCATCTTCCCGGGGAACAACTTACATTTACAAACGCAGTTCGACATGAAATTAAAACCGTTTCCGACGCTCCAATTCACACTAAGACTTACCGTTTTCCAGAAATCCATAAAGAAGAAGTAAATAGACAAATAAATGAAATGTTGCGACAAGGAATTATAGAACCTTCATCATCTCCATGGTCAGCACCCATTTGGGTTGTCCCTAAAAAATTAGACGCATCCGGTAATCGTAAATGGCGAGTTGTCATCGACTATAGAAAATTAAATGATGTCACAATTGGCGACTCCTATCCCATACCAAATATAACAGAAATATTAGATCAATTAGGCAAAAGCCAGTATTTTAGTACCCTAGATCTTGCTTCCGGTTTTCACCAAATTGAAGTTTCCCCTGAAGATTCACCTAAAACCGCCTTCTCCGTTCCTCAGGGACATTACCAATTTAAGCGCATGCCATTTGGGCTCAAAAATGCACCCTCAACCTTTCAACGCCTTATGAATACTACACTCTCAGGACTCCAGGGCCTACGCTGTTTCGTATATTTGGACGATATTGTTACATATTCATTTGATCTAATTTCGCAAATTTAAAATCTAACCGCAATATTTGATAGACTTCGAAAATATAACCTAAAACTGCAACCGGACAAGTGCGAGTTTCTCCGACGAGAGGTCGCATATCTCGGACATATAATTACTGAAAACGGCGTCAAACCTAACCCAGACAAAATCGAAGCGGTGACACAATTTCCAACACCTAAAACTCCTAAAGATGTAAAATCCTTTCTTGGCCTCGTCTCTTACTACCGCAGATTTATACCTGACCTCTCGATGACAGCAAAACCACTGACTTCTTTACTAAAAAAGGATGTAATTTTCAAATGGGAAAATCAACAACAAGTCGCATTCGATACTCTAAAACATAAACTTACCTCTGCTCCCGTTCTCTCTTACCCCGACTACGATCTCCCTTTTATCCTTACCTGTGATGCCTCTGAACACGCCGTCGGCGCCGTACTATCCCAAGGTCAAATAGGTAAAGACCGTCCTATCGCATTCGCCTCACGCACATTAAATAAAAGCGAAAGTCATTACACTGTAACTGAAAAGGAATTACTAGCAATAATATTTGGTTGTAAAACATTCCGCCCATACATCTATGGCCGGAAATTCACTATAGTCACAGATCACCAACCCCTAAAATGGCTTTTTAATCATTCAAATCATAACAGTAAACTTCAAAGATGGCGCTTACAACTCGAAGAATACGAATATGAAATAGTTTATCGTAAAGGCAGACTTAATTCAGCAGCTGATGCCTTATCACGCTATCCTGTCAATCCTATTTTCCCAGATGATGACGATGCACAACTATTTCCCGAATTAATACCTCTGAATTCTGTCCAAGATCCTCTAGACTCTGTCCCATCTCCAAATAATGTATTAGAAGAGTTAGGCGCTCCACTGAATCCTGAAGAAAGAAATAATGAAATTCCTGAACATAATAATAATGATAATAATATAATTCCTGAAAATTGCCTGAAAATGAAACACCACTAATACCTAATCCATCATTTGACGACGTCCTATCCCCTTACCTTCCGTATGCCGGCATCGATCCTGAAAATAATATTCCATTACCTAATGATAATCTTTCAGACATTGGTTCCTGTGGTTCTAATCAACAAGCCCCTGATCTAGCATCAGAATTAGACTTAGATGAATTATTACGTCCACCTAACAATAATCCCTCACCTATAATTTCAGAAGAACAACAGTCCCCATCTACCAATATAAATTCTAACGAAAAATATTCACAATTTCTTAAAACAATCGCAGATAAAAATAAATCTTTTAATACTAACATTATTGAACACAACGAGTCCCTGCTTAAAACTTCCTGTTCACACATTATTATTCCAACTTCTATCGATCTAGATGAATCTAACCCCTATATAAATGATGTCCTATCGTATTCTACAAATAAAGAAGAAATATTACAAAGCGAAAAAGAATTATACTCATTTAAAAATTTAGAAATTAATAATAAAACTTACTACTTACTCTTTACCAAAGTACACCACTTCGAAGAAAGCTCTTACCGCGACATTTTTCAATCCCTGGAAAAAATAAAAAATATGTTAGTAAATTCATCCATTATCACAGAAATTGCCATATCAGATTTCAAAAATCCGTTTGATAAACATACATTTAGCAAAATATATAATATGATTACATACCTGTTTCACGATTCTAGTATAGCTGTCCATATTTATCACAATAATATAATGTATCCATCACTCAGTGAAATTAAAACTATTTTGCGAGAAAATCATGACTTACCTGTAGCCGGACACCTTGGCTCCGTTAGAATGCTAAGTAGAATTAAAGAAAAATATTACTGGAAAGGTATGCGTTCAGACATCGAAACATATGTTAAAAATTGCAAACAATGCCAAGAAAATAAAGCATTAAGACAGGTCAATCGAGCTCCTATGCAAATAACTACTACATCCACTGCTCCATTTCAACGTATAGCTATTGACATCGTAGGGCCCCTGCCAGAAGCAGGAACAGCCAAACTTAAATATATTATGACCTTCCAGGACGACCTAACGAAGTTCTCAACAGCTTATCCTATTAGATCAATTACAGCAGAAGAAACAAGTGATTGCTTAGTCCATTTCATTTCCTTATTTGGTATCCCCAAAACCATTCTTTCCGATCAGGGCACCAACTTTACTGCAGAACTGTTTAAGAAAACCTGTAATTTCCTAAAAATCAAACAAATTTGGTCAACCCCATATCATCCTCAGACTCAGGGCGCACTAGAGCGCAGCCATTCTACATTAAAAGAGTACTTAAAATCGTTCACAAACGAAAACCAGGATAACTGGCCTCGCTATGTTTATACAGCCATGCTCACTTACAATACTAATATACATTGTACTACCAAATTCTCACCCTACGAACTACTATTTGGACATAAACCTTACCTCCCTGATTCTATTTATAGCACACCACAAGATGTCACCTATCCCGAGTACCTAAAAATGCTCCAACATAGATTTAAACTCTCCCGAGATAAAGCTATCCAAAATATAGTCGCATCTAAACAAACTTCCAAAACTTACTATGATAATCGCACTCGACCAATTCAATACAAAGTAGGTGACTATGTATATTTAAAAAACCATTTACGTCTAAGGAAAGCTTTATCGCCTCAATGGAAAGGCCCATACAAAATCGTTAAAATTCATGGCTTCAACACAGTATCTTTACTTATAAATCGTAGGCATGTTAAGCATCACGTCGACGAACTAAAACACGCGTCGACTCAACCCGTAGAATAAGATTAATATTTGTAAATAAACTATTAGTATAATAAATTAACAAGTAAACTTAATCAATTTGAATTTAAGGAAAATATCTTTCTATTTCAGCGCATCTGCGTTAGCGACGCAAGAATATGTTCAACAAATTAATTCAAGTCCGGGAATTTACTTTGATCCCATTGGTAAATTAAAAATATGTTCAAATTATCTAGATATTGTTACTCCTATAGATATATCTCATTTTCAACCTCATTTAGTTAATATAAATTCGATTATTGGTACATTACGATTTCTATGTCATAAAGTAGAAAATGAATATGATGAAAACTTAGAATGTAACAATATACTGCAACCTCTTACCGTCAGGTCTAATGACTTAGTAGAAGAATATAATTCTATATCTCACTTAATAGATCGTAGATTCCGCAGGTCTGCATGGTTTGGTGGTGTAGGCTCTGCTTTTAAGACAATTTTTGGTACTCTCGACGAAAATGACGCTGTTAAATATGACGAAGCAATTCAAAAGCTTCACTCAAATCAAAAGGAATTGGCTTCATTAATTAAAGATAGTATTTTAATAACAACAACAACTTTATCAAATTTAAATGTCACGTTAAATAAAATCAAAGTTAATGAAGGCAACCTTAATGTAGCTATCGACAATCTCTCTAATAAAATAAATAATATATCTACTATTTCTAAAGCAATTATTATGAGAACTAATATGATCAGTATATTAAATGGACTAGAAGCAAATATTATTACCTTATCTTTTCAACTAGAGGATATAGTCAACGCGATAATGTTCAGTAGCCAAAGTATACTACATCCTTCTATATTATCACCTAATTATCTATATCAAGAGCTTGTCGATAACTTTCGTCACTTACCTGTTGATGTAAAATTACCTGTTAATTTAGACTTAAGTGAAATGTTTACCCTTATAAATGTTTCAAATGTATTTAGCTATAGTGTTAATAACAAAATTGTATTTATTTTAAGAATTCCTCTTGTATCTTCATCAGAATATAATCTGTATCATAACATTGCTCTTCCCACACCACACGATGTTTCTAAATCTAATCATTTTACTTATGTTGTACCGAATAGTAAATATATTGCAATGACCAATGATAGAACTTCGTATTGCAACTTAGACTCATTACGGGAATGCAAAGCGATGAACTCGCTAACCTACATCTGCGACGTGACTACGGTACTTTCTACCAGCGAGCATCCCAGTTGTGAAAGTGAAATATTAGTGAATGTCATAAAAGCCTTACCAGTGCAGTGCAAAATCGATAGTGTTCACGGAAAGATTGACGTTTGGAAATCAATTTCAAACAATAGATGGATTTATGTACAATCCACTTATAGCAAAGTTTTACTAGAATGTCGTAATAAAACTAATGTTGATTTTGATATAATAGGTACAGGAATACTTTATGTGCCTAATAACTGTTTAGCTTACTGTAAAAATAATAAACTTATTCCTAAATCTAAAATTAAAGAATTTAAAATAAATAAGATTGTGTCTAATATAAATATTATAAATGATTCTTGTTGTAGCTTTAAGGAATTAAATAACATTAAGATGAATAATGAGAATCATAAAATAGACTTACAAAGTTTCGATTTAGATTTAATTAGTAACGAAAATATATTAAAATTAAAATCATTTTCAAAGGAAGCAGATAAAATTATTAATGAACATAGTTTTATCAAATATGTAACTCATTATTCCATAGTTTTAATAATTGTTTCTTGTATTATCGTTTTATTGTGTTTTTATAAATTTTATGTTTTAATAAAGGGCTACAACTGTTGTCACCGTGTCCTTCCAAGGTTTTCCCAAACATTTTCTCCAACTGACGATACGCCTTCTTCTTCTAGTTCTTCTCCTCCTTCCATTCCTCTTCAGAACCTACCTAAAGTTAAAGTCGACACAAATCCCGCTCCTGCTCCTACCCTTAGAATTAATGTCTGAACCCCTAAATTCGTTTTCCATAAACTTCGTCCCCGAAGTTTAGTCTTCCGCGGGGGGGTGTTATGTCCTGCATCTGTACCCTAACATGCTCACCCTAGCTTTCCCATATTGCTGACCATAGATTCCTTCCGACCTCCTATATCTAGATCCCAGACCAGTCCCGCCAGTTAGTTCCCGTCTTCCATTCGACACAGTTGTGCCACTTCTACTATTTCGTTGTTTTACTATTTCAATTGTACTATTTCTTTGTTCATCGAATAAATCTTTTTTTAAAAAGTGAAAATCGGACTCCCGTATAACAGTACACACCCTAAAGTATTATCACTTATTTTTGTTACACACTGTATTATAGCTGAGTGTGTGGTCACGCGAAAATTGTATAGAAAATTATATTAATTGCCTAGCTATAAATATATTAATTTAGCCTTTAAAGCAATTGTATGTAAATAACAGCGCGTCTGCGCCGCTATTAAAATAAATCGTTAAGTACATACATTTGCTTGTGATCTCGCGGTATAGCGTCCAAAACGCGCGTTCGCGCCGCCGCATATAAATTCACCCTAAATACTTGGATCTAAAAAAAATTGAACTAGAAGAGCGCTAACTTCGTCGATTTTACTATTAGAGAAATTGGTTTACAGGCCAGCTGCTGGGTCCTACACAATTTGGTCGTGTTTTGTCAGACCCAGCCGACAGATCAAGTGTAAAGGTAGCATTCGGGTCACTAGACGACCGCGACGCGACGCGAGACTGCTTTATATGAATTAATAGGAAGTGCCGACGGATGCAAGCAACCAAATCGCGCGACGTGTGGGCGTGGTGGCCTTCATATAAAGCAGTGGGTCGCGGTCTCGCGTCGCTGTCGCCTCGATCCGAATGCTACCTTTCAAAAAACACAATAATATATTTGACAACATTTGACAACTTGACGCTCCGCTTCGCTTTCGCGTTGGTCTCGTAGGTTTGGCCTAAGCTTAAGGGTTGATTCAGACCGCAACGTGACGCGTAGATGCATTTCTAAATTTGTACTGAATTGACAGATTTCGTGAGCGTGAGACATCTCACAAATCTGGAAAACCCCTACAAATTTAGAATTAATGTATCTACGCGTCGCGTTGCGGTCTGAATTGACCCTAACTTTGACTCTTAAAACACGACCAAATAAATCCGATCTGCCTACGTCGGACAGTTCATTTACAAAGATTGCTAAATATATTACCCTTTTTATTGACTCTGTAGTCGATTAAAGCCGTAAAAATAATATAATTTCCAATTTCACCTCTGCCAACAGACTGGACAATGGATGAATCGAAACAAAGAATTTTAGATTAACAAAATGTCGCCAGAGCTAAGCTATATATTTTTAATTAAAATTTTATCGAACCCATTTTTTATTGTGAAAATCATTTATGGATTTAGATTTCTATAAAGTGTAAAAGATTCAATTTTATATTTTTTTAAGAATTAACACCAGCGTCAAGGAGTAATGGTTAGTTCACATTGCAACGTGGCGCAACAATGCAATGGGATCGGGGATGTATTTTTAAATTATCCATTCAAAAATTTACTTTATTTACTAGTAAAGAAGACACACATTGAGTTGATAGACTTGTTGCACGCGGTGTCGGACTGCCTATTCCGAATAATTAGAATCATTTGCATCGCATCACCTAGCGTCGTTGCAACGTGAAATGACCCTTAAGGTGGATTTTCCACAAGCGACCGAAAAATTTTAAACAAAATGCCACTTTGTGAACTAGGCTAGGGTTTTATTTTGTTTGTCGGTCGCGTTCGCTTGTGGCAATGATCGGAAAGTTACCTTAAAGGTGCGCGTCCACCGGATCGGAATCGGAGCGTACGCAGCGGACGGATTTGTTGCTTTGTATCGATTTCTATGCTACTGCGTGTACTGGGACGTCATTTCTGCGCTTAACAAATTATAAATGACGATGCGACGCTCCGTCCGCACCGTACACTCCGATTCCAACCCGGTGGACGCATATATAGCTTTAGAGTGAGTGAAACACTGATCTCTATTATACAAGTACGCTAGATAGCTGATTCCCTTTGAAATAACAGATATTTCTTGTGCCTATTTGAAGTGGAATCAGCGCCCCTATTATTCGGGTATAGAACTAAATCTGATGTAAAAATGACGTTTGAAAGCCGCCATATTGGCGCTGATAGCAGTAGTAAGAGTATTTGGAACTAATACTAGTGATGACAACTGTTGTTATTGGTTGTGGTTACGTCAAATTTAGTTCTCTACCCGAATAATGGGGGCGCTGATTCCGCTTCAAATAGGCACAAAAAGCAGGTGTGCATCAGCAATCCAGCGTACTTGTATAATAGAGATCAGTGGAGTGAAACAACTAGATTTTCTTTCATATTAAAACGCCATAATTCTCATTTTTGCCATAATTATTGCTATTTTATTACCCCGTAAATCTTTCCGCGAGTAGGCTATATTATGATTGATGGGCCTATTAGGCCTGTCAAAATAAATATCGCAAGTCGATGACAGGCAATTTGCCGCAATATTCTCGCTTTGACGGGCCTTTTTACCTCGGTAAGTTATTGAAAAGTGATATGTTAAGATGAGGGTCAATTCAGACCGCATCGCGACGCGTAGATGCATTTCTTAATTTGTATGAATTCGAAAGATTTGCAAAACGCAACTCTCACGCAATTGAAATCAGTAAGTACTTTAGAAATGCATCTACGTGTCGTATTGCGGTCTGAATTGACCCTAACGCTAGCAATGACAGTGTTTAAGGCCGTCACATACTTAGCTATAATATATATTAATATGTTTATAGCTAGGCATATTACTATATATTTTGTACACAATTTTTGCGTGACCACACACTCAGCTATAATATATATTTCTGGTCTCAGTGTGTTTAGTACGGTATATTAATATATATTATAGCTAAGTCTGTGACGGCCTTAATACTCATATTGTAAAGGCGAAAGTCTGTGTGTCGGCCTGTCTGTCTGTCTGTCTAGGCAAGTTGCATTTGATAGTTTCGTAGGCGAAGTTAAAATATCACCTTTAGAATTTAGATAAACTTCTACATAGAACGATTCAGAGTGTAAAGTTAAGTCCGCTACAATTTTTATCCACACTAATATAATAATTATTAATGCGAAAGTGTGTTTGTCTGTCAGCTTTTGACGCCTAAACTGCTGAAACAGTTTGCTATAAGGTATGGATATACTTTGAGTCACGAGAAAGAACATTAGGATACTTTTTATCCCGAAAAAATGTACCGTTTCCAACGTCATAAATGAGTTTTGGCGCAACGGAGTTACGGGTGTCATGTTAGTATGGATAAGTATAGATATTGCTTTAAGCATCATATAGACGCTCCTATTTCTTGTCAACGACTCTATAATAGTCGGTTATATATTATACAGCATGACTGGTGAGACATGTTCAATACTCGAGGACGTGATATTTGGCTATTATAGTAGTTGAAAAAAAATTATATAAAAAAAATAATATCAATTGATCACTGAGTAAATGTAGCTTAAAGTTAAATAATTATTTACCCAACGCATGGACACCGCGCGAGGGAGGGGTAGCGCGCCGGCGCGGGGGGCGCATGACGCGCGGCCGCATAGTAATTTACAGTGTCCGTGATTCATTTGTGTAAAGGGAAATTTGGTCAAAAATTAAGTACCTAATTTTATTACATATTTATGATGAGAATCGAGTACTGAATACTCTCCTTAATTATCGGTATTGACTCACCAGTCATGCTGTATAATATAACCGACTCTATAAATAACAATTTCTCATTAAAATCTTAGCTAAAACTATTACGAAATGCAAAAATTATACGGTATTTAATATTCTTCCGTCTCCTGAAATATATTTCATATTTAAATTACTGTTTAAAATTTAATTTACATTTAAATGAAACGTTTAAACGTATATTTAAGTCGGGGCGGAAATGTAGTAATTTATAGCTGTACCCCGGTTTGTAAATCTGGGACAAAAAGGGGTGTAAACTAGAATTGTTGTTAAATATGTGAGTTTGTAATAAAGTTGCGTGGGTTAACGATGATGAGTACAAAATCTACGTCGTAATAGTTATTAAGGTAATTTATGCATATAATTATAACTAGAATAGCTGTCCCAGTGAATTTCGTGTTACTTTAAAACCATCCCTGGACTTCTGCGAATATTTTGAGACTAAAAATAGCCCAATCCGTTCAGCTGTTTTCGAGTTTTAGCGCGACTAACACATTTGAAAATTCATTTTTAGGGTTCCGTAGCCAAAATGGCAAAAAAGGAACCCTTATAGATTCGTCATGTCTGTCTGTCTGTCTGTCTGTCTGTCTGTCTGTCCGTCCGTCCGTCCGTCCGTATGTCACAGCCACTTTTCTCCGAAACTATTAGAGCTATACTATTGAAACTTGGTAATACAAACCAAAAATCTCTATATTGGTACGGGACCCTTCGTGCGCGAGTCCAACTCGCACTTGGCCGATTTTTTTTATCTTTTTTTGTGGTTTCTCCCGAGCAGTGGCGTGTGTTTTACACATGGTCGGGTTTTACACTGCACTTACTGTTCAGTCGAGTGAGTGAGTGAACTTAATGGTATGCGATCGGTAATTGGATACATCTGGGTCCTCCGTGGTCTAGTGGTACAGAGCGCGGCTCTTGACTCGGAGGTCGTGGGTTCGATTCCCACGTTGGAAACATATAACATGTTTCCAAGTTTGGTTAGGACAATGCAGGCTGATCACCTGATTGTCTGACAAGTAAGATGATCCATGCGTCGGATGGGCATGTAAAAAGTCGGTCCTGTGCCTGATCTCTCGCCGGTCGTGTCGGTCTGCCGTCCCACTGGGTTATGAGAGTAAAGGAATAGAGAGTGCTCTTGTGTACTGCGCACACACTTGGGCACTATAAAAATACTCCTGCGTAGCTGGCCTGGTTTCAATGAAACCGGCCACCGTCACCGAAACCGGTGTGGGAGCTATTTATTTTTACATCTGGGTAGAACTGCAAGGAAATCTCAGTACTCCATCGAAATACCATACATACTATGGAAGTTTAAAATAAAATACTACATTGCAACTCGAAGTAACTTACATTTTATAACATACTACACGTTCCGCGCGGCTTCGTCCGCTTAAATTATGATTTTCACGGAAACCGTATATTTTTCCACAAAAAAATATATTCTACGTCCCTTCACATGGTCCTCTCTATGTCTGTGCCAAATAACATAAAAAATTCCGCAGTAGTTTGTGTGATAAGCACTTTTAAATCATTTTTCCAATTTTTTCAAGTACTTACTTCCTGAGGTTAGCGCGTTCAAACAAACAAACAAACAGCTCTTTAGCTGTTAATATTAGTATACACATAAGAGCAGTTACTTATATTTTCCCTTAAAATTTGAACAAACCTTGTAACTTTCCTACTTCATCATCTAACTTATATATTTAGCAATCCGTTAAGTCCACATTTTTTTTTATGTCAAATAATTTTTCCTGTCCTAAAGGCTCCATTTATGCAAAAAACGACAGTTTTCAAATTGTTAGTTACCTACTTCATCTACTCATATCTTGAATTGAGACACTTTATACTCGTATGTCTAGTACAGACAGCAAACTCGACAATACGTAAACAATTTATTCCGCTTACCGTACTGTTTAATAATGTCACGCATATTTCACATCATCCGGGTGACTATGATTCACGTAATAAGCGGAAAAGTTCGGGACAACATCGAACTTGCTTTCTCTGATTTCTGAAAAAGGTGGTTTAATCGACGGCTGTATAAAAATATTTTTGTACGTCTAAAAGTTATCGAAATCATGACAGGTAGCATTAATTGCTCAGTTATATAAATAAATAAAATAAAATAGCCTTTATTGCTGTGTTTGCTAACTACACTAAGTACATAAAATATAATATTTACTAAATTAATACACTACTCCAGCTACTTCCTTCAAGTCATCTTCCCACCTTTTAGTTGGTCTTCCCCTGCTTCTATTACTTCCTCTAGGGTACCATTCCGTCACAATTCTTATCTATTTCTCTCTTTTCTCTCTTAACATGTGTCCTGCCCAACGCCATTTTAATTCTTTGCATGTCGATTGTACTTTTTTAAACTTTGTCTTTTCTTTTATAATCTTTAATTTCTCTCTGTCTTTTCTTTTTATACCCAGTACACTTCTCTCTATTCCATTCTGAATGAAATCAATGACAATGAATCATTGTAATTGCTCAGTTAAACGATTATAAATGTATTTCTCTGTCTGTTACTTCTTCGCACCTAAGCCGTTGAACCAATTTTGCTGTTTTGTATGGAGATACTCTGAGTCCCCGGGTTTTACACGCTGGGTTCGTGCCGGCGGCTTTGGTGTCTAGACAGCGTTAGATCGGCTTTCTTGTATTATCGATAGAATCCAACACAGAAACTCTGCAGCTGGTGTTTTTTGCATCACCAAAGTGACCTAAAATTTCTTTCTATTTTTTTTTATTTTTGATTAGAAAATTCCGAGTACTGAAAGTGATTTGACAATCCTAAGGGTCTTAAACACTTGGTCACACCAACACGTCGCCAGGACTATTAATATTGCTTACAAAGAACAAGGCTGGCGTTTGTCATTTTGCAACTAATTAGGGAAACGATTAATTATGTCTCTGCGCTGAGGCAAGGCGGATTTACAACGGATAATGTTGCTCCATTACCGTGTTGTTCTAATGCTGAAGGTACAGGGAGGTCTTTGTAAGAGATCTCATGGTGTGCCTTAACGGGACGGCCATTCAAGAGGAGTTCACACCGCCGTTTTTCCATACAAACGTTGTCCCCTGTTTCCTTCTTGGATAATGCCGGTAGTGTTATAATATTTTTCCTGAATATCTATGGCCATCTAATATACAATGTCTCTATGTTTTCTTTTTTTTCATAATTTAGTTATTAAAAAAGATATGAACGTTCAAAAACCTAAAAAAATTACCAGATTTTCCGCTGTGTTCAAACATCCAGAAAACAGATTTGGCTAGATTATTAGTAAATTTATTAAAAGTAAGTTTATTAAAAGTACTTAAATCGGTTAAGTATTGGAGAAGGAATCAGGGGACAACGAATCGTTGATTTTCTGCAGTTGTCTCTATCACGCTCTGCGGTACCTATAAGCTTGAGGTAAGGGAGTTAGCAATAGATATTACGAGTACTTTTTTTCATTTCTCTTGACCTTGGAGTATCCTCTAATGTGAAAGCGTGGATGTTTGTTACGCTTTTACAGCCTCGGGCTGAGCAGGCTCACACTGAGACTGCCGCGGCATGCGGAAAGTTAATGCGTCTCCACTTGAGCTCACGAAAATACCTTTGAGGGGCAAGCTTCGAACCAGAGCTTACCGACAAAGTTTGACTCGCGAGTCGCGCCGCGGCCGCACATTTTGCCTCAAAGTCGCGGTAGCTTCGACTCGAGACAACGTCGACGTCTCCATAAGCGCAGCCTCGGGTCGAGGCGCCCGCTCGGCCCAAGGCTGCCTCTAGTGGATACCCAGCTTTAGACGTGTGAGACACATCGGTCAACTGCGTTTTTACAGTTCGTAGCGTCAGTGTGTAAACAACCTAACTATTAATTAATTTATACAAAACTCTTGAACCAAAGTATAATCTTAATTTGAGAAGGTTTCTGAAATCAGTTTTTGTACTTTGCAATAAATCAAATCAAGTCCCATATGCACGGCGTAAAAACCAGAAAACATCTCGACTTGATACGTAATGAAATTCATTCAAATGATACTTTTCTATTATGTTTGAACATCACTGAATGTCTTGGGAATACAATTATAATTGGAAAAGAAAAATATCCTTATTTGTATACTAGAACTGATCATGCTCGCAATTCGTTTATTATATTAGTGGCTAGTTTACATAAAGAATACAATCAGCCAAATACGAGTTGAACTCGCTCACGTAGGGTTCCGTACCATTATAATAGAGCAAAACTTCGGAGCAAAACTATAATTTGTGTTTTTGATTATTAGTACAGGTACAATTAAGTTTCTTTTGTGAATATTTCAAGAGCAATTTCAATTAGCCACATGTAGCTATTATTGATATAGACCAAAAAGCCAAAAAAATTATGTTTCTGTCTGTCTGTCCGTCTGTCTGTCTTTCTGTCTGTCTGTCTGTTACCTTTTCACGCCTAAACCGCTGATCCGATTTTACTTAAATTTGGTATGGAGATATTTTAAGTCCCGGGAAAGGACATAGGATACTTTTTGTCCCAGAAAAATGTACGGTTCCCACGCGATAAACTAATTTTGGCGCAACGGAGTTGCGGGCATCATCTAGTAATTAATATAATATTATAAGAGATTATAATATATATGTAATTTGTTTTTAGTATTTGTTGTTATAGCCGTAACAGAAATACATAATTTGTGAAATTTTCAACTCTCTAGCTATCACCGTTCTTGAGATACAGCTTGGAGACAGACAGACGGACAGACAACGATGTCTCGGTAATAGGGCCCGTTTTTACCTTTTGTAAAAATATTACCCTTTTGTAAAAATATTATCCCAAAATATTCGGTCCAATAAATTGTAACAATCGCCATAATCCCACAAAATACTTTTTCTGAAAGTAATTCAATATTTCCGAAGTTTGTGACCTGAAGCTGTATGATAGGCGTCCGTATTATAAGGAATTCTTCGTCGTATCTTACACAAAATGTTTTTGTTTTGGTAACAGAATGTTGGTACCATCAAGAAATTGAATTATTGACAGCAATCTACGTTATTTGGACGTGTTACGTTAAGTTATGGAGTCGTGAATCACGATCTGACGGCGGAGCTTGATAATCCGACCAAAGAACGTAAGACATTCAAAGAAAAAAGACGTAAGTGTTAGAGTGTAGACCACGCTTAGGCAAACGTAGGACACCCCGCAGCACGGTGGACCGACGATTTGAAGAAAGTGGCTGGCAGCGGATGGATGAGGGCTGCCCAAGAACGGGATGGTTGGCGATCATTGGGGGAGGCCTACGTTCAGCACCCCCCGATGGTTGCTAGCCTTGTCGTGGCGGTGGGGCTCTAGTAACCGCGGCTTGGACAACTGCGGTGAAGCGAAGAGGCAACCAGGGCCGGCCGGCCGAGGTGTGGTCGGTGGCAGAGCCACAGACCTGATCTGCCACATGGCCTCCAAGTAGCAGACTCGGGGGGCGTCTGCTACAGCCCTGGTGGGGGCAGAGGAGGAGGGCGCACGTGTGGTGCGCCCATCGTGGAGTCTTCGGACCGCTGGCGGGGTCGCGGATGTGTGTATCGTTCCCGTGGCCCCGTCAAAAGGCGGCGTGGCGTCAGATGGGGGGGGGGGGGGTTTAGTGGGTATACCGTGGTCTCATTAGCTACGGGAGTCCCACATCACCGCTCGGGTCGCCCCCTGCGCCTGGGTGGTATGCGTAATGCATTTCCCCCTCCGGGGAAAAAAAAAGGCCTACGTTCAGCAGTGGACGGCAAGAGGCTGATAATGATTCAAAGAATTTATTTCGTAGGCATCTTGACAGACCTGCATAATTTGTTCAGGATAATTATGTCATGTTAATCGTTCAGTGTGGCAGTCTTCCACCGTGCGTTTTTCGCGTTACTTTCTGCCGCGCACTGTAAAACTCTGGAACGCGTAACGCACTGATGACAGTAGTATTCTATTTCCGGACCAATACAACCTGCAAACCTACAAGAAGAGAGCGTATTTCCTGTTAAAAGGCCGGCAACTCGCTTGCCCCATGATTTTATATAAAAAAATATTGTTGGTTAGTCGGATTCGCTTGAACGCGGGATTAAAACCCGCACCAATCATGCTTCGTCGCTTTACTATATACAGGGTGTAAAACTAAGTGATAACACCTTATGGTGTGTATGTGCTTGCAGAAAGTTCATTGTAACAGTAGCAGCGCTGTAAGAATATTTTATTGTGATTTGTATGGGCAAGCGCCCCCGCGTTACTAGTTTTCCCATAAAAAGTGAAAAAAGCTCTTTCCGCGCTGTTACTTTTACAGTGCACTCTGTACACGGTCATACACTCCCTAAAGTATTATCACTTAGTTTTGTTACACCCTGTATATAACGCAATATAATATATTATCATGTCCGTACTGCGGACATTTATTATGGTGATAAATCTCCCGTCCGTCTCCAGGATCCACGGGATTTTGTCCGGAATAATTCACGAAGTTCTGAAATTATGGACACAGTAGTGATTTTTCATAAACTTGACCTTGAATACGCAAAGGTCTCACGGAAAACCGTCGTAAAATAATGCATGAATTTTTTTGAATAATTGTTTTTTTAATTAGGGGACTTTCATACGTGAGACGAATTCGACAACTTTCGACACCATACATCGGAATGCACAAAACCTAGTCAGGTCGGCCTGCGATCAGTCCGACCGGGACGATCGGCGCTCTGTATAGAATTTAAAGGACTTTATAATTTGTTATGAATAACATGAACAATAATTACTGATAATGTACGCACTACGCATCATTTTATCACCACTTATAGCCGGCTTACATTATTTCAATTTACGAATCCACGCATTCCAGTACCCGTCTACATTATTCCAGTAGCAATCCAGCGCTGGATTGGATCAATTGATTGGAATAATGTAAATCGGCCATTACGCTAGATATATTATCTATCTTTCTTCTTCTGTGATAGTTCATATTTTTAAAAAAACGTAACATCCGATATTTGGAGACTGAAATACGAGTAACGAATAATTTCTGTATCAACCGTTACGTATAATTATTCAAATTCAATTATAAGGGATTCGTATCTGAATGAGCAACGGAAATATAGAAAATGAAGATCCTTACGACTTATTTCGTTCTTGCTTTAAAGGAAATATATTTTATGTAATATAATTTTATTATCTCCGCAACTATTTTCGCGTTGGAATTCATTTGCGCCGGAAAGCTTTTTGTGACTGTGTGTAAACAGACTAGGCCGAAGTTCCGCGGCGGAAGTTCGGCATGGTTACGTCAGCAATGTCAAACGCATACAATATGACGCGACGGAATTTCGGCATGGTGTATCATCGGTAATTTAAAATACATTGCAGGCGGAATGAAGCTGAACTTACACCGCGGAAATTCGGCATAGTATTTTTAGACACTTCACTTTTTTACACGTCGTGTAAATAATCAAAGCTAAAACTATACTTTGACCTTTTCTGGGGCTCAAAATTTAACTGTTAACATAATATACAGTTTGACATCTGCGAAAGTTTGTCTGTTTGTATGTATATCTATCTCTACCACTTAAGAGGATACACCAAGGGAGAGAAATTGAAAATAGGTATTTGAAAATGTACCTATTGCTGTCTCACCAATGTCAAGTCTCCGACCGCAGAGCGCGATAGAGACAACACGACAAAATTTCTAATAAAAGAACAGAAAATCATCGATTCGTTGTCCTCTGATTCCTTCTCCAAAACTTAACCGATTTAAGTACTTTTTATACGCTTTTTATTAGCTTCACCCATCGTATATTTGTTTGTAACCAACTTCTTTGGGCGTGATTTTGACCCACTTTAAACAGCCAGATTTCGTTCAAACTTTGTAGATTTATCGAGGACCGATGACAATACACCAATTTGATATAAGTAATTATTCCATTTTTCAATTTGTGTGTTTGTTTGTAACCGACGCTTTATATAAAAAGCGTGTTTTTAGTTTTTTCAACTATTACTTATTTCATTAAAGATTAAAAAAAGGCTTGAGCTGTGTTCCTATGTTTTTTTTTGGATAATCTAGCCAAATCTGTTTTCTGGATGTTTGAACACAACGGAAAATCTGGCCATTTTTTTGGGTTTTGAACGTTCATATCTTTTTTAAAAACTAAATTATGAAAAAAAAAGAAAACATAGGGACATTGTATTAGTGGCCGTAGATGTTCAGGAAAAAATTATAACTCTACCGGCATTATCCAGGGAGGAAACAGGGAACAGCGTTTGTATGGAAAAACGGCGGTGTGGAATTCGGTGTCCTCTAAAGCCTTAACAATTTAAAAATAAAGATGATGCCCATCGCGCGAAAATTCGCCCATCGCGCGGCAGATAAAAAGTACCCTATGTATGTCCTTTCCCGGGACTCAAAGTACATGCCCAGCAAAATAGTTTCAGCGATTTAAGCGTAAAGAGGTAACAGACAATTCAAGACGTGAGTGGAAGAATAAGGTAAGTAACATGAAAAAACTTCCGTTTTTTTGCTTAAATGGAGGCTTTAGGGCCGGAAAAGTTATTTGAAATAGAAAAACTATGGATTGTATGTGTAGCCAGATATATTAGCTAGGTTATAAAGTAGATACGTTACAAGTTTTATTGAAATAATTAGGGAAAAATGATTAGGGAATTAGGGAAAAGGGAAATATGAAATTAGCGTTTTGTATGGGAGAAATATAAAGTCCATTTTTTTGTACAATATCTTATTTATTTAAATGGATTTTCAAATGTGTTAGTCGCGCTAAAACTCGAAAACGGCTGAACGGATTGGGCTGATTTTAGTCTTAAAATATTCGTAAAAGTCCAGGGAAGGTTTTAAAGTGACACGAAGTTCACAGGGACAGTTAGTAATATTATATAAATTTGAATTTGGAATTCTTCACCAAAGAGAATATTTTTGAGATCAAAGTGTTGTAAAGACAACAAAACGCCAATTTCATATTATATTGTAAGGACCTAATACTAACTACATTGAGTGCATACGACATGGAAAGGGTCAGCTAACAATGTGAAAAGGTGTTGCGATGATTTTTAAAATTAGCTATTCAAAACTGAAGTTTATTTGCTACACAAGAAGGTACACTCTGAATTGACAGACTTCTTACCCGCGGTGTTGGGCTGCCTATTAGAATGAGTAATTTAAAAATTCATTACACCGCCGCGACACATTGCTATGTGAACTGACCCTTACGCGTTTTTTCCGTGTATACTCAATAACAAAATGCTCCTATTACTTTAAAAACTACTTTTTTATATAAATTAAGGGGGCAAACGAGCCAACGGGTCACCTGATGGAAAGCAACTTTCGTCGCCCATGGACACTTGCAACATCAGAAGAGCTGCAGATGCGTTGCCAGCCTTTTAAGAGGGAAAAGGGTAATCGGGTAGGGGAGAGTAAGGATGGGAATAGGAGAAGGTAGGGAAGGGAGTAGGGTAGGGGATTGGGCCTCCGGTTGACTCACTCACTCGGCGAAACATAACGCAAGCGCTGTTTCACGCCGGTTTTCTGTGAGCCCGTGGTATTTCTCCGGTCGAGCCGGCTATTCGTGCCGAAGTATGGCTCGACCACATAAGGTACATAAACGTATTTTCATTAAAGGTACATAAAAATATTTCTTCGGGAGTAAATGTTTGTGAGAAAATGTTGTCTTTGAGACTTACATTTCAAAGAGTCTTATATCGTTTCTAGAATTTTCTAGACTAGAATTTCAACTGTAGCCGTCTTGTACTTGGCGTGTTCTGTCGAACACATGAGAATTTATTGTAGACAAACAGAATTTCACGTTTATATTATTAGTATTGAATACAATATTCTATATTGTATCTATATAAATAAAAATATATTTCCACACCTGATGATGATTTTTTCGAAACCGGTCGTGTATATTATAATTCTGTAATAAATCTATTAAAATAAAGTGGAATAAGTGCAAGGAAAGTGTATAATTATTTAATTGAACATGAATTTCCACCAAGAAGTGACAGTATATTCAATATATTTCAATTTCCTTAGGGCCTGTTTCACCACTTCCTCGTTATGTGCCGGATAGGCTATCCACAACAGCTTAACTTGACAGATGAAGTATGGAGGAATCTGTCAAAAAAGTTGTGAATATTCTATTCGGCACTTTATCAAAAAGTGGTGAAACAGGCCCTTAGTGTCGCAAAATCGTGAGAACTGCTAAACCGATGTTAATTTTAGTCTAAAAAAAATATTCGTAGAAGTACAGAGAAGGTTTTTTATCAAAAGGAAAGAGATACAAAGTTCACCGGGTCAAAGAAGCTGTTTGTCTTCATTGAATATTCTCTTAAACAGGGTAAGTCCGGATAATTCAACTTATCACTAAATTAGTCAGGTTTTTTTTGCCTGGCGCTATGCACTGCAATCATCCGCAAAATGTAATACCGTACCGTAACTGTAGTTTAATTTAGCGTTAGCTTTAATTATCCGGACTTACTCTGTATCCGAACTTACCCTGATTAACGATATGCCTTAAGTGAACAAGTAATATACAGTTACATCCATACTAATATTATAAATGCGAAAGTGTGTCTGTCTGTTACCTCTTCACGCCCGAACCGCTGAACCGATTTTGCTGAAATTTGGTATGGAGTTACTTTGAGTCCCAGGAAAGGACATGTACGGACGGAAAAATGTACGGTTCTCGCACGATAAATGAATTTTCGCGCAACGGAGTTGCGGGCATCATCTAGTACAATAGCTTCGTCCACACTGGGCCTTTTCTTGTTCATCAATGGCATGCGTTATAGCGCTGTCAACAGGCGGACGTGAGGCATGCCCGTGACGCGCGTTTAAATTGTACCGCGTTGAAAGAAAAGTGTCATAGCGCGCGCTACGATTTTAACGCGCGTCACTTGACTGCGCTATGACGCATGCCCTTGGCGAATAGAAAAAGGCCCAGTGTGGACAAAGCTAATATTCATCCTTGTCAATGAAAGGAAACAGTATGACAGCTTTTATAATTAAAAAGAATCTCATTAAAAAGCCACGCCAGTCGTAAAAATTCCTTCGTCTTGTGCAAACATATTGTCGACGAGAAAGCCTTATGGGGCAAATGTGGTCCCTACTAGTGAGACTCGAACTCGAATAGACATGTAGCAGTCGAGTTATACTGCAGCAGTAAAACAACTGCTTGTACTACAGCAGTAAAAATTGAATCTGTGATCGGCGGGCCGAGAGCCCCCGCGGCGCAACCATCCAAGGAATGCACAAAAGGTAACTACAGAATAATATATTATTAAATTACTGATATCTCCTCTATTTGAACTATGCCCTTATTATTTTGTATTTAATATTTGTACCTTACACGTTTTTTCTTAACGTTTAGTTTATGATTAGCATAACAAAAAGATTGGTTGAGAATGACAGCAGAAGCGGATTCTGTCGCACGGCATATACATTTAGACCGTGCGACAGAATTAAAGGGTGGTCTAGTGGTAGTAGTCTCTTCATCGGGTCACTTGCTTTGATGTGAGTTTATCTTTGTACCAAACACAAAAAGTGCACAACGCAGTTAAAGAAGTCTTAAATTAATATCTAAAAAAATTATAACGGAAAATATAAAATTTTATTTCCTTTCTAAAACACATAAACTACCGATACATTTTTATTATTAAATAATAATAATTATTTTATCTTTATTAGAGGCACAGAATACATATTAGTATTAGAGACAAGTCTAGCTGTCTAGCTATTTCTGCGTGCGTAAACCGCTTTACAGAATTCAATCATATTTGGTAGGTTCTTTTAGCCGGTGCCTACCACCAGTTTTGCCTACCATTAGTAGCAACAACGTCCTGAAAGTATTTGTTTCAAATATATTATTCAGAAATATAACAACTTTATTTTATTTCTTATGAGGGATCATTTGAGTTTCTCACGTGTTTCTCGAACCAATCACACCATAGTAGGGGCTACATAGCATATGCAATTTGTCTCTGCTCAATAAGATATGTCCCACACTCTTATGCACTGTTAGATTGTAGTTCTCGTGAGTGTTACGGTGTATTTTTATCTAAGTGGAATTTATTTCGCAATGTTTAAACATGAGCAAGTAATAGATATAATATGTAGAAGTAGACAGACAAACAGACAGAAGGGTGTAGTGTGTGTCTCACCTCCCTCCTATATAAGGTAGGTTAAGTAATTATTATTAAGTTAGTTAATAAGGATCATGTCTTGACTAACACATCTTTTCAATCAGTCCCCCTAAGCCTGACATTGCATGGTGGAAGGGACACCCGGGACACACACAATACAAGGGCACACTTTCGCTTTTTGGGGTTCCGTAGTCAACAAGGAACCCTTATAGTTTCGGTCTGTCCGTCCGTCTGTCCGTCTGTCTGTCTGTCTGTCTGTCCGTCCGCGGTTTTGCTCAGAGACTATAAGACCTACAAAGCTGTAATTTGGCATGAATATACATATTATTAATGCCGACAAAATGGTACATAAAATATAAAAAAAATATTTTTTTTATGGTACCTCCCCTACACATCAAGCGAGGATGATTTTTTTTTTCGCGCCTACCCCATCGTGTGGGGTGTCGTTGGATAGTTTTTTTAAAAATATTATGAGTATTCATAGATCATTTTCCGGTTTAGGGATCCATTTGTGAAATATTAAGTTTTGAAGTGGAAAAAATCGTTAGAGTCCAGTGTCCCCCCCCCCCCTTCTACCACCTAAACTGTTGCTTCTGGAAATGTGAAAAAATTCACGGGAGTAGAAAATATGCTGAATTTAAAAGGAAAACTATTACGGCTAGGTTGACTTCATAAGTTATTGAGTAATTATAGTCGATCAACTAAAAAAAATGTATTCGGCGAAGTATAAAGGAACTTTTCGTTCAAATTCCTTTGAGATGATGTTGTTAGTAGTGTAAAACATGTTATAAATGTACATTCATTGACCATACAAAAATTTTCAAAAACTAGCGGTGCTACGGAACCCTACATTGCGCGTGGCCCGACACGCACTTGGCCGGTTTATTAATTAAAGTACTAGATAACGCTCACAACTCCGTTGCGTCAAAACTAGTTTATTGTGCGGAAACCGCAGATTTTTCTTTGATAAAAAGTATTATATGACATTTCTCGAGACTCAAAGTAACTCCGTACAAAACTTCAGCAATATCGGATCAGCGGTTTGGGCGTAAATAATCTAAACACACCATGCCGAAGTTCCGCGGCGGAAATTCCGCATGATTATGTCAGCAATGTCAAATACATACAATATAACGCGACCGAATTTCGGCATGGTGTGTCATCGGTAATTTAAAATACATTGCAGGCGGCATCAAGCCGAACTTCCGCCGCGTAAATTCTGATTTTCGGTCTGAAACGAACCTAAGAGTAGGCTAGGGCAAATACAACAACAACAATTAATAGTTTGAGTATGGCAACCCAACGGAAACGAGGCCCGAATACTAAGCAGGCCCTTAGGTCGTAAGAGTTATATTTCTGTTATAAATTAAGAGTGATTGTAAAAGTCTGAATTTATTAGTATTCGATCAACGAAATGACGACCTCTGTGGTTCAATTGGTTAAGTGTGTGGCAGCTCAAGCCGGGGATCGCGGGTTCGAATTCCGCCGACGGAACAAAAAGTTTTCAATGTTCCCGGGTCTATAAATTATGTGTATGGTGTGTGTGTGTGTGTGTGTGTGTGTGTGTGTGTGTGTGTGTGTGTGTGTGTGTGTGTGTGTGTGTGTCCATCCAGAGTGTTTCCAGCCATAATAATAATGATAAGCTCTTTTCCTATTTTATTTAACAGTAGGTACCTTGTTTGTATTTATTGTATTTACTGAATGAGACATTACAATATAGAATAGAATAAAAATGTTTTAGAATTAAAAGTATTTTTGCTTATCTATTACCTCTATTGTAAGCTGCTAAAATTTGGTATAATAATAATACTCCTTACACCGGTTTCGGTGACGGTTGTCGGTTTCATTGAAACTAGGCCTGTTACGCAGGAGTAACTATAAAACTTATAGTGCCCAGGTGTGTGCGAAGTACACAAGAGCACTCACTATTCCTTTACTCTCATAACCCAGTAGGACGGAAGACCGACACGACTGGCGAGAGATCAGGCGCAGGACCGACTTTTTACATGCCCATCCGACACATGGATCATCTTACTTGTTAGACAATCAGGTGATCAGCCTGCATTGTCCTAACCAAACTTGGAAATAGCATGTTTCCAACGCAGGAATCGAACCCACGACCTCCGAGTCAAGAGCGACGCTCTACACTACTGGACTACGAAGGCGTTAAAAAAATTGGTATGGAGATACGTTGGGTCTCAAGAGAAGACAAAGAATAGCTTTTACGGCCATCATAAACAGCAAAATAGCTTATTTTTATTTCGTAGTCGGTTAAAACTATAACAAGTACAGTTGTGTTGGGAATAGTAAAGTGATGGTACAGACGTGCACAGAATACTTAATGGAGTAATCGCGTACACTCGCGCTCAAATTGGACAAACAAAGGTAATTTAAACGAGCCGACTTTTTGTCTGATTGTAAGTGACTGATTATTATTTATTGGACATAACTATTTAAATGTATTTGTCGATATTAAAACTAAAGTTAAGAACCACTAACCTAGCCCTCCTAGTAGACTATAGTTTACTATTATACTATATATTTATTACGTTTATCGCCCGGGAACCGTACATTTTTCTGGAAAAAAGTATCCTATGTCCTTTCCCGGGACTCAAAGTATCTCCCTACCCAGGAAATCGGTTCAGCGATTTGGGCGTGAAGATGTAACAGACAGACAGACAAACACACTTTCACATTTATAATATTAGTATGGATATGCCATCAGGAATATCAACAAATATAACAGTAGCTTGTGTTTATATAGTCTGTACTTTGTGTGCCATCAGCAATAACAAACAAAAACAATGCAATATGCTCAAGTAGTATGCGGGCATTAATGTATGTACAAACACGAATATTGCACACGACATAGAGCACGGAGTAGAGGTACAATATACAAAGTGATATATTATACCTATTTTGAGCTTACCTCTAAGTAGGTGTAACTAGATGACTGTCGCATCTCCGTTGCCAAAAATGGTTTATCGCGCGGGAACTTTCCTGAGGCTCTAAGTATCATATCAAATCAAATTAACAATCGGTTCAGTGGTTTGGGCATCAGAAAGCTACAGATCTATCATGATAAATCAGCCCCTATTTGGTTGGGTGGTGTCGTTTCGTTTTATTCATATGGCCACCTTAATATTTCCATCACCAGGCGCTGAAAACTATCTGATGACCAAGTACTTATCAAGACGAATCAAACAAACCCAAAGTCGATGGGGTTATGTCGTTTCATTAAGGAGTTCCTTTGGCCACCTTCCAGCATCAGACCCTGGAAACTATCTGACGAGAAGTACTCATTGAGACGAATTAAACAAACCCAAAGTCGATGGGGTTATGTCGTTTCATTAAGGAGTTCCTATGGCCACCTTCCAGCATCAGACCCTGAAACTATCTGATGACCAAGTACTCATCATGACGAACCAAACAAACCTAAAGTCGATTGGGTTATGTCGTTTTATTAAGAAGTTCCTATGGCCACCTTCCAGCATCAGACCCTGAAAACTATTTGAGGACCAAATACTCATCAAGACGAATCAAACAAACCTAAAGTCGATGGGGTTTTATTACTGAGTTCCTATGGCCACCTTCCAGCTTCGTAATGATCCTAATCTAATGAGATTAGCTCCAATTATATATCATAATATTAAATTCTTTCATGATTTGGGTATTCGTGTTAAATATCAGCTATAACGGCAACCGATAGATCCGAAACTTTTATAGCGCGATGTAGGATTGTGGCGCTAGTTGGTCTGCCGCAGAACTATATTTTAGAAATCCATACTCTAAAAGATTTTCTCCTTGTGTATAAACTCAAACTTTCTTTCGTTACAGAATATCAAAATACATTTGAACAAAACATTTCCTAGATTTTTGTCCTTTGAAACCTAGATTTTCTGTAGTCTCTGTTTTGTGACAACGGAAAATATTATAGTCTTTTTAAAAGTTTGTTACTTTTGCAAATATTTAGGGAAATTTTAGGGTCAGTTTATACTGCAAAGTGACGAAGCGTTGCGTTGCGATACATTCTAATGGGTCATTCAAAATTGACACAGACAACCCATTTCGATCTGCAAGTCTGTCATTAAAGTATCTTATCGTACCAGTAAATATTTTTTTTAACAAAAAATTAAAACCGACTTCCAAGGTAAAAACAAAAGTAATATTCTTAATAATACTGTAACTGTAATTAAACTATATAAACTGTATTTTAAAAAGATAAAATCGACTTCTTTGTACGTAATTGAGAATCAAAACTCCCTATCTCCAAAACTACTGAACCGATTTTGATGAAACTTGCAATGTTCCCTAAGTTGAACAATAACTAATACATACAACAAAAAAAGAATTACTGAAATCGGACTTGTAGTTCCGGAGATATGCGAACACAAACATAAAAAGAAAAATTTTGAAAATCGGTTCATAAACGGCGGAGTAATCGTTGAACATACATAAAAAAAAAATATCCACAGACGAACGTATAACCTCCTCGTTTTTGGAAGTCGGTTAAAAACATACATACATACATACATACATACACTTTTGAAATTTGGCACATTTGTTCAGACGCTGATATAGACTAACATAATTATACAAAAACTGTACAGTTCTGGAAATATTACATACATACGCGTCAAATTGATAACCTCGTTTTTTGAAGTCGGTTAAAAATTTATTTTTAAATGAAAGTAGCATCCCTTCACGTCTAGTTTCGTGTGACATTTTAATATAATTTCGATGCTAATATGCTTAACTTACGCGGAATTTAAATGAAATTTAAGTAATATTATAATTATGCTTATATCCAAAAGCTTTGCGATAGGATCAAGCTAGGATACTAATAAAAATATATCCAATATTAATACTTTAATTCAAAGTGCGAGATCAGTCACTAAATGAACAAGCGCCAAAACTTACTTGATTTTTGTAGCAGTTTTAAACGTAGGTACTTAAAAATTGACCAAGTGCGAGTCGGACGCACGCACGAAGGATTCCATAGCATCAAAAAATAGGCAAAAAAATGTATTTTTTAGTGGGTATAAGTATAAAATATTTATTTTATTTGAATTTTATTATCAATTATTGAAGCGTTAATACTATTAAGTATTTTGTGAATATTTTAAGTGCCTATGTATAGCCATTATTGATATAGAGCAAAAATTTAAAAAAAAAAAACAAGTTTATTGTATGGGAGCCGCCTTTAAATATTTGATTTATTTTGTTTTTAGCTATTTTGTTATAGCGGCAACAGAAATTTCAAAAAAAATTTCAACTCTAGCTATCACCGTTCTTGAGATACAGCCTGGAGATAGACAGACGGACAGACAGGCATTGAAGTCTTAGTAATAGGGTCTCGTTTTTGCCCTTTGTGTACGGAACCCTAAAAATTAAACAATTTACAATAGAGATTAATATGCTGTAGACACAAAACGAGAAGCATCGCACCGCATCGACTATATCCTATGTATGTATAAATTGAACCTTAAGAGGTTAATAACCTCTAACCAAGGGCTAGAGAAATAAAAAAAAAGTACTTGTAATATCTATTGCTGTCTCCCTTACCACAAGCCTCCCCCCGCAGAGCGCGATAGAGACAACTGCAGAAAATCAACGATTCGTTATCCCCTGATATTTTCTTCTCCAAAACTTAACCGATTTAAGTACTTTTTTCATTTAAAAATTAAAGATGATAGCTGATAGCTATTTGAGCTGTGTTCTTATGTTTTTTTTTTGTATAATCTAGTCAAATTTGTTTTTAGATCTTTGAACACAGCGGAAAATCTGGCCATTTTTTGGGTTTTTGAACGTTTATATCTTTCATAATAATTAAATTATGAAAAAAAGAAAACATAGGGACATTGTGTTTGTGGCCACTAGCCACAGATATTCAGGAAAAAAATTATAACTCTACCGGCATTATCCAGGGAGGAAACAGGGGACAACGTTTGTATGGAAAAACGGCTCTAGTGTATCCTCTTAAGGGCCCGGGTTACCCTCGAAATTTTCATACATTCTTAATACCAAAATCATTTTCTCATGCGAAAATATTTAACATGTTTGAGTTATTTTTCAGCTTAAGATAGTAATTACCTAGGGTCCTGAGCAAATTTTTTTTACAAAATATTTAAATACTAAAAAAAAAATTTTTTGTTTAAATATTTTTTAGTAAATTTACTACTAAATATTTAAACACCAAAAAATAGACAAAAACACTAAAAAATATATAAATAAATAGTAAATTTACTGCAAAATATTTAAATAATAAAAAATATTTTTTAAAGTTTAAATATTTTGTAGTAAATTTACTATTTATTTATATATTTTTTAGTGTTTTTGTCTATTTTTTGGTGTTTAAATATTTAGTAGTTAATTTACTAAAAAATATTTAAACACGAAAATATTTTTTTTAGTATTTAAATATTTTGTAAAAAAAAATTGTTCAGGACCCTAGGTAATTACTATCTTAAGCTGAAAAATAACTCAAACATGTTAAATATTTTCGTATGAGAAAATGATTTTGGTATTAAGAATGTATGAAAATTTCGAGGGTAGCCCGGGCCCTTAAACGCTCTATTTTTCTATCCAGCCTGCTATTGTCAGTTCAATTCTGTGATAATAAAGACGTCGCCGCACCGTGTCAAGCGTGAACGGCTCAATACAATATGTTTTCCAATATCTATACATAATATAATAAAATCGTAGGAAAGTCAATTCTGTACATTGAACATTTTTGAAAAATAATACTTGGGACGTGATCTACAATCGATACGGAAGCCAAAAATATAGTTTTTAGAATTTTTGTCTGTTTGTCTGTTTGTCTGTTTGTCTGTTTGTCTGTTTGTCTGTATGTATGTCCGGGATAAACTCAGAAAGTACTGGATGGATTTACTTCAAATTTTGCACTAATATTATATAGAGGTCGGGTCAACACATAGGCTATATATTATGACGATATCGCCTAGGGCGGGGGGAGGGGCTCAAGTTTCAATATTTTTAGTTTTTTGCTCATATCGCTAAAACGGTGCGTTGTAGAGAAAAAATGTCCCGTACGTAATGAAAGCCCATAAAATTTCCTACAAATTTGTCCTTCACACTTTGTATCTATCTTCACTCCTTGCCATGCTATGAGCTTTTGTCTATCTTTTCTATGCTAATTTCGAGTGTCGTTTGATACATGCTGGGAGCTTTGGCATCGGTCTTTCCTTGGGAGGGGGGGGGAAGCTTCGCCCCCCAACCCCCCCCCCCCCAAACCCCCCCCTCCTCAAATTTTGCTTCAAACAAAGCGGTGTTGCGGCGTTATACATCTTTTTTAAGAACAAAGTTAAAAACTAAACTACACATACGGTTTTTCGGTGTCGTTTGTTTTGGGGGGGCTGCGCCCCCCCAAACCCCCCCCCCCCGCCTTATTCCTCATGAGACTTTTGTTCATAATTAAAAGGTATCGTGGAGTTTGTATTGCGTCTTAATTATCCTTTTTAAGAACAAACTAAGTCATCTATACATATAATAAAATCGTAGGAAAGTCAATTCTGTACATTGAACATTTTTGAAAAATAATACTTGGGACGTGATCTACAATCGATACGGAAGCCAAAAATATAGTTTTTAGAATTTTTGTCTGTTTGTCTGTTTGTCTGTTTGTCTGTTTGTCTGTATGTATGTCCGGGATAAACTCAGAAAGTACTGGATGGATTTACTTCAAATTTTGCACGAATATTATATAGAGGTCGGGTCAACACATAGGCTATATATTATGACGATATCGCCTAGGGCGGGGGGAGGGGCTCAAGTTTCAATATTTTAGTTTTTTGCTCATATCGCTAAAACGGTGCGTTGTAGAGAAAAAATGTCCCGTACGTAATGAAAGCCCATAAAATTTTCTACAAATTTGTCCTTCACATTTTGTATCTATCTTCACTCCTTGCCATGCTATGAGCTTTTGTCTATCTTTTCTATACAAATTTCGAGTGTCGTTTGATTAACATGCTGGGAGCTTTGGCATCGGTCTTTTCTTGGGAGGCCAAACCCCCCCCTCCTCAAATTTTGCTTCAAACAAAGCGGTGTTGCGGCGTTATACATCTTTTTTAAGAACAAAGTTAAAAACTAAACTACACATACGGTTTTTCAGTGTCGTTTGTTTTGACCCCCCCCCCCCCTTATTCCTCATGAGACTTTTGTTCATAATTAAAAGGTATCGTGGAGTTTGTATTGCGTCTTAATTATCCTTTTTAGGAACAAACTAAGTCATCTATACATCTATACATATTATATTAAAATCGTAGGAAAGTCAATTCTGTACATTGAACATTTTTGAAAAATAATACTTGGGACGTGATCTACTATACTAACGCGGACGAAGTCGCGGGCAACAGCTAGTACAACATACTATTGTCAATATTAAGTGTGACATGGGTAGGAATCCCTCCGTCGGATGTCAATAACATAAGTTGCTAGATAAATAGTACTTACATAGTTTATTAAATAGTTTTTGTCTATTTTATTCTGACTAGATAACGCCCGTAACTCCGTGTATCTTTTTCTGGGATAAAAGTATCCTATATCCTTTCCGGGACACAAAGTATCTCTATGCTGAATTTCAGCAAAATCGGTTCAGCGGTTTGAGCGTGAAGGTGTAACAGACAGACGGACAGACAGATAGACTGTATACTTTTGCATTTATAATATTGTCTCACAGACATAATATTATAGATCATGATAGATACCGCATGTGTATGTACTTTGCGTGCCATATCTCGCTTCCAAACGACGAGCAATGCTCGTCTTTCGAAAGTCTGTTATTTAGTCTGCTATCTTGAATCGGACGTCAATCGGAATTTTAAAAATGCCTAAATGCCTAAAAGTGCCGAAGTGAGCTGTAGAAATTCAAATAGAAACGTTAGCCTAGATAATGGGCACTTTACTTGAGTCCAGACACGATCTTAACATTTTTACCCAATCCAAAAAGTGTACAACCAACTACAATAGTTGTCGATTCCAAAATGAAGCTAACGTTATAATACTGATAATGATGACGTATGATCCCTTTAACCCTCCAATTTAAAGTAAAATCCCCGCAAAGTTCGCAGATTTAAAAGCCTATAATATTAATGGCCCCCAACCACTTTGCTAAACAAACATCGATATATAAATACGTGTCTGGACTCTGGAATGGATCATTAGGTGCTAGATGTCTTTTGACTCCGATGGTTTAGTGGTTAGCGCATGCCAAGGTTTGAATCCCGCTGTGGCAAAAGTTTTCAATGCTCCCGGGTCATGATACTTCTTAACTGATAAGGTAGCAGGTATGAATTCTGCCAGGTGTTCGATGTCTTTCATTTGACCCCGATGGTTTAGTGGTTAGCGCATGCCAAGCTTTGAATCCCGCTGTGGCAAAAGTTTTCAATGCTCTTGGGTCTTGGACCTTCAGCCAAACGTTTCCTTTATCATTTCTTTACATAATCGTAACTCAAAATTATGGAATTGACATTATACGAGTCAAACATCAATTTGTGTTAATTCCATACATTTTGACGGAAGATTCTATAAAAAAGCGATAAAAAATGTCTTAGCTAAATGGCCTTATTGCGTATCTTTAACACAAAGCAGGCTGATCACCATCGAATGATTAGAAAGTGATCAATACATACGTCATGTAAATAGTCGATCCTGCGCCTGATCTCTCGCCAGTCGTGTCGGTCATCTGTCCATCTGGGTTATGAGAGTAAGAAAAACAAACTAGCCGTTTAGCCGAAACTTTTTCGTTTTCGTTTCGTTATAGAATCGCCTATCAAAGTGTATGGAATTGACATAAGACGAGTCGAACGTCAACGTCATATTAACGAACGCTTATGTCAATTGAATACATTTTGATCGGCAATTCTATAACGAAGCGAAAACGAAAAAATCTTGTCTCATCCCCCTGGTAGTGCCTCCACACACGGGAAAAATCTTATCTATCAAATAATTCTATTTTTTTAAAATTAGGGAGCAAACGGGTGACCTGATGGAAAGCAACAGCTATTCTTGGTGTAGCAAGCTTGGTTGCAATGAAACCGGCCACTCTCATTGAAAAAAAAACCTGTACTAAGGCATTAATATTATTATTCCAAATAAAAGTAATATTAGGATTTTATTTTATCCATTAGAAAGCAATCATAAATGTCACGTATACAACAGCCATCAGAATATTATATTTTATCATTGTCCTAAAATATATTTTTTGTAATAATAAAGTTGAGGGCTTTGAACCTTTCAGAACAATGATAAATTCGAGCCCATTAGAATAAGAATAACTCTTATTATAACGGTATAAGTTTTAAAAAATGGTCTTAACAATTTTTTCTACGATTCTTCGAGACGTTTATCGCAAATCTGCCGGCGACGTGAAGCGGCGGCAACGATGTGTCGTCGCGACACTACGGTTTCTATGTATTTCTATGAAAAGTGTCGCTTGCTTCGTGTTGCTAGCTGCGGAGGGTGTTTCTTAACAACAAACCAGTAGTGTCGCGACGACACGTCGTCTGCTGCAGGCTGCAGCTTCATGTAGCCGACTTCCAACTTGTACCTTTATTCTGAGCCACTTTTCATCATCATCAATAAACTAGAAAAAATACTTCAAAAATAACTTATTATAGGTACTTATTATTAAATCTGGGGGGTGAGCCAAAATGTTTTCGTTTTCGCTTCGTTATAGAATCGCCGATGAAAATGTATGGAATTGACATAAGCGTTCGTTAATATGACGTTGACGTTCGACTCGTCTTATGTCAATTCCATACATTTTGATCAGCGATTCTATAACGAAGCGAAAACGAAAAAGTTTCGGCTATGGGCCCTGATGTATTACCAACTTAAAAGTCCTATAATCCTAATTACTTGGTAAAGGTTAACCAAGTTTCATCCCTTACTCATCCCTTTTACAACAATATTATAAAAGTTTTTACGACGCAAAACATTTTGTGTAATCCCGGCAACACATCGAGGACACGAGGGATTATTTTGTTAAACATGGCCGGTGATATACTTTTATATCTAGAAAAGAACGAGTGACAAAGAAAAAGAAAACAGAAAAAAATACGTGTGGCACTAGGGGGCTGCCGCGGTAAAGCTATTGAAGTGAGCAGCTAGCAACAAGATGTAAGCGTACCGCACGCACACAATCACCGTGCCGAAGTCTTCCGAGCTAACACGACGTTAGAAGAGTTAGGTTTTTTTAAGGAATAAAAAGCTTATAAAATTCACTCGAACATAATTTTTTTTCATAAATCCATAATAATATTAGAAAATATGTCTGGCGGGCTGACTGTCAATCTGTTACCTCTTCACGCCCGAACCGCTGAACCGATTTTGCTGAAATTTGGTCTGGATATATGTTGAGTCCCGGGAAAGGAAAAATGTGAATCTACGATTCATAATCTATGTCTAATTCATATGTTAACAACGATGTTACACGACCTATTTTTATTTGTCTAGCCTCAATTTCGGCGCAGAAAGACTGAATTTACCTCGTGATTTTTAAAGCTTTGTATTAAAAGTTTTGGGTTAAATTTTGTGTAATAAAATAATTTTAATACTTGACTACGTGCTTAACATTATAATACGAAATTATGTATAACTGTTGTATTTTATACTAGACGAGCTTTTGCTCGCGGCTTCGCTCGCGTTAAGAAGTATTATTATATGAAAACTTTCATCCCCTATTTTAACCCCTTGGGTGGGGAATTCATCATTCTTAACGGATGCCTACGTAATAACATCTACCTGCATGCCAAATTTCAGCCCGATCCGTCCAGTGGTTTGGGCTGTGCGTTGATAGATCACCATGTCAGTCAGTCACCTTTGAGTTTTATATATACAGCGTAACTGGTGAGACATCTTCAATACTCGAGGACGTGATATTGGGCTATTATATTAGTTGAAAAAAAAATAATATAAAAAAATAATATCAATTGATCACTGAGTAAATGTAGCTTAAAGTTAAATAATTATTTATCCAACGCATGGACACCGCGCGCGGGAGTAGCGCGCGGCGCGCGGGGCGGGGTGGGCCGCGCCCGGCCGCATAGTAATTTACTAAGTGTCCATTTTATTCATTTGTTTAAAGGGAAATTTGTTTAAAAATTAAGTACCTAATTTTATTACATAATTATAATGAGAATTGAGTACTGAATACTCTCCTTAATTATCGGTATTGTCTCACCAGTCATGCTATATAGATAGCCCCCGCAAAATCGTTGCGCCAAAATTCGTTAATCGCGCGAGAACCGTACATTTTTCCGGGATTAAAAGCACCCTGTATCCTTTATCAGGACTCTAAAGTATCTCTATACCAAATTTCAGCAAAATCGGTTCAGCGATTTGGGTGTGAAGAGGTAACAGACAGACAGACAAACTGACAGACTGATAGATAGACACACTTTCGTATTTATAATAATTATTAGTATAGATCATAAAGTTAATATACCTAGCGGAATAGAGAAACAAAGGCCTGAGTTAGCGAGATGTCACTATAAGTAACACTGCGTGGTAAAAAGAGACGTGTGATACATGAGAGCAGCACTCTTTTTTTGACGTCCACTCAGCCTGGATCAGCCCGTTAACAATTTAATCTCATAGAATTCATGTTCAATCATGCTTGTGTAAGTGTATACTTACACATATTTTTCACACAGATGAAAACCAATTTCGGTTACGTTTGACAGCTCGAGATCGTTGCTCTATTCCGCTAGGTATATTAACTTTATATGGTATAGATAGGGTGTGACAAAACTATGTATCTTTTATACAGAGTTGACTATAAAAGCAGAAGCACTAAAATAATAATTACATTCGACTTCTACATTTCTATGAGAAATTCTTTAACGACATCGGTTCCTGTCTAAACCGCTGAACTGGTTTTGACAACGATAATTTAATTCTCCAGTTAGTTACCATTAGGAAATAACTATTCATTTTCCGCACAATTAAGGGTGAATTGCAACAGAATCGTATATAAAGTTAAGGTTAAAGTTAACGTCAAATATGGCGACTTTTGCTAGAGATTCGACAGTTCATTTTACATTTTGTAATGGTTAAAGTTAAAGTTATAGTTAAAGTAAGCTGGTGCAACCCACTCTTAATAATTTTTACGGGAACATTACACTAAATGTCATAAACACTATGCCGAAGTTCCGCGGCGGAATTTCCGCATGATTCCGCCTGCAATGTATTTTAAATTACCGATGACACACTATTTCGTTGCGTTCCGTCCGTATTTGACATTGCGGACGTAATCATGCGGAATTTACGCCGCGTAACTTCTGCCTAGTGTGTTTAGACACCATGAAATAAAACAAGAAATCACATTTTAACTATTTAATCAAAACATTATTATAAACTATACACGACAGTAATATTCCAACAAGATTCAATATAACATTTAATTCTAGATAGCACATACATTTTAATAATACGAAGCAGTATCCATTATTGCTCTTAATTGTTTATCATTAATTTTTACATTATTTACAAGATTATCGTCAGGTTAAGGTGCGCTCAGATTTGCGTGACCGTGATCAGACTCAGTTATGGGTAAAATTATTCAGATTTTTTTTAATAAGGTGGCAAACGAGCAAATGGGTCACCTGATGGAAAGCGATTACCGTCGCCCATGGACACTCGCAACATCAGAAGAACTCCAGGTGCGTTGCCGGCCTTTTAAGAGGGAATACGCTCTTTCTTGAAGGTTTGCAGGTCATATAGGTCCGGATATACTGCTGGTGGCACTTCATATGTATGCCGTGACATAAGATTATGATATCAGCTGTACATTCATCTATAGTTTTTGCGGTGATACGAGGCGGCAGAGGTCATTGACCTCTGTCAAAAACACAATGTGTTATATGTTTTATAAATGCAAAACACGATTAACTTTGAAAAGTTAAATGTTTCTCGTTTCAGTGCGTATTTTGTGTCGTATTTTGCGTAATCGGTCAGAACAGTAACTGAGTATGCAGTAAAACTCATAGACGGTTGCAGATTTTATTATTCTAAGGGCCTGTTTCACCACTTCCTAATAAGCTATTCATCACATAACTTGACAGATGAAGTATGGAGAATCTATCAAAAAAGTTGTGAATAGCCTATTCGCCACTTTATCAGACAGTGGTAAAACAGGCCCTAAATGTTGACGAGAGGTATCTTGATTTATAATAATTATCTGTGTCTAAATATTATGACAAAAGAATACCGTACGGGTTGAGCATTTCGCATGTCGCTTTTAGACTAGAAAAGTCAATGACTATTAGCGCCTCGTCTCTTTATTTTGACTATTATATGTCACAGACTTACTGATCAGTACTCAAACTGGGACTTAAAAACGGTCATTTATTTTAATAATAATTACATTAACATAGCTTCCGATATTATGAAACTACCATTTTGTAGTTTTACTACGCTGAGTCTGCTTTGAAAATTAATCGAAGCTGAATTGGTGTTGGATTAAAATAGCAGGGTACAAATTGAGGAAATTTTGAAGAATTTTTCTAACATCAATAATTTTTATTATATTCCTACTAGAAATAACAAAATGAATACACAATGTCTAATTCTAAGTTATCAGATAAGGACAAAACTTTATTTCTTAGTTTGTTCTTTTGAAATAAGAAGGACGAGTTATTTTCAATAGTAGTTAATTTTTCTTAACTTTTCTTTATTTACAAATAGTGATATTTATTTTTACTCTAACACAACATCTTGAATTAAGCAACTGAGTTGCTTAAAATCTAGTAGAGCAACTTATGAAGGAGCTTCTTAATAAGAAGGAATTTGGGTACTTAGCCAAATATTTTCGACAACTGCTAGCCAAATGTTAGGGATTTAATAGCTACGGTTGTAGGTAGCCATGGTGTGTGATAAACCTCAAATGTTGCTCCACAAAAGACTACACATAGAGACGACAACGCTTACACAAATTTGAATTACAATTACATTTACGTATTTGTTTTCCCCTTTTCGCCTCTTAATTACATAAAGATACTCCTTAAAACTAGAGATATTCCATAACACAGAGATATCTTAACAGAGAGATTATTAACAAGAGATACTTCTTAATTCTAGCTACTCAAAGATTTAAGCTTTTGTTACGTCTATATCACAACATTTATTCCCTAATTATAACTTACTTAATATTCAATTTACTTCGAAATTTGTACAGCTACATTATTTATTATTCTAAGTATAATGCGGCTTTTCTGCTTTGGCCTATGATTGACCTATACTGCGTGACTGGTGAGACATGTTCAATACTTGAGGACGTGATATTTGGCTATTATATTAGTTGGAAAAAAATAATATAAAAAAATAATATCAATTGATCACTGAGTAAATGTAGCTTAAAGTTAAATAATTATTTACCCAACGCATGGACACCGCGAGCGGGAGGGGTAGTTGTGTGGTGTTTCTTTGGTAGCGCACGCCTCTGCACCGGCCGCATAGTATGCCTACTTGCCTAGCCGCGTAATTTACTTAGTATCCATAATTCATAAATTTTTGGGAAATTAAAAAAAAATTAAGAACCTAATTTTATTACATATTTATAATGAGAATCGAGTACTGAATACTCTCCTTAAATATCGGTATTGACTCACCAGTCATGCTGTATAGTACAAACGTTTAGGCATTGTCTATGATTGCCCACGATCATTATGATACAACATAGTATCATCATCATCATCATCATCATCGGCCTCTTCATCAATTACTGATGATTTAGGTAGGGGTCATATTCTAAATTTTTACTGAATTGACAGATTACACTTGCGTCAGACATCTTACAAATCTGTCAAATCATTACAAATTTGGAAATGCATCAACGCATCGCGTTGTGGTCTGAATTGACCCTATAATCAAGAAATGTGAAAACAAAATATTATTATGATGTAACTCATTAAAAATAATGACTGTAAAACGAACAACGTATTTATTATTCAACTAATGGATCCAAGCTATTACAATGCTTTTAGCTCATTATTACACCTGTGTTTTGACTAGTTGGTCAAAAGGTAGTATGTTTTGGCAGCCTGTATGCGTATTTGCTTTAGTTTTCAATTTTTATTATGTATTGTATGACGCTCGCTAATCCGTTGCATCCAAATTCGTTTATCCCGCGGGAACCGTGCACTTTTCGGGAGTAAAAAGTACCCTATCTTCATACCGAAATTCAGCAAAGTCGGTTTAGTGGTTTGCGCGTGAAGAGGCAACAGACAGACAGATAGAGCGATAGACAGACAGACACACTTTTGCATTTATAATATTAGTATGGATAACGAATTGTTGAACGTGTCAACTTTATAAAAACAAAGGTTTGCTTATTAGTAGCAGAGTGGACAGAACTAAGGAGTACCTCGACTTCAAACAAACTGGCGAATATACGCGAGTTGGGCGTGACTGTCACTTTCAACATCTTTCACAATGCTTAGTAACGCAGTACGGCGCGCGCCGGCCGATATGACATACTTACTACGTATAAACGAGATCTCCTCTGGTCGGCCTACTCGTTAGTTCTGTTTACTCTGTCCGTAGTTCCGGCAGAAATGAAAACAAAACAGCAGAATCAGACATACAAAAACCTTGAATATGCTGCGTAAAATATTAGTGGGTCAGTATTACTAATTTGCATTTTCGGATTATAATTTTAACCTTTAATCACTGGATAATATTTTATGATTATAGATTCAGCGAGAAACTAAGTTTTTGGTCTTATATATAATAATGGAAATATGTATTCGCCCACACAGACTATCGAAGCCTTTCTTGCATAAACGCTGACCAAGGTGCGTAGGGCTGTCAAAAGTCAGATATAAAAGGACAGACTATATATTTTATTCTTTTGAATTCGTAGTAGTATAGTGTCTATACTCTACAGTCTATGATTAGTTTAGTGGAATATAAGTAGTTGCTTCGCCAAACATTATTTCGACATAAAATTTTTAGGATAAATGCTTGAGGGCAAGGAATATACTCTGTCAATTGGAATAACAATCGGTTGTTGCATTAAAGTTATCGTTCAGTAATCGCAGATTTTTACGTAAAACAATTCAGTAAAGTGTAAAAGAGTATATCATAGAATGTAAACGCTTTCGCGATATAATGTATGGATACTATTAAATTGTAAAATTGCTGTAAGGATAGTTTAAATTACATACGTTCATATTATTTAGGTTTAGCCGATTACCACAACTTTTCTTAAAAATGACAACCCTTAAAAGTATAAGTTCGTTATTCTACGTAAGCGCCGAAAATATTCAGTTAAGCTTTGAAACAAAAATGCTGGCGGCGCAGAAATAAATCCGAATTCTCGACTTTTTTCTTCATTGCAATTTGGATTTGCAAATGAAGACACAGAAATTTTAGGTCGACATCCGGTTCAAGACTTCTCCGAAACAATGTGAAGTATTAGGCAGTAACGAATTTTAAATTAAGCCAAACGAAATTGTATTTTATGCACTACGTTCAGAACACATCTAGCTGTCCTATGTTTTTTAATCTCTGACGAAAAAGACTAGGGGCCTGTTTCATCCCTTCCCGATAAGTGCCGGATAGGCTATCCACAGCTTATCTGATAGATGCACCACACCTTATCTGTCAAGCTAAGTAATTGTGGATAGCCTATCCGGCACTTATCAGGAAGTGGTTTCACAGCCCCTAGGTTGTTAAAAACGGAGCAGGTTGTCATAGTACTGTCATAATATTTTATTGTTAGCTATTTTTATGTGTCACGCGCCTGCCCGTGACAAAGTTTCTGGTTTTGTCATATTATAATATCGCATCGCGTCTCCTTTTATTGAAGTAACAAAAAGCATGCTATACTATAAAAAACAATGTTATGAATCCATACTAATATTATAAATGCAAAAGTGTTTCTGTCAACAGTCTGTCTGTTACCTCTTCACGCCAAAACCGCTGAATCGATTTTACAAGGTATTTTGACTTTGAGTCCCAGGAAAGGACATAATTTTACTTTTTATTCCGAAAAAATGTACGGTTCCCGCGTAATATTAAATGAATTTTGGCGCAACGGAGTCCTTTGCAGGCCTTATCTATTGGGATAAACTTCTATAACGGAAAAGCAAAGTTCTGACTATATCTCCCTAATTCTATATTGTATTGTTGTGGTTGAGGAAAACGCGTAAATACTGATTTTGTTAAGCCGATTAAGTCTTGGGGTGCAAATTAAAAGTGGTAAAATGTGTCTCCGCCCTTACTTCTAAAGTAAGGGCATGATAAGTAAAAAAATATATGATGTACATTTCTATAAAAACTATAAAAAAATATTGGTTTGAAAGAGATCTATCAAGTAGTTTATTAAACGTCACAAATGGTAAACCTTAATTTAACTTTCATTCAATCAACTGAAATATAAAAATAAATCAAAAATCTTTTAAGTTCATATCAACAAACCTTATTGCTGCTACGGAACCCTTCACGGGCGAGTCCAACTCGCACTTGGCCGATTTTTAAAATTGTATCCGGAGTTGCTAGTATCCATTAGTGTTAGTAGTATAAAACTACTGATATTAATGGAAACCAGTAACTCCTTTGCTCAGAAATTCATTTATCGCGTGGGAACCCTACATTTAAAAGGTATCCTTTCCGGACTCGATGAATATCAAAAGACGATGTGAAGAAGATTTTTGACGTGGGAGAGCCATGCTTCGGCATGAATGGGCCGGCTCGACCGGAGAAATACCACGTCCTCACAGAAAACCGGCGTGAAACAGCGCTTGCGCTGTGTTTCGCCGAGTGAGTGAGTTTACCGGAGGGCCAATCCCCTACCCTATTCCCTTCCCTTCCCATCCCTACCCTCCCCTATTACCCTATTCCCTCTTAAAAGGCCGGCAACGCACCTGCAGCTCTTCTGATGCTGCGAGTGTCCATGGGCGACGGAAGTTGCTTTCCATCAGGTTTGCTCATTTGCCCCCTTATTTCATAAAAAAAGAGATCCATCAAAAGGTTCATCAGCTATTAAAGCGTAAAGAAGTAACCAAACATACACTTTTGTATTTGTAATATTAGTATGAAATGAAATGAAAATATTTATTTCTAAATAGGTTACAAAGTTAACACTTTTAGAACGTCTACATGAGGCCTACCACCGGTTCGGGAACTAACACGGCGAGAAGAACCAAAATAAATAAAATATGGATTCTTTTACTTGTTTGTATATAAAAATAATATGGTAATGGAGGTTTCGGTATGTCCATTCAAGGATTATTTTGACCAAAATACGAATTCTATACTCCTGTGTGTCACGAGATGTTACATGTTAAATCACAATTAGCCACCGACCGGTTCATTTATGTACACATTGATGTACCCTACCCAGAGACGTCGCATATATTTATACAGTATAATGTCAGAGATTTTGGTCAGTCATTATAGTCGTATTAAGCTAAATTAGTTGTATACGACTAAAACAACGCTTTTAAACGACTTGATTGTTACTAAGGTTTATTTACTTGCTGCGCACTTTTTAAGTAGACGCGGAAAAAACAAACCCGTGATCTCTAAATTATTCCTCTCTTTCCACCCCTTTAAAATATATGCTGACAGGTGACAGTACTGTTTTTTAACCCCCTTCAAAAAAAGGAGGTTATCAATTCGACGCGTATGTATGTAATATTTCCAGAACTGCCCAGTTCTTGCATAATATGTTAATCTATAACAGCTTCTGAACAAAATATGTGCCAAATTTCAAGTGTATGTATGTATGTATGTATGTTTTTATGTTTGTTCACGCATATCTCCGGAACTACAAGTCCGATTTGAGCGATTTTTTTTTTATTGTACTAGGTATTGTTTAACTTGTTGGGGGCGATACCGGTCCGTCCACGTCGTGTCCCTGGGCACCTCCCCCGTGCCATCGTGAGCCTTTTCACGGTGACACGGGAGGGGTGGCTGAACGCCGGTATGGGCGAGTGTTTGTGTGTGTGTTTGGCTGCGCCCGCAGTGTGACGAACGGGCCCGCGACCCGGGGTGTCGGTGTTTTTGTATGATGGAAGGTCGCAGCAAAGAAAATAATCTCCGGGTGGGTCTCGGTCCCGATGGGGCCGGGGAATCCCATACGTCGCCTTCGGGTGACGGGCGGTCCGTGTATACGGAGGGGCCACTTTCTGCGAGGAGGGAAGGGAGAAAGGGAGGCGCGAAGACGCGCGAAAGTTCTAAGCTGGTGCCCCTAACCGCACCGGCTAAGGAACCAATCACGGACGAGGATACAGATTTCTCCGTGCCGCAGCCTAATGCGCTAAATCGGCTTGGAGTCTTAATTGACAAGAAGTTAGCGAGGGGCGATACGGACGGCATAAGGCGTGACTACTTAGAGTGCGTCTTTGGCCGTTCGGTTCGCGACCACTCCACTGATCGTGACAGCGAGGACTGTTACTCGGCGTCTGGCAGCAATATGTCGCTGGACTCCGAGGAACTGCCCGCACCTTCCGGACGTACGACTCCTCTCAAGAGGAGAATCCCGGACGAAGACGAGGTGGTACCGTCTACCAGTAAGGCGACGGCACCGGCACCAAAACGAGGACGAGGCCGGCCTCCTACGACCGGTCGGTACGTCGGCACGGCGAAAGCCAAGGCCGACTACAACAAGGAAAAGGCGGAGAGCCTCCGGCTGCTTGCTGAGGAGCAAGTGGCCGTGACGGCTCGGGCGGCGAGAGAGGCGCGAGCCTCTCTACGCAAAAGCCCCACACCGGCTGCAGAGGATGCAGCAAGTACGAGCGCGGCGCTGAGCGCTAGCGTGGAGAGGTCGCTGGAGACCATTTCCATGGTCGCCAGCAAGTCCTCCAATTTAAAGGGGACCTTTGTGCGGTACCTCAGGGACGCGGTCGCCAATATAAAGGAGGCCGTCGACGCCATGAGGGACCGCTGTCAAAATGAGGAGATACGGGCTTTGGAAACCCAGAACCAGCAGCTCCAACAGCAAATCGGCGCGATGCGCCGGGAGCTGGAGGAGCTGCGGCGACAAGTCTCCAAGCCCGCCACTGATGATATTCAGAAGCTGTTGTCGGAGGTCTCACGCTCCAATATTGAGACCTTCGGCAACATGCTGAATGCGCGACTCGCCGGCCTGGAGGATCGTCTCCTTCCAGAACCGAGACGGAGGCCGCCGCTTGCTTCTGATGCAGCGGCGAAATCGCCGGCTGAAGGAGGACCGCCGATGGCTGTAAGTAAACCACCGGCTAAGAAGAAGAAGGCGGCTGCGGAAGAGGCGGGGCCATCACAGGCTCCCGCCCCCAATGCGCCGCCCAAAGAAGGAGAGAAGAAAAAGAAAAAGAGGGGGAAAAAGTCGCTGGCCGCACGAGAGGCCGAACAGGCGAGGGTTCAAACACCCGCCCCGCCTGCGACTGACCCCCCGTGGTCCAGAGTGGAATCGCGGGGGAGTAAAAAGAAGAAGAAGAAGGGGGCTGCCAAAAAGGCAGTCCCCAAGAAAAGGAAAAAGAAGAAAAGGAAGCTGCGTCCGCGCAAGTCCGCCGCCATCACTCTCACGTTGGAGAGGGGGGTGGACCAGAGCGTGACGTACGCTTCCGTTCTCGAGAAGGCGACGAGCCGGATCGACCTGGTGGAGGTAGGGATCTACCTAAGGAGGGACCATCAGGTTCGATTCCGGCGAGCGAGGACGGGCGCCCGGATACTTGAAGTGTCCGGGGAGAACGCCCAGCAAAGGGCGGACGCCCTCGCGAATAGGCTGAGGGAGGTCCTCGACAGAGACGTAGTGAGAGTCACTCGCCCTGTCCAAAGGGTGGACATGCTCGTCTCAGGCTTTGACGATGGAGCGACCGCCGCCGATGTCGTCAAGGCGGCGGCAAAAGAAGGCGGCTGCCCGGCCACCGACATCCGGTCGGGCAGAATAAAGGTGGGCCCTAGGGGCGCGCGGAGCGTGTGGCTCCACGTCCCCATGGCTGCCGCGAAGAAGCTAGTAGCTTCTGGGCGGCTGCAGGTAGGCTGGGTCACGGCGAAGGTAGTGCTGCTGGCCGCGAGGCCAATGCGGTGCTACCGTTGTCTAGACACCGGCCACCTGGCGCCGAATTGCCAGTCCCCGGTGGACCGTAGCGGGAATTGTTTCCGCTGCGGTAAGCCGGGGCACAAGGCCGCCGACTGCGCGGGGGAGCCTAGCTGCTTCTTCTGCGCCGAGCTCGGCAAAGAGAGCGACCACGTGCTGGGGACTAACGGCTGCCTTGCAGCAGCCAGCAAGCCGCTCAGCACGAGGAAGAAGCGCAAGGCTCCCTCCAAGGCTCGGCCGCGTAAGCGGCCTGGAGCTGACGAGGCTGGAGCGAGAAACGCCCCTGCCATGGAGGTGGAAGCCTAGGCCTGTGGGCGGTTGATCGGGGGATCACCGCCCACAAGATAGGCCCCGAAGAGAAAGGCTCCCCTGATGCCCGGGGAGCCTCTCGGTGAAGGCAGGCGGCGGCATAGCCGCTGCATTTGTGTAGTGCCGGAAGCGGCAAGCGCTGCGGAGGACGCGGTGCGACTTCGATCCCGCTCCTCCGCGTGTAGCGTTGACGAGGGCATGGGGGGGTTTTAGTCGGTATACCTCTGCGGAGGGAGTCCGACATACCCCTGCCCTTTCCCCCGAGGGGGCGGGGGATGCGTAATGCATTTCCCCTCCTTAAAAAAAAAAAAAAAAAAAAAAAAAAGGTATTGTTTAACTTAGGGAATAGTGCAAGTTTCATCAAAATCGGATTAGTAGTTTTGGAGATAGGAAGTTTTCATTCTCAATTACGTACAATTTTGAAGTCGGTTTTATATTTTTAAAATACAGTTATTGTTTTATAGAACCCATATTATAATTTACATAATTTATCATATCCATTTTTTTGTGTGACTTCCCTACTATTTGTACATCAATGGTTACGTTACTAAACGTTTAATGGAATCATATTTTTGGAACGTAACATAATAATTATATTTAGTAATTCAGAAATGACACCTTAGTTTCACACCAACAATTTCAATAATAAATAATATTTACACCGAATGACTATACAAGCTCTGTTCGTCTAATTAATGTTCGAAAAAATTATACAAGGTGTAATAAAACTAAGTTTAACCTTAAAAACTATAATTTTAATTTAATTAGGGTCAGGTGCCACGTTGTCTGACTGACCCTAATAATTACCATTATTTCTAAACACTTAAAATTTTCTTTATTATTATTACTCTCGTGATTAATACATTATTTACAATCTTAAAATGAAATTATTTGACTAGTATTTGCTATTAACTGAGCATATTCAAACCTATACACATAAACGAAGATTTTTAAATTGGGATCACACTATCAGAAAACCCCAATATTATATTCTGTTGGGTAAAATATTATAATCCTTTTTTATATAGCCATAACAATAATATTGTGATGTAAATGTTTTAAATAGTAGCATTATAAAAATATACTCATGATTGTCTTTTCGTTTGCAATAATTATTGTTTGGAGTTTTATTCTTCATTTAAAAGTATAGAACGACAAAGCAAACATACACATTTAGCGTGACAAAATCATCAGCCTTTTAAAATGAACACAGCATCGTCTACGAATGTAATAATAATTAAAAACTATTAAGTATTGTCAGCTTTAAGTTTAATCATTTAATGCAAAATATTGTTCATAAAATTATTTTAAAAACTCTTTTACTTAGTTCAATATTTTAATTTTTTTATGATTGTTACAACTTAAAAGATGTGCCACAAAAGTCTTTTGATGTAAAATAAAAAAGAAAAATATAATATTGAAGCTACTAAACATGGCTACCGCGTATTTCATAGACACTACGACAATGCAACGTAGCATTTCTATTGCTACGACGTAGTGGCTCGTAGCATTTGTGGTGCTACGACGTAGCGACTCGTAGCATTAGTAGCGCTACGACGTAGCGGCTCGTAGCATTTGTGGGGCTACGACGTAGCGGCTCGTAGCATTTGTGGTGCTACGACGTAGCGGCTCGTAGCATTTGTGGGGCTACGACGTAGCGGCTCGTAGCATTTGTGGGGCTACGACGTAGTGGCTCGTAGCATTTGTTGTGCTACGACGTAGCGGCTCGTAGCATTTGTTGTGCTACGACGTAGCGGCTCGTAGCATTTGTAGCGCTACGACGTAGTGGCTCGTAGCATTTGTTGTGCTACGACGTAGTGGCTCGTAGCATTTGTTGTGCTACGACGTAGCGGCTCGTAGCATTTGTTGTGCTACGACGTAGCGGCTCGTAGCATTAGTAGCGCTACGACGACGCGACGTAGCGACTCTGAATAGCATTTAAAGCGCTACGACGTAGCGGCTCGTAGCATTTGTGGCGCTACGGCGACGTAGCGACTTGTAGTAAACTATTTCAATAATATATTCAATATTCATGGTATTTTTTGAAAATTGATTTAGTAGAAACAACGTTAGTTTAGCAAAACAATAAAAACATGCAAAAAAACTTATAGTAGTATTATGTTCGAAAGTCGGTTAAAATAATAAACTATTGCAAACAACTTCGCTACTCGCTACGACGTATATTGAACGTGGGTTTGACAAGTAAAAAAAGAAAAAAATAAGCACTGAGTTTTGTTTACAAGTTGGAAATAGCTAGGAGGTAATTCTTTTCAAAGCGATTTTGTGAATTAGTATTGTTACATTTATGCGTTGTTTGCATTTCTAAAACAGTGAATGCAATATTTTTTAATTTTTATACTTTCAAAAAGTTTTACTGGAATAAAAACGAAATTTAAAAAAATGTTGATCTTTTTTTGAAATTAATTTCAAAATTAGATTTTTTAAAATATTTTTAGCAGTAAAGATATGCATCATGTAATTTTTCATTTGGCACTACTCTTATCGTCATCAATTAAGAAATAATATTGTAACAAAATTAATTTAATATTTACATTATTGTTAGATACAAAACCGACTTTTGTAATTAAGTATGTTCAGTTTGAAATTTCGTCAAAAATATTGCGGTCGCATTCGTACACATAATATAAAGTTGTGTTGATAAGATTAAGACAGCCTATACAGGGGTAATACTCACATTTTAATTACAAAAATTGGCTTTTAATCACGTGACCTGCGTATATTACAAAACAAAATAATAAGATTTTGTAACTAAATTTCAGTCCTCACCGAAACGAGACAAAACGAAACGCGACTTAATAATACATGCGTGTGTGCCATTTCAATATAGCTACAAGATGACCCGGTCAACTCTGCACCACTTCCCTCATAATATAAACTATTCCTGCACTTCTACTGACATTTCAAGACTAAAATTAGCCAAATCGGTTCAGCAGTTCTCAAGTTCTCAACTTTTAATTTATATAGGCTATTATTATGCATCGCGTCAGGAATTTCGTCGCGTTTCAATGTGAACTAACCCTTACTCTATACTTAAACTATAATACTAATATTATTGCAAATACTATTTTTATTCAATAGATCCTCAAGTGTCGCCCTGACATCAGGGCTACTTGACCTGCCTTCAGCAAAAAAAAAACTATTTTTATTTACACAAAACATTTATATAACAAGTAGGCCTTCACTAAAAAGTAAACCTATACTTTAATATTATACTACTTAAACACTAAAAATGTCTATTCTAAGAAAATTATTGCTTTTCTGTGGCAAACTATGTTATAGCTAATGTGACTTGGGTGTTTTCGTTGTCTGACTTATGACAATATTCCACATAAAAGTTTATTTGATACTTTTGAATTAGATATTTTCAATTAACTTTGACCTTGTGTCTATTTATTTGTCTTGAAAAAGTCAGTTGTGCTGTGTTTTTAGTAAGGTTTCGAGATTTGTTAATTAAAATTATCCCCTCAGTCTAGTTTAGATTGTTTTTGTAATAGTTGTGTTTCCATCAATTTTGTTTTTTTTATAAAACATTTTAAGATAGATAATTTTGTATGTTTCTACTTATTTTTTCCAAGAATAAAATAAATTCATAAGTTTTACGACATATTTCACTACATTCTTTTTTTATATTATAGACTTTGAAACATATAATACAATTTCTTTTTAAAGTAAAAAGTTGTAGACTATAGTTTTTATTTAAAAGTGTTAATTTGTTTGATAAGAACTTTAGATTTTGTTTGTAATCTTGTAACCCGAGCATTTAGGCTGGGCGCACACTGGACCTAAATTCAATTAAATCACTGAATACTGAATAATAAAATTATCAGGTCTTCAAAGCTGAGCAAAGAATGCCAAGTATACTTTTGTCTACATTACAGCTAGTCAATTGTCTACTTTTACCACGTATATTATACTTTTCTTACACAAAATTAAATGATAATTTTACCAAGTTACAAACTCGATTTACTTACATAAATGATATAGGCGATTTGAACCCCCACTGCCATCACAACTATCGCACACGCGCTAAGCCAGTGGGGACACGATATTACACGAAAGACGCCGTTCCGGTGTCTTTCCAACAGCTAAAACAGCAAGGCAGCGCACACATGAGCGTATTTTTAAACGCATCTCGAAAATCGCGATTAAAATACGCATAAATCAGCGGATTTAACGCTGAGTTGAAGTAGCCAATCCAAAATAGGACACCGACGACTACAGGTGGTGTCTCGCAGGGTTCTCCGCATACGTTTGATGTGACGTACCTGTGAACATAGATATAATATAATATAAGAATATGATACCTGGATTAAAAGGGTTTTAACAATTTATCTTTTAAAAAACGTTGTTGATTGGTTCATATGTTAGCCAATCAAAAGCAATGAATGTTGAATAGTTTAACTACATTAAAAAAACTTCATAAACTCATGTTATATCTATATGACGCGAGTTATTGGTTAAAATTTCGTCGCGAGTTAAAATTTCTTCTTAGTTTAGCCAATATCGTTATAATACATCACAGTTGATGAATTATTATTATAAAATGATTATACGTTGACTCTTAATTATGTTTTCATCTGTAATTTATTCATAAATCATATAAATCACATAAACTTATTTACTGAAAATTTTGTAATTTTCTTTCATCAAATCGCCATAAAAAAACTCACCACAGAAAAAATGGCAGCCAGCACAGCAAGAACGCACCGACGATGATGCCCAGTGTGCGCGCCGCCTTATGCTCCGCCCGCCACGACTTGCCCGCCGCGCGCAGTGTAGCACCTGCGTTATATTACTACCGTCATTACAAGTATGGATAGACGGATGGGGCTTATTCACAGACATAGATCAAGATAGATATGCGGTATCTATCTTGATCTATGTCTCGGTATATCGGTGTATGTACTTCGCGTGCCATATCGCGTTCCCAAACGACGAGCAATGCTCGTCTTTCGAAAGTCTGTTCTTTAGTCTGCTATAGGAATCAGACGTCAATCGGAATTTTGAAAATGCCTTAATGCCTAAAAGTGCCGTATTGAGCCGTAGAAATTCGAATAGAAACGTTGGCCTACATAATGAACACGTTTCATTGTCATCGGTACGTTACGGTAAGTAGGAAGAAAGTGGCACGCTCGTTTTTATACAAATGGAGGGACATGCGGTATCTATCTTGATCTATGTCTGTGGGCTTATCTAATAATATTTCTTATTCATCAGCCTATAATTGCCACACTCAGAGAAATAATTAATGATTAAGTAACTTTAATAATGTTATGAAGATTTTGATAAAAGCACCATACATTATAATAATAATATTATCTGTCAAAGTTTTCTTAGGAGTTGACTCGTAATCATTAAAATACTCTAAATGCGACCACTAGTTGGGTTCTGTAAGTTGAAATATAATATATTTTTTTTAAGTATATTTATTCATAAAAACTATACATAATAATCTTAAAATTGAAGCGTGAAGAGGTAACAGACAGACAGATGACCGATAGACAGGCAGACAGTTTACTTTCGCATTTATAATATTAGTATGGAAGTATGGATGCGAATGTCTTGATACCTCTTCACACCCAAATCATGGAACCGATTTTGTAAAAATTTAGTATGGACATACTTTGAGTCTCGGTACCGGACATAGGGTACTTTTTATCTCGAAAAAATATAATTACAGTTCCCGCGCGATAAACGAATTTTGGTTATCTACCTCTCATCATCATCAATCATCATCATCATAATATCAGCCTATATTCGCCGACTGCTGGACATAGGGCTCTCAATGAACGCCAAGATGACCGATCTCCTGCTACTCGCATCCAACATGGACCCGCAACTAAACGGAGATCGTCGTCTGGTAGATATTATTTAGTTCATGAACACAATTTGTGTTTCTGGACCAAAAAACTTTCTGCCGCCGTTTGCTCAGCAATCAGCATACCCGCGTTATAGAAGTTCCATTATTTCATTTACGGATATAAGCCCTATATTGTTTACTATCAATAATTTCCTATTGATATTGCGTTTGTTGAACAAAATATTTGGTGTACAATATAAATATTGTCGTAGGCATGAAAAATCTGTGAAACAATAATTATTTATTATAATACCGCCTGTCATTCTTTTTTAAATGAAGTAAGGGGGCAAACGAGCAAACGGGTCACCTGATGGAAAGCAACTTCCGTCGCCCATGAACACTCGCAGCATCAGAAGAGCTGCAGGTGCGTTGCCGGCCTCTTAAGAGGGAATAGGTTAACAGGGGAGGGTAGGGATGGGAAGGGAATAGGGTAGGGGATTGGGCCTCCGGTAAACGCACTCACTCGGCGAAACACAGCGCAAGCGCTGTTTCACGCCGGTTTTCTGTGAGGACGTGGTATTTCTCCGGTCGAGCCGGCCCATTCGTGCCGAAGCATGGCTCACCCACGTCATGTCATGTCGGTTATCCATCCCATTGGGTTACGAGAGTACAGGAAGAGATTGAGAGTGCTCTTGTAAACTGCGCATACATCTGGGCACTATTAAATCAGTCCTTTGTAGGTCTTTTAGTTTAAATAACGGCCACTGTCACCTTCCGCTGATTTCAGTGACAGTGGCCGTGAAAATAACGCTTGCAACACGTTATATTATTTCAATAGAGATAAGAAACTCAGATATAACATATAGCATAAGATAAATAATACTTTGTTATAATATAAGATTGTCAGCGGCATCCCGGATGCATCACATCCTGAGGAAGACAGATAAAATATAAGCGTACATTCCACCGACAAGGTTTCATAAAAAATATTATTATATTCTTATCTCGCGTCAAAAGTATATTTTGTTATAACATAAATATTTTTTGAATCATAAAATACAAAATTACACTCGCAATTCCATTGTGCTAAAATACGTTTATCACGCGGAAAGAAGATTTTTCCGAGATAAATGTCCTTTCCCAGGTCTCAAAGTATCTCCATACCAAATTTCAGCGAAATGGGTTCAGTGGTTCGGACGTGAAGTGGTAACAGACAGATAGACAGACTTTCGCATTATAAGTTAAATGATCGTGTGTATAGTACACACAGTACACCAAAAACAGGGCTCACACACGGCTAAAAAAGTATGTGTTGATATTAATGTTCGATCAAATATTTCTGTAGATGCACAGTTGCCGTCTTAAAAGTGGCACCGGCAAATGAAGGCATTGACTTATTTCTGCCTTAAAGTGTTGTGAGCTTTATCTAGTTTGGTTAAGTTCTATTTTTCAATGCACGTTTGACAAAGTCGTAAAAAAATTATTGCCTTGGACGGTGTTGACCTTTGGACTGGAAAATAGTATGTACGGATCTTCAGATGGTTTTATTTTGATACTTTTGTCAGCTGCTAAAGGTTTAAATT